>OZ021683.1:2622006-3822006 GCA_963978505.1 Listrodromus nycthemerus
CGACGGAACCGGGGGTTCGGTTTCTCCGACCGTGCGGCGTCTCGTCTCGGCACGTCTCGCGTGACGGCCTCGTCAGCCGTCAGCCAAGCTTCGCCTTCGGATCGATACGCTTGCCACCTTTTGCTGAGTCCTGCTACACCACCTCCTTCCCACCCCTCCTCCTCCCTCCACCCCCTCGCGACCCCATCGTCCCCACCTTCCGGATTTCTTCTTCTTGTGTTTCTTCTCGCTTCCCCTCAGGTCGGGTGCGAACGGCTTTTTCAGAACTCCACACAATTCGCCGGTGTAGTCGAACCAAAGTTGGAGGAAAAATAAATGGGTTTTTGGACGGATGGATTATGGTTGAGTAAGGTTGGGGTTTTTGGGAATTGGGGGGGGGGGGGGGGGTTGGTTTCGTTTGAGGTGATATGTAGTTTTTTTTTGTATGTGGTACACGATTTTTTTTTGTTATCGATGATTTAGGAGAGAGTTTATTTGATTCGACGATGGTATTTGAGTTGAAGTGGTTGGACAATTTTTGTTTTTTTTGTTTTTTTTTTTTTTTTTTTTTTTCAAATTATTATATGCCGACAGTCGATTATTTCCGTGACACGTGGTTCTGGAAAAATGAAAATTATTTTAATTATTGGAAAAAAAATAATTCCCCACGATTCTCGCCCACCGACCGAACAGTCTAAATTCATTCGATAAATTCGTACGATTTAGCGATTTTTTTTTTTTTTTTTTTTTTTTTTTTTTTTTTTCAAGTCGCGCAGAATTATCTTTAATTTTATTCGTGGAATCGTTGTTGTTTCGCGAAGTATTTTTGACAAACTTCGAATTTTTTAAGACTGCGGACTTCTTCCATCCATCGGCCTTTAGTCGAGTACAGTCGAGTCACCGCGCTCGCAGTTCGCTGCCGCTGCAGCTGGCCGGGTCAGAAGATGTCTGGGGCTGCCGCGGCCCTGCCCGGGCGAGCGACAGCTACTCCCACCCCGTACTTATTTCAGTCACCCACGCCGCCGGACCACCCTCCTTAGTCGACTTCCGTTCGACCTTCTCTCCGCAGCCCGCTTTTCCACCCCGATTGAACCGCCCGTCGCCCGCGACACTCACGTCGTCTCCGCGACTCCGCGCTTCTCACTGCGACACACATCGCGCTCCACGAAGCTTCGAAGGCGCCTTTCCACGACCGGATACCTTCGAAAAAATTCACCTCGGACGTCGACCCGTCCGTATATTCACTTCTCAAATTAGTCCTCGCGAATTTTTGCTACACACGAGTTCCCCGGAAATTGGATGGAATTTCAAATACTTCCTGATTGATGGACTTGATTTTTTTTTTTTTTTTTTTTTTTTTTTTTTTCGAATTATTGTGGTACCGAGGATACCGGAAAAAATTATTTATTCCACTGGAAGCCCCCGAATAAATATTTTATTAATCGAAATAAATATTTATTTGCAGGGTGTAAGATGAATTTTTTTTTTTTTTTGGGTGTGTGTCAACGTCGGTATATTCACTTCTCAAATTAGTCCTAGCGAATTTTTGCTACACACGAGTTCCCCGGAAATTTCATGGAATTTCAAATACTTCCTGATTGATGGACTTGATTTTTTTTTTTTTCGAATTATTGTAGTACCGAGGATACCGGAAAAAATTATTTATTCCACTGGAAGCCCCCAAATAAATATTTTATTAATCGAAATAAATATTTATTTGCAGGGTGTAAGATGAATAATTTTTTTTTTTTTTTTTGGGCGTGTGCCAACTTTCGTCGATCCGCTCGTTTTTGCAGTAGATGTGAGTGTTTCTTCATCGAGAATTCGTGCGGTGACAACTCGGACAATCACATTTGACCCGACTATCCACCGGCCGTGTTTGATTAAGCGAGCTTACGATTCGATTGCTACGCAAAATCGAGCTCAATTCCTAAGCTGGGCACTTCATTTCGCATAAAATCAATGAATCTCGAAATGCACTCTGGCAATATTGTCGAAGGTCTGAATAGGCTAATAGTGCAATATATTTATTATAATAATTTTTCTCCGCCCCTTCCTTTTTTTACTCATCAATACTCATGGATTCGAATCGGCCTGCGTTGTTATTTTGTATTAATTCAATTTGAGCTCGCAAAAGGTTTGCAAAATGACCCATTGGGATAATGCGGGAAACGAGCAATCAATATTTTCCACCTCATCCAGCGACGTTCCCGATGTATTTACGGTCGCGTGATACTTCATAAACTATTAGAAACGTCGAGATTCAAATGTATTCCCGGGAATTAAAACATCCCACCACCGAGCATAAATATAGGTCCATCTCCGAGATTTTATGAAGTATAAGTTTCCAGCTAAAGGTGACACTAGGTGAAAATTTCGTATATTTTTCAACGAATTTAAAATAGGAAAAAAAATCATCGACACAGCTTAAAAGACTTTCGTCTCGTAGTCTTGTTCGATAATTTCAAACTCTTTCACAAAGAGATGTTTATACAGATCTGCACATATTTAATGTAGTAATTATGTAACGCAATCAGCCGAAACAAATTAATTTTTTCTTCCCTCAGTAGGCCTCGCATTTTTCCTTGATTGTCTGAATTATTTTGCTATAAAATTAAACCGAAAAAAAAAAAACCAAAGTATATAGAAGAATAAACCTTCTCGTCTAAAAATTAAATAAAAATCAAAACCATAATTTTACAATAATAATTTTTGCAACATCTTCCATCGAATTAATTTTCTTTTTTTTTTTTTCAAATTTCTATCCCATCGAAAAGTTTTGGAAATTTTCGCCAAAACTCACCTTTGTCCAAACGCGACTCGTCCGAGATAAATGTTATCGCAAATAAATATTTTCTCGGGGCTGATCGTTTGACCCAGTGAAGAATTTAGCGTTGACGGGGTCTTAGTCGGGCGCGAGTAACAAGTCGAACGGTGGTGTTGGGTGTCGAAAGCGACGACGTAGGAGCGCAAGTCGGTCAGCTTCGACGGAGCATCGGGAGAGTTCGAACGGGTTGAGGAGTCGGTGAGCGACGTATCGGAGCGACAGGTGACGTGGGTGGTTCGCTCACGGTATTCCCAGGTTCGTCTAACTGACTGGCAGCCGACGAACGTTCGGCTCGACTCGACGTTTGTGATGTTACTTCTAGCCAGTTGCCGCACCTAAGGCAGCCCGGACGGACGTGTCCGAGGGGTCGTGTAACGATTATACGCTTCCGGCGATGCCAATCAATCAGCTCATTACGCCACGTCAATCGTACGTTTGCTGTTCCCGTCGACTTTGTCGTCATCAATGTCGATCCCGTCCAACGTCGCTCAACGTCGTCCCGTCGATGTTTCCAAGTCCTCTTCCTGAGCAGTCTTCCCGTTCATTTGTCATCGACGCGCCCTACTCCAACTTCGATTGTGAATGATGTAACAAATAATTCACCGTTCCAACCATTCCATATAATATGGGTGGCGAGACATTGGATTCTGGTCAGGCGCTGTGGTGAGAGATGAGTGAGATGAGTAGGTAAGGTGGATGGTGAATTAGTCCTTTTTTCCAATCGCTTGTCGCGGAAACTCAGCGAAGAATTCGGAGTTGGTAAAGGAAAACAACCAACGAGCATCGGACATGAAAGACTCGGAATCGAATACAACGACTTCACCATGACCTGGTGATTCTTCGCTAGATTGGAGTTTCCTTCTTTGGTAGCGGTATTGGTTTTTCATTCGCGTTTGAGAATAGCACCGGGTAAGAATGTCTTTCGCTTCTTCGCTACGATCTCATTCAATATTCCACCGTGAATTCATATATTGTCGGCGGGCCAGGGAACTCGCGTTGGTTTCTCTGTTTTGGTGTTCGCTCTACGCCTACCCAGACCAAAGTCGGACAAGTAGCGGCGCTTCCGCGTACGCCATCGCTATGGGGAATCCAATCCGTGGGGGATGATTTGTAATTTATGACGTTGGGGCAATGTGATGAACAGACGTCATAAAGCATGTCGAGCTTCGTGTCTGGAGCCTACATCGCTGCAACCATTTCCTCCCTAGACCTCTCTTCTACTTCCTCCGAATCACCCTTCGAGGCAGCTCTTGCTTTCCGACTCCATCCACCCCCTTGGGCCACCCTTTCGATACCCTCGCCGTAACCGTCTCCACCCGTTATCGCCACTATCTTCCATTTCGCCACGATGCTCCAACCGCGCTCCCAATCCGGCTTTACCAAGACCATGGACATGACGATTCTTCTCGTATCATTCGTCCAGATTTCGGAAAATTGTTGTAACATCAATTTTCTCACTTCGCAAGTAAACAGGCGGATTCTAAAGATTAATAATGCATCCTTTGAGTCCAAAGCTCATGAAGTATCGAATAATTCAAGTTACCAAGTGCTTTAATCGCTCAAAGTACTGTTAATTAAATTGAAGTCCCGAGGATTAGAAACTGATTGGATACTTGGGGGGTTTCGGTACGAATTTTGAGTATTCGATGCATCTGGCCAGCTTCGACCCTAAACATGCCATACGAGATGATCGGAGGAAGAGCGATTCTATTAACACATTGTGTTACCAAGGTGGAAAATGATGCGAACAATCGACAAAACGTTCGAACGTACCGGACGAGAACAAAAAATTTATTCGGTACAAATAATTGAATACTTGGCGGAGAATGGCGATTCGGTCAATAGAGATTCTTAATCATTCAGACTGTCAGAGTCGAGCGGCGCGCGAAAGCTTGACAGTGAAACGACAGAAACCAACGCTCGCCGGCAACGTTCGGGTGATAAGAATATCGTCATGAAATGGTCCTCGCGGTGTGTCACCCGTCAATTAGTCCATCGCTTTTCCGCACAACTGCTCGACGGAAGATGAAAAATAAAAACAACCAGCACGGTGCATGTGCAGGTGCTTCACAATAATGGCCCATTTACCACCACTTGCACCTCGGCCAGCGTGCTATGCCGGTCCATTCAAACGGGCCGGATCGATTCTATGACCGTCACGTCCCGTCGACATGGTTCACCATTCATTGTCTAAAAATACCCGGAGGCGGCCCGGTCGGGTGATGGATTTTTATAGAACGACTTTTTTCCTTTTGCTACGATGTCGTGGATAGAGAACGATATAATGAAACTGAGCAAGAATATCGGGCGAGTTCATGACTAAATTGTCGTGACCGATCAACCGCGGTGAATGACGTATCCGCTCGGCTATCTGGAAATTTCAAAAAAAAAAAAAACGTAGAAAAAGCCTACGACGAAATCTATGAAAATTTTTCTCCAGATTTACAATCAGGCTGAGGATAGCGAGGGAAAATTTGGCTCTCGCGACAGAAAAATTTCTACAATATTTTCGTGTCGAATCTTTCTCCCAAAAATTTCGCTGGTATTTAAAAAAAAAAATCGGACAGACCGACGAAAATCCTAAATGCCATTTTTCACCCTCGAACACCAAAAAACGGTGTATTCGGATCACAACAACTAAATACATATCTCTCCCGTCGCGTTTCAGAAAAAAAAAAGAAAAACCAATAATTTATATATCTTATCCTTGAAAAGAAAAAAAAAATTATTATCGTAATTTATGAAATATATCTCTAAATATTTTTCCCCCGCGTTGCCAACGCAAAAAGGCGGTCACAGCGTGGACTTCTGCGCGGGAATCGAGAAACGTGACTGACCGAACGCGGGATCGACGAGGACGAAGAAGAGCTCACGAGGTTGTTGAAAGACCAAGACGTTTAAAAAAAAAAAATAATAATAAAAAAAATTAAAAAAAATTAAAAAAAAATATTAGAAGAAGAACGTGCTGCAGAGCGACGCGAGAGTCGCGGTCTCGGAACCTTTGTGAAAAATCGTGTTATAACCCTAATTTAATTTTATGACCGGTATTATGGTACGGGAGGGAGGAATTGTGTTGTATATATCGGGGGCGCTACGGCATAATGGCCGTATATGGCCGAGCGTTCGTCCGCGTCCGCGTATAATAATGGAGCGGATGGAGGGGTGCCGAAGAGTGGTTTTGGGACGATGACGATCCTGAGGAAACCGAGCGAAGGAGCCGACGAGTGACGGAGGTAGAGAAGTAGAAAGAGAGAGGGTGAGAAGCAAGGCGGGGACGAAAGGGGGAGGACTAATAATCAGTTGTAACCCGAGCCACGTCGTAAACCGCAAAACAACGAGAATCGAAGCCGGTGCGGTACGGCGCGGTTTCCGAAGTAGAATGAAACGACGGAGGAAAGAAAGGACCCGATAAGAGATCGAGAAAGGAGAATGCGGAACGAGGAGGATGTACGGAGAAAACTGAGATGCCGTGTATTTTTTTTTTTTTTTTTTTTTTTTTTTTTTTTTTTTTTTTTTTTTTTTTGAGACTGCTAAAAATGTTACGGTCGTTCCTCGCAACGATTTGCCACGTTGGCGGTGTTGGATAAAATTTACGGGAAATTAAAAAAAAAAAAAAAAAAACATTTATCCACGATTAGTTTCATAATAGATGGATATCGATATGAGGGGTATCAAAAATTCTTTCAGATGCTTATTTTCTATTCTGCAGGTTTTGACGAATTTCCGAATTTATTTATTCTTTTGAATACCCGATCGAATATTTTCACCGACTGCGAACTTTGCTCCGTTTTTTCGGAAATATTACGTATAACTTCAACGGGGCTACAAAGCTTCATTCGACTGAATTGCAGTCAATTTTATTTAATTTTTTTTAAATTTGTCTCATTTGGTTTAGTAATTTTTTTTTTTTTTTTTTGTAAATTTGACTAATTTGGAACACTCACGAGCTCCGGACGAAACCTCGCTCAAGTGGTCATTATTCGAAAAAAAATCGCATACCTTTTCGCAGCTTCTCCTGATTGCGCCGGGCTCGCCAGGGTGTTTGCCCGTTGGCTGGCCCGCCGGACATTCGTCCAATTCTCGATGGCCATCAGACTCGTCGTCCGGTGGCGCCAAGAATCGTAAACCGGAGGTTCCTTCGACAGTCTCCCGTCTCGCCGAATCTTACCGATCGGGGCGGTAGCTGATCGCTTCATTCAATTCGCGTCTTCGTCCCCTCGATTTTTTTTTTTTTTTTTCATGCGACGACTAAGTTACATAATCGGTGGAAGATAAATGATCTCAGATGAAAATGAGTTCATCTCGGCAATTTCCTTGCCTCGGCATGACTGATCGACAATTAAAAACGCAACGATTGTTGTATCGCTCATAAAAATTGCCAGTTAATTTAATTGAAAAATGAATAAATCGATCTACGAACGATACAAAATCGCAGCTCAAAACCGGTGAATATCTATCGAGGATAAAATAAAAAATTGGCATCGAATTTCCGTAGACTGGTTCGAATGAAAATTGGCGAAAAATATCGTGAGCGAAACGGCTCAACTACCGAGATTATCGTCACCGGTGGCTCTTTCGCTCCGGCGAATCGAACGGCTCTAATGTCTCGCGAAACCGAAATTACTATAATACCGGTTGCTCTCGATCGCGGGAGGAACGAAGGCGCCGCTCGCGACTTGCATATTCGTCTCGATTATTATTGATTGCCGCGGCGGGAAAGGAAGCGGAGAAGCGGTTGGAAGATTTTTGGGGAAAAGGGGAGGGTTTTGTTTTTTTGGGCGAGAGAGCGGGGGAGAAATATAAAATTGGCACAGGCGGAACTCTCTATGTTTACGCGAGATCTCCCGAAAAAGTATGAAATTACTGATAATGACCGGGCGAGGAGGAAGAGAAAGAGCGGAGAACCGGCCTCGGCGTGAGGTCGTTTCAAAAGTGCGTATCCGTTCGCCGTGCGAATCGTTTGCTCGTTCGGTTAACAATGCCCCGGCGCTATAATCACCCCGAGGATTTTTAGTTTTGCCAGGGATTGGCTCGACGATCGGCGCCGAATTATGCGCGTCGACTCCATCGGTCCCCGAATTTTTCAGTCTTCCCCCATCGATGAAATTTAGTCGAGCCGGCGCTTTCGACAATGTTCCCACACACCAATAAATGTTTGTTTGGTAAAAAATTGATGTTTATTTATTGAGAGTCTCGCGCCGACCCAATAAATTCAGGGAGGTTTTTATCCTGTTGGGTCAATTTTTTTTTTCATTATTCCATTTTTTATGGGGAAAGTGATGAATATAGAATGTTGATATTTGTCGACTGAACGATTTCTACTGAATATAAAAATGTTTTTTGACATAACTTAGTAGCTAGGATTCGGGGATTTTTTTTCAAACACCTTGTAGGGGGAAAATGTTTTAAAAATCCTTCTATCGATCGAACCGAGAACGAACTATATTGGAAAATTCGCCGGACAAGACTCTAATTAACCTAATTATCGATACCGAATAGAATTTTTCGTTTTCATTAACCCAGCACTAGAACACTCCCGAAGACTTAAATTTTCCATAACTTCTTAATAATTGCTCGTCGAACGAAAAATCATTTCGTTTCGATACGAAAAATTCTGCATTCACATTTGTGTGTGTGTGTGTTTTTTGTTTTTCTATTTCACCGGTGACCCACGATAAAATATTCATTAAAAATAAATAAATATCGATTGGTCGGACACCGATGAGATAAATAAATAATCCGTGTGCGAATGTCCTTGGAGAAATGAGCACGCTCGTTGCTGCGGTGGATACGAGAAAAATTAATAAGCGAACGCTCCGCGGAAGATGAAACAACCTGCCGGTGACTCGTATATGCGTTTTGAGTGCGAGACCGTCGGAAGCAAAAGCCCTTGTATAGAGAGCGTAAACCAACTCGGAGGAAGCCTCAAGCTCGTTCGTTGGCTCATTCGAATTGCCGGGAAGAGACGGACGAAGGGTCAGTCGAGAGTAGGCGGTACGGAGCGGCCAGGAGTTTGGCTCCGGCTGCCGGCCGCCGTAAAAACGTCAATTAAAGTGTTTTATTTGATCCTTCGTTAGAACGTTGAAATGGAATTTTGATTTATAACCGCCTCGACCCTGGTCCCCCTCATACTCGTACACGCTGTATCATATTCCTTATGGACAATTGTCGCACACTTGTGCACGTGAATATTGGGCCGATACAACGCCGCAACGAAATGCACGCACTTTAATATTTACTACCTATACTGATGGATCGCCAAGACCGCGTGTCCCACATTCGTGCCTCGATGTGAGTTTGAGCGACACGAGAGAACTCTCGGTCGCGGTTCCGCGAGCTGGCGCAGATTAAATGAATAACAGGTTGTAATTATTTCATGGGCACGGTCAAAAAAAAAAAAAAAAAAAAAATTCCCCGGCGCTTTATCGTCGTAAAACGTGCACGTTGGTGGAAGCTCGCTTGGTCGTAATTATCGCAAAGCTCACTCCTCAGTGTGTACGGAGGTTTCGGTCGAGAAATTTGATGGGAATGCCTCGTAAGAATTTTACATCAGATTTTTTTACCAACGGGAAAAAACGCGTTTCTCAAGGTAAATTTTTTCGACCTTTTTAGGCATCTCGGATTTTTCTCAAGTTGACCGGTACGCGAGATACGAAGCATTAAAAAATATTATGCAATTGGCGCAATTTAGCCGTGGAGCGCAGCGACGAAAGAAGTCGATTCGAGTCGCGCGCTGTCTCATTCTCGAAGAATCCGTGGATTCTCATTCTCCGTCCGTGGAAAATCTATTTTCGGTAAGCACTTCTCGCGCGATCCAATTTCTCAACGAATCATCAGCGACGATCGTCATTCGGTCGCGTCACCGAGCGTATAATTTCGCGGGTGTTTATCTTTGTACCGATATAACCCGACGATCTAATGGAGGAGATTGTGCAAAGAACAATAAATCTGGCGGGCAACATCGGTCCGTGAGCGACAAATAAATCAGCGGGAAAAAATGTTTTATTCCACGGTGACGAACGACATAATTCACTGTCCGTCGACAGTGTCGCAAATACGTGATTTTAGACAAACCAGAGAGAAGACTCTAACACGAATTTTCGTTTTAAGAACGTTCCGAATGTGAGCGACACGTGGAAATATTTTAATGTAAGCGGAGAATCGTCAATGTTGTTGCCAGTAAATTCTACCGACGAATCGTTCGTCACCCTCGAGGACAGTTTCCGCCGGTTATTTCCAACCACAGTGAAACAAAAAAAAAAACATCAAGATGATCGCCGTTGAATCAACGCACGAGTTTGCTCCCGAGGGAACCGAGAGAAATTTTTTGTGCAATTATTAGAATATCGAAACAAAAAAAAAAAATTAATTCGCCAAATTTGAACGTCCTTAAGTACGAGGAAAAATCGGGTGTGGAAGCAACGGTGAGGAGCGAACGAGGGGACCGTCAAAATGTTATTGTTTATTGTGGCCGATCGGCAGCTCGATTTATCAACCCCTCTTCCACTCTCCCCGTGTCTATGCGTGAAATAGTAACATAATCCGGTTGATTTGTGGCCGAGCCATTGTCCACGCTCCACTTGGACGGCAGCGGGGTTGACGATATTCCCTTCCTTTCGCAGTTCCTCTTCCACGAGGTCTTTTTTCCCCGCTTCTCCTCACTCCCTGACCATTCTTTTATTTCCCTCGATTTTTTTTTTGTTTTTTTTTTGTTTTTTTTTTTCAATTATTTTCGAACGTTATCGGACCGTGGCGAGCCTCTCACTTATCGAGTCGAATCGTAGGGACGGATTAAAAATGGGGTTGGTGTCGCAGCCGCGACTGCTGTGCGAGCGTATGTAAATTTTCGCGGTGCAGGCTCGCGTGATCAATTGCTCGTGCGACGTGCCAGTATTTCCATCGTTACACGCGGTATTCGGTGCGAGCCGCCGAAACTATCCGACCGTTTCGCGCTAGCGGCGTTCTTCTCGATTTCGGCAATAATTGATTTTTTTTTTTTTTTTTTTTTTTTTTTTTTTTTTTTTTTAAGTAGACTATCGTTTGCATTTCTTTTACGTCCTCCATGCGGTTCGCCACGTTCGGAGTTGACTGATTCATGTTCGCGAGACGATCGAAGCCGGACTCGAAAAAATTTGCCTAAACAAAACGAAGGGTCCGAGCAAGAAATTTCAAAATCCACAATTGAAATGCCGATTATTCAGCTACGGGTTCGTTGATGAACAATTTAACGAATCGAAGTACCGTTTATTAATAATAAATAATGAAATTTTTTTTGTAAAACACGTTGACATTCCAAAACGTCGAAAAATCACATGGAAAAAAATGTCGGATTTACGTGTGTGTAATTCAGCCGCGAAAAATTCAAACCGCTAGAATTTTCGTTAATTAAAATTTTTCCATTTGTGACTGTCGCGAATCTCACCGAGCCGTCAGAGCGCTCTTAAATTTAACGCCTTTTTTTTTTTGTAACTCCGCAAAAAAAAAAAAAAAAAAAATCCCGGAAGGTGGAATGGCGATTGTTGCGAGGAGCGCGCACGTATCACGCACGTGTGTCGAAGGATATTTTCCAGCGGGCAGTGGATAGCTTGTTCTCTCGTAAGTAAGTAGCTGCGTAGTCATTAATAAGCTCAGGAAGCGCAGGGTAGATCGTACAGTGTTGTATGGCCCTTTAGGTGCGCGAGTAGGTAGCGCGAGGATTATGGCGTGAAGCGGCGGGCGGTCCCTTCCGTTTGACGAGAGCGATTCATCATCATCCACCTACGTTGATACTTACGTTCACCACTCACGCACGCGTTTCTCGCTCCTCCGACCCATCTGTCATGCGTCACAAGTAAAAGCGCTCTCGCTGCCACAACACCGCTCCATAATACACCTTCTGGCCACTATTTTATTCTGCAAAGCCCGATCGGTAACGTCGCTGATTGTCCCGTACAAAAATATCTCGGCTGCGCAAAGCCTTTTGTATTCCACGGGGTTTTCACTTTTTTTTTTTTTTTTTTTTTTTCATTTATTTTTATCGTCGTGAAAGCCACTTAATAAAAAATTTTGACCCGATGTGAAAGTAAACCGTTCTCAATGAGCTAAAGATAAAAGTAAACGTTCGATTATCCCGTAAATGTGGTGATTCGATTAATTTTTTTTATTCATTAAGATTATAGAGTTAAGGTAGACGATACGAGAACGTAATGTACAGTCACGAATATCATTAAAAATTCAAAGATACGCCAACCGGCGTATGAACCGAGGACCAACGTGGTCGTCTCAAAGTCGGTCCAGCATCGACGGTGTTTCTGCACCTGCTCAGAATTGACCGTCGGTCTCCCGAACGTTGGCAACCGGGACAAAGTCAATTTCCCATCGCTCGTTAGAATCGATCGTCGATGAAGCGAAAGCTACTTGCAATCGAATCGATTCGGCTGCACCCAGAGATATATTTTGGTGCGGTGGTTTTGGGGAATTTACGGTCTTACATTCGGCTAAAGATCGCGGTGCGCAGCGTCGAAGGGAGCCGAATATCTGGCAGAAGACCGGCGGCGATAACCTGCCAACGGTTCGCGCATTAGCCGGACAGATAGCGCTGTCCAATCGGAGCCCATAAATTACCAAATTAATATCCCGCGTTGGCGACGCGATGCCATCCGTCAGACGTCAGCTCCGGTGCAGATAGCGGCAATGCCAGCATCTGCATCGCCTTTCGCAAACGGCGGGAACAGCAGCGCCCTCCCGGCGCTATTCCTCCCCCGAGCGGCGAGTTGATACTCTCCCTCGTGTTCCACACGAACATACGTCATCCTCCTTGCCACCTTCTGACGGACGGACCCACGTGTGCAGTTGATTATCAAATCGTCGTGACTCGAGCGAGCCCGAAACTTGGGTCCGATCGTTCCACGAAAAATTCACTCGAATAACAATTAATAAATCGAAGCGTCACATTCGCTCGGTAAAAATTCATCATATAATAAATAATAATTCAGATTCAATTTGCGCGGAATTTAATTAATTTTCGGACAAATTTTTTCCATGTGGGAAACGATGTTTCGCAATTTCTCATACTCAAATTCGTAA
The DNA here is from genome assembly GCA_963978505.1 of Listrodromus nycthemerus. Classification (NCBI taxonomy): domain Eukaryota; kingdom Metazoa; phylum Arthropoda; class Insecta; order Hymenoptera; family Ichneumonidae; genus Listrodromus; species Listrodromus nycthemerus. The sequence continues at coordinate 2,634,878 of OZ021683.1, forward strand.
TGGAATAAATTTGCATGGGAGGGTTCTCGAGACTGGGACGTGTCCGATCGTCGGTACCGTTTTTCTAATTAACAAAATAAAATGAGAAAATTGAGAAAAAAAAATGACTTGGAAAAAAATTGAACTCTCGATGAAATTGAGAGTGTAATAATTATTCTGAAATGTTAGGCTCAAGAGGCTCGGTGGACAATGTGCAAAAGCCGACGATAGGTGGTACGTTCTCTTCCCCTTGTATTCTGTACGGTCGTGAGTCCAAGAAACGTCCGAGACCACCCAGCGAGCTTCACTACCGTCGTGTTACACGTCCTTCGTAGGTGCGGTTTGTCGTGTGCATGTGCACGTGCGAGTCCTCGATGCACAACGACGGTGACCCGCGACGAAACGACGACGAGTCTCTCGGTGTACGGTGCGAGCTCGTAATTCAGTACGGGACTGTCGTGTCTCCTCAACCGAGCGAATGAGTTCTACGCTACTCTTCGACGCTGCTCCAAACGGTGTGCGAAACTTTTCCTACGCAAAATTGTGCGACTCTCTCGACGCCCACGCATGAAGCTCGACGCGATAACGCATATAATGGCTCGACGGCGACGGGGAACCATTCGTCGCGAAGCATCGCGAAGAATCAACGTTTCCTCGCTCGTCGGAATTTTGTACAATGGTCCTTAAAAAAAATTAATTTTTTTTTTTTCAGAAGACTTCTATATAAGTGAGAATTTTTTAAACGAAATTAAATTTCCTACTCAACGTAGAGTCGCGTTTACTATTTTATTTTAATTCGATAAATAAAATCATCTAATTTCGCGAACCATTCGTCGCGAGGCGATTCGAGACTCTGTCAAATCTTTATCTTTATCGATATCTTTTTTTATTAAGCTAACGTATTTTTGCAAATTGATTTTGGACACGTTTAAAATGGAGTGTGAAAAATTTTGCGCAAAAATGGAAAATCGACGAGGTGGAAAAAAAAAAAAAAAAGTGTCGCGAGTCAGTCGTGTCTGTCCGGCGAGTTGCGTGCTGTCGATGCGTGCGTAAGCCGAGCGAGATGGGGAAAAAGTGGTAGCTGACGGAGCAAAAGAAGTAAATGGAAAGATTAACAAGTGGTGGAAATAAGAATCGTCGTGAGAGTGGGGCAAAGACCGCTTACGAATTACGCGACAAGGAGCCAACTACAGGAACCGGCTCATGCTACCTCTATGCGACACGGCTGCCAATTAGCGGCCTGACATCGAGCTGACTGACCACCGAGCACCGATGCTCCTGCTTCTCTCCTGCCCAACCGTCCGACTAAGCTTCGACTTCTTCTTTCTCCCGGTCTCCTTATTTTCTCCGGTCTCACACTTTTTTTTTCTCTTCCTCTCCCATCGACGTGTTCCCGTCTTGGCATACTCGCCCACGACTTTCGTAACATTCTTTTTTTTTTTCACCAGCCCATCTTCGGCTCATTGACTGTTTCACGGTTTCCCATGTCGACACTGTGATTATTAATCCGAAGCGAAAATTTGGCTGTTTGAAAATACCAACAAAAAAAACACACACATTTTTACAGCTGAAGTTTGTCTATAAAAATTCGACACGAAATTCCGACGTCGCTCGACGGAATAAAATTAATATCTCTTCGTGGAGATTCAATGTATTGATAATTGACAGTATCGTAACTTACGTATATAGAACATCCGCACCGATGTCGATATGACGGAACATCGCTATGTTTTTTGTTAGACGTTACAATTATTTACCATATGTGTTTGCTCGGTACACTTTGTATTCTTTATCTCTGAGGTATTAATTCGTAAAAAAAAAAAAAAATTTTCACTCCGTTTCGAGTCGACTGTGTACTCAGTTGTGGCATAGGAATCTACGTCAATCGTCGTTGATTCACATGTGAAATGTGACGAGAAGCGATCCGTTTGATAATTCGTTCGGTCGGATGGTGTGGTCAGCTAAATGGTAACTTCCCTTGGATTGCTGTCTCAGTGCGACGAGGCATTAAAAAATTGCCAGAAGTTAACCCGCATAAAAATGATTCCAAAAAAAATTTCAAACTCCATATAAACTTCTCAACTTCATCGCACGATTTTCTCCGAAAAAAGTGTGACAAGAAAGTCACGCGCTACGAACGCTCCATCAGCGACCTTTTTTTCCCCCCCTCCGTTCGACTCTTCCAATTAGCCAATAATTAACGGTTTTTTTCTTACAACATCGACCGTGGACCCCGAATAATAATGATTTTTTTGTTTACACGAAACTGAACGTTTCCCGTGTCGCGGTATTTCCGAGGCCGAAGGCTATATCGCCTCGTCGCCGCACATAAACGGAGCTACACGCGGTATGGAAACGAGCACACGACGACGCTTCGGGTCACCTGTGTGTCCGCACTTTGGTAAATTAACATAGCGACGAGTTTACATAAATAAAGCGAAAGTGGAATGCCCCGTCGATGGAGCTCATCGAGTGTCGAATGTTCGAGGTACGTCCGCGCATCGGTCGTCGGTACCGTTAGAAACGTAGATAAGGGCGATGATCGAAAGTCGGAGCGTTCTCTCGTGGGTCGTACAGCGGGCGTATCGTTTCTCTTGTAAAGGTGGACAGCTGTATACTCGCTATTATTAACGACAATTACGTGAATACATAACGGGCGTATTGGCTGTTTCGCCGGCTCGACCGCCGCAGGTCTCCTATCGCCTCCTTGCCGTTCTCTCAGCGCACTTATACAGCTCTCTCGATGGCCGGGCTAGCTCGCGGCACCGTGGAGAGACCACGCTTTATGAATATTAACGATTCTCTCCTCCTTTATACCATTTTATGACGTGGCTAATAACAATAATTGGTTCACTACTCGCATGACCCCTGTCCCTGTACGTGTGTGCGTACGCTCTATCCAACATCACGTGATTGAAACAAACTTGTCATGCCCTCGGCAATGGAACATTACTCCATCTATATTTCTGTCCGCGAGCGAAGCAACTCCAGGGGGATGGCGTGTGCAATTATGCCCATCTATATACGTATTATTCCTACAAATTAAAATTTCACGAATTGAGGGAATCACAGCGAGTGTTTGATATTCATTGCGATTCCCAGTGGAAACTTCGTCTTAAGGACGTTCAAACATCTCGTAGAGACGTCTGTTTCAATGGGTTAAAGTGGCGAATCAACGGGACAGAGGCGTTCTCAAAACGCCAATTTTTTTCGACACTTTTTCCGATCCGCATTTTTTTCTCGAGAAGCCGAAGTGGCGGAAATTATTGATGATTGTGATGCACGTTGCGGACGAGAGGAAAGGTGGAAGCGTACGGATAATTATCGAGTAGCGACCAATGGATGACGAGGAATTATCAGAAGCACGTGTCGTGTCGCGTTACAAAGAATCGCAGGTAAAATTCAAAACGAAACGGGAGTTCATTTGTTTATTTCTCGTCTCCCTCCGTCGAATCTCTCCTCGCCGTCCTTTCGCCCTTAATTTTTTCCTCACCCTTCACCGAACCACCCTCGAACGCTATCGTAATTTCGGTTTTGTTTCTTCTCCTCTCGCGCCCCCCACGCAAGAGCCGAAAAGCTCGCGGCTGTTTTCCCCACCGGCGGAAGAGACGGCGACCCTAAAAAAAAAAAAAAAAAAAAAAAAAATAGACGGCACCCTCGGAGGAGAAGAGTTCACCGACGTCAGGTTTTATTACAGAATGATATTCGCTAATTGAGGATGAAGATAAAAACAACCCGCGGCTAATAACCGTTCGGGGGCTTCGCGCTCTCGTTCAATGTTTGTCCGTCGGCTGCACAGTTATAGCTTTGAACGAAGGCACACTCGGACGGAAGAGAACGGCAGAAGTCTCTTGGGACATTCATGGTTCTGGCGGATATGACGATGGTGGATATCGGGACCGGTACCATTGAGCCTGGTTGCTCGGCTCGGTCACCTATTTTGCGAAATGATCGTCGGGCCTGCAATTTCTCACTCGGTGAATTATCATTTTCCATCCGTCTCCGAATTTGTCAAACTCGAAGGTATTTTGCATTCGGAGTCAAATAAAGGACGGTGAAATATTGACAATATTTCGTCCTACACGTGAAATAATCGATCAGTTTATTCGGCTAGATAAATGGTATGGTTATTTTTTTTTTATATTAATTTCTTTTTTTTTTTTACTGATTTTTTTTACTATTTTTGTATCGTAGTGATTTAGACTCGTCCCGGCGTCTTCCAGTGCACGAGCGCTCATCCCTGAATGGCGTATTGATCTACATGCATGCGACCATAATTATAATGTATGCGCGTATGGCATGGCGAATTTTTTTAATCCGCTTAACGTCCGACTCTTGGCAACCCTCAGCCGAAGGCCCGTCGCAATAAAAATGAAGTAACGAGAGCGCTGCTGTGTCCAGCAGCAGATCCGACGGGTGATGGAGACGTCGTCGTCGTCGTTATAGTCGTTGAACTCGTCCCGGTTGTTGTAGTCGGCGTCGACGTTCTCCGATGACGTCGTCGCGGGCCGAGCCGACGATACTCGACTTTTTTCACCGACATTTTTCTTTTCTCATTCCCACCATTTTTATCTTCATTCTTCAGCATCGATGGAAATTCATGATTTCACCTATACAAATAATGTATCAATGATAAATTATGAAATTAATATGAAATAGAAATAATTTGATGAATTATCGGTTACTGTAAATTCACCAAAAGTAAATTCACAAATGCAAAACTTTTTTAATATTCTTTTTATTACGTTACTGATCGTATTATCATAATAATAAAAATATAAAGAGTCATGATTTTGACGATAAAATTATCATTTTTTAATTCACACGTTATACCGATTTTCATGGAAATCGCGCGAACTATTGAAATATTTAATTTCATTATTTCTTATTGTCCGCTACGAGTTCATGAGTAATAGAAAAATAAGTAAATAATATCAGGTCCGTAATTCAGATTTTTCGCTGCAATTTTTCCCCAAATCCACTCTCGTCGCACGCCCTCGGTTGGAACCACAAAAATTACCAGTATCGGCAAAGCGTTCTCCACTGTTCGCCCAGTTCGCTCACTGTTTCCATTCCGACAGACTTTCGCTCCCGACAAAATTCGTTCGGAGTCAACAACGCAATCGCTAATCCTGTTGCTTCTCCAGCGTATTCGCTGTGAATCGAGTGGTCTTTATGTATCGTTCGCCTTCGACTCGCCCATCGTTCAATCCCGTGCCGCGTTACGTTCGTTCTCGGCGTCGGTAACAGCAGAAGCTGAGGGTATGCGATGAAGGAGCCACTTAATTCGCACGCGTCCGTTCGCGCGACGTCCCCGTCGCCTTAGTAATTCGCGTTTTTTTTTTTTTTTTTTTCGCGTTGGCGCGCTATAAATAGTCCCGAACGTCGAGTGCGAAGAGAGCCGCGCAACTCTGCTCCCTCGAAGCCCCGAGTCTTCGCGATTTGCGAGCGTCATTTGGAAATCATTCGCGACACGGAGCGTGATACAAATTTCGCAGCGGGGCGGTTGAAGGTCGGGTCGAATCGCGACCGAGATTGGTCGACATGCTCCAAAGCTTCAAGCGCAAGATTGGAGAGAAATGTCGAGTAGGAAATTCTTGAGTACAAAGTCATGTGGAAAAATTCGTGTCTGAGAGATACGATATTTGGAAAGTCGAATCGGAGCGAAACAGACGAAAAATGTCATCGGAGCAGAGCTCGTATGGAAAATTTTTTTCTCATAAACTTTTTTTTTAATTTTTAATATATTAATATTGACTGCAGGTAAATTTGAATATATTGACGTAAATTTCGATCCTCCGAAATTTTGACCGCTACCCAGCTCGACTTTCTACTTCCGCCATTATTAAATCGAGATTTTTAATGTCGATCGGTCCTGGCGACCGGCGAGATTCGATAAATTTGCTGAAATTCGGGAGCGGGTTGGGAAAAAAAAAAAAAAAACGGCTGGACAAGATTGTCCGGCGTCAAGTTGATTTTGACAATGGGGAAGACAGGTGGAATAAAGAAGGAAGGGTTCGAACACGTGAACGTTGTCGTCCCTCGGGATGGGAAGGTGCGGGCGGACCGGTAGTAACCCGAGACAAATAATGACGAGCGCACGGAAGGCCGTGACAGTTGCCAAGGCTGGTCGGGTGCGCGCCTCTATACGAAAAGATTATTAGATGAGAGGAAAGTCGATCATGCGAAAAGCACCCACGACAGCGGACGGAGTCGCGCGGCCTTCGTTCGATGCCGAAGACCTCCGCGTCGCGATTCACCTGGGCATTGTAACTTTGGAGCTGAAAGTTGCGCGTTCCCGTTCCGACACTGAGAAATATTCGATGCCTCGACTTTGCAGTGTCCTGACAAAAAAATCACCAACACCGAGCCAGGAGCTTGAAATAAAAATGCCCGAAAAAATTGCAAACCTCGGCACTGATTTTTTTGAGGCAGTCGTTGCGTATAAAATCGTCGCGTGAGCCTGATTAAAAAATAATCGCTCCGATATTTCAATACATTTATTAAAAGAATTTGATTATTCAGAAAATTACGTTTGTTCGGAAAAATCAAGAGGGATTTTTTCCTTCGTGCAAATCTCTCGAGCAAAGCGATCTTCCTTCCAAAGTCCCATTGTCACGAAAAAAAGAGAGGAGCTTGCGACGATGATTCAGCGATTAATTTATTTGACGAAATTGTCGGTTGAATAATCGGATTTCGTGAGTACAGAGACGGGTCTCGTCTTACAGTTAGTTATGCGGAGACGTCTCGGAGAGATATTGCGGCCGTATGGATTCGCATGAAAATGTCGACGAGAGGGAGCTTGACGGGAATAAGGAGGAGGGAAGCGACACTCACGAGCCATAGATCACGAGTCTGCGGGTCGTGAATCGCCGACGGGTGTCCGAAGACGTAAACGGCGATTCATCGAAATTCTCCCGGCGCAATATGGAATATCCACCGTTTTTTTTTTTTTTTTTTTTTTTTTTTTAATTTTTTTTTTTTTTATAAAGCGATGTCGCAGGCTGCGCCACCGCCGTGCGGTGGTTTGCGCGACTCTCTCAGGAAATCAGGAATGCTCGATAATGATCGGTAAATCATTCCTCCGTCGGAGCGTGTCTCCGAGTGCGACGCTGCAAGTGACGTAACCAACAGCAGCAGAAGCAGCAGCGGCGACGGAAGGAGAGACCAGAGACGAGGATGAGGACGAGGAGGATCGTCGAGGCTCACCTGCGGGTACCTGCGAACGGCCGAACCGGAGATGTTGGGTCAAAGCTTTACGGCGAGCGGGGCATAACTCGCTTGATTTCTCGAGAGAGATTATCTCGTTATTTATTGGAAAGCCGAATACGATGTCTCGGCCCGCCCGAAAAACGCAGGTAACTTACCGTGCGAGCGTATACTAAAATATATTTGTAATAGTCTTTCCGTACCACGCGCATTATGTATGACCGGTACGACTCTCTCTCGAACTCCGGCGAACGTCGGAACGATTATTTATATCGTTTTGTTCGTGAGACGTATCTTTCGGTGCTCGGTCGGTGTGTCAGCGCCTATCGTGCCGTTTCGCGTGAGCTTTTTTTTTTTTTTTTTTTTTTTTTTTTTTTTTTTTTTTTGCGAACAGACGCGATCGGTTAGGATTGCGATCGATTGAAAATTTGGGAAGAGTCGAGTCGAAACGGCAACGAGGAATTTCATAAATTTATTAATCACTCTGCATTGCTTTATGCAAATTGACAATGATTTTTTTTTCTTCGGTCGATTATCGAATAATAATTTTTAATGATACATTCAATGAATTTTCGTCGTCAGACAATTTTTTTAATGTCAATTTTTCAACGACAGTGATTTCATCTATTTTTATTATCATTGTTACTCTGTGAGTAATTACCGATATTTTTCATTTTACACGTTCAACGGGGAGAATTCTGGCTCGTTAATTTTTAATTCTGGGACTCGAAGCCAATTTTTCAAGTTTCTGGCCTCGGCTCGTTTCAATAAATAATAAATCACAAATTTGGCGCGACATCCGCAAATCAATCTATGACGAGATCTTCAAATTTATTGGACACGTATACAGGAAAAAAACAAAGAAATAATGTCAACAGTTTGTTGAATCAATGAACGGTTTTAACGTGAAGGTTGAAATGAAATTTCTCCGCTCAGCCCGTGTACAATGTCGTCACGAAGAAAATGAGACGTCTCCGATCTACCGTGAGGTTCCGAATTCACACGAGACGAAAAAGTCCCGAAACTGGTTTTCGAGAAAACTCGTCGACCCAATCGCATCCAACACGGCGAGAAACATTCTTCACCCGAATCTTAAAATCATGGATTATAAGAGCGTTTGGTCGTTGACTGGTAAGAATAACAACAGCGTACGAGAGATATTAGTTCTCCGGCCGATTCGGTCGCCACGACGACTCTGTTTCACGATCCTACCAAAAGAACCGTCAATCGACAATCGTTTCATATTTAGTAAAACATAATTTATTCAAAAAAATTCCAAAGTACCGCGAAGCCCTAATTCTCATAAGAGGCCAACTTCCTAAAGCCCGATGTCCGGTGCAGCAGTTTCACCGCCTAAAGCGCGAAGGGTCGCTCGTTTGGCGAGTTTCGCGGGACGTTTCGTCGTCCCGCGGAAACGCTAAAAAAAAAAAAAAAAAAGAAGAAGAAGAAGAAGAACGCCCAAACGGAACGAACGAACGAGATAAACAAGTGGGAGAGATGGTCCTCGTCTTTTCACCACCCGCACCGCCGTTTCGCATCCAACCCTTCCTACTGGTAATACCTGCACATACCTCCACCTTTCCCCCCCGCCCCCGGCTGGCCCCGAACAACTTGATAATAATAAAGTGAAAAAGAAGCAAAAGACGTTATTTTAAAAGGGAAATGCAGCGCGCCGCATTTTTATGTCTTCGCCAGAACTTTTCATCTCCCGCCGCGGCGGTCCCGGGTTTTCCGTCCAAAGGGGTAGGTGGCGAGTGCGCGTGGTTTTCCAGCGAGAGGGTGGCTCTCGAGGAGAGGCGGCGAGAGAGGGAAATGGCTGGAGGAAGGAGAGACCGAAAGGCGGATGAAAGGATGAAGGGGTAGTTGCCGGTAGTCGTCGGAAGGACGAGGAAGGGGCGCCGCATGACTTCGGTATGCCAGGCTCGAGGGGTGCGCCGGCGAGAAAGACGATGAGAAAGAGGAAGGCGGGAAAAGAACGGGGAGGGCGAGTTGCGGAATGAAACGGCAGACTGCCGCTGATGAAATTCATAATTTAGATCCAATGCGCTCTCTTCTGTACCTCGTTTAGAAATACACTGCTATTTATAGTCGAAATTTTCCTTCGGAACGATCCCCGTCTCGGGATCGTTCCGAAACGTGGCCACCGTCGCCCAACCCTCTCTTTAGCATCCTCCCTCGCTCAGTTTTCTTTTCCGCCACTCTTCCACGATCCTGCTCGTTCTTTTCCCAACGCCACCTCTCATACGCTGCTCTTCTATTAACGTATCGTCCCAATTCAAACGGAGCAAGTCGCTTCGGGTGAAATGGTGTGCGGTGAGGATTTGTTATAAATACACGAGGTGGAATAAATCATTTAATTCGTCGATTGCGACAGGTAATATTGGGAAAAACAATGAAATTCAATACAATCGCTTTGATTCTGATGGATCGACCCAATCGTAATTTTGAGCGGAGTGCTTAATCGTTGATTCACAGTGAGTCGAATCTTGATGTGTCCATGGAGAGTCGCCTATTCGGTTACTCCAGTCGTTGATCCGAATCGTTTTCTCGCTGGTAAATTCCTCAATCGGCTCGAGAAAAGTTTCTCACTCACCTACGATTTATCTCTCCAAAATTTGGAGCAACAAATTCACCAAAGCACATCTTAGCATGGAACCATGCTCCAACTCCAACTCCATCGTACTCATTTTTCATACATAAAGAAAAAACAATGACTCCGGTATTTAAATTCTTCGCTTGTCGCGTTAGCTTCTCTGACGTAGATGAGTCATCTTTGACAGGAATTGTGTGCGAGTGTTAGGAAATCGGTAATTATCGAGTCCGCTCGCTTGCGTCGACGGTGAGGGAAAAAAGTTAGCGGAGCGCCTGAAAGAACAGCGTAAGAGGACGAGAAGAAGAGCGACGTCGAGTGACGGCCGTGTGGCACGCATCTTGAGGAACTGCTGCCCCTTCCGTTTATCGTCCGCTGTCGCGTTTTATCCGGCAGTTATTTCATCCCTAATAGGATGTAATATTATACGAAGAGTCACGTCCACTTGAATTCGCGGGCTTTAACGGTGACTGAGCACGATACCGGCGGCCGATCGGGCCCACAGCCAACATCGTAACGTCTCGCGGCTCGCTCTCATCGTCGACTTTTCTCCACCGTCGAGTCTCGCGGCTCTCGTACGCGACCACCACGGACACTGTAACGGGTCCTTTTTTACCGACCCCATGTGCCAAATTAAAAAAGAAGGCTTCGTGTAAACTCGACGGGTTGTTCGCAGAGTTAGATCCGAAAATCGAGACACACTCGTCGAGCGAGGCGCAACACTCGATACGCCGGCTTTCCAACGTCGAGTCGGAAAGATCTTTCACGGGGATGTGTTTTGAACACGAACGAAGCAGTTTTAAAGAAAGAGAAAAAAAAAACATATAAATCGTATGATTGACCTACGATCGATTATTAAATAAACGTAATGGCTTCGTTTAATTCACAAAATCATCGACAAATAACAGTCGGAAAAAATAGATTTAAATCCCTGTCTGATACATTAATTAATTATTTTTCCATACGATTAATGTAATCTTCATCGAAATTTTCATGATTTCTTAAAAATTCATATTCGCACAAATATATAATAAAAGAAACGATTTATTTCGTATAAATTATATTTTCCCATTGACAGATTTTTTTTTTTTTTTTTTTTTTTTTTGCTAAACGTCACGTGTATATTTTTTTTCCTGCTGGTGAACAAGCATCGGGATGAATCATTGAAGCTCGCAGCGTAGTCGAATCTCTTTTGCATCGGGATGCGAAGTATGAACGATCGATGGTTGTTACTCGGTTGCGTTATGCAACACCGGTGTATGGAAAAGTACGTTTCGACTAGGGATAGGTTGACGTTACTCGGGTTTTAAAATCCCAGGGGGAAGCCCGGTAGTGGCTAAAGCTCTCCAGAGAAATATTTACAAGATCGATATGGAAAAGCTTGCCAATAGAGGACGAGTCACGAGGCGCCGGGATACGCGGACGTTAAAGCATCGATGGCGCGGAGCAACCAGGCCGCGACCTGCGATCACACCAATCCCATGGGGATCGCAAGCGAGGAGAGCCTCGCGGGCCGACCGACGATTCGAGAAGATCTTGACTCTCCCGAAGGATGAAGGATCACTCGACCATGCGATATTCCGATACTCGTTTGCTCACGCGACTCCGATCCGACTTTGCTCCGAGACATTTAAATACGATTACGACGCCACTATTTTTTTTTATTCAACTCACCTACGAACCGAATTCTATTTTATCGAGCTTCGACATTTTGAAGACTTGGCAACCGAATCTTAATATTTGACGCTTCGATACTTGCGTCTTCGGTTAATTTACGTAGCTCTGGTTAGGCGTATTTTTTTATTTTTTTTTTGGAGTACGATCGATGAAGAACGAAACTTGAGTCGATGAGCTTGAAGTTTGGAACATTGGAGTTCGATTATTGGGTGGGCTTGCGGAGATTCGTAGTTGGCCGGTTGGTAACAGAGTTCTGAGGATTCTCGCTTTACGGGAGGGCAATTTATGTACGCGCATCACGTCCGAACATTCGCGTGTCAATTAATTCGAGATGGACGCATCGAACACTTACACAAACGGTGACTCGAATCGATACGCGTGTACGCGGTTTGCTGCATTCTACTATCGGGGACGATCCGCGGGAGCGATTCGAGGCGAGCGGGTGAGCATCGAATCGACCGTAATTCCGCTCGTTGTTGAGCGTCACGGATGGATCAAAATCAATTGCACTCGTTTCCTCGGCTTGCTCATTGCACGCTTCATCATTCTGTCCCACGACGACCCAGTTACTCCAAGGTATCGATGCCTAATAAAACCTCAAATAAATTCAATGATTTGCACCCAATTTTATTGCTCCAGCAATATTTTGGCGTTGGAGTTTCCATATTTTTTTTTTCCTCGCTCAGGTAAACCGGAGATAAAATCCGACTACCCAGAAAGTTAACGTCTTATCTCTAGTAAAATAAATAAAAAAATACATAATGATCGAAGAGACTGGAAATTTTCACAGGCACTCGCAAAACTCGAATTTCGCAGGTAGAATTTTTTTAGAATTTTTTTCTGGTCCACTCATCACTGATTCAGGTGTCTGCGGTGTTTGCCCACTGTGCTAAAGACGATCGTCCAGACTCGATCGCTTTTCCTTATCGATATCAATGTCACGAATAATTCGTTTCGTTGAAAGTCTCCGTCGGGGAAATTTTCCAAGCGGGCGTATAAAGGCTTGAGTTACTTCGGGAACTCGACGATGAGGGGTTTAGCATCTGCGAGTAACGCACACAGATCGTTTCGAATCATCGAATAAATTAACATGCTAATTTAGTGCAACGCCTGGCCGTGGCACGGCAAAGCGCAGCGCCGCGATTCGCGGTGCTTTCCTCCCGAAGGTTCGTATGGTTAAGCACGATTAACCTTCTCTCTCGCTTACCCGGCAGTCTGTGAAGCGGTGCAGCGTTGGAGATCGGGTCGGCTCGACGAGTCTGTACCACGCGAGAGCCGATACACCCAAGCTACACCACGAATTACCCTTTCGTCGCTCGAGCTATCAATTTCGCCCCGAACAACCGATAGTCTGCCATTATACAAGTAAGCGGACTCCCGCCTCGTCTATCACGCTCATACCAGTGAGAACCGGGCGTATATGAAAATATTTCAAAATCCACAATCATTCCCGAGCAACTCTTTCGTCATTGGTGCTGAGTATTTCGCCCGATGCGATTCTAAACTCGTATGATTCCATGATTTAATTTTTTTTAAATTTATGAAATAATTGAGTTGATCGATAGCGCGTTATTAATTAATTCTGTTGTTACATAAATCGTTTCGTTGACGAGAATCACTTTGCCGATTGTGATTGTGTCGTTGATAGATTTTGATTATGGCTCGAATTAAAATCGCCGATTTGAACCAACGACACGTTTTTCACCTGTCGGCTGACTCGTGACGAATCTCTGAAGTATTTCACGAATTCTTTGACCAACTCGAATTTTAGTTCGGATTAATGATAAGAATTCAAGTCAAACTTCACCACGGAGGTTTTAAAATCCTCGAACCTTTTCGAAGATTCTCCCGGAACATTCTCAACCGAGAACTGCATTCGGATACCGCGCCGTGCGGGGAGTCTCTTTCACATAAATCGGCTCATACACACATGCTGCATGTGTGTGTAAACAGAGCCGGTGAGCGCGGAGGAGGGGTTGAACGCGGTGTACAGAAGACGCGCGTTAACACGTACAGGTACAAGCGTAATCTCTCTCCCGGATCAAGCGTGGTAGATTCACTCGATTCGATCGAGGTCGCCAACCCCATCGTCACTTCCATCCTCCGAGTCTTGAGAGTATATTGCCGGGTAGAACACTTCAGTCCGGGGAGATCTTTCCAGCGGCAACAACATCAACAACCGATGTATCCGGTACGTCATTGCGTAACTCGAGTGGCGCCGCCAAGTGGCGATAAAAATCCACGGGAAACAATGTTTTATTCGTGGAAACTCGTACATCCCAATTTGAGCTTAGAAGTCTAGACTGGGCTTTTGAAATTCTGCCGAGTCCCAGTTGATATTTCCTCGGAAACCAATCCAGATCCGAGTGAAACTTCTGCCCAGGAACCGAACCACTTCTGGACGATTGTCAGTCCCCATGCGAATCCGAGTGATCGAAAGTCGTCCCAGATCTCGATTATTACAACAGAAAAAAAAAATACGACTGGTTAGTCAGACGCGTCATTGACGCACCAGTCGACGCGCCGATAATTGTGTGCGGCGAGTAGATCACCGAAAGCAACAGCAACGTCGTCCCGACATTGCCTTTAGGAAATTGCCGTGATTATTGTCGTAACTACACATCGGAGTTTTACGAGTGAGAGATAAATGGTGAAATTACAAGCCGTAGATAAACGTTAAAATTAGAAGCTGCCTGGGAGCTAACACGACTACGGGGGAATGAGAGCCAACGCGTCTGGCAGATCGAACGCGTTCGGCACCCGTGCGATGAAATTTGGGGTATCGATAGCGACTTTATTACGAGGTGGTTCGGACGCATCGTTCGATGGCCACTCTATCGCGTTCCCTCCATCCTCGCGCAAGTTTCGCCGCTTCTGCTGGCAACCAACCGCGAACACGTTGGGACTCTCGTCGCCACGGAGCTGGCCGGTATGGCTACCCATAATAAATCGCACTGCCAGGTAGGGCCGTCCGCGTGGTCGTTGAACGATAATATCCCTCGCGTCTCGAAACACACACACACAAAGACACGGGTGTAAGCGGGGTTTATTACGGCTCTCGTGTCGTGCGAGGAGCCAACGGGGAAGCAGGGAGATATGAAAAGGCCGAGTGACGAAGCGAGGGAGACGATCGGACGGAACGGAGAAGCAAGAGATTCGCAGGACGAGAACTCAAAGTGGGAGCTGTGTAACTGGGCAACAAGGACGCAGAAAGAGCCGTGAGGGAAGTGAGAGGAATGGGAATAGTGGGCCACGGTGGGAGCGAAAAAGAGCGAAGGAAGATGAAGAGAGAAAGGGTTGGGGAGATCGGGCCGAAGATAAGAGTCATAATGAAAGGCATTCATTCCTCTGCCGCGAAACCCGACAGTGAACCTGAGTGACGTGGTTGCAGACAGCTGCCCAAACCTGATCGTTCCGTACGTCCGTCCGTCCGTTCGTCCGTCCTTTCCTTCCAACGATGCTCGCGGTACTCGCGCTCGGCTCTTACTCTCACGTCATTTCTTTTATGATATCGTATAACCAGCCGAACCAGAGGAGATCAAATACCGGCGTCCCCCGCAACTCCACCGTCCGGCAACATGCATCCGCGATTTTATGGCGTTTATCTCCGTTTGACTCTGGCCAGACTGAGCACCTTCCCAAAGTGGAGCCCTATAAACGCCCCCGGGGGAAAAGACTTATCGTCCACTAAAAAAGGAACACTTGTCACGTGGAACGCGAACGTTAAATCTTTGAGTGGGTGATGCTTTAATTATTCCCGTTGACCAAGAGAACGAGAATGTTGAATCTTTGGGTGGTTGATGGTTTAATTATCGTTTGGCGAAGGGGATTTGGCAAAGAGAGTTTGGGAGCAGCGCGAATGACCGAGTCTGATCGATGAGTTATCGTGCTCTGTTATTACGAGTGGTGAACGATGAATCTCTCAAGCTCGCACCTCAATGTCCAGTTTTCTTGGTCAGGAAACTTTGACGCAAAGTTCTTTCGTGCCAGAGAGAGAGAGAGAGAGAGAGAGAGAGAGAGAGACTCGTTCTGTTGGGTGGCGAGTCACCTGCTTGGCTTGAATCTCGCAGTTCTTGGCCACCCGATGAATCCTTGAGAGTTTTCGGCTCGAGGCGCCACGGAATCCGAGCACAATTTGTAGTTACAGGCTGGCTCGTTTTTACGAGCGTTTCAGAGCCGGCGGTTCCTCGTCGCTTGGCTATTCCAACGCTGTCTTTTTAGGGTCAATTAAACTCGGCCGCTTCTGGTGTTTTCTTCTCTTTCGGCTCTTTCGTAGCTCCGCTACCAGTTCTGCAAGGCCGCTCTCTTGTTAGTCCCGAGTCTCCTCGGAGCTCGACTTGCGCGCGGTGTAACATTTCAATGTGCGGTAAAGACGAGTCTGATTTCAAAGATCGAGCGGTCATTTCGAAATGAGTCGCGATTCGTCCTGGAACATCGCGCCGAAACGATCGACTTCGATATCATCTTTTCCCCCGAATTTCCAAAATTCTTTAGGTAAAGTACTTTTTATTCTTAAGTTTCGGTCTCTCACAAATACAAGCAAAACACAATTCGATTACTAGAAACCACACTTCTATTAAGCTATCGTAAAAATTGCAAATTTTCCAATTATTTATGTTTTCCAGGAAACGATTTTTTTTCTCTTAGATTGCGATTTTTGGAAAAAAAATTTGATAATTTAATGAAATCGTTGGATCATCGCCGAGGTGAAAAGGGCGGGTGGCGTTTGAATATTTGAATAACGAAGACGATGGCAGCGAGGAAGTCGGACAGCGGTCTTCTCGTTGATGTTGGTTACTCGTGACGCTTCTCTGCTACTTAATGCCTCGAGTTTCGAGAGCCAGGTGCCTCGTGTCAATGCACGCCAATGCTGTAATTGTGTATCAGATATAACGCGCTCGGTTCGCGGTGTGAACGCAGCTGCAGAACCGGTAGTCGAGTCAGCTTTTCGCGTGGGTGGCGCGCATACACATCGGCCAATTGCACCTCTTCCCGTATAAATGTGCGCTCCTCCTGTTTGCTGCCGGTTGTCTCACTGTCGCCGAGCACCGACACTTGTTCCGGCAATCTTCACGACTGCACCCACTTGTTGAAATTGAATCGAGTCAAAACAGATCTTTCGAAATTCACCCGAAACCGTCAACAAATAAATACCGTTCGACCCGACGAAAATTTCGCAAAGATCCACGAATTGTATTCTCATTAAAAAACGTCGTACGATTACGGTGGGAAAAAAATGTCGAAATAAAAAAAAACACACACACAAAAATCTGAAAGCAACGACAATATAAATTTTAAATTTACAACGAAAATAATCGCGAAACTATCAGAAATTTTTATTGCCATCAGTAAACGAAAAAAGTAGAAAACTTTTTCGGAGCGGAAAGGTGCTTTGAAGGTAAAATCCACCACCTGCTCTGCAAGGCGCCCTGAAAATCCGTCGAAAAACAACGACGGAATATCGATGATCCAAAAATAAAGTTTAAATTAAAATCCATTAAAAAAAAAATCTCTGCATCTAAATATAATTTTTTTATTTTCCATAGATTCTCAAAAAAAAAAAAAAAAAACAAAAAGATAAAAAATTTAATCGCCGCACCGTGTGCGACGACACGGTCTTCGATTCCTCGTCAGCGCTGGAAAGAGGCCTCGATCGCCATAACGAAAAAGGGACACCATCTCACTTTTCTGTCTTCGCATTTCGCGCACTCTCTTTATCGTGTCTGAATGTCGACGAGTGATCCTCCGACATATCCTGCTCCTATATATATATATATATATAAATATATATAGATATACATAAAGCGTTCTCTGCTTCTCAGTTCTCATTCGAGGAACGAGCGTGACGCTGACAGAGTTACGCTCGCGGTCCTGTGTACTGCGAGAAGCAGCAGCAGCAACGGTAACAGCAGCTCGGGAGAGAGTCTCTGTGAAGCGCGTCGAACCCCTCGGCTCCTGAGGCTCGCCATAAATATCGACGGTGACGTTTCGGGGGAGAGAAAGAGAGTAAAAAAAAAAAAAACTGGCTCGAAGCATAGACGACCGTGTGCTGGCTGCAACTCTACATCGTTTACGTACAGCGTAACGCGTCCGGCCACAGGCGAAAGATTACCAGAATCATCAGCCACGAAAAGTCGCTCCGTTTCCCACTACGCGCACGCGCAGTGAACCAAACCTTGCCCCACTCGACCATCGAGATTACTATTTTTTTTATCCTCAGAAATTTTATATATTTATATCGTTTCTCGACTGATCTGGGTTTTGATTATTTTTAAAAAATTGCAAAACGTTTCTAAGTGCCCGAAATTGAATTCTTATATATTATCTTTTTAATGGACTCCGACTTGACTGTTACGAAAAAAATGTAGAATCGACTGGAAGAAAGGTGTGAATTGTGTGAGAAAAAAATAGCAAACTCATCTATAAAAAAAAATTAGCGATCGATGTTTGGAAATATATGTTATTTATTTTACATATTTTCCCAGTCTACGCGTGAAAAAGAAAAATCGAAAAAGGAGGAAGAGTAAAAAAAGCGTAAGATCAGCCGAAGCGGTCTAAATTACCAGTGGATGAAGGGAGGCGAGGACGGGGGGTTTTTGACAAGGTCGGCTGTTAAAATTCACATTCGACTTGGCTATCATCGGCGGATTATCGTCGGTCTCGCAGCATCCGCGGGTCGACCGACAGTCGAGCTCGTGTTGTACGCCGAGTCGAGAGATAAGCGAGTACAGCGACGAGGTTTGAGAACGGAGCGGGGTGGATCGGGTGCAATGGAACAAAAGTCAGTGGTCTCGCTGCATGTTCCGCGGGGCCGTTCTCGATCGCATTCTGCACTCTGCCGATGGTCTGTGGAGAGTCGTTCGGCGCTCGGCGAACGGACGAACGAAGGCGCGCGATCGAGGCGAGTGGAGTCGAGTGGAGCGGAGCGGGAGTGATTTATGCTAAATGTCGCTGATGCCGGCGAACCGGGGGCCCGTATACGATCCCAGGCGGCCATCTTGGTGCTCCCTCGAACCGCGGCTGGGGCCTCAAACCAGATTGACGTACAGCTCTCGCCCGTTGATCGCTGTACCCGGACCTCTCGCTGCCTCGCTTACATCTCCGCTTTTTTCTTTTTTTTCCTTTTTTCCTTTTTTTTTTTTTTTTTTCTCCTCCTTCGCACTCTCTCCTTTCTACATCGATAGCCTCTCGCGCTACTTTTACTCCCGGACGGTCGACCCAATTATTCCGCCGATAAATCAAATAACCGTCTCCATTTTCTCAACCGTTTTGTTGTCTTCCGGTCCGCGGTGATTCTCGCCGATATCGAGAGCTTTTTATTTTAACGGACGTACGGAATTGAGAATGCCGAGAGGCGGATCGAGAAACGATCTTCGAGCTCCGCGTTCCGCGAATTCAACGCGGGGTTTTTCAGTGTTCGATGACACGTTTTTTTTTTGGAATTTAATGCGACGGACTGGATTTTTTTTTTGCGCGAATTGTGCATTTCATTTTGAGGGTTGATGGAAAATCGAGTGAAATACTTTGGTTTGAACAATTTAGGTTAATTTTATTGTGAGAGATTATTTATTTTTCGCGGCGATTAAACAGGCTGACCGAACATATTTCGGTGACAATCGTTCATAAAAAAGTTTAGCCTTACGCTTTCCCGACACGAAGGCGCTTTACCGCGGTCGGGGAAAAAATAAAATTACCGCGTAATGCCACGCGTTTTCCCATTAATCGCGGCACGAATTTCTCTACCTGGAGACATTTTTTTTCGTTTCGGAGCCGAACGAAACGGAGAAAAAAAAAATTTAAGCCAAGTTACACAAGCTCAGTTTCTCGAGCCAGGTAATTATTTTTTACAACTTGTCCGTCGATCTATTTTTTTTTTTTTTTTTTTTTTTTTTTCCCGACGTTTCCTCGCCGAGAAGATCGAACCTTTGGCGAGCGCAACAGGCCGGGAGTCGCTCAGATTCCTGTCGGTCACCGTCGCCGACGCCGCGAGCGTTCTCCGCAGATTTACGACAGGGGTGTCGGGGGTCCAGGGGGGTCCCCGGGAGTAACAATGAAGCCACGCCATTTGTCACAGGGGCGCTTCCTACTCTTAATAACGTTCGCCTTGCCCCGTTGCAGTCGTGAGCTGCGCTCGGACAGCGGGCCGAGGCTTCAGCTACGAGTACGGGAGCGCAGCAATAGCAACGGCACGGCATCGACCTTTGCTTTTTGCCAGTCCGGCAATCCAGGATCGTGATCTCTCGCTGGACTTTTGCCTCTAGCAAATATTCCTCCTCTCGGTTTTTTTCTCCTTTTTTTTTTTTTTTTTTCTTCTTCATCTCTTTCTCTTGACCTCTGTCCGGCGGTATTAGCGGCGCAAAGAGATAGAAAGCCTTCGTGCTGAGGGCCGAGGGGAGGCCGAGAATACCTGCAACATCCCTAACTTTTGTGTCGCTCCGACATGCAGCGTTGCACAATTCACCGGATCGTTCAATTGTACAAATTGTCGCTTATTCGAGTAGTTCTCCGACGATGAGACGAAGGGCGATGGAGCGAGAGTCACGCTCAGGACAATCTGCAGTATCCGTCGAACAAAAATAATTTAAAAAAATAAAAAAATTGTCCCAACTTATCCACCTGAAATCCGGATTTTCGGTTTCCGTGAAATCTACGCCGAATAATAATTCACGAGGTAAAAAATAAAAATGATCCATAATTTGCAGAATTAATTCTTCGCTACGCATTATTACATCATATTATTATCTATACATTAATAATATAAATATTCGATTAAATTCGGTAGAAAAGTCGATCGATCGCCTAAAAAAAAAGTGAGATAAATGTAGATGAAAAATATTGGCCCGGGATGTACGACGGACTTTATTTACAAAAATAACACTTTATTAACTTAACTTTATTAACAAGAATAATAAAAATAATAATTGTCCCAACTTATCCACCAAAAATACGAATTTTCGGTTCCCCCGAAATCTACGTCGACCAAAAATTCACAGGCTAAAAAACAAAAATGGTCCACAATTTCCAGAATCAATTCTTCACCACGCATCCCACTTTTCATTATTACATCATTACATCGCATTATTATCCATACATTAATAATATAAATATTCAATTAAATCTAGTAAAAAATCGATCGATCTCCTTAAAAAAAAAAAAAAAAAAAAAAAAAAAAAAAAAACCAAGATGAACGTAGCCGAAAAATATTGGCCCGGCATGTACGACGGACTTTCGATTTTCCGTGTAAATCCCTGCAGGTCGTCCGACGCGAGGGCGTACGGAAGAAACTGGAGGATACGGGACAAGTACCACTTCTTGCGCGATCTCAATCTCGTATCCCCGAGATCGAGGCAACTCACACACACACACACACACACACGCACACGCACATTCTTCCGACACACACGAACGCCTTACGGCATACACGCGTGTGTGAAGATCGGCGCGGGAGGGAAAAGGGAGGGAAAGGGGAGGGAAAGGGAGGGAAAGGGAAGACTGGTAAGGGTATATTGAGCGGTTGAGCGCAGTGGGCCGAGCCCAGCTGGCCGTGAAATCGAATTCTCGGATCGATTTACGAAGTTTCACTTGGCGCGATAAGACGGGACACTCCCGGTGCACGCGCTGGACTCGGCGTGGGCGAGCCGAGCGAGTAGATCGGGAAGAGAGTGAGTCCTCTTTCTCCTCTTCGACTGCCACCTTCTTCTTCAGCCCCTCTCAAGTCCTTCCCCCCCCCCCCCGTCCCGCTATTCCACCTTTGGAGAAGATAGCGCAGCAAGTTATGACGAGCAGACGCGCATAAAATAACCGTGGCGCTAGCTCGGATAAGATTCTTGTGCATCTATACGTAGCCTGGTATAATTCAGTGTGTATTTATTATCCGTCGTGGTGGGCCAATAAAATGTGACGACAATTATTTCGCATACGGACGGAATTACCAAATATTGGACGCAATATATCTTATATATATATATATATATATGGATTTTTTTTGATTATTTTGTTTTGGTTAATATCATTTTTTTTTTTGCACGAGTTTTTTTTTTTTTTTAATTGAGCGACTAATGAGACGAAATTGGGTTCGGATGCCTTTAAGAAATTTTTATGAATTTTCATGAACTTTCATGAATTCAAGGTGCATTAACGTTCGATTAATGCGACGCGAGTAAATTTACAGTTTCGATTGAATTTCGTATTATTTTTTTTTTTTTAATGTTCACAAAATCGGGGTTGAATTGAAAAAAAAAAAAAGGATTCTCGTTCCGGTCTTTTATTCTACACTTTTTCTGATGATACGTTAAAAATCATGGTCGAACCCAGCGGCTTTACGTCCGATCGCGACTCGCGCATAATTTACCGAGCAAGTTGTTTGACTACGCCAACATACTTTTCCCATCCACCGTCCAATTCCTCTACACAAACACTCACACTCACACACACACACACACACACACACACACACACACACACACACACACACATATATATATATATACAAATATAATATATATACAACATAGTCACATTTTATTTCCCCCTTTTCATATCGCCGGAGCATCGATACACTCGCCAGCTTACTCACGGATTACAAGGAAGCCCGCACCGAGTACGTGAAACGTTGGTGTGCACAAATACAACGATAATACACGATCTATCGCGTATTACGTGCGTAGGAAGTTGTGTGCGCTCATAAGCTTATTATTCATATTTTTCGTTTATTCCGTCCTGTCCGCGTCTGATACTGGCGCGTTGGAAAGATCGCGCCTAGGCGTGGCTTTCGAGTTTCTCCGCAACATGCACTTGTTCACTTATTCCTCCCGATAGACATCTCTTCTCTTCTCACCTCGCCAAGCGCATCTTCCTCCTCGATTCAGAACTTTCGATAACGTCAAACGAGCGTCACAACTTCTCGTCTCTTATCCGTTTGGTCTTCATTTTTGCTTTTTTTTTTTCCTCTCTAATCGTGCATCAGACTCTTGAAATTCCCTCGAGAAAGCGAGCGTTTTGCCGCGACTCGATGTCGATGTGTTTTTTTTTTTTTTTTGGATAATTTATCACTGATTGACTGGCTTGATCCGCGGCGACTGCTTTCCTTTCCATACTTCCCTCTGCCACTCTCGCGGCCGCCGCAATATACGACTTCCGGCTGAGTCCGATTAACCCGAGATCTTTATGTCATGAATGTTCATTTTTTTTTCTTTTTTTTTTCTGAACTCCTGACGCGGAGAAAAACGTGTCCATTAACACTTTATTTGAGATGGAAACGTGGGATTTTTTGTTTTGTTTCATAGTCTGATAATAACTATCTTACCGATAATTGTTCGTTGAAAAAGACTCGAGACTTTATTTTCGTGTCACATGATTTCTAATTAATTATCGGAATAAACAATGACCAAACAATTAATGTCCCGCTGAAATTATTATTTTTTAATCCCGTCGCAAATCGACTTAGCCGCGAATCCAAAATAACGATCATGATCCGCAATAGAAAACAAAAAAAAATGTTTCACGATCGTTTCGAGGAATATCGTTGATTTTTTTTTTTCTTAATTTCGTTTTTCAGTAACGTTCGTCGAACGAAGAAATGCGCGATGTTGTTACGTGCGAAGAAAATTCCGCGTTTGCGATACACGCGGAGAAGGGAATCGCGAAAGGGAGGAAAAGGGGCTCTCGCAGAGCGGCCCGACGGTGAACAGAGCGAACGGACAGCCCGTTTATTTATTGCGACCATACTTCAGATATATGAACTGGTTCCCGTCGAAAGTTCGGGATGCATCTTTCCTCGCAGTTGAAAATGTATAGAGAGGTGTCCCGTCGCCG
Organism: Listrodromus nycthemerus; assembly: GCA_963978505.1. Lineage (NCBI taxonomy): Eukaryota > Metazoa > Arthropoda > Insecta > Hymenoptera > Ichneumonidae > Listrodromus > Listrodromus nycthemerus. Next base: position 2,658,147 of record OZ021683.1, read on the forward strand.
TCTTTCTCGCTCGCTTTCAGCCAAAGATTTGCGACGGGGGTCACCTTAATGTAATATTGAATGAGCTTCATTTATTTCATCCGATCCGCGCTCACACTCCCAGTATTTCTCGGTTATTCCCCTTTATTTATCTCGTCTTCTTCTAGATTTTTTTCTCCTCTCTCCTCGCCTCCCGCGAGTCCCTCACCTGGTCCGTACACATCCACACGGGCGTGAGCAATGGTTCACGATGTGTTATTGCGATCCGTCCCTCGTTTCTCCTCCGATAAAACCGGCCGATCAAATAAACCAACCCGCTGCCCAGGATAATGTCCTATTACTGTGTATAGTTAATTCAGGACTATTCCGAGCTGTATATCGTTCAACCGCGAACATTATTTCCGACTCTCCGACCCCACTCGTGATCACTGACTATCGGTACCAATGATTTTCACATCGCTCACCGCTCTTCGAACTCACAGTTTTACCTACCGACTCTCCGAATTTCGTTTAAGCCGATAAAGAAAAAATTATTATTATTTCATGGTTTGAACGAGTGTGCGATATCAGCCTGAATTATTGGATGGCACTCGATGAGGTAACTTTCGAGCCGGATGTGAACATCCGTGTTTGATTTTTGGGGCGAATATAATTAATAACAGTGTCAGTTGGTTTTCCGCATCGCGGTCGATCAGTCTCACTCGTCGCTTCATTACACAAATATCTCATTCAATATATATTTATTTATTTTTAACTAATATTCGGAGCATCAAAAAACATTGAATACAGTTTATATTAAATTCCTCGCATAAAAATGTCCGATCCCGAAACGAATAATTCCGAAAAACCGTCTCGATACCATTTTTTCAAAATCGAATGTTCCGCCCGAAGTATTCGACATCACCTTTCATCGAACACTTGAAAGCCGATCGACGATAAATTCCCAACCCAAGTATTCCCGTTTTCCCATAAAAAAAAAAAAAAAAAAAAATTAAAAAAACACCCCGCAACAAACATCACCCGAAATGGCCTAAGTTCCTAACGAGCCGTGCGAGTTATCTCCCCGATTACCGGATTCCCATCCATGCCGTAATTTCGGCTCGGCAGGACGTTTGGCCGCTCGGCAATCAGAGGGAGCTAATTTATATTTATCTACGTGCTTTTACGCGTTTCTCTTTGTTGAAAGCTTCTTGCGACCGTTGAGAAAGACGCGGGAATGACGATGGCGGCGTGGCGTGTGTGTGTGCGTGCGTGTGTGTGTGTGTGTGCGTGTGTGCGTGTGTCGTGTCGGTGAGAGGGACGGGGAATAGTCGGAGCATCAGAGAGGGAGCCAAGTGGCGCGAAAAGAAGGGGAGGTCGAACGAGAGGAAAGACAGGAACGCCGGTATAGGAGGCAGAGTAGATAAATAGATGGATGGGCAATATTATAACTCACCGGGCTGTCATCCTGTACGGCCGAGTCAGGCTGCTAATCAGACCCTGCTCGCTCTCACCCCTCGCCGAGCCTTCACGAAAAATGGATTTATTGCCGTACGCCACGACTTCGGCACGCTATCGAGCTCCCTGATCCGTGGTACGTAACCATCGTCGTCGCTGCTCGAACCGCTCGCCATTCGCGCCGACTTCCCCTATTCTATATGTGTATATATGTGTGTGTGTGTGTGTGTGTGTGTGTGTGTGTGTGTGTGTGTGTGTGTGTGTGTGTGTGTGTGTGTGTGTGTGTGTGCGAGTACACTCGTATGTACAAAGTGCCGTACGCTTTTCCGCAGCCGGCATCGCCAACGTCGTATAAAAGTACACGGAGCCGAAAGAACCGGGGCGAAGAAGCCTACCCAGCCGTTTATTCTCCAACTACTCCGGACCCGAATGTAGACCAGCGCGACGAACAAGTTGCTGGGTTTCCCGATTTTTCCGTCTTTCTCTCCTCTTTTCCGGAAGACCGAGCGCGGCATCCGTTTCGAACGAGCCGTCTTCCGGTCTCGATCGCAGAACGGCGAAGACCAGAGTCAACGTGAGAGAACTCAACGTTAGGTCGACATCAATGGATTCTCGAGTTGGACTTTGATGTTGGCTTTGATTCAGAGTCGAACAGCAAGATTCGGTTCAAGTCGCGAGAAGATTCTACCGATCGAAATCTAAGTTTCGACTCGGTCTCGAAGTGTGTGTTCCGTTCTGAGGTTCATCCTGAGTTCAAGTTCGGTCTCAGGATTCAGCTGGAATCCGACCTCACGATCAAATGCAAGATTCCGAACTGAAGATCCAACGTGTTCGAGGAGAGCTGCTGAACAGTCGGCTTCTCGAGTTTCGCGAAAATATTTTCAATGAAACAAGCGACGAGCTCCGAATCGAACGCACGAATCCATCCTCTTCCCAACAATTTAATTTCGCACTTTTATCCGTGAAACCGGAACCGAATAGCGCAATCAGACGAGTCGCCGAATAACAAAAATGATAGTCCGAGAATAAACAATAATCGAAATGACTCTCATTGAATCGGGAACCCGATGTGAGTCACCAAAGTTGAACGGTGCTCGAAGCGAGGCTTCGGTGGAAGGTTTGCGCCGGGTCGGGAGTTTCGCGGATCGCGTCGTAGCAATAGCGATGATAGAGAATTGCAAAAGCCCGGATGTACGACGAGCCACGAGATGGAAGCGAAGAATCGAGCTCGAAATCACCGGCTCGACGTCGAGAGACTCCACGGCGTGCGGGCCGTGCCATCTCGAGGAGAACCAGAAGCGTGCGCTTGTGTGAACCCGTGTATGTGTCCGTGTGTGTGTGTGTGTGTTTTTTCAACGAGATTTATTACCGAATTCCTAATGCTCTCGAACCGGGAGTGGAGAAGGGCGGAAGGGATGAGCAGTTGCATCCCCCGCTCTCGCCCTCACCGGGCGTCTTTCTTTCTCTCGTGCCGTCTCTATCTTTCATCGGATTTCCCCCCTCGCCCCCTCGAGCCACCCCACTCGACAACCTAGCGACGCGATCCCGTCGGCCTCCTTCATGGTCCCTGGATACTCGCGTCGTCAACTTTCTTCGCCACCCTCGCCGTGCGCCTTTTTCGTCCCCCGTCTCTCGTCACGCGTTTGCCAAGCGCAAATAGACACATTACATAATCAGGCTGTTTCTCGATGGTGAAAATATATGCAAGTAAATATGTATATGTATATTAAATGCACAAAGATTAATATATATAGATATAAATTGATATTGGGTGAAAGTGGGAAATACGGTGCGGTCCATTCGATAAAATATATTTTTTGTATTGTCAATATTTGGCGAGACGTGTGATAATGAATCGTAGGGTAGATCGGCTCAACGATTCGGAAATCAGAAATTTTTGATTATTCATTTTTTTTTTAAATTATTTTTCACTACTGGGAATTAATTATTATTTTTTAATTTTATTTAAAAAATTATCTTGACCAACGAAGGACGAGCAGAGAAGCAAATGTTTCTGTTTCTCGTCATTCGCCGAAGAAAGTTTTGTCCTGAAGATTTTTTTTTTTTTTTTCACTCTTCTTGCCTCGCCTTGCGCCGCGGCGAAATAAGCAACTCTCGCGAGAAGAGCTATTGGGTGAAAGTGGGAAATACGGTGCGGTCCAATCGATAAAATATATTTTTTGTATTGTCAATATTTGGACAGACGTGTCATAATGCATTGTAGAATAGATCAGCTCTACGCTTCGGAAACCATAAATTTTTGATTATTCATTTTTTTTTTTAATTATTTTTCACTCCTCGGAATTAATTATTATTTTCTAATTTTATTTAAAAAATTATCTTAACCAACGAACGCCGAGCAGAGAAGCAAATGTTCTCCTGAAGATTTTTTTTTTTATTTTTTTTTTTACTCTTCTCGCCTCGCCTTGCGCCGCAGCGAAATAAGCAACTCTCGCGAGGAGAGATGAAAAAGTTGTTGCACCGAACGGGGAAGCTGTACTGCCTACGTGCGGCTCGTAATAGCTTTTGAAACGCGGCGGGTGCGCGCCGGCTACTGACTGAACCGTGCGGCTCTCTACGTCGTGCTTTACTACTTTTCTCTACTCCTCCGCTCCTCCCGCGTCTCTCTCCGCGCTCTTGCGCTTGCCGGCTCTTCCCTCTGTCTCTCTCTCTGTCTCTACGGAGCGGCGCCGTGTATTTCGTCTCGTTTCGGTCGCCGCACGCTCGCTCGAAGACTCACCAATGGAAGAATAAAATCACATCGTCGCAAACACGTCTGCCGTTAACGGAGAACCAACATGTAACGATTCGCCGAGCGTTGTCTCGGGCGAGGACACGGACAGACTTTTTTTTTTCGCAATTAAACGATAATAAGATTAATTATGATTATGCCAACGAATGGTGAAGGCGACCGGGTTTCGATTAAATCCGCGAGTGCGTCTGAAAAAAATGTAATTTGTAAAAAAAAAAAGTGCATTTGTTGGGGCTGATGAAATTTTTTTTTTGGTCATTTTTAATAAATAATCAGCATAAATGGATATCGCGTGTTTTGAACGAGTGTCGTGGAGGATGAAAAAAAATCTGAAGCGATGAAAAATTAGGTGTGAGTTTCGAGTAAAGAATTTCGGGTATGCGGGATAAATTTCAAGTCCGTCTGGATTCAACGCTGTTTAACACTGCGGGATCGTCGAGCGTGTCCATAGAATTTTTTTTTTTTTTCTTCAATATCATTACTCGAAGTACTTAAATTGAAATTTAAACGATATTAAAAATAAATAATCAGCAAAGTACTTTTATCTTCGAATGATCATCTAATCGTCCGCCGCATTGAATTTAGTATTTCTTGACAGCTTGTGCAGCAATAAACCTATATGATACATTTGAACTCGCTCGCGCCGCAGTGACCGGGCGATAAACAGTCCGAAAGAGTTTCTCTCCGTAGCGTCTCCCGTCAAGCGCCGATGTATAACTATCGCGAAGCCTCGTTCTCTCTCTCTCTCTCTCCCTGTAGTTCATTCGCTCGCGTTCTTTATCCCCCGAGCGCTCGACCGAGCGAGGGAAGAAGACACAACTACAAGAGGAACAAGAAGAATAAGAGGAGAAGAAGCTCGAGGAGGGAGAAGCGTCGTTCGGAACTCCAGCAGCAGCAGCACAGCAGCAGCAGCAGCACAGCACAGCACAGCAGCAGTTCCAAGCAGGAGGAGACGTTAGCGTTGGTATGGGGGCGTGGGTGGAGTGGGATCGGCGAGGTGGGAGCGTAGAGCGTCCCCCACCCCGCGCGCGCCGCGCGGGCGGAGAGGGGCGAGCGAGTGATGTGGTGGGGGGCGGTGGGGACGGTCAGCGGCGAGCCGCCGCGGCGGCGGCGTGGTGGGGGAAGCTCGGGTGCCGCGTAGTGGGGGACGCGGAGCTCGGAGCCGTCAGTGCGCCACGTGCTGCCGATCCGGTAGGGTGTACGTTTCGTTCTGTATTCCGTGCGGCCCGAACGCGACTTTAACAACCCCCTTGTGAAACAATCTTCACCTCGGAGCGCGGACACGACTTAGAACGACCGAAATGAAAATAATACTCGAATGAAAAAAAACAAATTCGAGGCGTCGCGGTTAAAAATCGTTCGCGCGAATATCCGCCATAATCGCCGTGAAAAAGTCCTGCCAATCCGAAAGATCCGTAGAAATTAGATAAAGAGATAAATAAATAGTGCCGTCGAGTGTTTAAGTTCGTCGTTGAAGACGTGCCGTGGTTCGTCTCAGATTAATTGTTTCGTTCGTCGCACGATCACGTGACCAAATGTCCGCCCACGGCGGGAGTTTCGAAATAATGAAACGACGCTTCTCGGCGACTCGACGAGCCGTCGAACTCGAGTGAATTCCGCATCTTCCCTGGGATTTTTATTGGTTCTCTGTGTGTTGGTTCTCCGTGGTTTTTCTTTTTTTTTTTTCTTTTTTTTTTTCCTACTTCCGTTCACTTCGAGAGATTTTAGTTTAGCAGACTAGAGTGCGAACCGCTTGGGTAGTCGGTACGCGCGCTCGACGCGCCGGCGACCTTGCCCGCCCGAAACCCGCAAGTCTCGCGCGTCTCTCGCGCGAGACCCGCCACGACGTTATTCCTATCGCCTCTAGCTTCGAGAATTTGACTCTCGGTGTCTTGTGGCATGTGATTGATATGGTTCTACGCGGGGGAACAAAAGTTCCTTCGGCTACCGTTTTACGATCGATATCGGAAAGTCGTCGATTCGCTGCCGCTCGGTTCGACAGTGAGACAACGCAGCGGAGATACGAGAGCGTTAGACTGGACGACGACCGTTACGCCACTGACGGATTAAGCCCGAACGGAAACCACCGCGCGTGGTGAGTGCTAACTTTATAACCTCAAATATGTTTTTTTTTTCTGTATTAAAAAAATATATATTCGCGAGAAGGGGGGGGGGGGGGGCGACGGATTTTTTTAAGTGGCCATTTTGTCGATCGGGCGGGTTTCATCGAACTCGGTGAGAAAAGACTCTGCGCGTCGCCGGTGCAGCTCTTTTGTGAGGAAAATTGAGATTTTTTTTTTTATATTTTTTTTTTTCGGTTTCTTCGGACCGGAGGATTTTTTTTTCAATGGCCGTTTTTTTTTTATTCGGACGTATCGACGGTTTGGAAATTTTTAGCGTAACGGATAAATTTGATTATTTTTTTGTTTATGTTGCATTGTCGTTTCACGTCGATTTTTCCGATCGGATGTGAACGACGATTGAAATTAATCTGCGCGTCGTCAGTGCCGAATTTTTTGGATAACGACGGGAGAAAAATAAAAAGTGCGACTGGTTGCAACTGACGAATGTCGTTGGCGTAGCTCGGAATGAGATTTCGGGCACGAGAAAAGTTTGTCGCTCGACGATTTCAGAAATATCGATATTTCAAAACTATTATTCATCCAACCTCGTGGGAAAAATAACGCGAGAGAGACAAGAATTTTTGTCGTCGATGCAACGAATCGCAGATTTTAGACACAACTTTCTTTATTTTATCGTAATTTTTCTCAAGTTGTGACAACAAAAAAATTTCATTGAATTTTACGATGGTTGGAACGTTGAGAAAGTTTTTTTTTTTTTTTTTTTTTTTTAACGTAAATTCGAATCGACTACCTTGGCAAAGACTTTGAATTTACACGACGATGAAAAAAAAAAAAATGTTTACGAGCGATTTTTTTTATTCTCGGTGAGAAATTCGCGCCTTTTCGTTTTTTCACGCGTCCGCCATTTTATGTACGCGCCGGGGACGAGGCGAGTTTAGGCGCGCTTAGGTTATGTAAACAAAAGTGGCTGTGTACACAGCAGGTGGCCGGTTCGTGCTGAGGCACGTGCGGTTCTGTACGTCGACACAATCCGGGCACGAAACGAGCAGACGGTGTGTACGGAAAAAAAAAAAAAAAAAAAAAAAAAAAAAAAAAAAAAAAAAAGTATGCGTGTAGCTTCAAGGCGCGTAACAAATGAAAACCGTGGAGGACGAGTGAAGCGAGCGTGGTTATTCATCCGAGGCGCAGAGTCGAAAAATTGTGTACTCGTCTCAATCTTTGATATTATATCGAATATTTTACTGAAATAGAAAAAATAATTGTATCACTTTTAGTTTGAATTTTGTTTGAATTTTAATTCACGAGGCATTTAGCATTGTATTTTATTTTTATTCATTCCATTATTTTATTTAATTGCACGCTTGGACGATAAATTAATTATTATTCGATGAATAAAAAAAAAAAAAGCAAAGCGGAATATTTAATATTAAAGAAAAAAATTCGTCTGTGAGTTTGGACGAAAATTGTGACGATCAAAGTTCCGCGATAGAAAAAAAATTGTTTCGTTTTTTTTTTTTTTTTTTTTTTTTATTGTGACAAAAAATGTAACGAGCGAACGGTCCGAGTCGGATCGACGTATTTGTAGGTTGGTTGGAACGGGTCCAAGGAAAATCGTAGGGAATGGCGGTCGCGGGCGCGCAGCGAGCGCGGATAAATTATAGGACGAGGGGAAAACATTTGTGACGATTTTCGCGATGACAAGACGACGGTCTTTCTTGTCTCGGGTCCGTTCGATTCAACGAGATTTCTCGATGCGTCATCCGACGCGTTTCGTCACCGCGTCAGAGCAACAAAAAAAAAAAAACAAAAAAAAAAAATAGCGCGGCGCGCCCGCAACGGATTACTCCCGGACTGCGCGGCTGTTTACTCTCTCGACGGCGACTCGCATCAAAATAAAAAACATTGGCGGCATAAATCGAAAGAAAAAATTCATACGCGTACAGATATATTTAACGGAAGAAAAGAAATTTTCAGTGAATGAATTTCGGAAAAATATTGTGTCTGTAAAGAATTGGTATATTTGTTTTTAATCGGTTATTTTTTTTTTTTTTTTTTTTTTGTATGTACTTTGCGTAGATATTTTATTTTCGGTTTACAGACCGACACGATTGAAACGGGTCGGTGAACGAATAATTGTCGTACTATTATCAATTGGGAAATATTTTTTTTTGAGAGCGACAAACATTTTTTTCTACCGTTCGAGGTCTTTTCGGGCGGAATTTTTCCGGAATTATTTCTTAAGTGTTCGCCGTCACCCATTCACGATTCGGCAGCGTCGAGTTTTTTTTTTCCCAACTCGAGAAACGCATATTATGTTTTTTTTCGTCGGCCGACTATGCGAGCGTTTATCGCGTGCGCAATTTTGCGACACACGTGCCGCGCTCTCGCACCGCGCAGGCGCCAACAATGAAATCGAAATTTTATATACGGCGAGTCGAGTTTCAATATTCCAAAAAAATTAATCGAATTTTTTATGTAAAAAAAACACACACACACACACACACACAGAAAAATCAGCGAAAAATTTCTTTATTCGCGTACCGATATTGCAATACAATCTAACACAATAATATAAATATTCATAATAATTATAATTACAGATATACATTTATATATTCGTGATACTCGTCAATCTGGCTTCTCTAAACTAATCTTGTCGATTTTTAAAAGGTCGGACACGATTGGTAAAAAAAAAAAAACAAAACGCGACTATCGACCTCGATTTTCTCGACGTAAAAAAATTAATTGCGGCGACATCGTCGATCTAGGTGAAATAATTCAGTGCTAGACATTCGTTCGTTTGTCGATGAGGTCGTAAAATAAAAACTCATAACTCGATACATAATTGCGGGCAGAATTTTTCACGGGTGAACGAACTCAACGAACGCAGAGCTCCGACCTATGTGTTTATTCGCCTATTTTTTTTCTTTTTTTTTCTTTTTTCTTTTAACACTATTCTTTCCGTTTCTTCGCCAACACCGTTCGCGTTACACTGGCACGTCGCGCATTCACCGCGCAGCTGGCTTAGAATCGAGCGCGTTGACGGGCCTGGAGCGTAACATTTCGAGTGGTTGATTGATAAATAGCTTGACGTAGGCGACTCGCTTGTAATTCCGATTAGAGAAATAATTTTCCTGATAGTGTTACTTGTATCTAATGTCATAGTTGTACAGCGTGGCGCGGCTCGATTGACCGCCGTGTTCGATCACTTCGACGATTTAACTGATATCGATACTGCTCGACTCGTCGACAGACGAGTTTGTGAACGGACAGAAAAATTCTTACGCTGCGTCTCGCTAAAATTTTCATCGTAATTTTCTCTCATGCAGAATTCTCAATTTTTTCGAAACATTTTTCGTCACAGGTGGAACTCGATCGTAAGAAACGTTGTTTTTAATTTTCTGGATGTGAGCGGGGCGAAACGGACGATTGGCAATTTTTCGAATAATTTTTATTGCCGTGTAGTTTTCGATGTGATTGTTATTACATCACGGTATTCCCCATGGAAAAGGTGATAAAATAATGATTTTTTTAAATATGAAATATCTTTCAAGCGGAAATATGATTTCGTATATTTTTCCATTACGCTTCAACAATATTCTCGACTCATAAGTATTCCCATATCAATAAGTTGTTGAGATTCAGTCGCTATGCCAATGGCCAAAGTCGAATATCATTCACCGATAAATCATTGAATTCGTTGGGTCCACAATAGAAAAAAGGTCCCAACGGAAGTCGATCGTTTTGAAAATTTTTCGCTCGCGTATTGAAATAAAGCACCGCGGATGGATTGAATGCACGTGTGGAGGACAAGAATACCGATAACTGACAATTTTCCAATGATATGCTCGCCAATACACAACGACGACTTAATGCCGTCAGGCTACGTCGACTGTGCGCGAGAATGGCCTAAATGGCGCCTTTTGGTGTCGTACTTTTTGTCGTTGAAAAGCCTCTGACGACGCTCCGACATTAAAGTCCAAAAGCATCGAATGCCTGGAATGCCTGGAGGGATGCATCATTGATCGGCGATGCTTTTTCATGCTGACGCCTATCGATGATGAGTTCCATGATTCGCCGCCAGTCATTGATTCAGCGAACGACTGTGGGAAATCGAATGGGTCCTCGGGCGTTCGTTAGTGGCGGCGCAGACGTCATTCCCCAGACGAATCATGACGGTAGAAGACTTGTGCGAAACGCGAAAAGAGCTCATACGGTCGTTTGCAGGCAATCGAGACCGCTCACGTTCGCGGCAAAAGCTGTGCGCAAGATTGTTACTTGATTTCTCGTTTCCACTCAGCCGCTTCATGCATGACCAACAACACGAAATCCTTGCGTACCGATGTCGCGCATGAGCTATGTTGATGCAACCGGTAGGGAAATCAGTGCGTGTAACACGCATCAAATGTGTGTTGACTACGTTGCTAACCGCGTACACGCACCAACCCACCCAACTTGCGCGTTGACGACTCCCGTCAGTCAGCAGATCAAAGCCCAAGTAAGCTCTCTTTGTGATGCTTTCCCTGCTACCGGTATTTAATTATGGACGAGGATCGATATTCTCGCCTCCAGCTTTCGCCGTCCCTTTGGACGTTGTCCCTTCCCTCGTTCCTTGTCGCCCCCAAATAAACCTTCGGGCCGATATCGATGTGATGTGATTCATATCTTCATTGATAAACTATTACACGATGTCCGACAATGACGGTCGGTGGAGCCAGCGCTATTGATCGCAACGGACTTTGGGGCATTTGGGTGGGAAGCGTCGAATGCTGGCCACTTTACAGGAAAACGCAACGGCTCGGTTGTGATGTTCGTGAATCTTTGATAAGTACAATTTTTGGGATTGATAATTGTACTGGCGTTTCGATGCGCAGAGTGTTGATCGGCATGACTTCAATTCGTGAATCAAGGTTTCGTCACCTTGCTTGAATGTCTATTCGAAGTCTTACCGAATATCCTGCTGAACGTCTTTGCTTCGTAGATTGATACGCCGTAGAACTTAGACCCAATACGTAGACCCAATCTATCGGGTCGAACTATAGAAAATTCGTCATAGAGAATTGAATCAAAGGTATCCCAATGACGTCTTTTCCACCGTGGGTGACCGAGACTCGCTGGTTTATCTTAGTTAGCTTTTTGGCGCCCACGAACCTAACGCAAATGCAATGATCGGCAGAAAATGGCGGATGCTTGGGGTGGGTCTGCTTTTTGATTCTGCGCTACGCCGTAGCGCTACGAATACATATCGCTGATACGAGTCTCTGCAACAGCCACACCACCGTCCTCAATGGGGTGGGTTTCATGGCGTGTTTCCGGTGGAATGGTACACCGCGGCCGTTTGCACCGAAACGCCCGCCACTCGATCTCGCTAGCCCCTGGGAATATTAATAATTATTCCGCCAGATTGGATCCAACCGCGAATCTACCGGCCGATTGTAGTTTCGTCTTCTGGAAATAAACTTGGGAGATCTAACGATCGGGTTTGTATTAATTCGAGCCGCTTTGCCTCCTGCGCCGCGGTGCATAACGTCGGTCGGTGCGTCGACCCGATCGAACGCGAACAAATCAAATTAATTCATTGTATCAATCATTGGTTGCCGCGCCGATAATAATACAGATTAATGAATTTCAATGAGCGAGGAAATTGACGATATTATCGACACGAATTTTTCTATCCACTTCCGCTCGCGGACGATGCGCGTTATGTCGATTCGTTATTGGCGTCGTTCGATTCTTCAATTGCCAGGGCGAAACATTGTTCCACCACAATAGAATTCATCGAGTATTTCGCGTAATCAGAGCATCGTTAATGTTTTTTTAAATTAATTTCTTCATAACATTCCGGTCTCGTATCGTGCGAAATTAATGATTTCAGTACTTTCCATATGTGCGAATCGTTTCAAACGTTTCGATCGTATTTGCAATTTTATCACATTTTTCGCGAACTTCACCGAGACAAATAACGAACAGACGAGCCGCTTCAACTACGCTATTGCTTCATATCGATTCGTTCTCGTCGTTGTTTGATTACTTCGTCGTTCTCGGTTTCACCGCAATCTTTTTTTTTTTTTTTTTCATGCGGTATTTTGCACAACGAGAGCATCGGCCTAGCGTAACACGCGCTGTACGTGTGATGCGGGATGAAACGGCAAAAAAAAAAAAAAAAACGGAATCATAAACGCCGCTTCATGAACAAAAATATTAGTCGTTCGGTGTGGCGCTAATTTGGGGCGCTCCCGGCACATTCGGCCGGACCTCAAATTTCTCTCTGTTCATCCCGTTCTTTTGGTAGACCCGGTCGATTCTCACTCTGCCGGCCCCTGTGGGCTTCGACATTTCCACCCCTCTCTCATTCTTTCTCTCCGGCTCGCTCCGTGCCCACATGTATATATCCACGCGAATTCATTTCGCTCGATTTCCATTTCACGCACCGATAGAGCACCCGCCACTCGACGGATGAGCAGTAAAAGTTATCGTGCGCTTTGAATTATCAATGGGCGTGTGTTTCACTATTTTATTATTCCACCGCTCGCTCCGCCGCCAATATCGATTTATACGTGTTTCCCTCGAACGTTACTTTCGGGATAAATTTATTGAATAATACCGGACAAATGTATATATTCACGCTCGATACTTTGCCAGTGACAGACGCTTAACTAACGTACACGTAACTAATGCCCCGCTCGTAATGTCAAACTGGCGAGGGTGTTGTCCGATCGACCGTTCAACCATCGAACAGGGAGAAATCGATGATTTCCTGCTAAAATCGTCTTTGGATCGAAACTTCATCGAAAGATCTTTTGCATTTTTTAGGGTAAAGTAAGTCGCGTTACCAACAGATCGGTAAGGCGTTGCACGGATTTTACTGTGGAGTCAGTCGAATTATTGGGAAGTCGTATTTTTTTTTTTGTTTCGACCGATTTTTGTAATTTCCGATCCGATTTAGAAAAAAAAAAATCCTTGATTTTCCTGATTCAAAAATGTCGGAAAATGCGAACAAGGTTCATTGAATTGTTCGGGGAATCGTTGGAGACGACGAGAAAATCGGTAAGCCTCATCGTAACGCGCGATCAAAAAATCAGCCAGCACGATAATTCACCGTGGCCGGAGCGAGGCCGACTCCTCCTCATCAGTCCATGCAATTAGTCTCCATAGCGGTCGACCGAGCATTAACCGGTAAATCGCTAACTCCGCACGCGTTTGGCAGTGCGTTCGTTTGTGCAGCGCTCTTGAACGCTCGGAGCCCGCCGAGCGAGGGACAGAGACGATGCGTCTATCCTTCCGACCCGACGATGACCTGACATCGAGTCAGTGAATCACAAACGATCGGCGCCGCGAGCGGATTTATCGATGCACGCTCGGTACTGGCGTAAGCGCGTTACGCTAGGTCGCGATATCCACCAAAGGCGCGTGTTGCACTGCCTCGTCTCGTTCCATTAACGGGTCGGAGGGACGGAGAGGAGAACGAGGAAATCGGTATCGAACCAGCTCGCCAGCCGGCGAGTCAACGTCCTCGTCGCACCTTTCCCAAAACGTGCTCCGAATGCTTTTTGATCGTTCGGCGAGAAAATTGGTATTTTCGATATCAATTAACATCGGACCAAGTAATAATGCACTGGCTAATGATTACGCATAAACTCCACCTCACTCCACTCCCCCCCCCCCCCCCCTCTCTTTCTTCCCCTCCGACTCATACGCATACAAACACATCCGATCCAACGTGTCTCGTTTTTCCTTGCAATTATAGTCTGGTTGAATTTCTCTTTCATTACGCTCTTTACCGCATTCGCGCCAACGATAATGATAACACGTTTTCTCTTTACCCCGTTTCTTTCTCTCTTTACGGGGGGGGGTTTGCGAGGCGCGTCTCTCTCACTGCGAATTGTCTAAACCACCGGTGAAAACACAGCCGCGGGCTGGCCGGCTCGCCACGGTCCGTTTGCGCGCCACTCGCCCTCCACCCGCGCTAATACAACCGGCTGGCAAAGTGCTTTTGACAATTTTTTCAATTATGGACAACGAGAGCGAAACACGCCGACGATGATACCGATAATTTATCGTGCAGCCGGCATCGTTATCGTATCGTTTCGCGTTTAATTTCATCCCCTCCGTACCGTTCTTCCCGCACGATTCGTCTTCGTCCCTCGAATATCGAGAAATGTTCGTTGAATTTTTTTGATTCCATTTAATTGTAGACTCGTCCTCGAAATTCTAATTCGATGGGAAATGTATTTGAATTTCAAGCGAAAGATTTGAAGAACGCGGGAAAAATTAATATCTTCGGGATATTAAATTTTGATTTTTCTCCAGAATCGATTAATCCGCAACCGGTCTAACGGCAAAGAAAATTCAGAGTCATCGAGAGAGCACTATTGGAATGAAAATTCGTTCCCAAATTTTCGATAGAGTAATTCGTCGATTAATTCTCGATGTGAACCGGCAAACTCATCGAAATATTACTCTCGGCCCGAGTCGTCTGAACTCCGTATTGAAGTATATTTTATTTTCATTCGAACGCTGATTCGGACAAATATCGATATTTCATCCGGTGAAAAATAAATATATCGGCAGTTCGCCGGTACGAAATCGCATCCGCCGTTTATATTTCGCCAAGGCTAGCAAACAAACCGGTGCTCGAAACACTCGATTAATTTCAGGCAAAGAGTCGTCGCTCTCGGTGGTGTCGCTGCTGCGTCGTTATTATTCCGCGCGGACGATTGAGGCCTCGACGCGCGAGGCGCCACATCGATCATAGCTGACAATTTGACTGTCGCGCGTGCCTTGCACAACGCTAACGTTCTTTTATACCGGGGAAAGGGTGATTCGCTCCGCGCAGAGGAACAGTCGACTCGCACGGCTCGCGACATATTAGCTCGTCGAACGTACACAAAATACTGCGACGCGAAGAGCGACTCTGCCAACAATTAAATATGGGCGGAGAACGGAGCAGCCACGAGGCGACGGTAAATCATTTACTTTTCGTGTCGCGCTTCGATGTTCAATTAAACAAAAAAAAAAAAATTCAACGATATTATGGAGAGAGTTGAATTCTTCGAGGCTGAAACCGTCCTGTCAATTTTATCGATGCACCAAAAAAAAAAAAAAAAAAAAAAAAAAAAAAAAAAATTGCTTTGGTAAGATCAACAAAAAAATTTGTCTAATCAACCAAATTCTGAAAATATTCGGTCAAGTTGACCCAGACAATCAGTATTGAAAAAAAATTATTCTTCATTTCCAACGAAGAATACTGTTGATGGAGAAAAATTATGTGAAAAAAAAAACTTTGAAGCAAATATGTTATTGTTATTTTTTTTTTTTTTTCATAATTCATCATTTGAAATAGATCTCAGGTGATTTATTTCAGTGATCTATCGAGCCAGCGCGCTGAATAACTAATTCGGGATAACCTGTTCTCTAGTCGAAAAATAAGTCGAAACCGACAGAAAAAAATTTTAAGGTAAAGCTGCAATGAAAGTTTGGGGATGCGCAAGCGATTACCGATGTATTTTCACCCTGCTCAGAATTCGATCGCGATTCGATAATTGGTATCGAAGAAATAAACAAAAAAAAACGTCTCTCGTCGGTATGAAAAAAGTTGGAGAAAACAATTAAGCGAATCAAAAGGTTGTGTCAAACACACGTTTATCTCGGCCGTGTGCCGAATAACAATGCATCGGGTGACTGATGGTGTCTCTTACATTGTCGGACAAATAAAAAGAGCGAACTGCGGTCAGTGCTCCGAAACGTATAAATACACTGCGAGTGTATAACCGACTCTCAACCGATGTACCTGTGAGGTTGAATTATCGCAAATCCACTTAATAATCCTGAGACGCTGTTTAACGTACCGGCGAGCGGGCGGAACGAGCGGTTGTAAAGTTCATTCCAAAGTTTCAACGGTTTGCCGGTCTCCCTGCTGGAGAGTCGCGAGCCGCGAGTCGATGGAGGGAGCTTGACACACGAGCGACGAATAAACGAGACGAGAAACGCATTCGCGAAAAACGCGCCACTTTTATTTCCCTAAGTACAGTAAGAGCCGGATCAGCCGAATAAACTCGGGTGCCGTTTTCCTCGCTACCGACGATAGCAGAATCGAATTTGCTTACTCAATAAATTTCGATTGTTTTTTTTTTTCTCAATTTTTAAAAATATGACATATTGTATTAAATTATTTGAGAAAATTGAGAAAAAATTGTACTCGCTTGAAAATTATTGCGAAAAGTACAATTATTTCCTTGAATATTCAAGCTCTCCTGGATGAGCCCCAAAAATCCTCCCAGGTGTTCGACGTCGCCGAACCAGCGCGAAACGCGCTCGTGAGCGACGACGAAAATTCCCAATAGGGAGTCCCAATATTATTGGAAAATAAAATTTTACCGAACTGTCCGAAAAAAAAAAAAAAAAACCTGAAACATCTCCAATAGTTGGAAGGAAATTGAGTCGCGCTGCAACGCCGCTGATTTCCGGGTCAGCGGTAATCGAGGTTCCACTGTAGGCGCGGGGAATCGGGCGGCGAATCGCAACTGTGGAGCAAGGATACGCATGCTTCGGGGTCGGATGTGGCTCGTCCACGTGTATACGGCTATCCAGCACGCGCAGTCCTCCGCACGATTTCCATGCGTCGCTTGGCACGCCAACCACGAAACGAGATTAGCAATACGAGATTACGTGTGCACTTGTGTCGCGGATGTGTGCGTCGCTCCGCGCGACTCGCTCGTCCAGAGAATCCCGGCTCCGGTGTTGAGAAGACGGGCTTTTCGCGGCTACGCACACACGAGAAACGAGTTAGCAGGCACGACTTATTAATTAATTAATGGTGAGTTATGACCCGGAGAAGCCATCCGGTCATTTTCTCCTACCGCTGATGCCATCGCCTCATCTTTTCATGCTGTGTAGCATCAAAATCCGAGTAGATCGTGCGCTTTGGATTTTTCGAGCTTACGATTTTTATCCGCGCATGTGCGAATAAATTTTTTTTTTTTCGGACTTTCTGGGGATTCCCCGTTAATTAACTACTCGTCGATAAGGTTGCAATTGGTTTTGGGATTTTTGTACTTTGGGGGAAAAAACCAAAAGTCATCGCGAAATATTAATTTTCTTAGGAATATGGAGAAAATAATGATTTCGGCGATCGAACGACGTGATCGGTATTTATGATCGTCATGGAATCATCGAACGCTCGACCGGCACTCGCTTGGAAACACGAGTACAAGATCGTTGTTCCCAGAGAGGAGAGCGAACCTATGCGCTCGTATATTTATAGATAAATCGTGCGCCCCACCGCAGCAGGTGTGATTCACGCGCTGTCCGTGACTCCATACTATCGCCACACACCACTACTTACCACTATTTACTCGGCAGACTCGCGGCCCGCTCGGGGTCTCCCGACGTTTCTCGAGATCTCCGTCGATTCTGACATTTCCGATCTTAGGATTGGCTGGCATTTTTTTTAAATTATCACAACCCATTCCAAATGCTGGCTGCAGGCGTGGCCGAATATTCGATAATTATTTCCTCCCTTCTATCGTATTAACTCTTACGATTCACAATTTTTCCACTGACGAAAAACAATATTAAAGAGAATCTATTAATCCAATTTTTTTTTTTATAAAAAAAAAAAAAAAAAAAAAATGTTTTCCACATAACGTTAACCGGAAAACCTGAAAATAAATTGTCATGAAAAATGCGTGAATTTATATTGCGTGGCATCTTGCCCGTCCGACTGCATGGTCAGCAAAATCGCGAATTGTCTCGGCTTCCGAGCGAGAGAGTTGCTTCGGAGACCGTTAGCAGCTCAGACGCGCCGGGCGATAACAGTGAGTAATAATCGCGCGCATTACGTCAGCGCGCGAGCGCTGCATAGCGTTGTTATATCGTACCTATACGTATACACGTGTCGCGGGTAGCGCGCAATCTAGTATAGGTATTACGATACGTACACCGAGCTATGAATGCAACCGCTCGCATAGATCACTCTCACGTTGACGTGCCGCATTCTAAGGAGAACCTGGGAGGGTTAAGAGCGAACAGAAACTATCTACTGCCGCTAATGCAACTGCAACTGCGCTCCCGCTACGAGTGCATCTGTGTGGAGATCTGCGGCTCGAGTCAGCGGCGCAGTCACCCGCGACTATGCGAGACACTCGAGCAATATCACTGAGCATCGACGAACAAATTTCTTCATTTTTGTTTATATAATAAAAACTGAAATAAAAAAATGAATAAATGTTTCGGTGAAAAGGGGAATTTTTTTTTTTTTAATGCGTACGGAGAGTCTCGATGGAAAAGAAAATATTTCCGTGACAATAATCCATTTCGTGAATACTGTTTTAACGAAAAAAAAAAAATAAAAATCCATTCGTGAAATCGAAACGTTCTCGTGAAAGCAAAATATTTTTATGAGTCGAAAGTATTTTTAGGGAACGTTTATTTTTAACTGAAACCAACAGCCATTGGCGAATGGCTTTTGTCGAGACGTTTGTTAATGGCGTGATACGCGAGTGAATCGGTGGTTCACCGGCGAAGGAGAAAGAGCACCGCGCGACCGGATTTGGCCGTTTCCACGTGGAAGCCAGCGAGTGTTGTGGAACGCCGGCTCCGCACCGTAGCGCACACTTTCCGCACCGCTACGAGATGTGCCCCGTGCGGCAAGCCGCCCACACGTGCGCTGAAAACCATTGCAACGCGCGCACCCGCGGCAGCAACAGCAGTGTAACGGGGGTACCGAGTGTGTAAACGGGTGAATCACGGCTTAACTACCGCGCGCACGTGGGACGTATGTGTTACGTAGCGGCCACGGCGCGAATTGTTCGAGTTACCTGCAGCGCAGCTATCGCCACTGGCGGGGCGCTCTGGCTTTTACCGCGCCGCTCTCTTACCGTGGAATTTAAACATGCTTTTTTTTTTTTTTTTTTTTTTTTTTTTTTTTTTTTTTTTTCCAACCATTAAAAATTTTTTCGTGATGCATTTAATTTGTTTTTTTTTTTTTAATTATTTTGGCAACCTGGATTATGTCTGTGCGATAAACATCGGTCATTTATTTTTATCATGAGCGAAGAGTGCCGGGAAAAATATAGTTTAAGATTTTCGAAAATTTCCTGCACAATTCGACAACGCCGTTGAAAACAAATGCCCCGCGACTCATCGGTACTTTAACGCCGGAAGCCAAAGTGCAATGCCTATCCGTGTGTTTGTCGTCTCTTCGTTCTCGAGTCTATTACGCCCGGCTTCAAAGAATGCGGCGTGTGTACAAGCGGCCGAAGGACACGGAAAGATGGACGCGGATCGAGAGAAACTTGATTGATCGGTCGGTTCGCTCTTTGCGCTCGTTTGCCGTCCGCCATCCTTCTATTATATAATATTCCTCAGCTCGTCGCTGTCTCCCGCGTATACGCCGACTCGCTTCGAACAACCCGCCGGACTCGACTCGAATTGTCTCACGTCCATCGATTATTCCCGTCGTAGCGTTGATTGATTGCGGCACGGACGATCGATCGATTGGCGTCTCTCGCGGTCTGCCATCTCGTCTGATAATTCCTTGAGCCTTCCAGCTCACCCTCACGCCTCACCTCTCCGTCGCTCCTCTTCGTTCGCTTCACGCGATGATCTATTTTTCATTTCGCTCGGACGGGACGGTCTTGACTGTCTCATTTTCATCCACCGAGAAATTGACAACTCGCTGCGGGGAGAGCGACAATAATCGCCGGTTAAATCCGGACGAGAGAGCCTCGTTCGCGAAATCTTATCGAACGTTTCTCAGTCATTGATGCACTGACTCGCGTCGCGAATGGTGCATGGTTTTTTTTTTTTTTTTTTTTTTTTTTTTTTTTTTTTTTTTTTTTAGTACTGTCAAGCTCGAATTGAGCGACGTTGATTAATCGTCGTTGACAGATGCAATCGTCGAAAATGAAAATAAAAAGTATCATCGAGATACATTTTTTATATCGGAGACGTTTACTTTCGTTCGGATGGGTCTCTCGTTCTCTTTGCGATTGTTTTGGGATTCGGAGGAAGCTTTGCGGAATTGAAAAAAAATAATGATGATCAAATTTTCGATGTATCCTGAGATGAAATTTTAAATCACAGTTGAGATCGATATCGAGTCTGAATTGAAGATCAAACCCGAGCAATCGATGATATTTCGAGCCAAAGTTTCATCCCAATACCGTTTTAATGAATATCTCAAAATTTTACCCTACGCGGCGTGGAAATTTAACGAGCCGATTCGCTCACAAAACGGCTGATTCACTGTTGAGTTATCTTGAGAGAAGACCAAAAAAAATATTCGCATCGGAAAACCAAACGATAAATCATCCTCGTATTAATATTCGACAGTAATTCCAACGAAAATTGCCAATAACGCGGCAATGCAAGTAATAAGCACAGCCCTTGAAAAACGATACCGATAAACTCTAAAAATACTTATCGTTACGCATCCGTCTTCTTTTTACCACTAACGGAACACCATAGCAAAAATCTAAAAAAATATATATATATATATATATATATCGGATCAAAGATTCCTCCACGAGAAAGCAAAAAAGTCTGAAGAAATTGCACCGTACGTGTCTGTTTGCACATTAGCAGTAGATTAGACGAGTCCGAGGTGTAAAAACGGGGCGCTAAGGGCGATCGTGTGAGGTGGAGCGCAAGCGCATTCGCAATCAGCACCGAGACGTTCACATTAGACTTCCGCATGGCCTATCTGTAACCGACGATAAGACGTACAAGACCTTATAATAAACTGCGCCGTATTCGCATCGGTCAGTAAATTTTACGGGTTCCGTTCGAGTTGCGCATATCCCATAAAACAGTAAACATATATGTTAGATATGATGATATTTACATGCACACACACACACACACACACACACACGCGCGCGCAGTATGTTATATATAGAAAGATAGATAGGAGTGGAAAGAAAGCCGTTACTTCTCTATCCGCGCAACACAAACATGCTTTATATTTATTTGGTCAACTCGGCTCCTTCACGGTCACTGATCAGCCCGGCGGTCACCGCCGAACCAATAAACTACCGATCATCAACAACAGCGCGACCGTTCTCAGCGCTTGACCTCCTCGAACGCCCGTGTAATTTATTTATTTATTTATTTATTTATGTTATTTTTTTATCTTTTTTTTTTCTCGAACGACGCGCGCCCCCAGATAACTAAATAAATGAGCGAACAAATAAATGAAAATTCAAATGGTATCCCGTCTTTGATCAACGTCTTCCGGGTTTCGTCGTCGTTCTGGATTATCGCGTTTTTTCCATCTTTCCGTACGAGCGCACACACCGCACTGTGAGACCTTTCGAGCGGCGCGTTCATTCTCACAGTTGTGTTGGCTTCGAACTCTTGCATGTTTTTTTTTATTTTTTTTATTTTTTTTTTTTTATTTTGATCTACCGGCTCTCGCACGACGTTACGATTGATGCGAGACACAGGAGAGACGGAGATGATCGGTGGCGATTGAATCGATCCACGCTGCATACTGCGCCGTCGATAACGCGATATGTTATTAGTAATTCCTGTCAATGTTTTCACAGAAAAAAAAAAAAAAAAAAAAAAAAAAAAAAAAAAATCAGAAATAATCGAATCAGCATCGTAAAAATAAATTTGTTCGGTGACAACTCGGTGGTGTTCAAGAGTTAATATAAAGAACTGTAATTATTTTTCCATCATCATTGACGATTTAGATTTTCATAAAATAATAATAATAATAATAATAATAATCATGAAAGGAATTGGAAAAATCACCGCCACATCAAGTGCCGAGGAGGACGGAGAGACGCAAGTTGTGAGAACGGCGAGGAGAGTTGTATTTCTTGTTAATACAAACGTCATCGTATATTACACAACATGAGTAACTGTTTTACACCTCGGAGCTTGAGTACGCGTAATTCTACGGGATCTTGGTGAATAGAAAAATGGTAAAATCTACGTTTAAACAGTCGTTCGTGCATTAGTTATTGCACATCGTTCCGACGATGCAACGACCTCCCGGTCAATTCGAAGCGAGGGAATTCATTAAGAACGCGACTATCGACCAGTCGGCGATTCGACGAAAGTATCGTTTCTGTACCGTCCAATCGGGATCGTCAAAATTGATATGTACTTCCGCTAATTATCGGCGACTCGTCTGAAATAATATTTTATTTGTCCTGAATAAATGATGTGCTCGGCGAATTAATCGGCATTCTGTATTAAATCGATCATCGACCGGGCATTCGCATTCGTCGAAAATTATTTTTCAATTTTCCTCGCGATGCAGAAAGCCCTTTTTCATTGAGGAAACAATATTTAAATTTTGAGTATCTAAAATAGTCCAAAAAATCCATTGGCGATATTAGTATTAAAATTGTCAAAAAAATTTCATCCACAACTGATGAAATTTTGTATTTTACTTCCTTGAACCATGAGAGACGATCGTCGAAAATTGTGAGCCGAATCTCGAACAATGTACGAATTACTTTGGAAATTTTTTTCTTAGCCAGGAATAATGGCACGTTGATTGTTGAGCGGCTGGGACGTCGATCGGTAAGCGGCGGCGTCGCTTGGTAATTCGCCGATTATCATCGTGCAGTAACCGAGATGAATATTGGCGTGCGGCTTACACGTGTCAATTGAATTCAATCTTGATCGTTCGCCGACTCGGCCAGTTTCCGCTCTTAGAAATAGTCCGCGCTATTCCAGTGGAACTTGAGGTACGCGTCGCATCGTCCAGTCTGACCTTTGCGCCACGATCGCCGAGCGAGAGCCTCGAGACGACTCAACCGATCGAGCGTCAAAGGTCGAATCCGTCTGGAATAACGATTGTCGCCGGCTCTGTTCGGAAAATATTTCACAGTTCGCAAATATTAATACGACCAAAAAAAAAAAAAGCTAAAAAATCATCGCATTTTTGCCAAATCAAGTTCGAGCGGAAAGTCGATCGTAAGTTCGATCTCAAGAATGACCCAAAGTTCAAAGTTTTAAAATCGTCCCCTTGAATATCCGTAAAAATTCCAGAAACTTATGAATTTATTTTATTCACTTCGGTGATTGACGATTTTTTTTTTTTTTTTTATTATCGATACTTGGCGAATCGTTAATTATTCTTCGTGCGATTGTCCCATGAATGGCCGCGACTGTGGCGACTCTACAATCTCCTTTCGAGGCCTCTCTATAAAAAGATTTTCCCCATCGCTCGTGTAGTATAAAGCTTGGC
The DNA here is from genome assembly GCA_963978505.1 of Listrodromus nycthemerus. Taxonomy (NCBI): domain Eukaryota; kingdom Metazoa; phylum Arthropoda; class Insecta; order Hymenoptera; family Ichneumonidae; genus Listrodromus; species Listrodromus nycthemerus. Next base: position 2,681,608 of record OZ021683.1, read on the forward strand.
GTATCTCGCGCGCACCTCCACATACGATCCTGATGACTACACCTCCGTCTCGCTCACTCTCGTGATTCACAGACCGCGCACAACTCGCCGGCGTATGAATGGAGAGAGCCTCAGAGGTTTTGCCGCGCTGCCACACGCCCTCGGCGCTTTGCTCGCTGTGTCTCGAGGCTAGCGCTCCGGACCTACCTCAAACACCGCACTCCGACATCGCCTAATGTCTGACGCCGAGCTCGAGGCATCCGGTTCGTTTACGCTCGATGCGATAATATCTGTGCAGGTGTCCTGTATACACTATTTTTTTTTCAGTCCTTTTTTTTTGAGATATTGCATCACGATGTAACTTTTTGAAAATCGACAAAATAAAATTTATTAAAAATTTTATTTCCGAAAAAAAAAAAAAAATATTGAGAACGGGATTTTAAAAAATATATATAAATACGTGGAGAACTGGGAAAACCGGATCGTAACGCGGGTGAGAAAAATCGATCTTTCTCACCCTTGTTGGGAAAATACTATTTTATGATGGATTTTTCCAACTTTGCATTTTTTATAATCGTTTTTCCCAATATTTCATCCGATAGAATGTACTAGGAAAAAAAATCGCCGGAATACATTTTTTGTTTGCTGAGAAACGAAAGAAATTGCTAACGAGATTTCAATCGACAGTCGGTGTCGATAACAATCGATATCGATGAAAGTTTGTTCTGAAGGTGACGAAAGTCACCTTCGAAAAAGGTCGTCAGCAACCGAACGCAGCCTCCTCGTTTTCAACCTTTATTTTTCCTTCTCGTAACCCATCGAGGCGTTCCGCAGCCGCGCCCGGGAGTTCGACCTGTTTTATATCCTCGACGAAAAAAAAAAAAAAAGTCTAAGAGGCTCAGGTGGTGCAGATATCTGCTGCGTCCGGCTCGGGAGATCGAATTCCCTGGACTCTTCTCGAATGCCTGCACGTTGAAACTTAAAACGCCTAAGCTGCCCGACTTTTCCGCCCCTGTTGTCGGCGCGCCCGGTTCCTTCCCGCTGCCGTTTCTTCGCCAGAAGGCGGTCTCCGTAATGTTCAAAAAATTGTTTATTCAATGCAATCGACTGACGATATTAGCTCAAAAATTTTTACATTTAACTGAACGTCCAAACGTGATGAAAAAATTGATGAATTTTCACAGTTTAAATAAAATGCTTTTATAGGAAATTAAAACTGAATTATTAAAATCAATGTAATATAAAAAAAAAAAAAAAATTCCTCACATTAATATATCAGCATAAAAATTTCCGGTACGATTAAATAAAATTTGGCAAAAAAATGTTTTCAAATAAGTCACCAAGTGTGCTTCGCGCTGAAATAACGCGCGGGGAATAAAGGCGTAGTTAGTGTAGGACCGTGGCGTTCGGCGTCTGGATTCGAGCAGAGAGGAAGATTGACAGACCGCGGCCAGTCATTCCGCGAGCGGTCGGTCGCGGTCGTCCCCGCTCGACTCGCATCTTCGTCATCGTCCGTCCGTTCATCTGTCCATCCGATGATTGCCCCGACGCGTATTTGTTTCGTGACGCAGCATCCGAGCGGACAGCAGGCGGCAGAGCGGCGTTGCCGAACCCCCCTTCGGGGTCCGCGGAGTCGTATCGCAGGGTCGATAGGTTTGGGCCCCGTTGGGCGCTCCGTCAACGCTCTCCGACCGTAAATTCTGGAGGTAAAATCAAGGTGCAAATTAGGATTTTTTTGTTTTTTCGTATTCTTGATTGTAATTTTTTTTGTTATTTTATTTAAAAAAAATTTGTTAATGAATTTCGCTGTCGCCGATATGAACCGAGCGAAATTAGCGGGAAAAAAAAAAAAATCCTAGAAATATTTCATCGTCTTTGCCAGAGGTGTTTCCGAGAACAAATTTCCTTCACCAAAGTCGGAATTTTTCCGAGTAGGAAATACGGTCAGAAAATTTTGTCCTACGCCTACGCGCAGACATCGAGACGCATCCGCGTGATTTTGCTTCGTCACTGCCCTTTTCCGTTCGCCGATGCAGTTTGTTCCGATCGCGCACCCCACGTGACCGCGGACGAAACGCCCGGGCCGGCCGTCGCCGACGTCCCGCATGATCCGTGGAGAGCAGAGAATGAGAGTGCACCAAGGGCGGAAGGGAGTGTGTCGGGAATAATAAATAATAAAGGTATGGCCCGGCCGAGCAGGACTTTAGATTGATGGCCGCGCCATGACTGACGTTCCATCAATCACCTGGACTCCCGACGTTCCTCCTCATCTCGGCGCTCCTCGGTTACTTCTCGCAACGAAGGAGTGAACGGACCGACCGTGCCCGACGCTCCGGAGCTCTGGATCTCCTCAATCTTTTTCTCTCCTCTCCTTCTCGCGTTTCTCCCAGCTCGACACTGTTTCATTATTGCGTTTCGTTTGGCTACCGCATTATCGAACGCGTCCTCTTCAAGCCAATTTCTCGCTGACGCACTGAAAAAAAAAATAGAAAAATATCGCATTAAAAAAAAAAAAAAATTTTATCCCGCTCAACAATAATTATTTCCGACAAATGTACCGGAAATTCAATGTATTCAGTTTTCGCACTGAAACTTATAGCCCGATAAATGGAATTTCATACTCATTTTTTTCAGTCTAGTCGATAATCAAAAATTTCAATGCTCGACCTTTCGCAACGACGCTTAACTTCACACCCGGGGCACGAGGGTTCTTGCATTGAGCCGCTCCACCCGAATACCTTTCGAGTCATCATTGCGCGCTGTTCCCTACGGACTGACGAAACGGAGAATAGGCCGAGTCGCCCAGGAAGGTAAATTTATCGCCATTCGGTCGTCCTTCTGACTTTCCGACTTTGCTATGAGACTCTTCACATCACGGATCTTACAGCGAAGCTGCTATTTCCGACGGCGATGCGATCTTCGAGCTCGCATTGATGACTCGACGATGACGTTGCCAGTCCGACTTCGCTTGTACCGCCACTCTTCTTATTTTTCATCTTTCAGTTTGCTCCCCCCCCCCCCCCCCCCTCATTCCCACTTTTCTGAGCTATTAAACCGGTTGCATTGTGTGAGATAGTGCTGTTCATCTTCCCGATGATCCGTCGTGCTGTATTTTCGAAGAGCTGTCCTCACGACCGAGAGAAAAGCCGCCGATATCTTCCGTGGGACGATCGAGAAATCATTCTTGGATGACGCTTCCTCGATAGCATCTCGCTTGCCAATCAATGTTCGATTCGCCAGACAGAACCGTAATCGCCGTGGTTCGTGAAAAAAAAAAAAGATTGAGACAAGACTGACCGTTGAACGAGCACGAAACCCACCAGTATCTTCAACAGCCAACTCATAGATGACGTTCCGCTCAGCTAGGCAAAAGTCGGAAAGGTCGTTGTTGGTGTAATTGCAACAGTCGGAACGCTCGGCGTTTAGGCAGGACGAGGCGGAAAAGCTGCTGGAAGTTCCGGTAAAGGCGACACTCGCCGGATCTACGGACGCGTTGGGTCGGCGACGAGAGGTTGAAAGAGTTCACATCAAGAGCCAGTAACCGTCTTCTCGATGATCCGTCGCGATGTATTTTCGAAGAACTGTCCTCGCGACCTATAAAAAAAAGGCGTCCATCTATTGGCTGAAACGATCGAAAAGTCATTGTTCGGACGAGGCTTCGTGGATATATCTGGCTCGTCAATCAGAAAACGAGAGAGACGAAAGTGAGCATTGAACGAGCATGAAACCGCCAGTCTCCATTATCAACTGCCATCCCGCAGATGACGTTCTACCTAGGTTCGTGCAAGAGTCACGACTGTCGTTGTTGGGGTGGGTTGCAGTCAGAACGGTCGCCACTTAGCCCGGACGAAGCGGGAAAGCTGCTGGAAGTGCCGGAGATGGCAAACTCGTTGGTTCCACAGAGACGTTGGGTCGGCGGTGAGGCGAGGTTCGAAGAGTTGAAATCCTGGAGCTGGAGCGAGTAGGGAATAAAGGCCAGAAGCCGGTGGGCAGAGGCATTGGCATCGGCTGCAGCAGCCCAGTAATTCGTCCCTCTTGGCGTATGGTGAGTGGCCGAGACGGATCAATCGGAAGGCGGGTATAAGTTTCCGCCGTTGTGGTCCGCAGGCAAGCATTCGGGCAGAGTGAGAGCCGGGGAGGAAGGAAGCCAAGGGATGGTACAAGCCCGTTGGGCCCCCAAGGTATAACCGGCATCGGTCGCGGCGAGGTTCCCTGTCGTGGTCAGTTTCGGATTGCGGCGATGTCAGTGACAGGTGGTCTCGAGGACCGCGCCGCGTATTGAACTCACGTCCAGTCACGCTCCTTTATACCTACTTACCTCCCTCGCCCTCGGCCTCTTCCTTCCTCCTTGGTTCGCCTTGTCCGGGACTCTTCACCCTGGCAGTCCACCCGCGCTATCCACCTCGGTCCTCATCTTTTACTCCCTCACACTTATTTTTCCCTCCCTCGTCACCAATCTACCCATTTTTCCCTCCTCACATCCTCCGGGCTGCCTTCGATTCTCGTCGAAACTTGATGTCTTCTCCGGCACGCCCGAGTTATAGCTTGTCCTCTCATCTTTTTTCTTCGCCTTCTTCCATTTGCCGTCTCTTCACCCTTTTTCCTATCCTATATTTTCAGCTTATTCCCTCTTCCTACCATTCCGTCGCTTACTTTCTTCGTCCCCGCTGACTCTTGTCGGCCGAGCGGCCTCCTCGAATAATCATCCTTGTAATAGGACACGTGTATATAGGTAGTCTCATCCTATACACTGTGTACAGTAAGAAGGGCTCGGGGTATAATAATACGATCGGTAGAGCCGGCTTATCCCGAGCCATCTACGATGATTAGGTTGTTCGGGCAGCGGAGGCAGACAAGGGAGTGAGAAAAGAAGCGACCGAACTCGGAGGATGACCCGGTTGGCCTTTACGATTATTAAGTATCCTCCGAGTCCGATATCGTTGGGAATTTTTGCAATCTTGGCGGCGGCGGCGGCGGCGATTCCACCGATGGATCATTATCGATCCTTTCTCCAGGATCAAGATCATTAAATATAGTTACTTGTCCGCTCGGTTATCCACCGACAATTCGCTTCCCAAACTGTTGTAATTCCTCTACGACGATACGACGGAATCTATAAATGGATGAAAAAAAAACCTTTTCTAGATTAGAAGGTAGAAAATTAAGCTCGATCATTTTTTTCTCACGAACGCGATAACTGTAAACTCCGCCCATGGCTATCGAACAAGTTCCAAATAGTTGTCTCTAATCAAGAGCCACGTTGTGTTCAGCGCTGGTCAATTTTTTGTTTGGCTGGTGATCGACCACGATGACTCGATCGCAGCCTCAACAGGGAGTATAAATTTCCCGACATCGACCACTAACCAATCAGCTTGAAGCACCTAATTACACGAGTCAGGATCCCGTCTCGATATTGCCGCTTCCGTTCTTTAAAACCTGCCGGACCCGTACCAACCATTAGCCGGTATTGGCCCGCTACTCACCACTTCCCGATACTTTCCACTCTCCCTCGTGGCTCGCTGGATCCGGCACTCGCATTCCTAGCAGTCGTTACACAACCTCCACACGAACGAACCAGGAGGTTCCTCGCCGCGTCTATCGGGACGAACGGGCACCTCACTCGGCTCTTTGGGAGGTAAAAACCTCCCCGTGTCTCGAAACAGTCGGGTTATCGAGGCTTCTATGCCGTCTATGCAATAAACGCCCTGTGGCTAGCATGTGGAAAATGAACGTGCACGAATAGGATCCAAGTTCCGGACGACCCCCCTCAACGAATCTTCCTTCCGCCCACTCTATCTGGCTCATTTCCTCCGTCCTCATCCGACTCCTCGGTGAGAGCCAGTTCTCGTCCTTTACCATACATGCATCCACAACCCCTGGGTGAAACCGGGTGGGAAACTGCGGCTTGTTCTGGCACAGAAGCTTCTCGGTACACGGGAGAAGGGAATGAACTGCGGGGCGAAAGGGCAGCTTCCAGCCTGGTATGAAGTCGGGATAACGACGGGAGGAAGACGAGAGAGGATGGAGATATCACATGCGAGGAAGGGCGGTGGGAGAAAGCTCGCTCCGGTGAGGCCGCTGTGGATGCTGGCGCGGAGCGAAGTCACGTGGGATGAGGGAAGACTGGAGGTGGTCGATGGTACGTACCTACGTACCGCACGAAGACTACAGGGGTGGAAAACCCGTTGGTTGTTACGAGGGGTCGTCGGGCGAGCGAGTGGTGCGCGTTAGGGAAGGGGTTGCGAGAAGTGAGGCGTCGGGACGCTCCGGGACGGCCGCCAAGGGACGTTTCAACGCAACGAGCACCTTATCTTCGCTACACCTTCGCCTGCGAAACGGACCGACCTATCTGCCGTTACTGCCACCCCGTCCACCCGACTCGCCCGTCGCTCCTCGCTCCCCCTTTCGCGTCTCCGCTCGCACTCACCTTTCGACCCGCGCTTCCGCAGTCCGCCCGTGGCTAAATAAACTACCCCGTTCTCTCGCTCCCTCGCGCGATCGCGAGCGAAAGAGTGAGCAATGCCGGTTTCGAGACAAGAGAGGGGACAAGCTAGAACGAGACGGCGCCTGGTAGCCGTACGGACGAATGTAATTATCCCCGAATTGCAACCTGCCCGGTTTTCGACCCAACCAACCACCTCGGTCGCCTGTGTGGCCGAGCCCGGTTCAACTTCCGATTCGCTATCACCGTTGTGCGATGGACTTTCTATTTTTTTTTTTAATACTTTTCTTTCGTTGTATATTTTGTTTATGGCTCTCGATCCACCGCCGGTCCTCCAGTCGTCATTGCACTTGCACGAGATTCAGGAAGAGGAATTTAACGATGGTAGTTGGACAACCACTTGTGATTTCCGGTTGGAGTCTTCATCGATCAATCGTCATCGATGAGAGCCAATGGACGAGTCATTCACCCGATCTCATGATTCAGCCATCCGGATCTTACGTTTCTAGAGAATGTTTCGCAATGAGACTTCTTTCACCGCAGGTTCAACTTGGTTTCCTTCGACGATCCGGCCCGGCCTCATTCGGTCGCTACTTCTGTTTTGCCTCTTCCGTCCGGCGAGAAAGCGCGCTGATTTCCTCTCGGCCGCAGCGCTCACCGGGCCGTATACGCATCTCCGCACGATTTATAATCCGAGACTGCCGTCGCTGTGATGTGGCGGCGTGGCCCTGCCTCGTCTCACCGTTTTATAAATGTCCCTGGGCAATAAAGACGCACGATGGATTAGCCGTGGAAGCCCGGCATACCGACGCGCTGCGGATCTATTCTGGTGATTTGAAGCCGGGCACGCGCGTCCAATGAATCAATCGAGTGCCATCCACTCCTCGAGTCCAGCTTTTGCTCCGTCGCTCTCTCGCTCCACGGAATTCATTTTCTTTCCTTTCTCCGTCTTTCGTCTCTCCTCTCTCGCTCGATGACTCCCCACGTTTTTCTACTCCTCACTTTTCCCCTCATCTTTCGCCGGGCTTTGATCCGTCAACCGCCCTTAGACCCGCGCACGATCCACCGGAACCCGAGGCAGTCACGGTTCGCCCGACGCTCGATAGCAGCCTTCATTTTACCTTTCGTCTCTCCTCGATTCCGTCACTTCCCGTCACTTCTGGCTAACTCGCTCGCCTTCTTTGCATTCCTTTTCATCGAATCTCGTGGAGCGACACGGTAAATGTAGCGACGATTACCAACGCGGATTTTGGGACAACGCTTTCGAGAATCAAATGTAGAACGACCGGTATATCGAAATTTCATTAGCGACATTATTAAAATAACGAAAATTTAGGTATTTGGAATTTTTGTGATTGGCAGGTCGCTAAGTCGAATTACCGTTTCACTGATTGGTGATTTATTGGAATACTCGTTTGTTCGAAAATTCATTGTAGGACAGTTTATATTTGGAAACGAATAAAATATAGATTTTTATTGTCAGGCGATTTGAGATGTGCGAAATTGGACATGGCGAGTGGTTGAAGCTTGCAACAACCGATATAAAATAGTCTTGGCAATATTCTTGAATCTGTTAGATCAATTTACCTCGAGTTTCAATGGGAATTCGGTAAATTATCGTTCTTCAGAATTTTTTTTTTTTGAAGAAATTCACATTTGCACTACTCTGCCGTTTTTGCGCTAATTTTTGATTGGCAACGTTCGCTGTTAATCGTCGCTCATAGACTCTCGATCGAATTGTTTGTGGTCGCGGCTTTTTTTTTTCTGGAAGGAAAATTGCGGTTGTTCCTCGCGGATTTATACCGACATCCAGTCGAGGCGTCTGTATGACGCTGAACGATTGGGAGAATCCACGTACTTGTCATAAATAGACCGCTCCCTACTTTCGTTTCTCGCAGTCCTGGGCGGATTCGCTTCCCAGCCTCGATTTTATACACGACCATGTAATATACGGCATCGCAGACATTTTCCAATATTCCGAAGCTCCCTGATTCCATCTGCGTCCCTCCTAAGTTTCTGTTTTCGACAATCTCGGTCTTTATTTTCATTTTTTTTATTTTTCCATCCCGGCTTAAAAAAAATAATAATATAAAATCGTGAGGAGACAAAATTAATTTTTTTAATCGAAATCATCCGTTAAAAAAAATCGAGAATTTATTTCGATAGGTTAAAAGGATTGCTGACGCGTTTTCAAAATTAATACCGTACGAACAATTTCGTATTTCCAACTTCCACTAAATATTGAAAACTCCGAAAAAAATAATCAGCTCCCAGTTTGGGAACCGTGAAAAATCCACCCCCGTTCCACGACGTATCCGGGTCTCTCAAGCTGGTTGTGCGTCGACCTTTGCCTAACAACAACCCTCCCGACACAACCCCGTCCATCGGTCTCGCTCCGGGCCGCTTTCACGAGCCACCGTCGCCAACCCTGACCTGATTTATGGGATTCTGGAAGCGTCGTGCCCGAGGCGGCGCGCGTGTTTCAGGGGTGCGCGCACTCTCGCTGCTAAACCTCCTCCCTTCCGCCTCGGTCTCTTACCTCGCGCAGGCAGCTGGTTACCGTTTCCAGCGGATAAACGCAATACCGTACGCCGCATTGAAACGCGCGCCGTTATCTGCCAAAGTCGGCGAGGAAAATTGAATTTCACACAACGGTTGGCGCGAATCGCGCCGGCTCGAAGATTCCAAAAAAACCTTTACTTTTCATAAGTTTCAGAATAAAAAAAGACGGAATTTCGTGCACTTCTGGATGCTCCAAAAATCTGAAAATTATGGAAAATTTGATTAACGAGCTGAGGGAAATAAAAGTGTTTAAAAATTTTTTCTCGGAAATCTGACTGTTTTTCAATAAAAATTACTCGTTTATTTTATTGAATGAGTATATATTTTTTTTTATTTGAATGGAGTAGAACGGCAGTTCGTGGATTTGTATTGGCCTGAGTCGGTTCAGGTGAAATAATCAAAGAGAGAAAAATAGAAAAATGATTTTCAAATAGTCGGGACGGTAATGGAAACCTTACAAATTAAGTCTCAGTGCCGACGATAATAATTCACGAAAGCATTAATTAACGGTCCCTCGATGGCGGGTAATTATAGTGGAGAGACGAGAATGCGGAGCGATATCTGGCTTTGAAAAAAAAAAAAAAAAAAAAAAAAGGGGTCGATGAGCGATTACCGGTGAACGGTGCTCGGTACGTCACATCTGTGGTGTAAAGGTGCACTCAAAAAAATTATTTACTTGACGGGCACGTTAAAAGAAAAAAAATAAATTGTACCTAGTCCAAATAAATATTTCAATTTACTCAAGCAACTATTTATCCGAGCCATACGTATATTTATGGATTTTCAAACATTTGCGACGAGAAAAATTATCATCGTCTCAGGAAAATTTGGACAAAAGTTTCAGAATTTTTTTCCATCGCCACGATCCTTCGACCGCCGGTGGAAATTTCGTACCACAAAGCGGGAAAAATTGCTGTAACCCGAAGGTCATTGAGTTCCTTTGCCACCGCAATAAAAGTCATTATTCTCCTCCTCATTGTCACGCGTAACTCTTCGGCAAACCAACAGCCGGTATTCGAAGCTGTTTCCGTAGAGAAATAACGACACATTTTTTTTCGTATCACAGATATATTTTTTTTTAACGTCCACAATTGTTAAATAATCAAGTGTATTTTACAAAATAACGTATCTCAAGAGATTAATTGTTTTTTAAGTGCATCCTCAAAAAAATTAAAATAATTACTGTAATACAGAAACGACAAATTTTCGGTAAATTTTTTTCGGCACGATAATTTTGAATTTTCCTCAGGTAAAAATGATCATTAGCTCCGAAACAATCAGCTCGAGGTCGGATAATCGTTGTTCGTGTTCTCGAGCGTCCACGAAATTTATCCCGAGGGGAAAAAAAAAAAAAAAAAAAAAAATACTGCCCTAACCACGAGATCGAGTCGTTTCGCCACCGCACAATAAAAGTGATTATTCTCCCAACGATTATACCGTAACTCCTTCGCTGTACATTCGGTCCGTTCAGAAACGCCCCAAGGGTCGGAAGTCGCAGGATCCATGTCGACGCAAAACCACCCCACGGACATGCCTCGTGTCCGGCGCTGTCCGAAAACATCGCCCGGTCTACGAGAAATCACCCGAACACGTAGGAAAGCGAGAATCGAGATTTTTTTCTTTTTTTCCCTCCGGGAGAAAAATTCCCCTCCCGCAACACACAAAGGGTCCCCGAGTGATTTGTGTCGTTCGCCATTCTTTTGACCGGACTCTCGTTTCTCTCTGCTTCGGGTCTTTCGCTTTCGGTGCTCTCCCACAACGAGAACCGGAGGGTAAGAAGGGGACTTCGGGATGGGTGAAAAAGAACGTTCACCAACGGCGCACCAACGCATGTTCGCCAAGCGCAACGTCGGCGATCTCTCCCACCTCGCCTCGCTGTCGTTTTTCCTAGATATGGCCGGATAATATACGAGCCCTGCATCTGTTCGTCGAGTGACGCAACGTCCCGCCATAGATCACAGCGAGGCTTTTAGAGAGTGAAGGCTGTTGAGGCGAGTGCGAGAGAGACGTTTACGGACCGTAAGAGAGACACGGGGGTGGTACGAGAAAGAGGAGCGAGTTTCGAGAGATAGGGCGATATAGACAAAGCGCGACGGAGAGGGAAAACGAGGGATGCGAGACTCGGGGGAGAAAGCGGAGAAAGCTGTCGAGAGCGATGGCGAGAACGAGAAGAGACGAGGAGAGTCCGAGGAGCTGGAAGTGGCTCGAGCGGGGTGGAAGAACCGCTCCGTAGAGTGGAGGGACTGTCAGGTTGAGGTACTGTTACTGTTAAAACTCCATACCGAGGCTGCGGAGACCCGCGAAGGAGCGAGCAGAGGTGTAGGAAATGCTGCTCGTCGACGAGCCGACTCGATGTTGCTCTCTCGCAAACTCGTCTTCATGCCAGTGGACACGTTGGGAGTTGGAAGTGGGATTTTTTTTAGTTGAGGGGTGTTGGATTGGGGATTGCGTAATTGTGGGGTGGAGATTGTATCTGGAGTTGTATCGGAACTCGGTGAAAGTCCGGAGGAAAAATGAAAATTACTCAAAAATTAACACCAGAGGTGAATTCTATCCAAAGATTTTTTCATGGAGTTTCAATAGTATTTTGGGAATTAAAATTTCAGTTTATCGTCGATAGGACAAAAACGGTTTCTGGGACACTCGACCGACGAGATCTTTTCTCAAAAAAAAAAAAAAAAAAAAAAAAAAAAAAAAAAAAAAAAAAAAAAAAAAAAAAAACAACAACAACAAAAAAAAATGAGCGGGGAAAAAAGTGAGGGAATAGACTGGCTTCTCATTGGGTGGGAGAAGAGTGACGCGCCAACTTTTACACCGTGGAAATACACTATCTAATACATGGGTATTTGGTTATATAGGTATTTGGGTACGGGTGGCCCTAGCGAGAACCATTGAGACGAGATATACGAGCGCGAGTTTGTTTGCGCTTATGGCTTGCGTCTAGAAGGGGTGGAGGAGGCCGAGGGTGGGTTACGTTTTATCGGGGCACCCTTATGCCTATTATTTCCTCCGTGCCTCCGCCGCTACCGTCGCCTCTTCGGCACCCCAGCGGGTGACGCAGCGCGCGAATTAAAACGCCTCATAAATATCTGAAACAAAGGCGGCCGCTTTCGAGGGCGTACGCCCGAAAGATATACGACTGGTTACGATGGTTCGCGTACGGTATTCTCTCTTCCGCAGTTTCTGTCTCGCTCCCCGGTTGGGCTTTCTCCCCGAGAGGGCGAGCTGGCAACACCCGGCGGAGCCGGATCCGGTGCTTAACGGGGACGATTTTGAGAAGGAGATAAATTATTGATGGAAATATAGATTGATTTATTTATTTTTTTTCGACGCCGGAGAGCCGGATGACTTTCGGTATTTTTTTTATTCGCTCCAGACTGGTATTCATAAAAATTGGCTTATCGATTGTTTCCAACCGATCGTCGGTCAAAAGTCGATCCGATAATTTTTGCTTTACGATACGAGGGCAGCTGAAATTATCGTGAGACAATAAAATTTTCATGGTATGAGAAATTCATTATATGATTCGATAAATCAACGTGCAAAAAATAGGAGCGTCGCTGAAATTTGTCAAGTCCGAAAAAAAAAAACATGATTGTTTTGCTCATTTGACAGATTTTTTTTGTTTTTTCTCTGACGATATATGAAAATATCTTATCGACTATTTCGTAACAGTCGTCGATCGATGAACACTGACGATGAATGACAATGCGATCATTTTTAATATTACGAGTGTGTAAAAATACTTTAATCGGACGTTTGGTAATTAAAGGGCGCGACCCGGAGTATTTCACGTGCTAAATGAATTGAGATACGCCCCTTTGGTTCTCATCGGTCGACGTATTGATTTATTCACTTTATTCGTGCGATGACGAACTGCAGGATAATTTTTTTTTTGCCCGACCGGCGATATTTAAAAGTGTCTAATTTGGTATTTCCCAATGGTCGTCGCTCATAGTCATTTTTAATATCACCGGTGTGCGAAAAAAAAATTAAATAAATAATCATTCGGTGGCCTATTTTCGAACAAGTACAATAAATAAATCAATCCACGTGCATATCGATACCTATTATAAGTGCATCAACAAAAGAAACCACTGTTTCTCAAATGTATTTTTTTTTGTTATTTTCAGGTAATTAGTGTAGCTGATCGTTTGAAAAATCAGAAAGCGGCCGAGGAGCCGCAGCGAGACGGAAGACGATATGCGCAGCAAGCAACAGCCGAGGCCGTCGTTCCGTTGGCCCCAGCAACGCGGCGAAAACGTAACAGGTAAATATCATCATTAAGAATGGCCCGAGATTTTTTTTTTCCACAAGGTGAATGATGCAATTATTAACCACGTGCTAAATGAGCTGCATAAAAAAAATTATAGGAAACCAATTAGGTAATTTGCAACTGTGCCTATATTTCGAATTTATTATTTGAAAAATCGTCAAAAATAATAAGACAATTCTTTATTAATTAATTGCTATATCGGAATAAATTTCATATCTGATGTACTGGAAATCGAAATTTGTTTACAGTACTTGCATTAAATTAAAATCAACGTACAGTCGCGAAATAAAAATACAGTAAAAAAAAATATATATATATATATAATTAAAAATCCAAATGAGCGCGTGTCTGAAATTCGCGAAACAGTTCACGTAAAAATGCTTCCAATACCGTTCGTCAATTTGCAGACAATTTTTTTTTTTTTCACCCTCCGAGCCAAACGTTTTTTCTAATACCAGCAATTTCGATAACTCAACTAATTCTAAAAACCTCCTTTACGTCCACTGTCACGCGCAGCTTGGGTGGTCAGTAATTGGGCCGTCTACCTTGTAATTTCAGATACCATCTAACGCAGCAGTATGGAATCAATTTTCTTTTTCTTTTTTTTTTCTTTTTTTTTTTTCTTTCACCTCCGACACGTTTGCGTCTTCGCACGTCGCCACGCGCAACCTCGCTCGCACGAAACGGAGCATTTACGGAGCCCGGTCGCGCCGTAGACCGGCTAGGTCGCCGTTCGCACGATGTTTTATCAGTGACACGTCGGACACTTTCGCGTTTTCCTATGATTCGAACGTACTGGCACATTGTACTTTGGGAAACTACTGGCTGGTAGCCCAGCTGGGGAGCACCGCGGACTCCACGCTGGTGTATCATTGCTTTTACTTTCCTGGAACACACGTGGACGGTGTATGTGATTAGGCGGTGGTGTGAGTCGCGGAGGCGGAGTGACGTTTTCCGAACCGCTCGACGTTTACGTCTCGCGTGTCATTCCCGAGCCAACGAACTTCCGCATGTGTGAGCCCGTGTGTGATTCTTCGTGTGTCTCTCTGTCCGAGCGGACTCGTATCGATTCCGACAAAACCAAGAAAGCACGAGGAGTACGACGAGGGTCATTGACGAGACCGTGCTTCGTCCCGCGGGTCGATTAAAAATTTCTTCTAAAAATTATTTCGACATTTTTACTGATATGTGCCTTGTGATGAAAAATCGTTTTGGAATTTTTTTTTTCCCCCGACGAAGTTGCATCGAAAGGGTTTCTCGGGACTGAGGGATTTAAAGGTCGGATAGAGAGGGGCAAAACGGATTAGCTGGGTAAAATGGGACGACGTAAAATCATTGGAAAATTGCGACTCAAAACATTTATTTGGAAACAAAATTTGCCGAGGACAGAAATTCGTTGGAAAAAAATGGCAGAAATTTCAAAGTGTACAGAGAAAAACGGATGGGTGAATCGTGTATGCGAGGCGGAGTATTACCCGAAGCTCGGAACGGATGTATCGTGTCGCGGAAACGGAATTAATCGACCACTTTCCGAATTGACATTTGCTTCCATAATTTTTCATCCTGTGCGCAACAGTTGTGGGTTTCGCCTGCTACGTGAATTCTCCACCTCGTTCGATTCGCCGCGTTTCGTGGACTCGTTCGCAACGTTGCGTTTTTCCATTCTCTTTCGCTCACGTTCATACGCCTTTTTCCACGGGGTCTCTCGTTGCGTGCGAAGGTAACAAAGAACGATGGCGAGGCGATATCGGCGCGATATCGTCACGTCCGCAAATTGCAACTCATTTGCCGATTATCGTCACCGACGAAGCCGACCGATTTCTGAAGAGTTACGACTCGTAAATCGGTAAATTACGGCACAGCAGCGAGATATTGACCCGATGGAAACAACGCACTCGGAGCAACGATGCTCGTGTTGCTCCATCGAATTCGCATTGGGAATCAATTTTTTTAAATTGTATTTTACTCCATATAAATAATTCATATGATAATTAAGCTGTGAACTCTTGGACATTTATTTGAGTACTCACTCGGCACGGTCAAGTACTCGCGAATACTCAAAATTAATCACGAATAATTAAAATTGCTCATACTCACTTGTGACACAATTTGGAAATTGAGTGCAACTATGTTGACTCTCATTACCCCGTTGTGTCCTGTTACAGTTGCGTGGCGAAACCCAATCGGCAGAATAGATGTAATCTCACGCAAGGTTCGCAGAGAACACTCTCCGGGGACCGATAAAGAAAGGGAAATAGAATAAAAAGTTGCCTGGCTTTGCGGGCAAACGGGCAAGTTAGCTGGGCTGCAGCGACGGTTGCATTGGTCGTTGCAGCTATCGCGCTCTTTGTAATGCTCGTTGCTGCAGTTTCGCTTTGAGTCGCTGTACTACAGTTGGTCAAGCCACGTCGGACGGAGTGGGGAGAGCTCTTTCAAAGTGATTTAAAGCAGCCAGCTGGTGCATGGCCACAGGGCTCGTAAGAATCGAGTAATCAATCCCACAGCTTGTTCCCCGCGGAATCGAGACTCATTTACTCTCTCTCAACATTAAACTCTTTACTCCGCCAGCGTCTTTGCCACAACTTTATTTGACTCGCATCGATCCGTCTCCCGATTCGCTAAGCCGCTAAATCGTCCGTCGATTCCCAAGGAATCGATGCAACAGCCGTGAGTCGTCACGCATTCGTGACCGGTGGAAGACAAAACGGTCGATGACATTTTTCGGGGTAATATCGTGAGAAATACCAGAGCGTTGCACTGCACGATGGTAAAAAATCAAGTAGAATGATTGATTCACTGTTTTTTGAATCTCCAAAAAATCACAATACTCGGAGTGATTTTAAAAGTTTGGAAAAAAAAATTAATAGGTATTCAGAAAAATGACTGAATTATTTTCAGAAAAAGAAAAATGCCAAATTTTTTTTTACTTATTCCTTGATAAATGTTATTTTTCATCAATTCGTTAATTACAATATTCGGAATTATTATTATGCAAAATAACGCGTTTCGATACCTCTGATTTTTCATAGTATCGAGAAGTTGTTGCAATTCCCTGTCACATCTTTTGCACCGTGTATCGGTGAATCAGCCGATTTTACTCTGGCGCATTGCTCACCGAGATCAACACGTCAGCCTCGGGACTTTCCGATGACATTTGGCCGTCATGTTCTTCCATTATTTGTTAACCAGCTCCCACCGTGTTCCTTGACCGGCCAACTTGCTCTCGTTTCATTTGCACACAGTATTTTTACCTTATGCCGTTTCCTGTCAGGCAGTGAGCCGCGCACGCGTGACGGCAGTCATTACTCATGTAACACCAGGGTAAGCGCGACCGGTCATTCTAAATCAATCACTCGACTCCGTTGCCGCCACCACCGCCGTCGCTCCGTGTAGCAGTTTCTTCCGTCATACCAGTCCGAAGTCCGAGAAGCTACGCTGCAACTTCGACATAACACCGCGCCACATACTCACATTAATATTTCCTACCCTCGACGTCCGACGCTGCGTCCTCAATGAGGCGCCACTGTCGCATTCGCAACGATATCCAATGCACTCTGCGAATCCGTCGAGTTGCAGTCGGCGTGACACAAGTTTCCATGAAAATTCGACGAATCAATAAAGAGTGCAATTTCCTCTTTTACGCTAAAAAAAAAAAAAAAAAAAAAAAAAAAAAAATCGTCGCCGTATCAGCCTGAACGACCTAGCAGCGGCAAAACTCGAATCCACATCGACTGCAGTCACGATAAAACAATTATCGATACATTATAAAGGTGCAGATTCGATACGTCGATACCAAATCCGTCGTTTCACATTTTTCATAGGCTTCGGTATTATTGTCATTATTATTATTATTTTTTTTTTTTTACCACAGAGACAATGCACCGATAGTATTATTGTATATCCACAGTCGGATAGCCGTTTAA
Source organism: Listrodromus nycthemerus (assembly GCA_963978505.1). Lineage (NCBI taxonomy): Eukaryota > Metazoa > Arthropoda > Insecta > Hymenoptera > Ichneumonidae > Listrodromus > Listrodromus nycthemerus. The sequence goes on from OZ021683.1 coordinate 2,698,790, forward strand.
TATAAAATGCGTGACAGCTCATCGCGATTCGTGACTCGTCTGGCCAGCTTACATTCTACCTCGGTGGTATTTCTTTTCTTTCATTTGATTATTTCCCCCCCCCCCCCCCCCCCCCCCCACTCCGAGTGACTGCATAAATCGAGTGACGTTAAACTCGCGGGTCCGCTGCCACGGCGTAACTAACAATAAGTAAAAAAAAAAAAAAAAGGAAATAGTCCCGTGTGCCCGGGCGTGTTGCGACGACGACGAGTTTCTCCGCTGCGTTCGCCCAGGTCGTGTCACGCAGCAGGTGCAGCCGTCATAGGAAACTATACACTCGACTTACCAGGGGTTCGAGCGACACAGAGAGTGTATGTTTGCAACTGCGCGCGAGAGCTACTATTTATAGTCGAATCGTGAGGCATAAGCTACAATTCCTCGGATTGTATTATACGAGCCTCTCGTCGAAGCGAAACGCTCTCCGAGTGGCGGTGCCGCGAGTGCTCGCCGCGCGACGCGCTGTTGCATCTGTGGGAAATAAACAGCGGGACCCGGTGCCGATCGAGATATCAGATATTATTTATTATCTGAGATTGTCCATAGATCGAGGGAGGCGAAAAAAATGATAAATAATTCCGTGGAATTATTGCGAAGACAACGAAAAATTAGTTACACGGCGCGCCGTGCATTCGCGCCGAGATCGCTTCGATTTCCGATGATTTTTCGGCGATCAGAGACCAATCGAAATATGGAGTTTTTGGGAATTTGTGAATGGAGCTATTGGTCAGAAGAGTGCGGAGTGAATTATCATGGGATTCTCGGTGTGCGTTCGTTGGATAAAAACCCAGTTTATTCGTGAGTCAGGTCGATTTTTTGGTGAATCGTCGATCAAAATTTTTCGAGTTAATCGAATACAAATTATTATTGAATAAACAAAAATGAAGGGATCGTCGTTCGGAAATATTGCAATTTGTATCGTGTCAGTCACACTCCGGTATGTGAATGGCAGGTCGATGGATTGTTTGAACGGTCCGAACAAGGGCCAGCGTTACTGGCAATCGGATGCACCGAAAAATTAAAAAAAAAAAATACTAAAAAAAAATAACAGTTCCGTAAAAAAAAAAAAGACGTTGCTTGAAAAATCGTAAATCCGAATAATCAATTGGAATACTATGAAGATAATTTTGCAAACTGACGAAAGATAAAATGTAAACGGTTGAACTCTGCGGGTATCGAACGTGGACGTCGTGTCCGAAAGATAATATATACACGTGTAAGCTCGGTGGTACGCGTACATCCCAGATTTTCTAGGTGCCCACACATGTCCGCAGACACGTGTACGTGTGCGAACGGTGGATCGCGATGTGGTTGCTCTCTGTGACAACAAGGTCGCGGGAGAGACGAGCCGGGGAATCCCCCGGAGCCGAACCGTTTCGTTCTCTCCGGTTTTGCCTCTTCCTCGTTTCATTCAGTGCGCGGGCAGGTCAAACCCGAGTGCCATGGGATGTCATGACGGGTGAAATCTGTATACGTTACCGTATTATTACCCCCGTAGCCAGCATTGGCGCGACATTGGAATACCGGCGAGATTCCCTTAAAAGCGACTGAACGACCGGTTCGCCTATTTCAATTTCTATAGCTTCATATCCTTCGCACTTCCATTACTCATGTATTTTTATAATACATGTTTAGCCATATCACATCTATAGCCATATCAAATATATGACCATATCACATGTACGGCCGTTATAGCATTTATGGCCATTTAATTGGTATGGCTAAGCGAGCATGCGATGTGGTTCATTCACTATGACAGCAAGATCGTCGCTCTTTTCTGTTCCGCCTCGTCCTCACCTCTCTCGTTACCCGGGCTAGTGAAACCCGAGTGCCGCTGGATGATGTGACGGGTGAAATCTGTATTCGTTCCTGTACTATTACGCCCGAAGCCGATGCCGGTACGACACGGGATATCGGTTGGGGTTCGCGCGTGTTCCACGCGATTTCGTCCAAATGAACTCGTTCTTCCTTTTTGCCCCCAACCCTCTCGCCTTCCCCCGAGAACTTCCTCTTTTTGTCATTACCTCCTCGGACCCGTGAACCTTCTCTCTTCCACTTTCTCCCCTTCCTCTTCCCTCGCTCACATGGCTCTTTGCTAATTTTCTCTTTTTATTCCGCTCAATCGTCTCCGCCATTGCAGGCCTTTGCCTCGTGCAGCATTTGATTTCAAAGAGGATCCCTCGAACGGTCCGAGGAATATTCATTTAAATATCTGTCAATACGAAAATCCGATGGGACGCGATCCGCTGGCGGCGGTCACCGTCCACGGCGAGCTTCCATCTCTTTGGGGGCGGACTTACCGTCATCTCTCTCCCTCTTTCTCTCCCTCTTTCTCTCTCTCTCTCGAATTCGCTATTCTTCGGCATTCGCTGTCGGTGCCTCTCGTGATTTTACTTCCCCGTTCGTCGCGATTATCCTTCTCTTACTCCCGTTCTTTCCGTCCTTTTTCTCCCTCCCATCGTTGTCTCCTCCGCTCGGAGAATCCGACCGGTCCTCCAACGATGTCCGTATTCCGATACTCTTACGATACATCGCCCGTCTGATAACTCTCTGTGCGATCCTGATGTGTTTGCGCATTCCCCGCAATTCGACGAGCCCTCCCTCCCGATATCCAACCGATCCCTTTTTCTTTCTACTCCTCGTACCACCGAACGTCCCTCCGTAGTCTTCCTTCTGGATAACCGCTCGACTCATACACCGAGAACTTCTGTCCGATCTCTTTTCCACCGACAAACGGATATTCCCTGGTTTGTTACATCTTTTTTCTTTTTTTTTTTTCTTTTTTTTTTTTCTTTTGCCCATTGCGTTGTACACTATCGTTTTCTTGCAGTCCTTCGCCTCTCGTCCTCTTTGTTCTCGGATAATCGGCCTCGCGTCCGCCGAGAGCTTTCTCCATACTTCGCACAGTGATTTCTCTTTGCCACGGCGCGATTGAGAGGACGAACGAGAAAGAATGGGCAGAGATGATAGGGGTAGAAACTGCGATCGGCGATTGGTAGGCGAGGAAACACCCTCTTCGCAGGATACGATCGTCCCGTCCGCGTAGATATATAGAGAGGATTCGTGTATCGACCGTGACGAGACTGAGGAATTGGAAAAAAAAAAAAAAAAACAAACTTCGAATGGACCGGGAGACAAAGCTGGCTGAGTCGAATGTCTGGTCGTGACACGTGGGGTTGCGTTCTTCGCGTATGTGTGTAGGGCAGCGTTGTCTCGTTTCCAAATATACTCGGTTCTCTGCGAACGTGAAATCCGCGTTCCGTACCTGAGAATCGCGAATCTCTCATTACGGCTGTGCAGAGCTCATTCGAATCAGACTAAGAGCAGATAGTGCGCTGGTCCGAGTTCTCCAAAGTTCTTCTTCGGTTCAATGTCCACTTAGGATGGACTCGAGGACCTGGAGAGATTTTATTGGCGCCTGAGATGACTTTTTTGGAGCATATTTTTTGCATAGGAAGGCTCGAAGATTTTTTTTTTTATTATAACCACATTGAAATCTGGCGAGGATTTTAGGACAGGATTGAAAACAATTTTTGGTCAGAGGTACCACCGACAATATTTTCCCAGCAAAGACAGCGAGCAGGTCGAATAAGAGACGAAGCAAAGAAATTAGTCCGTAGCGAAGTGAGCCGCGCATGCGAGTCGCTGGCGGCTTTCCGGAAGGCGAAACACCATGAGCATAGACAGGTAGGACGGACCAACGGCAGAAAGCAGAAGCAACGGCACACGGTGGTTAGCATATCCCGACGAGCACTTTGCGTGCGTCATTTAAGAGAAGCTTAATGCCGCCGTAAAACACGCCAACAGCCGACTCTCGTCGCGTCTCTCCATCTTTCACCCTGGCGCGCCGGTGCCCAACGGCCTGTGCGCTCCTTTTCAACCCGCTCGGATCGTCGTTTCTTCGTCGCTTCGTTTTTTTTTCTCTTCCGCACCCATCCTTTCGTCCGGCGTCGAAATTTTATGTCTCTCCGAGCTCGTAACACACTTCCTAACCGGCGGCGAGAGTGAATCCTTCGCAATCGGAGATATCCGCTCGTGGCGATCTCCTCGGAGCGAACAATCCCGAAACAAAAACCGCGACCGCTCCGGGTAAAAAAAAAAAAAATTAAAATGGCAGAAATTAATGAAAATTTGTAATGAAATTAATTAATATGGTTCGGTGAATTCGACGGAGGAGGCGAGGAGTACGCGGGGTAAACTTGTAACCGATGAGAATCACCGATCGGGTATTTTTGCTCGCAATAACGATCGGCTTAATGGAACAGGCCGGAGGCTTTTACCGGGTGAGATTTGATCTGAATTGCCAATTTCAGCGGAAGATTCCCACGCGGACCAATCGCGTACCTTTTTGGCGTCGGTTAAAAGTAACGCTGTCCGGCTCTGTTCTCCCGACGACCGCGCACTCTCAGCTTTTTCGCGTTTTTATGCTGGGCTGTAAAACGGGGACATGAATTTTTATCGTTATTGCCACGTCCAGGGCAACAATCCTTTCGCTTCGGATCTCTCTTCTTATCTTCCTTTCCCTCTTGGCTTGCACAACCGCCTCGCTAGGGCGTCTCCACGACGTGACTTCATTCCTGTCGAATCTCTCTCGAATAATTCTAACTCATCGCGTTACAACGTCGATACAATTTCTCACCCCCTCGTAAATCATACGAAAGATCCCAATGTACATTTTAGTTAAGAATCAGAAACATCTTCGCGATGAAAAATTGCTGATAAATAGAAAAATCATAAATACAGAGCTTTCCCCACAATGTCGACTTGGGATCATCAAACAAATCCGTATTCGAATCGAACGAAAATACACTCGTGGCTCGTTCGCGAAATCAATGATTCTTCTGAATCCGGATCTTTCGCCGACGAGGTCGCAGTCACCTTTTCACGAGTTCCCGACGCTGCGCTCATCATTTCTGCCAGACTGCTCGACCTCTTTCGAGGGCTTTTGGCGAGGAGAAAAAAAAATACATCGCGAAAACTGATCGCGGTGAACCTTTCCGGTAGGGATCGCATTGCCCTAGGTCGAAAACGCGGGCGAATCCTCCGCTCCGCGGAACAGTCGCTGGGAAAGCGCGTTGATATTCGCCGAACAGAAAACAATCGCGCCACACACGCACGCATCGTGATGGGAGTGAGGGGGCAAAAAGCACGAATATTCGTTACGCGAGCCGCGTTGAGGCGCGTAGGGCGGCGAAGGGTGTGCGCGGAAGAAGTCGTACGAGCGTCTCTAACCAACCCTCGGGGTGACGCGTCTCTTGCCGCGGCATCGGCCGCGATTCCGCCGCTCTCGTTCGAATTTTCCTCGTAAGGGCTTTTCTACGCTCGAGTCGCAACAGCGGCATTTTAATCCAGCGTACGGACTCGTCACTCCACCCGTTGCCTTCGCCGTCCCCGCCGCCCCAAATAATCAGCCCGAAATTCGTTGCGAGGCGGGCTCGACGCGGCTCCGCGAGGCAGTGAATTGCTGTAAAACCCAACAAAAGAACGAGATATTAGTCGCTGTCTGTGCTCGGCAGGAAGGGTTGGATTCGTCGGAGTAGCGGATTTTTTTTTTGTTTTTTCCTCCCACCTAACGCACCCGCTGTTGTTTGCCTTTTTCGAAGAGGGATGGCAAGCAGTTACGACCAGCGCGTTTACTCGTGTTACAGACTTTCGCCCAGGTAGAACCAGTTAATTAGTTTGGAAAAAATTGTTGGAAAATTTCCGATACTATTCACCAAAAAAAAAAAAAAAAAAAAAAAATAGCGCACATTGAAATTTCACGATAAGTTCAAGTACGAAAATTTCTCTCGTGCAAAATGCGATGCACAAATGCTCCGCTACGCTCCGCACGAAAGCACCGAAGATAATGTTAATGGGGCTTTCGAGTCTACGTCGCAGAATTATTTCGCATCGAAGGTAAAAATAAAAGCGAATTTCGTGTTATTTCTATACCGCAGGTATTCGTCGTATCGAATATTCGCGAGAAGTCGAAAAAAATCGTTGGCTCACGGAGACCGAGAAAGAGTAACGGGACGAGCGGCCGATACCCGAGCAGTGAGAGAATCACCGCGTTGAAGAGCGCCGCGCGCTAACGGCGCGGAGTGCAAGGCCGCGTTGATGCGAGCCGGCCTGACACGGGTTGGCGAACGTTCGCCAGCGTCCGACGAGTCTGTCCGGCGTGTCACGGTCGTACATAGATCCGCGGCTCGCTCTCTCGGTGAGCGGAGAACGAATACACTTCGAGAACGGCCGGTGCGTTCGCGGACTCCATCCATCCCGCGATCTTCCGCGAGGCCCTCGCGAGACTCTCGTCGGACGTCCAAGCGTTCGAACCGCGCGCGCGAGAGAGATTTTTCGCCGGTGTGTGCGAGCGCATTTACTCTCGCGGATGCGCGGGCTTTCCAGCGACGTGCGAGACCAATCGGACTTGCCCATCTCTGATACATCCTACCATTACTGCCGCGGACGATCTCACGTACGCTCCGTGCAGCCTCCGACACCGAGACTGCGCTCGAGCCATTAATTAATTTGTCACTTAAACGAACGAGCGGATTAGAATTATTTTCATCCGCTGGCCAATAGTCGTTACCGTTACATCGATCCGGCAGATCGCATCCTTCGCACGCTCGCGCCTTATTTTCTGTTGTTTTGTTCGTAGTCGCGCCACGTTTCCTCACGGCTCTCGGGTGGTCGCGCGAGTCAAGATTCATTCGCGGTCACGCCCAGGAAAACGTTTATCCCTGTGGAAGAAAATTTATCGAGGACGAGGACTTTTTTGTCAAAGTCTATTTTATCGTCATCGAAACATCGACGAGGCGAGGGAAAAAAGGAGAGTGAACTTTATTGCGAGGAAAGCATCGTGAAATCGTCGACAAATGTTCCCCCTTGCATCTGAGAAATTTTCCCTCTGGAACGTCCTTTCCGGTTGTGAAAATTTTTATTTCACCGACCTGTTAACATCCCGATGCGAACCTTCGTACCACGGAGCTTGCCGAAGTATCGTATAATGCATCGCGCAAGAACTGCAATCATGCGCCGAGAGGAAGGCGGGGTGCTCGCGGTTCGAAGAAACATTAAAGTTATGAAGGCTCGCGTCGCTTTTCCCTTCCTTCTCGCCGTCGTTTCCTCGCGGACTCTTCCTCTCTCGGACTCGTTGCAAGACCCCGCTCAATCTATCGCGGCTGAAGGCAACGTGAGTGAGAACGCGTCCGGAACGGTGTAGGTTTTTTGACGGTGAACCGGCACAGACGTTGGCCGACCGAACGTTTGATGGGCCACCGTGCAGCGAGAGACGTCCGTCAAATTCGTCGGTGGAAAAAACGAGACGCGGCTCTTGCCAACGACCGATTCGTTGGCCACTCATTAAAGGGCCGACGACTGTGCGGCTGGTGGTTCGCAGCGGGGCGAGACGAAGGAACGAGAGCAGGACGAGGAGCCGCGAGCGGGAGGGCTTGAGTGGACTGTCTGTCCTGTCCATCACATTGCCGGCGTCAGATTATCGTTCTGACACTTTCCGAGTTATTCCGGCCCGTACGGCTACACCGCCGACGCCCTCCTCTCGTCTCGCTGCTCTTCCCTATCTTTCTCATCGCTTCTCCGCACTCTTCGCTACGACGACGACGACGACGACGACGACGACGACGACGACGACGACGACGACGACGACGACGACGACGACGACGACGACGACGACGGAGGTGAGTTCCGCTGCGGGTCTCTCGCTGGAAGACAAGAAGCGTCGTTTATTCTTCGCTCGTTCTTCGGGACGGCGATTCGAGCGATCGGGGAGCAGCGAACGAATAAAATAGCCCGTACACGGACTCGCACACGAACGTTTGACGATGTTCCGGCTTCCACGTACACGAAACTCTCAAGGCAGACCTGTGCGCGACGGCGAATCCGCTCGACCCGTTTGGTCGGTGTCGATCAAATTTCCGAGGCCCGATGAAACGGCCGACGCGGGGATGGAATACACCGAGAGATGAAGCTAACATTCAAGGTGGACAAGAGCCAGCCGAGCCGAGACAAAGCTGCTCCCAACCGTCCCGGAATCCTCGTACTGTTTCCACGTCTCTTCTTTCGTCGGCTTTTCTCGCTCCCTCGCGTTCGCCTCTCGATCCGCACTCAGCGCTTCTCCTTTGCTCCAGCGATTACTCGTGTTACACGTTCTTACGGGAGTCTCTCGAATCAACCATGGGCTTTACCGCTTGTGGCGATCAAAACGATGACGTATTTATTCAAAATTTATCCGGCAAAAAGTTCTACCTTACAATTTGATTCTTGTGAATTTCGAGTACTCACAAATACTCGCGAATAATCAGCTAATTATTCGCCTAGATATTTTGTTATTTTGCAAATTTGATCATTTGATGTTTGGAGTGGAAAAAAAAAGTGAAAAAATTCCATACAATTCACACTTGTTCACACATCCGAGGAGAAGACACACGGAGGTCTTCGACGTTGCCTCAATGACATGTGAAAAATCGTTCGTTTCTGGGAGTCGACGAACCGAGGTGAGTTTCTCAGTCTTCGTCCGACGCTTCTTCCAACTTTCTCGCCGGTAAGTCGCGTCGCGACTAATTTCGGACTGTCGAAGACCGGCAATTTTTTCTATAATTCCGTCGAACTCACGCGGATAAAAAAAAATTATCGCCTGTTCGTTGGCTCCGTTTTGCCCCACGCTTTCTTTCCTCCTCGCTCCCCCTCCCGCTCGCAACGAAATACTCAAATGAAAAGTTCAGCGAGAGGAAACAAATTCACCATTGGTACGTCCATAAGCGTGTGACCCCTGCCAAGTGCGCCAGGACTGCCGTCATTCAATTAATAATTCAATCATTGTACTCGATTGGATTACGTTTTCGGGTGTAAAAATGAATCTCCAAGCTCGGGGCTGTCGGAGGTTCGGTCCGGGGCGGAAGCGAGGGAAGTGAGGAAAATAACCAAACATCATTAACCGTCCTCGATTCGACGCGGTCGAGTGGCCGGTTGGATTGGGACAGCTTTTATCGAATCATTTATAAATATCCGTCCGTCCGTCCGTCCTTTTTACTTTCGGAGCGCAAAGTCCACTCGGTATCGGCGATGCTCGCGCGGGCTTCGGGGGCCATGACGGTTAATACGGGGTACCTTTTGTGCCGCGAAACATTCGTCATTTTGCATGCGCATGGCGAACCACTGCCGAGGCGGATGGCCGAGTTAATTATCGTTCACCGGGCCTCGCCCGGTTATTGCTAATGAACTCGCCTGGGACCGGCGAGTTTCCTTCCCTCGTTAGTCGGGGCTCTCGAGCGTTCGAGTCCTCGAACAGTTCGCGAGGGCTCGCATGAGCGCCTGTTTATTTACGCGCACCGACTCCCGGTGCTTCCTCGGTTGCTCCTGGGACGATCCTCCGAGCCGGGGACCGCGGGCCCCGATAAGAATTAATAAACGATCCGACTAAACCACCAGGACCCATAATGACCGCTCGGGCCTTTCTCCCTCTCTTATATTCCATAGTCGGGCGGGTTCCTCGCGCGCCCTCCGCTCTATCTCGACGCGCTTCGCTCTGGCACCTGTGCCCATTAACGAGGTGTAATTCTCATTAACTCCCGCTCGTGTATATTCTATTCCGTACATCTTTATTGCTCGACGGTGAACGATACGCGAGGGTTACACGCGGATACGAATAAAGAGAACCGCATGGATAATCATAATCTCCACGGGTCAAACCGCGCGCGATCGCATTAATCTTCACGATTGACTGCGGCGATGTGTTACACCGACACTTCGTGCATGCGCTTCGCGGTAAATGGAATTACCATATGTTTAAACTGTTCCGTTGGCAATTGATACTGCGATTATTTTTTTTTTTCTTCAATTCTTATCTAACATCCTTTTTTTTCTTCTGGGTTTCAGGTAAGCATCGAGGAGTGTGAATATCCAGTGTGGAGAATTTTGTCGATCGTGCGAGTAAGTCGAGAGATTTTTTTTTTTTTCACGAGTAACGATTATTAGGAACCGCAATTTTTTGTCCGAATTGGCGACGTGGTTTGACTTGGGACCGAGAGAAATCAATAGTCATGGAATCGAAGATCAGATTTTGTGTTTGGCAGAGCTGGGAATTATTTCAAATAATTCGTGGATTTGTCCAAATGGTCTTAGGTGATACCCACTTTTACCGATCCGAGAAAATTGAACTGGTCAGCTACGAAGAATGCGTAATGATTCCATTGGCCATCACAGAAACGAAGATTCAAAAAAGACTCCGATACATTTTTTTTTTTTTTTTTTTTTTTTAGATACCCCTCTCTCATTAGCAAGATCAAACAATTTGACGCTCATTTCGTAACCTCACGAAAAAAAAAAATGTCTCATAATTCCACATATATAATTTTTTTTTTTTTACATAGAGTCAAGTGCGCACGAGGAAATGATTGCATCGATAATGATTTGTAACACGACGCAATGTTCCCCTGCCGCTGTATTACATACGTACGTCCTGTTCATTATCGAGAGGGCGATAATTGACGAGGCGACGTACTCGTTACCGCTGCTGATTATTAGCTGCACGGTAAAACTGCATGCTCCGCACATTGGTCCCCCGTTTCCCGATCGTCCCGCACAGTACCCTACAAAATAGTACCACAATTCTCCATGCGTCGGCGACCCGTTCTGTTCCCTGTATTAAAATGCAAACATAACCGTTCGCTCTGGGTGGTTAATGCGTCTCTCGTTCGGTTTGTTCGGACGGCGGGTCGCGGCAAAGTTATGAAATCAAAGCTAATTACGCTCGAGCATTTTCCCCGGCGCACACACACACACACACATACACATATATAAACGTGTGTTATGTGTCTCTCTGTGTATAGAAACGCCGGTATTCGGTGCCGCAGCGAGCGCAACGCGCCGAGGGTGGTTTGGTTAAAATTATGAGAATCACGGCGAAAAAATAATTCACTTTGCATTGTCGATGACCACTGGCCGATGGCAGGAACTGTCGTTGTCAAGCTACGTAGAAAAATTCAAACACATTAAAGCCAGGCACGCTCTGGGCGAAAAAGTAGGTTTAAACCCCCGGTATCGGCTCGGACCACCAAAATTGACTCGCCCCTCTCATATGCGCGCCTCTGTGATCACGAAATATTTTCCTCTCCAGCGGCCACATACGCGGACATCATCTGCATCCTCGGTATTCTTTGAACAGTCGATTTCCGACTGTGCGCCATCGTTAGAATTATTATAATCGTTGTCGGTATCGGATTTAATGAGCGGGCTCTTCCGCGTCTATCGTCACCGAAACACGCGGAGGTTCGTTCGCTACCGGTCGGAAAATCGGAGTACGATGACGTCAAACGATCCGACCAGACGAAGGAACGTGGTCTCGGCCGAGAGCATTAACATAGTTCGGTGTCCAGAGAGCTCACGGCATCTCGTGTGCGCCAACACCTTCATCCACCATCCCTTCGACTTCGTACAACCGTGCTGTATACGTGGGTGGGGGTTGTGTTCTCAGCCGCGGGTATGTTAATGTCGGCCGTTGTAGATGTAGCGCGACATCTCTCTGATGAAGTTGACCCGGACGACATGTAATAAGGGTCGGACGAGGGCGACGTACGGCCGGTACGGAACGAGCAACCACCGTTCCGAAGCGAGGCTCCCTATGAGTAAAACGAGAGCAGAGCCATAGAGCGGCTCTCACCGAGGTGGAGACGGAGTCGAAGCAGGCGAAGCTCGTGGAAATAGGGGTTGCGCGGAGAACACGGAGAGACGAAGAGGGTGGCGAGCGGCGAAGAGTGAGGAGTGGGAGACTGACACGCGGGGTGGACCTGTCCGGAGTGGGTTGAGGCTGGCAAGCGGACGTGACACGGCCGTCTTGTGACCCGTATACCCTCCACCCCGTCTCCTCCATCTCCGTCGTTCTCCTCTCAGGCTGCTCTCGGCCCCGGCACATAACGTTCCGCCGCGACGACGAGAGACCGTTCGCCCGGCACTGGCCCCGGCCCTCTATTGTTGTTATTATTAAAGGAGAGGGAGTGACGGGTGCCGCGATGGTCGAGGGGTTTCCAGAGGGAGTTGGGCGCGAAGAGCCGGAGACTGGGTGAGAGGAACGATGACGGAAAGGAAGGCGGCGTCTGCAGGTGACAGATGAAACAGCTCTCCCACCCCCCTCTGCCCCTCCTGAACCTCCCTGCCTCTTGCTTTCACCCTCTCGTCTTCGTCTATCGCTCCTGAACGAACGAGCTCGTTCTCTCGGTTCTCCTCATCGCACTGCACAACGTCCAGCGGCAAAAGTACCCTCCCGTCACCGTCCCCTTCCATCCTCTTGCTAAGTTTCGTCGCGACCCTTTCGATCCTCGTCAAATGTCCTCCGGCTTACTTCTGTCATATCTCGACTACGGATGAAATTCGCCGGAAGGCATGTGGATTGATGACGAGCGAGTGGCGCGAGCGACTAACGAGCGATCGCATCGATACGTTGGGTGGTTTCTTTTCGCGAATGGATTATGGGACGAGAATAGTTGTATCGGGTTGGTAATGGCGTATGGAACAAAGTTCCGCACCGACTACGTACAAATTTGGAATGTTTCCTTGGAACACGGCTTTAGAGACGAAGCCAAGGAATGACGGTCCTCGGTTGGAAGGATAGCGGCGGTAAAACGCGGTAACACGCAGAGAAGGTTAGTTTTATCAGGGTCCGCTATCGTTTCGAGCACACGTCAGTGGACAGAAGAGCGTTGAAAACGTGAGGAATGCTCGCCGTGGCTGCAGCGACTCGGTCCCTCTCGAGGACACGGAACAAGAGAGAAGGAAACGAATGCAAACGGAAAGGAAAAGGAGGAGAAGGTTGCGGATGAATTCTCGGCTTCTCACGGAGGATTTCCGGGCGCGAATAACTCGACGTCACGGTATCACACGCCAGTTCACTACTGGCAGACGACTCGTGTCCCGTGTAGCATCCCACCCTGGGCCAACCGGGGGAGTATTTGCGCGCCAAGAGGACCGGCCCGACACGGTACTATTCCTCTCGTCCTGCTTTCCACGTGCAGCCACCTAACACGGCAGACCGAGCTGCGGATTTGCGTGCTAGAGCAGTCCACGTGGAAACCAATAAACCAGACTGGAGACGATATCCTGGGCCAGCTTCACCGAGCGGCCGGAAGCTTCCGGGTGCCACTCGTAAAAGTCAGTGAGGAGACAAGTGACTGTTCCAGGCCGGTCTCACGGGGTTTTCACGAAGGCGGAAGAAGCGACGGAGAAGTGGAATAAAGGAGGAAACTTGGTGGCTCCGCGTGACGACCGAATGCCAACGGTCCAGTGGCAAACAGAAGAAAGCTTCGTTTCGCGGACGCGGTTGCGAGATGTCCAGGAACGTTCGCCGCGACCGCGTTCCACTCTCCGGTTCAAGACAAAATCCTGCGTCGGGTCGCTGAATATGCAATGAGGACTCGCGGGTGGCTCCTCCTTGCTTCTACCTTCCTTCGTCCGTCCGCCCGTATGTCTGAACGCCTGTCCATTCGGCGGGGATGTCTGCCGTTTCTGTACCTCGCAGCTCTTGAGAGTGAACGGATATTAACCCCTCCTGTCGATCTGCCACTTTCGGAACATCCTTTCTAATTTATCCTAAACTCCCGAAACCCCCTTTTTTCCTCGGACTTCGCTCTCTTTGTCGACTCGTTCTCCTTTCGCATCTCCACAGGACAACTCTGATATTAATGGAATTCTCCGTTCGACTCTATTGAACAAACGCACCCCGAAAATCGTACAAATTGCAGTCATTTTCCATTAGCATTTGCGTCAACAATGTCGTATCTCCACCCGTACTTCTTCGTTCGAAGGATCTCACACGCCGACATTGTCGTCGCAGCGTGTGTTTCGGATGTCGAGGCCTTTCTCTTCGGATCGGAAACTGCCGCGGAGCGAGGGTCGCGCTGGGTCATTCGAGGAGTAACGGAGCGAGGAAAGCTGTCGGAGGATGAGCGGAGTAGTCATGGCCAGGACGAAGCATCGGCGCGCACAGTCGCGTCTCCCTCGCCGCGCTCCCCCGACGACGTCCACACGTCCGTCCGAGTAGACGTCGACGGTGGACGCCCAAACGTCGTCACCGCTCGCGGCATTGATCTGTCGGACGGCAGTCTTGATATCGGCAGGCAGGACGCGCCACGGCGAAGAGGTGGCGGCGAAGGAGGTCGTCTGGCGGGGATATGCGCGGAATACCGCTATAACCACCATGAGTATTTCCCCCCTCTCGTCTCTTCCGCGTTTTCTCGTCCTCGCGCGTCCACTCTGCTTCCCCTTTTCCGAATCTCTCTCTCGATTCAACTGTACGTACAGATACACGTCGCCCAGTCTATGTACCTGCTTGTACGCTTGTACACTACCAACATCGGTCCCTGGTCCGTTTCTTCGGCCGTTCTCCGTACCTAGCGAATCCAAGCTTCGGGTGAGTCGTCTCGGTCCATGCGCGTCGTCCTTGCCACGGCTGTAGTGGTGGGGAGGGACGAGGAGGACGGGGAGGGAGAAAGCCGCGAAGGGGTGCTTCGGGACAACGAGGAGGAGGAAGAGGGGCTGGAGGAGTCGTTCGCTTCGACCCGTCACTCCAGGAGACGGCTCGTCACCCTGCGTCCGGGACTCATTAGACCACCCCACCTTTCGCCCCGCTCCGCTGCCCGCGTTCCTAACGTGCCTCTCGTTCTTCCTTCCAACGATTCGCACTCGAATGGCGATTTTCCCCGAGCGAGGGACCGAAGGAAAATCCGTGGGAGCGAGGAGGAAACTCTCCTTGCCTCCGCGAGGTTCGAGCCTCTCCGCGAACCCTTTCAGCCACCGTCGTGTTTCAATCTGGCCGCCCAATTCGCTCGATTGTCCGGAGCTACCTTCCCGAAACTAAGGAGCGACGGACGGTTTATCGTGACGCCATTAACATTTTTTTCGCGGTTCGTTGGTTCGTTTCTCGATTTAAATATAGTGAGAAACAATCGATGAACTTGGGCGGTCTTTACTCGGCTATTGTAAAGAAGAACCTTTTCTATCATCATTTTATTCTGATTCCTTGAGAGTCGCATGATTCGGCTGGGATGTCGGTTCATTGGTTTTACTTCAAAGGAGCGAGATTTCGATCTCTATGCAATGCTTATACGGGAAATCAGCGCCCTTCTCGAATTAATCCACCAACACGAGTATAAATTGTACCGCGCGCAATTAAATGATTTTATGGCCGCTGAGACGTCAATACTCAGCATCCGTTATGAACGTATTTCTGTACGGTATCGACACACACTGCAGACAATGGTCAACGCTCGTCTGCATGCGATGAGTCGCGAGCGATTTTTCAGGCATGCAGTGACGAACACATACGTTTTCCCGTATAAGATCTATCTTTGGGAACACGTCGAGAATGTACCGAATTAGCTCCTAACCTCCTTTGATTCGTGTTTGATGATAGATCTCGTTTTCGATCAAGCCGAGGTCAGCTATTTGCGTCGCTATCGCTCCTTCCACTGTTTCCTTCCTCCGACCGAATATGAACAATTCCGTGAAGCAAACTTGGTGCGAGAGCGATGCAAGAGCTGGTTCAATTAAATCCGCCAAGTCCGTTTGCTGCTGTCGCCTTTTTTTACTCACACTTCTTTCATCATTCGTTCAATTGATAAATCAATGAGTGGATCCAACGACGTCCCATTGATTCCAATGTTCCACCGATTCCTGGGTCGTATTCCTGACTCTCGGTTTTGCGTTCAACGGTTTGTCCTCCCGACACTCGGTCCAGTCTAAGAAAATGATCGCCGATGAGGCAGCCCTTCGGCAATGAGAGGGCACGAGGGCCTGAGATGGTGAACCATAATGATAGACCAGAATTTTTATGGTCCGCTCAGACAATATTCCGCGAAAATCACGGCACTTCGCTCTTTAATATCGCATCACGGAACCGTGGGAGCGCGTCTCGTCTATCGTCGCACAAATAAAATTGACTGAATCAAGGAATAATGCGGCCATGCTGCTGGATTAGGAAGATGATTATCCTGCCTTGATGGTGACCCTAATACCGGAGGCTCGCTCCTCAATTTTAACGGATGTCCTTCTCGCACATACGCATTAGGCCGTCTTAATCGAGTTTCACGTATCCGTGGTCGGCTTCGCTTCTGCCATTCCCATAGCATTCGCCTAGCAGAAGTCATCATCGTCGTCGTCGTCAGTGTTTCCTATTGATGAGCGATCGCTGTTGAGTATCATTAAAGGTTGCTTATTACTAGCGTTGGGGAATTCATCGTTAAAAATATACCTGTAGAGCGACATGAAAAAGGCGAAACCTGTGTCAGGTTGGGCATCAGAATTTAAATAACCTTCAAGTACATGAAGTACGTATCGAAGCTCTGGTTGACAATCCTTCTGCCAATGAATCGATAGTTGTCCCTTTTCGCAGTTATTTCTTTTCTAGCGATACACTGGAGTGTCAATTCACTAAGGGAGGAGCTTTTTGCAAAAAGTACCTCTTTCAGAAGAGATCGCTCTCGGCGATATCGTCGAGAACGAAATCTTACGAGACCGCAGTGTAAGATCGAGCGGAATAGAAACGAGGCAAGAATCGAAGGACAGGGAAGGTACAGTCGTCACCGGGCGGTCGTCGATGGTCCGAAGGAAGGGGTCGGTAGGGTGTGTGCGAGACATGCTTGCTCTAGGTGAGGTTAGTCGGCTGACCCGGTTGACAATCGATTGACGGCTGTCGCCAAGACCTCCGCTCTAGCCTGCCCGTTCACCCCTCGAAGCTGCGGTGCTATAACCTCCCTCCCCTGCTCCCCACCGCCCCCGTTTTCCATCGAGTTTCGCCGTCGTGCGCGCACCCTTTTCCGGACGCCCTCCTTCGACGTTCGACCACCCCATGCCAGCCGAGCGACGAGGCAAACGAAGCACGCTCGCCAAACCTGCCCGCCTCGTGACAGGTCGAATAATTTTCTTCCCCTACCCGTTCGGATGTCGCGAGGGATGTACACGTGTGAGACAGAGACGAAGTTCCAGCTCTCCTCCATCCCAATTATCGCATTGCAGGACCAGTGGAAGCAGCAGGTCCGTTCGTACTGCATGAAAGAGTACCTCAAGCCCAACTAACTCTTCAACTCACGGATTACCGATTTCCATTTAATCGACCTTTCAGATCCTCTGTCACACGTGCGTCGTCGTCGTCGTCGTCGTCGTCGTCGTCGTCGTCGTCGTAGTCGCCCAGTGTTCGTTAGCGCAATCGGGTATGGAGAATCGGAAGGCTCGATGAGCCTCAACGAAAGAATAGGGTGGGCATTTTCATTCGACAACGCTTTACGTGATTTTCCGATTCACGGACACACGAGTTAGGAAGAATTTTTTTTACCTTTCATCGCGTCACCGATGTCATCAAATGAGACATTCTTGAGACGTTTTAAAACGCCTCGCCAGACCTCTTCTGCTGGAATTTCCGTGGTGTTGAATGAGAATTTTATAAGGTCGGTCGTGATCCAACCCCAATTCATTCGGTCATCGAGACGCGCCCAAGATGCGTTCAATGAAACCGAGATGTTTCAGTCCGATTTTGTACGAGGCCTGGAATATGGTTTTTCCAGATGTATCGACTCTGACACAGCACACTCTAATGGTAAATTTTCGCGTCGCCGAGGGTGGAGCGATACGATCCGTGGCTCTCGTTGCCCGTAGCTGCAGCAGGGTTGCCGTCCGTCGGTGGTATTAGTTATTTGGTCCCGGTGGTGGTCGTAGTAGCGGATGGAAGAGACGAGTGGGGACTGCGGACTATAGCTCGGAGAGTTGCCCCGCTGGATATTATTTGCCGTGGACAGTGACAAACGCTCGTCAACGTCAATTCCACTCGCATCCTTGGCCCCGCGCGTCGTCTCTCCCACCGAGACTCCCGCGTCCACCATCGAACCACCACCGTCCTTCTCTTTCGCCTTCGGTCCGGAAGCTCGGCGCAGCTATAGCTCACCTACCCGCTTTCTCCGCGTCTCGCGTAGGTCGGCGGTGGTAGAAGCTGGTCGAGTGAGCCGGAGGAGCGAGACGTGACGGGCATATCTAGCCTCGCTGCCGCTGCTCGTCATTTCTACCCCCGGCCATCAGGCGAGTCTCCGACGTCTCCGTCCATCGGCGTCGCCGTCCGTCACGACTGTTCGTGGGATGAGCGAGGGGAAAAGGTGACGCGGACAAGGAGGGAGTGAGGTCGCCCTGGAGAACGAGTGGGATCGAGGGAGGAGGGTGGATAGTGGTGGTAGTTGATCGCCGCTCCGGATTCCGCGGGGTGGGAGATTTTGCTGGGCTATGTGGAGAAGCAGTCGCGGTGGACGACGCCTCAGCGATACTTTGAGATACGGGAGGGTGATCGAAGTATAGCACGGCAGCGCCTCCTTCCATCTTAGTCGACGTTGTCCGTCCGACTAACGTCAAGTTTCAGCTATTCGTCCCCCCCCCCCCCCCCCCAGAAAACAACTGCTTCTCGTTGGATTCCATCTTGATGTAGAGTGCAACAGTGGTAATCGTGACACAAGGCGAATGTCCCAAATCTTTGGCGACGAAGATTGGGTTTTCTGCATACGCTCAATGTCTAAACAGGAGCAAAGACATGACGCAGATACACAGTTTTGCTGGATGTCTCGTTGGATTTTGTCGAATACCGTTGAGTCGTTGAAAGTATCGAACCAATCCAGAAAACAAAGCGGCATGACCAGGAGTGTACAAAGATGTGAACGGAAAGTAGACGCTGTGTCACGAACAAAAGGGGGGGACTGGCGGGGCGAAAAGGACCGAGAAAAACTGCGCCAAAGAGAGGAACGGGTCACACCGAGAGGGGGGTCGGAGCCGAGAGAGCTGGATAGAGGCGAAGGTAGTCATTATGTGGAGGGAGGTGACGTCACTGACGGTGACGGATGGCTACGCGTCAGGCAAGTATAAACCCCCATGGTACCCAATAAATTATTGCAACTATAAATTACTTCTGTGCTCACGATATAATGCTGTACGACTACTGGCTTCGCTCGGTGTGTGCCCCGTTCGGCTGTGTGTACTTTCCATCCCTCTCGGCCGTTCCGTTCCTCAACGGCCGACACTCTACACCGGTGCGCCTGTGTGGGGCCTCGTGGATATGAGGGTTAGACCGAGAACGACGTGACGCTGCAGCCGCTAAGCTCACTCGCTCGTTCTCCCGTCTATCGTACTCTTCCTCCGTCAAGCGCCGAGGGTGAGGGTGGGTAAACAAAGGTGGTACGATCCTGGCTAACTAAGCACGCCACGTACGTGTTCCGTCCGTCCACCTATACCCCAGCCAGCTCTATTTGACGCCGAGGGTAGGGGCAGAGCTTTCGCTCCCCTACGACGGTGTGCCGGTGTTGATGAAATTCCTGCTATTGCGTGTAGAAATGTGGATACGGCGCAAGGTACCTACACTCTGACCGCTACAGTGGACAACCGGATAAGTTCACATCTCGGAAGGTAGGGCGTTCCGATGAGTTAAGTTTCTCTTCTACCAGATTCGTGGTTGTAGTCACAACTTCCAGAAGAGAATGCATCAGTGCCTGATTTTTGAGTAGACGATGACCGAAGAGAACTCTGATTGGTAGGTTGCATTCGGCCGCAACCGTAGTTCAATAATGTTCGTCTTTTCGCTAGGCCGGCACGACTGTATCTGAGGAATGATCTTAACGTGGTTACATTCGTTTGGTCTACACGGTTGATTTTATTTATTCGATATTAACTTATCCGGTTGTCCACTGTACAACCATTCGAGCCATAGGCATGCGATTCGCGTGTGTGGCTCGCACTTCTTTACGCCTTCGCCTTCTCGTTTCTGTGTGGCAGAGCCAGTCGAGATTCCTGGATTTTCCATCTATAACATACACCGTGGCACTCCAAACAAGGCCACCGGGGAACCCTCTCGTTCACGCGCTCGCTCCCCCTTAAGCGATCACCCTTTTATTTTCCCGTTACGAGTATAAACCAACACGAGCTCCCACACCTCCCCGGAGGGTTGATAGCGAACCGCGACTAAAGTCAAATCCACATGCGATTTATAACAAGGGTGAGAAGGTGTGTGAACTGCACTCGGCTCTCGTTCGAGAACGTGCTTGATACATCCCAGGTATTATCACGGTCTCGAAAGTCCCCTTCGACGAACGTTTTCGAGTCGCCGTATCCGGTCACAAAAAAATGCCCCATGTGACTCATACTTGCCGAATTATCAAAAGGTCCGTCAATGACGTTCTCTCATGAACACCGACTCTGTCGATGATGCGTCGCGTCTAACACGCGCTACCCTCGCGAACCGAGGAAGCGTCGATAACAAAATGCAATTAATTTTATCACCTCCGCTCACGAATAAATAATGTTGATCGTCAACTTTCCCCGATGCCAGCACGGTTATTAACTCGGCGTCAATTAACATGAGGAGAAATAACGTCTGAGCTGTAAATTCCCGGTAGTCCGACCCTACGCAGTTACGCCATAGCGAACCGCGGCACCGCGATATTGATGAATCTCGTCACGCGTCTATAAATCTATAGTTATAAATCGCGATTATACTCGGAACTGCTTCGGCCGCGTGGATTGGGGTCCGGTGGGAACTCCGTTGCTGGGACCGTGCAGGGAACCATCATGCGCCGTGCCCGCTGCTGCTTCTGCTGCTGGAACATAATCCCGATACGTAATAAATATCGCGGCTATACTATATACCATACACACCGTGAGCAGGACCGCCGTCGGATCGGCGACGCGGTATTGGTGGCTCTGTCTCTCATCCCAGCCCGACTCGCTGTTGCCAGACTCTTACTCGCAGGAGGTCGGGGAGAACGGGAGAACGCGGGCCGGCGAGATGCCGAAGGAGAGCTCAGGAGCGAGACGGACGATTGAACGGGCGACTCCGAGGGGAGGATATTATGGGCGAGCGAGTGAGTTATACGCCTTGCCGCATGTGTGTCGCATAAATCTGTTCCAACGTCGGTCTCAGCCTCCCCTTACGACTCTGCCTTCATCCGTCTCTCTTCCTCTGGAACCTTTCTCCGCAGCTTCCTCCGCTTCTACCGACTCCGGACTGACTGACTGACTGACTGACTACCAGCTCTCTCCCCCCCCCCCCCCCCACCCAAACGTCCCCTCTCATCCCGACCGCCTGCTCCCAGCTTCGTTCATCTCCTTTTCTTGACTCCCGGTCGGATCTGTTCACCTCTCATTCCTCCCCCACCATCGAGGCTCTTCCCTTCTGGCCATCTTCATCTCTTCGCCACAATTCACCGGCCCGCACGTTCGCGAGACTTTCGAAACCCGGACGATGCTCCATTAGAATTCTACGGGCGAGTTCTTCTCGCTTTTTGGGCACATTGCTATGCCGAAATTTGTCAATTATGGATACACGTGCATGGCGCACTGGCCCTTCGTTAATGACTGGTCTGTTTCTTCACGGCGGTTCTATTGAGAGCCTGGCAGACTTTTACATGAGTGCGTTGCACTCGGATAAGTCATTGACGAGACCTCGCTAGGCTCTTCTCAGGACTAGATCCGAGGCTCTAAAATCCTATCGAGAAATCGTTCAGGAATCAATTAATCGTCCCAAGCAACAATGACCTTTTTATGACTCTCCTCTCAATAATTCCACAGTGCAATGTGGTAATTCCGCATTACGATTGATCGACGTATTCGAGATCTTCAATTTTTTTTTCGTCGTATTTCTGAAGTACTTTTTTTGTTTGTTTGTTGATTATTCGAATCCATCGCAATGTGCACTTTACACTTTTGACCCGCATTTTCAGGTGACCTAACATTCTTAATGGCGCAAATCTATTCTAGCGCTCGTGCCTAACGAACGGGTAGAGAAAAACAATAGGGATAATTAAGTGTCAGGTTGTAACATCGATTAATAACCCGAGGCTTTGCTCATCACGCAACTGCCCGGTGGATGAGTATTTCGAGTAATTATCTTGATGCATCGAAGCGAGGGATGATGTGGCAGCGGCCGCAACGCCACGACCGCTACCGGGTTAGATCTGGTACGCCCGTTACGATATTTATCAAATTGGCAGTGATATTAATCAGGCGTGGTAATTGCCCGTCACCGCTGGCCGCACGACGGGCAACGGTGTGCTTCCGCGTCGGAGCGAAATCCTCTTGAGTCTCAGCGCCCTTCCAACTCCCACTCAAGACTTCACCTAGCGCGAAACGGAGCAACAAATTCAGGGCGATGGACCGAGCAAAACGTGCCTCGATGTAAATACAATAGGTGATAATATTGGCAATCAAAAAAGACGTCCAGCATATGTCTCGCTCGAGAAATTAAAATCCATTGAGACGGCGAGCGAGATGCTCGGAAAAACGAGACTTCAACGACGGTCGTCGAATCCCTTTCGAGCGGAAGATACAATGATTCGTAGAGGCTTTTCGACTTGGAAACGTGTTTGATGAAACGTTGTACTTATGTGCGATCTCTTAATAATTTCGCATTTGTTTTGGAGACTCCGATGAGAAACGGGAAAGTGGCGATTTGAGATCACGGTCATGCACGTTACTGAAGTACGCGCTACCGGCGATGTTTGTACGAGAACATTAGAGCGTCTGTGCGTACGAACGGATGGACGTGGAAAGCCGGTCCGTGCAATTCACCGGTGACGCAGTAGTAACGGCTGGTATGGGTAAGACGGCGAAAAGGTGCTCGACGGTACGTGGCACGGTTTACAAACACTCGGGCGTGTGCCACGGACAATGAGCGACGTGCAGCGCCAATGGCAAGAGAAATGCTGGAAGCAAATCGGCATCGAAAGAATCCAAGCGAAAGCTACATCCAGCTGCAGTAAGGTTTCGTTTCGTAAAATTCGTAACACTCATAATGGACTTGTTAAATAAAATGTTTTACTTCCTCCGGCATTGACTCTGGAACTGCTGTTAATTTTAATTGTTCGATTAAAAAAAAAAGAAATTCCAGGTTTTTGGTAACGTCACCTAAATTCAATAAAATTTATTATCTACGAAAATTCATAAAATCGATCAGTCTACATTCTGTATCACACATCTTAAACAATATAAAATGCGGAAATCCGTTGCACGAGGTGGAAAAAAAAAAAAAAAAAAAAAAAAAAACTGGAGAAATTGGCCGTCTCAATAGAGAAAAAAAATTCCAACTCAATTTCACGGCAGGAGCAACGACCGAAGTTCTTCGTCAATCCGTCGATTGACTAATCGACATCGCGCCAACTGTCACACTTCTCAACAATGATGATCGTGCTTTCTGCAGGCTCAATTTTACAAGTCGGTGATTTTTTTCCGATACTCCGAACGTAAAAATAATGAGGAATAATGAGGAAATATGAGACGCGACCGAGAGTCGTCGTCGAGTGCGGAGACTGCGCCGCGCGCGGTTGAGCCACGGCCGAGGAGGGGAAAAACTAAACGAACGCGGCACCTGTCTTTCTGTACATCACCCGTCCGTCATTCGGAGGACAGGCCACTTCTCGCCCCCTTTCCTGCCACGCGGCCGACGTATCCCTCAAGTAGCAGCTCGCGGTGGCCCGTTTATTTATGTTGACACAATATTTATTAGAACGGATCGGTGCGTCGCTCTTCACTCGTTCGTTCGCGCTGGCTCTCGTCCTCTCTCGCTCTTCGCCGACAGCGCGTCCTATTTTAGGCGTACGCGGTGTCTTCGCTCGCTCAGCCAGTCGGCGTCGCGACGCCGACGAGCGCGAGTTTGAAGACAAGCCAGTCGCCACTTATCGCAAAGTACCGAGGGGCAAGATTCGCGCCGTCATTGAGATACGCACGAGCCAATCTTACGCCTTGTTTCCGCGTCCAGTCGCGGTAAAGTCCGAACGGCGCGCTCGCCCAATCATTCGAATCCAATGGACGAAACGCCATTCCTTCGATTTTTATTTTATTCACAATTTTTTTTCTCATATAGACGAGTGGTATGGGCAATTTTTTTACCGTAAATTGTCGATACAATTTTACAATTAAATTTTTCATTTTTAATGTAAATTCTTTGAAACTTTCTGGCGAGAGATTTTTTTAATAAAAATAATCGGTAATTTTTATTTTACGAAACAGTAAATTGATTTACGATTGATGTAAGTAAATTTTGAGTTTCAGTATATTAAATTAAGAATTTTTTTTTTTTTTTTTTTTTTTTCTTTTTCATGTTCTATTTCGTGCACAGTCGCAATATCGGATTGGGCGAAGCCTCCGGGAGGAATAAAGAGATGCGCGTGGCTCATCGCGACGTCCAATCTGGGACTCAGTCGGGCGATGGTTTTTGACTTTCGAGTGGACCGTCTGTTCGCTCCGTCCAACTCCGACTGCCCCGCTGCTGGAGACAGACTTCGTGATTAGCCCGTACAAAATCCTCTCGACACTCTTTCGGGCCCCGACGTCGAGACTAGATTAACGAACATACGTCTCGGTGACATTCGGATTTGGAAATCCCTCTCGTACGTGCGTCATCGGGATCTTTTGTAATCCCGCCAGAAATACAGATTTCCGACGATTTTAATAACTTCACGTGATTGACGTTTCTTGCGCTCGCGGGACTTTGAACATCGCGGTTTCGCATCGATACAATCGTATCGGGGAACTCTCGCGTGCTCCACCTACGATTGTGGCGCTCCAAAGACCGGTCGATAAATCGTTTCCCGCTAAATTTTAAACTCCGTACTGACGCATTTCCGTTGCAAGAATTTCCCTCGGAATATTTTATCTTTTATACCGTGAATTCCGGTACGAATGAATTTGATCGTTGCGAGGAAAAAAAAAGTTTTCTCCGTCGAAGGAGTAACATTAGAGTCACGAATTTTTTTTTTTTTAATATAATTTTATAGCAGACGATAAGACACATTTCGTGTCATTGAATTTGTTTTATGGAAGTCGATCTTAAAAATAGTTATTTATTATCCGGGTATTAATTTTCTTTCGTCGCGTTTTAATTCCCACGACTTGAAATATTAACCGGTAAAAATAGTCGAAATCGGGAATTAAAACATTCAAGCCATTCAATGCTGTTTTTATATCTCGACACAATTTCTACGTGAATGATTCGGCTAACAAGTCATTGAATTTATTATACGTATGTCGACGTTGAAGATAGATATTTACTGTTTTAGTGCTGCGACTCTTCCAATGAAAAATTGTCGCTCGCATCAGTCTTTCAATCCACATTCGCGACACGCCATTTAAATGCCTCCGACTTGGTTTCCCAATTATCAATTAATCGTCCATCCAACGACTAATAATCGATACGAAAAGTAGCACAACGAGTTAAAATTCTAAACGGCGACATTCAACTGATCCAAAATATTCGTATATTCCGCTGGAATTAACGTACACGCGCTGCAACTCATCGAATCCACAAGACGACTATCGACGATAAAAAGTACATCCAGTGAGCCGACTGAAACCCGCAAAAAATCATCTCTCGCGTCTTTCGGTCTACAGTCGCGAGACCATTGGAATTCAAATTCCTGAATAATTAATTTATCGTCGATTAAACCCGTCGACGTATCGACGCTCGCGGTACGACGTCTCGCCTCGCCGGCCGCGACTCTGGTCCAGCGGCGAGGCGCGGTTCTCGAAACAAGTTCGAAGGCGGTCTTCGACACTCGCAGAAACGAACGTCCGATCGGATGAGAAAGCTCCCTCGCGAGGAGGAATCGAGTTTCTGCTCGTCGTTTCATCTTCCTCGCTCCCCCCACTCCGAGTCCCACTTCTCCCCCGTTCGCGATGTATGTGCTTCGACTCGGAGTGTCGGTGGTTCGTGTAAACTCAACGATAACCTGCCGCGGATCGGCACCAGCTGCTTCGTATTTGTTGCCGCCACTATAAATAGATCTCTCCCTCCCGCTCCTTTCTCTCTCGCGCCATTCTCGGCCTCTCTTTCTTCCACGGCTGAGAACATCGCTTCGCAAACTTCTAACTCTCACCTCCTCCTCCACCACCTCCTCCTCCTCCTCCTCCTCCTCATACGCCGTTCACCGCCCTTCTCTCTATACTTCTCTCTATACGTCTTTCTTCCGTCCCGCTCGTTCGTTCGGTACGTGAGAGACGTTACTTCGCTGACAATTATTGTTGTCACGGCACCGACTCCGACAGTCGGTAGCGCGACTGACACGCGGAAAGACAGCGTGACGGAAAGTGCAAGGAGGACAGCGACGAAGAGTATCATCGTTCGCCGTCGCTGTCGCACTCGTCGTCGGCCAGCGGCGCGCCCAGGGACGGCTCGGAAGAAGAGCGAGCAACCGGAGAGTGAAGGGACGGGTGAAAGAGAACGAGAGACGGAGTGACGGACATCGTGATGAAGGCGTTCTCCTGTCACCTCTTCTACCCACCTATCCACTTCTGTCGGTGAGATAGATAGAGAGGGAGATCACGAAGAGAAAGAGACGTCGAGGATAGATCGTGAGTGACTGAGAGGAGGAGGTGGCGTTTCCACGGCTTCTTCGGCGTCCGGTTGAGACGTCGTGACATCCGGCGCGTCTCAACGACGTCGAATTCGACTGGCGAATAGCCCGATCGCCAGTTTCTTTAATTGCCGGACAGTGCGAGATTAATGTAGGTTTTTTTTTTTTTTTTTTTTTTTTTTTTTTTTTTTTTTTTTCGAGGTTTTCCAGCGGACTTGGTGAGACAAAAATGGCGGACTTGATACGGATTCGAAAAAAAATTCGTGTCAACGTATTGCAGGTCTTTTTTTTTTTGAGGCAAAAAATGGCGGTTATCGATGGGTTTGATTGTTGGATTTGAAAATGCAGTTGTCGTGGGTTTGTATGTAGAAAATTGGCGTAATAAAAGGGCTTTCGCCTCGGTATCGAGAGCGACCGGTTACGGAACGAGTGCACGACCCGTTCACTCAATAATACGTCCGATGTACTGGAATAGAGGGGAGGTGAGGAGTACGAGAGCAGAACCGGCGAGGCCTTTTATGATGGAACGTATCGCTTCAATTACTATTGAAAGTCTATTGTGGTTCCTTCTCTCTCTCCGTGCAGCGCGAAGAACGCTCACCCGTCGAAGGGTCATCGATCGAGAACGACCGAGAAAACATCTCTCGGACACGTATATAGCCGTGTAACAACAGACCCGAGCTCTTCCTCGTCCACCTGGATATCGTCATTGTCGTACATTCGCATATACAGGTTTCGTCATTTTATTTTCTAATTTTTTTTTTCCAATATTGAATTACCGGATGATTCAAATTGCAAGAGTTCAAGATTATTCCACTGACGTAGCTATTCGGTTTATCACAAACTGGCCTACAGTCTATGAGTCTCTAGGAATTCCAGCTGAATATATTAGTGCCCGTATGAATTTCCATTCCCTCTTGATACATCGATGACACTCGTCAGTGTGTATTGCTACAGAGTATCGACTCGAGTATATATATATATATATATATATATATATGTATATATATGTATATATGTATATATACATATATATATATATATATATATATATACATCCTTCGTTGACGAGCATTAACAGCATTTCTGCATCGTTTTCATCGCACTCGTCTCGGTAGCCAACGATGACACGACTTCCGAGAGTCGGGCAAGGCACAACGACGACGACGACGACGACGACGTGCGACGCAAAAGAGCTCCGTTTCAGCGTACGAACGGACTTTATCAGGTGCCCGGTGGCGGTAGTCGCGACGACGAAACGAGTTGGCAGATTTCGCCTTCCTAAGGAGCCTGCATCGATCATCACTGTCGCGCGGCTACGCGCCAGCCTACAGTTGTTCGGACGGACGGACAAACGGACGTGCCTTTCATCCATCATCCCGTCGCCGGACTTGGTTTTACTTCTTCTCGTATTATCGCTCGCGTCTCTGTACAACGAGTCCGCCACGCTGTATTAATATACACAAGTGCAACGCTCCCGATGATGCCAATCGACCGATTAGCGAGACTCCGTTTGCACTCGCTTCTTCGCCCCGTTAACTCGGTCGGCCCTTTTGGCGGACCAATTATTTCGGAGTGCATTCTGACCGAGTCGAACCCCTTCCCGTACGGATTACACTGATGCGTGTGTCTATCGAGGCTCCGAGAGACCGAACATAAGTTTACCATCACGTGTCGGGACAACGTGAGCGATTCGCGGATAGCCAAGTCGATAGCGCTAATCCAGCGCCAGAGGCCGACTCGAAATTAGCTTGGGAGCAACCTTCGAATAGTATTCTAACGACGCGTCGGTAATTATGTCATAATAACTATGAGGAGTGTTTTGTTATTATTTCTGAATCTGATCTACGCCGATCATAAGAATTTTTGTTATTTTTTTTAATTAATTTATTATTTCACTATTTTACCCCATCAATGCATTCGGTCTATTCAACACCGTTTCGCCATATTTACCGTCAACGCCACCAGCGCTTGTTGGAAATCTGCTTTTCGTCTCGTCAACCCCCCTTTTTTTCCACTGTCCCATTTTGCCCCGTTTTCCCTTACTCATCGGAGTATTTATCGACACACCGACAGACGGAACATAAGTGCGCTACCTCGTGGCAAGTAAACTCGAGTGATTTATGGGTACTGTGTCGATAGTACAAAACTAGCGGGAAGCCAGTGGGCGAGTTAAAAAAAGCTCGGGTGCAACGTTGGCGCAGCAACGACGACGAACTCGCGATCAGCCGAACACTTCGCGTCTTCCGATCCGCCGTTCGCTTCGTCTTCGGCTTGTTCTCTCTTTGTCTCTGCGACGAGCCACCGATCATCACTCAGCGTCGACCCAACGCTCGTCCGCCTCTCCGTCAACCGCTTCCACCGTCTACTCGACGAAACCCGGGCCTGATCCAACACTCTCCTCTATCCACACGCCAGGTGTTCGTGATCGTTTCACGACCACGCTTTTCGCCAAAAGGTGGCTGGGCGAGGAACTCTCGCAACGCCGACAATGTGGACGTCATTCGCGTGTCACTAAATTTTTCCCGCTCCCGTTTTTTTGTTTATTCTGACGTACAGCTGATGTCCCAAATATTGGCCGAGGAGGCAAAATGGACCAGTGCGCAGCGACGATGAATCAGGATTCAAGAAATAGGTAAGACTCTGCTCGCTGGGATGGATTAAAGTGCGATATTTCGATGGGACTAAAAAATATCTCACGTGCCCGAGGTGTTGAATTTGGTGATTGCGGAAAATTCGCGTTCGGCCTCGCGAAGCAAATGTGCGATGCGCGTCGAAGAGTCAGGATGCAATTTGTAAAAACGAGGATTTTCTGTAAGCAGATTCAGCGTTACTCGGGTCGGAGACATAGCGAAATATTTTTATGAACGAGCACTCGAAGCGACGTCGCATTCACGAATTGCCATGTCGGATGGGAAGATTCAGCCGTGCGCCGCGTTGCCGATGAATTTAAGAAATCTTTTTGAGTCCCTTTTGGGTGCTCGAATGACGATGAAGTATCTCTTATCTGGCAAAGGAGAGCTTCGCCACTGGCAAAACCACAATCACAAATTTTACTCGTGTCTCGCGAGAGCGGCGAAGATGAGAGGGAAAAGCAATCGGGAGACACGGATTTGGATCCATCGAGCCGGTTCTTCTCTAACTCCGTCGATCGTGAGATATTGAACATTTTCTTGAAGTGGTGCGCGAATAGTCGCGATACACTCGAAACTCGTTGATCCTGTGTGTTCGCGATGAGAGGCGGAGAAAAATCACACGGCGAAATCGACCATTTTTTTCGTGACGAGATAAATGAAGTTCCAAAAAAAAAAAAAAAATTAGTTAGACTTTGGACGTTACGAAATGATTTAAGATTCATCGAACTCTCAGTTTTCAATATTTTTCGCAGTCTCAATATTCTTACATATCAATTAAATTTCACGTACCGTGAATGCATAAAACTTCGTATAAATTTCATGAATTTTCAATGGGAAATTTTTAACAGTGAGTTTTTGCGACAATTAATTTTAAAAGAATTAATATATGAATAAATTAATGAAAAAAATGATAAAATTAATTTTTTTTAATTCCAGCAATTTATCAATT
This sequence comes from Listrodromus nycthemerus, assembly GCA_963978505.1. Lineage (NCBI taxonomy): Eukaryota > Metazoa > Arthropoda > Insecta > Hymenoptera > Ichneumonidae > Listrodromus > Listrodromus nycthemerus. The sequence goes on from OZ021683.1 coordinate 2,728,768, forward strand.
ATCACGAGGCCGTCGATAAGTAAGAATATCGTTGCTCCGAAATCGAGGGGGTCGCGAGGTATCACGGACGATACAGGGGGAGAAGCCACGTCGGGAGCGACGAGAAAGCGGGGACATGAAAAAAAAAAAAAAAAAAAAAAAGATAGAGAGTGAGCAGATTCTGGTGGCTGATGGAGTGAGTGTTGACTTAGGATAACAGTCGCCTCATCAGTCAATCAGTCAGGTAGTGGCTGGCTTGTACACACTCGAAAGCGAACGACGAACGGTAGGGAGAAGCGCACCACTCGGTCTTCGGTTCCCGGAGCTCCCGCTGCTGCTTCGTCGTTTATTCGGTCTGTGTTCACCTCCTACCGAAGCTTGCTAAGTGAGTCACAAGACTGACCACCTGACATTCGGAGAGGGCTCGTTCCGGTGTGAGCAAGATAGAACCAATCGAGAAAGCGGACCGAGAGGGAAAAGGAGACCATCCCTCCACAGGAGAGAGCCAAAGGGAGAGACGAAAACCAGATTCGGGGATCCAAGTCTTTGCTATCACTCCGCGAATCAATTTACACGATCTCGTTGCTCGACAATATCTAACCACCGATTGTCATTTCATCTTTATCGGAATCTGCGGAAATTTCGTCCTCTCCATGCGTCTATAATATTCCCAAGTAAAAAAAAAAAAAATGAATTACCAAATACTCGAATTCATTATACTAAAGAGACAAATTAATTGAAAATTTTCCAAACAGCCAGAGTACTCGAGTACTCATGAATCGTAATGGTAATTATCAGAAGCTTGGAGCACCGGCTCGTTCGCAAGTATCACCTGGCTCATCAATCTATGCTTCCGGGGACTCGGTGTGTTTCCATGTAAACGTCCTACTTATTCTCGAACGCGGATCGGCGAATGGAAAACGAAGCAGTCGATATAATTTAATCAACATCGAGGAACACACGTTCCTTTGATGTTACTCACTCCCGAGCGTTACGCTCGGCGGTTTCTCCTCGGCATCTACATCCGCGACCACGTCCGCGTGTCCTGCGAGAGACGAGAGGCTGAAATAGCTCCGCGGTTGAAGAGATGAACGGATTCACCCGTCAGTCACTCTCTGGCAGACCGCGAGAGAATCACAATGCGAAGCCTCTTCCCTCCGCCTTTCTCGTCCTTCTCCACCGCTTCTGCCTAGCCAGCTAGCTTCCAACGCTGCTACGTCCATCCGCGCTCCTGCTGCTGCGGGGCTGTCTGTCTCGTCCGCCCGTCCATCCGTCCGTCTTTTCTTCTCCTCCGCCGCCTCAACCCTCGCCCACCTCGTCTCTGTCTTTCCGTCTCTTACCGTGCTTTCTTGCCAACTCTTCTCTTTCTCCACGTGGCTTTTCGCTCCCGCGATGGACGGAGACGGAATCTCGTCTCACCGACTGGCACACTCACTCTCTCCTCGACTACCCGACACCGTTCACTCTCCTCGCATCAGAAATTCATCTCATCTTTCCTCGTCCTCCTTCGCTCCTTCCGTCTTCTCTCCTTTTGTTCCTTCCCGCCGGTCGTCCCGCCGCGGCTCGCGTCCTCGCCAGCCTCCGGCTTGTTATTACGTACTCTCTTATTGCCGGGACTCCCAACAGCTCCTCGTGGGATCGACGAGGGGGCGAAACAGAGATTAGAGTACCCTCATTCCTTTCTCCAACTAATGGTACAAATTTTTTCGATTAACCATCAAATTTTTGTTGGCTCGCATAATGGGGTTTGCTTTTTTTTTTTTCTCTCCGTTTTGTGAGCTTCTTGGCGACCTTTATGACGCTCGATTTTGGGCGAGAGACGGGAAGATTGAGAGCCGATGAGCCGCGCGAGACTCAAAGTGGACTCGCGAGAAAACGAGAAGTTATCGTTTTCGGCGATTTGCCAATGAGAGAGTGCGGTGTTTCTGGTCGACGTTCGGCACGAAGGAAAATGTACGAAAAAATATATAACAGTTTTGCCGTTCCTCGATACGAAATCGTAAAAATTGTACAAATTTCCGGTAGAATTGAAATGAAAAAAAAAATTCTCGGCGGCCCGCAAGTGATATTTTTTTTCTCGGTGTACGACAATAAATCGCTTCGTGCCGTCTTTTTCAAAGTGCGATCAGCTAATCGATCTGATAAGCGGTGTAACGCAAAGTGCATTGCGTAACTCCAATCTAAACCTGGTAGCTGATCAACGTTTACAACCGTTGATCAGCTACGTCCCGACGTACGAGCCGGTGCTTTTGCGAGCATGTCTTATCTGCATCCTCTATGCATGTTCGTCTCGTGTAAAGAAACCAAGAGAAGACGAATAGATCGGGCGGAACGGAGCGGGAGAGAAGAGGAAGAAGCGAGGGCGCAAAGTTCCCTAGCATAGTCATAGAGGAGCGAAGAAGCTTGGAAGGAATAAAAGTAAAAGAAAAAAAACTACAAATATCCTTAAACAAAAAAAATATAAATAAAAAAAAAAATAAGGAATGCCAAGATCGTTACACTCTACTTCGTTATAAAGCGGAACGAGGAGCCTCCCCGATAAGACTAATTATTGTTGTGCACTGCTCGACGGTTATTCGCGACTAGGTGGGTAAGTTTCCTCTCTTATGTTTCTTGTTCCGTTGGCTCATTCTCTCATCTTCGTGCTCTCTTTTGGTCCATTGCGGGAGCATGCGCATCTCTTCCTCCTCCCCCCCCCGGTAGGAGCGTATATCCCTACTAATATATCGTGTTCGTCGTTCTCTTCTTCTTGGGCAGAGCGGCGCAGGAGTTCGAGGACAGCGAGAGCAGGGGAGTGGATATCGCGCGGCAAAATCTCTTCGAGTGTCAGGGAGAGGAGATTCTTGCCGGGAGAGCGTTCCCTCGCCCCGTTCTCTTTCGTTCGGGTACACCACGCTCCTTCTTCCTTCTTCTTGTTCACGGCGCGTACCTGGCGCGCGTATCTTTAGCGCAGCGGAACTCTTCCAGACCGCGCGGAGAACCGATTCGAAGCCGTGTGTGCCTTGTTAGTGGGCTGCCAATAGACCCGGCGACGTCGCTCGCGCGGGTCGTGCGAGCATTTTGCATCGCATCGTTCGCTCCGTTGCCGGTGATGCTGCGCGGCCCTTGTATCGGAGGAGCAATACAGGACCTCAGGAGGGGGCCCTACCTGCTACGGCCACCTCGTCTCTGCCGAACCGGGAACGTCCAAGCTGACCTTGGTCGCGAGAGCGAAACGATCCTCGTAAAACCGCGGTCGCTCGCCGATGAAACTACTGGCAACTACCGAGTTACTCGCTCGCGAGCAGTATCGAGATAATTCGTCTAATGGTTTTTTTTTTTTTTTCTGTGTCGCAGGATCTTTCATTGGTGGTCGCAATCGATATGTTCGGATTTGGACGTTCACCGAACCTTGTGAGACCGGGTTTGGTTAAATCAGTGCTCAGATGGAACCTCATTCGAGTCGTAGAGAATTAATTGTCCGATGGGTTACTCATTTTTTTTTTTTATTTTTTTTTTTTTAACAACTTTGAGACACTCGTTGTGGCAACAGTTTAGAGACGTGGCAATGACGTGAGAGAATTCTTTGAAACTCTGAGAGCGCTTCGAAGTCTCTATCGACTCCTCACGCAACCTCGATCGCTTCGCATTGCCATACCGTGAAGAGCATGGGTGACTCGTGTCCTTCGCTGTAGAATCGACCGACATCGGCATGGAGGCGTCGATTGTCGTGATACCCAAGTATAGCTGGGATAAAGAGAGCGAGAACGGAAAAGGAATGATCGTCCGGCGGAGGTCCGATGGACGAGCGAGTGGGACACCGTGATGCCGAAGCTTCAAATTTGTTCTACGCGGCCCTCGTCGCACTTGCGTACGGATAGAGCAGGGAAAGACGAAGCAAAGCGAGATACAAAAGAGGTACTGCATATCCAAAGCGGGCGGAGCTCCATCCCTCGGTGGTCCGCCCTGGGTTCTCGCATTCTCTCCGGCTCCCGCCACCGAGGCCACCAGTCAGCCAGACACCGTCCTATGCTGCCACCGATCCTCACCGGTTTCTCCAATCCACTCTTCGTTCGATTCTTCCTTCGATTCCTCTCGCTCTCCTTCCCCTCTGCCTCGTGTCCTTTTTTTATTCTTCTCTCGCGCGGAGAACTCGGATGTTCACCACCGGCACTTTCCCGTATCGCGTCCTTCCTCACCGTCCTCCCTCGCACCTATCTGCCATCGTCGTTCCCTCTCCTCCTTCATCTCCACCACGTGGCCTATCTGCGCGCCTACCTCCAGCCTTATTTCTTTCGTTCCTTTCCCTCGTTCCTCGAGAAGGGCCTTGTCGTTGTCGTTCTTCAGCTTCTTCGCATCGCCCCGGCTCGCCACTGTGTCCACCCTACTCCTCGTCGCCCTTCTCCTCCTCCTCCTCCTCCTCCTCCTCCTCCTCCTCCTCCTCCTCCTCCTCCTCCTCCTTCGTCTTCTCCCTCTTCCCCGCTTCCCTGCTCCAGCTCCTCTCCCGCTCAGAGACAATGGACAATGGGGACATAAATCTGCGTAATTAGTTGCCGATGCTCCAACGGATCAATGTGCGATCTCCTTTCTCTGCCTTTCTGCCTCCGCTTCGTCGCGCGACGCGCTGTTCCCGAACCTTGCGCCTTCGGCCTCTCTCCGCTTTTGCTCTTGCTCTGGCTGTTGCTCCCCCGGTGAGCCCTTGAGAGCAGCGAACAAACGATCGTTTGGTTGGTCAGTTGGCAAGGTAGGTTGGACGGTTCGTCGTTGTCCCCACCTTGGGTGGGTGCTGCCCAGCTCCCCTATCGTTGTTCTTGCCTTCGCAATCCGCAACTTACAAAATCTCCTCGGTGACCGCTCTCTGGTAGCGCAGCCACTGTCCTACTGCTGGCCACCGCACACGGCATCGACACTCCCTTTTGGACCGAAGGAGGACGCACCGTGCTTAGCAAGATGGCGGACCTCGGAGGACTTCTCATGGTTCCTGGATTTGCCTTCGCAATGACCAAGCGCCGCTGGCTCGCACTCTTCCTTCTGGAAGCGCCGCTTCGACGACGACTGTTCCTCCGGTTCGTTTCCACTTCTTTGGGTTTTCTTCGTCCATCGCTTTCGAGCCTGTTCCCTACCTTGATGTCGCGTTATGCCCTCGACTGAAAAGTTTGTTTCTCCGTGTTGACGATCGCCCTCGGGGCCCAACTCGCGGCCCTCATTTGCATTCACCACCTGTCCTGGTGTCTCGCCTCCATCTTGCGCGGCGTCGATGTCGACAGCCACTCGTAAATCAGACCTCGCGACGACCCGCACCCGGACCGCCACCAGTCGAGCCTCCAGAAGTCTCCCAAGAGTCTTCCAACCTTTCGGATCAGAGACGAGATCTTGAACTATGTTCGCTGCTCGTAATAAAAATTCAGTAATCAGCAGGATAAAAAGATGTATCCGAATGACGGTCGGTTGGTCGGCTCGACTTGGGTTTTTCGTCGTGAAATGGATAAAGGCAGTCGTAAATCAGTCCCAGCGAAGACCCGCATCCAGTCGAAACTCCAGAAGTCCTCCAGGAGTTTATCAGCCTCCCTGATCCGGAGCCGCGGATGAAACGTCCGAGGCCTCCGAACGTCATCGGATCACAGATGAGATCTTGGACTGCGTTCGCCAGTCATTGTTTCGTTGCTCATAATGGAAAATCCAATAATTAGAAGGATAAAAAGAAGATGCATCTGAATAACTGTCGGCCCGTTGTTCACGTCCGACTCGATACTGTCACGGCCGCGTGACTCGGCTCTTTCGTCGTGAAATGGAAACGATTTGATTAAAGTCCATAATGCCGATGACGGAAGAGTTCGCTCCGCGGCAACAATGCGGAGCGACCCGGGGCACAGTCGGTTCTCCTCGGGCATGTCTACTGCGACGCATCCGATGGCTGGGCGTCGTGTGCCACCGGTGGTGCCGGCTCGTGCTCGCGTTGTCGTCGCTCTGTACGAGCCACGCAGGGTCGACGACGTCACGAAATACTGATAAATTAACCGATAGCGCCATTGTCACCGTAGCCCCCATCTGCACCTTTATATCGTCGTTCCTGTTGCTCCTTCCACCGAGCGCGCACCGATGTCTTATATCTAGCCTCCTCAGCCCCACCAGCTGCTCTTTCCTCCGTCATTCCTGATTGCGAGAGAAAGGGAGAGAGAGAGAGAGGTCTCGAGAGTGGTCCGCGAGCCTCAAATTTCCTTCTCCGTCGAGGGAGAGCGAGCAATCGGTTGTAGCGCAGTACACTATCGGTACGACTTCCATTGTGAGACCTCCTCGTTATAGTCCAACGTCGATGCTCCACTATGATCGTGATTTATAAGTCACCGTGGAAAGTTACGATTTACCAGTCCCTAATGTGAGTTTGTCCGGTTTTTCGGTTACAGGCGAGGACGGCGTTGAGGGTGCGGGTGCTGGCACGGAACTCCAGGCCGAAGAGGGCGAATGCGTCGACGAGGATGGACCAATCAGTCCGAGTGAGAGGGATTGTCCACCGGAAGCGAAGGATGACGAGGAAGCCGATGGCAGCGAGGAGGACGACGACGAAGACGTCTTGCAACCGACACCACCACCGTCCGCGACATCCAGGTTAAATCCTGCAGCCCTGAGGGACACCGGACCTCCCGATAGGTAAGGAAGAATGAGTGCACGATGAGAACTTGTCGGCCTTTGCTGAACAGATGACAATTTCCAAAATGAAAAATTGGTTGCAGTCTTTTTTACCATCAAAGTGTTTTTTGGAGCCTCTCAAGATGAGGTGAAACATTAGCTCGTCCAACCTCGGTCGGTGCTTAGTTGGCAACAAAAAATGTGATCCGCTGAAGACCTAATTGTTTGCATCTGCTGGAGCGTCACCGGAAGCGTGGACTGCTTTTCGGGTCGTCTTGAAACTGAGAAAAAGACTCGGGATGAAAAACTTGAACCGACGAAGAATATCGGAGTCTTACACGAGACTTCTTATTTCATCGTACATGCAACGTTCGGTATGGAAAGTCCATTACAGTCTTCATCAGCCAACGCCCTAACAAATCGACTTCGAAAGACACACCGAGACTGGTGAAAATGCCTGTCGGCTAACATTCTCAAGTTGCGTAGTCTCCTCGACGACAAACACATTCCCAAACGAAAAGGCGCCGCTTCTCCGTGGCTCCCAAGGATTGCCACGACGCTCGTAAATTACCAGCACTGTTGGCCGATCGCCTACTTTGTCTCGAAGCCCGAAGCGTCAACACCTCCGAACAACACGAAAAATTCACCCGGTACTCGTCCCGTCTTTCAGTTAACCTTGCCTTTGAACTCCCCGACATCGGCCGCTATGGACAGAGAAAACAGAACGTGACTATCAGCCCAGATAGAGCTCTTGTTGTCCGATAGTCAACAAATCTCCGGTCTCGGTCTTGAGTTTTCTCTCAAGCGGCCGGCAACCAGCTTCAACCACGCTCTTCGACAAACATCGCCACGATTAAACTTACGAGCCAAAAGCCGCCTTTTTTCAATCCCCCCGAGCCTGAAGAACCTAATTCCTTTGCGTCCATCAGCTTCGCTCCGGCTGCAAGGGAGTTAGGTGGGGTATCAGCGATTCGCGGCTCGCGCACACGCACGGAAGCCGCCGCACAATGACGCGATATCAAAGCACACCGTTCTGTCCTCCGTGGTAATTCGGCAGCGCGCTGCCGACAACGCACACTCGACTAATTGAGATAGGCTGGCTCGGTGCTTCTTCCTCGTCCTCGACCGCCGCTTCGCTCCCTCTCTGTCTCTCTCTCTCTACACCCTCGCTCCTCCCCCCCCCACAGCATCCCCAAAAACTTCCCCTGCATGCGTAGCGGTGGTCCCCTTTCATCTCGCTGCACGCATTCGGCATTCAGTCAGGGGAGTCAGTTACCAGTCGACCGTCGACAGGCTTGGAAGTTCCTCGCTTCCCGGTGAGCGGAACCTTTCTCGCGCCCGCGCGCGCGCGCTCCGACACGAGGGACGCACGCACGTCTTTCCGTGACTGTCGCGCGACATACCGCGCTGGTGAACGCTCAGTTTCTCGCACGGGAAACACGTGCCGGATTCCCATACGCATCGGAGAGCTTCCTCATCCGTCCGATTGAATCTCATGTCGATTCGCCGCTAACAGGTACACTTTGCAAGGGCTCTTCCGCATTGCCGTTTCGCGCGCGAAAGTTGACGCTTCGATCGTCGAGACCGTTCACGGTGCGATCGATGTTCGTTAATGTGATTCGTTGAGCCATTTTTTTTTTCTTTTTTTTTCTTTTTATTAAATCGTCGAATCCGTTGTACTTTTTTTTTATTGGGTTTTATGTGGAGCGGGTTTTTATTATTTATTGAATATTTTGTTTTTCCGCATTTAGGGTTGATCAGAACTTGAATCCGTACTCGTATGTCGAACGGATGTCTAGTATAATATTTTTTGGGACTCACAAATTTCCCAGACTGTTATCGTCACTGCATTTTTTTTTTTTTTTAATATAAATATACTCATGGAGTATATTCGTTATATTAATTTTTTTTATCCGGTTATTTATCGTTTCTGGTTACGATATTGATCTTTCCCGCTGTTGAAGAATCCGCCACTTATTTTCCTCCGACCTGCGATATCTAATACGGAAATACACGTCAATAAAAAGAAAAAAAAATTCTCCGTTACCAGCCATGAATCATTATCGAGTTTGCTGACGCGCCTGTGCAAAAAAAAAACCGACTGTTATTTACGGACGACGAGACTCGAGAGAATTGCTTTGAGACCCTTATCAACATCCTATTCATCGACACTGTTCGTTCAGATTCTTGGTCAACCGTCGATACAGTTATGCGCAAGCCGACATGCCATTAACGTAAACCCGTCGCGATTACAATCGCGAATATTACGATAACGTATTCTCCACTTTTTCTCAATGATTTTTATTTCAATCACATCTTAACGCGGGTTTAATTGCAGCTATCCGTGCATGTATAATTCACGATAATAGCGTCGAGTGAGAGACGAAATGTCCCAGACACGATACAACAACTTACAATCATATATTTATTTATTTCTTATGAATATATATATTTATGTCCATTGATTGAATCAATATTTTTCCGCCATTTATTTTCTACCTCGCTACAATATCCAATACCGAATCTTATGTGGGGGGAAAAAAAATAATTCTTACTTCTTTCGTACAACCATGTGCGTTAATTTTTTATTGAAAAAATATATATTAACAGAATGTATTTATTATCATTTAACGCAGCTTTAACTTGCACATATTTTTTGGAGTACAATGCAGGTTAATAATATCGAGTGGGAAGGCGAAATGTCTGAGAAGTAACACAACATTAGCGTCAGATATAATATTAATTGAACGGCACGATGCGCGAAGCGTTGTCCGGACGATGATTCTAAACGGTCGACGTATGTTGAAATGTGATTTACACTTCTATTTGCGATCCGGAGTTGCACAAAGCGCGAGAGAGATCAGTTTATGCGGAAAGACGGATAGACGAACGGGTGTTCGCAACGAGAACGTCCCAGCGACTAACGCTTTATGAAATATTAATGTTGCGAGTTTCACACACTTCTGCTGATGGATCGATTATGCGAATGTCGACGCTCGACTAAAGTGATAAACGAGAGCGTCCAGGGTCGAGCTGAGTTTTCCCCTACTCCGTGTTCCTGATCGCTTGAATTACAGTACCTTATCCCTCGTCCCCTCTCCCCACCTCTCCTTCAGCTCTATCGAGCATGCAGCAAATTGATTAAGATCAACTGGACACCTATATTATTACGATGTCGGAGCGTTACTCGGGACCCGAGGGAAAAAATAACAAAAAATGAATCGGTATTCGGGAATTCACGTCGAGAAATTGATCTGCTACATGTTCGTAATTATCGTTCCGGATTCTATCGGTGTGTCTGTTCAGACTCATGAGTATTTTTTTTATTTTTTTATTTATGATAGTAAAGTAATGACACGGCTGAGCCAAGGCGTATCCCAAGTCCAATCTGTTGCGTGTTGCAAAATGTTGAATTTATTATAAGGTTTTTTTTTTTTTTTTTTCGAAATAAAAAAATGCGTCGGTATTCGGGAATTTATGTTGGGAAATTGATCTGCTGTATGTTAATAATTATTGCTTCGAAACACAAGGTTTTCGTCAAATTTATGTCACGAAATAAAAGTAAGATCTGTCCTAGAATAAAATTAAAATACCGGTCTTACGCGCTAATATAATTAATTAATCTTCCCAGCTCTGAACCGGGTCTGAATGTACGTGCGAGCGCCTCGAGACCGCATGCCGGATAATCCGAGAAAGACGCGCGCTATCACATGCTATAAAAAAAATACCTTCCTCAATTACGGAGATTAAGATCGCAGCCAGCAATAATATTTTATAAATGCCGGATTACACTTGCTAAAAGTATAGGTTATAAAAATTTCTTGGGAGCGATTTAAATTTGGAATGGTGTGACCTCTCGTTGTGAACTCATCGAGTCTCACGAGGTCATGAATTGGAATACCCAAAAATATGTTGAACTTGCTCAAGAATTTTCAAGACAAAATCCCTCGCGCTTTTCTGTTCCAGGGAGCCAATGAGTCCTCGGTGTCCGTCACGTGACTCCCGGGAATCGTCTGGTCCAGCGACCGGAAGTCCCCCGCCTCCGGTTCTGAACCGGAGTAGCGCGAGTCCGGTCAGTCCCAACAGCATCGTGCCTCTACCTCTCGGGCCTCACCCACTCTTGCCATCTCATTCAGCGGCCGTAATGGCGGCCTACATTCAGCAAACCCATCAGCGCCTTCTTCTCGGACACTCGCCGTTGTCGCGTGGCTCGGTGTCGCCGCTGGTCTCTTCCTCGTGTTCGCCACCGGCAGCGACGCCCGGCCTTCTCGTGTCGCCAGCGAGCGGTGGCGACGTCTCACCGGCGGCGACTCCGCTTCCCGCCGTTCTTGACTTCAGCACGAGGAAGGCATCGCCCGTCGAGGAGGAGGACGACGAGCACATATTGAATCTCAGTAAACCGCCGACACCGTCGTCATCGACGGAAACGAACAACGGACCGCTCGACCTGTCCGTCTCGAGCCGGAAGAGACCCGGCACCGAGGACTCTCCACCTCCTCCGCCCCGGAAATCCTCGAGGCTCGCGAGCTCAGCTCCAGCGGTTCACCAGGAATCGCCGACTACGCCGACTTCCTTCAGCCGACCGGTCGTGTCGCCGTGGACGTCACCGGTCGTAGCCTCGCACTTTCCGTACTTCGCAGCGGCGGTCGCCGCGGCTACTAGTCAGCAACAACTCTCACCCAAGAGTACGTCCGGTGTGGTGGATCCTCATCAGCTGTGGAACGGAAAGATGAAGCCACCGGCGGCCCTGGACAAGCCATATCAGCCGAGCGAAGCCACGAAGGCTCTCGAGAAAATGAGCGAGCTGAGCAAGCTCGGTGGCGAGGAACTCTACAGATCGTCGTCCGGTGGATCCGGTGGGAACTCGACCGGTAGCAATCCGACCGGCACTTCGGGGAGCCGACACAGCGCCTGGCAGTCGCACTGGCTGAACAAGGGCGCCGATCAGGCGAAAGACGTTCTGAAGTGCGTCTGGTGCAAGCAGAGCTTCCCGACTCTGGCGGCGATGACGACGCACATGAAAGAGGCGAAGCACTGCGGCGTGAACATGCCAGTACCACCGCCTTCGTCGGGGCTTCATTCCCAGCAGTCGATGCCGTCGATGCCGCAACCCCAGCACCAGCATCAGTCGCAGAGTTCGGCGGGCGGAAGCAACAACAACAACGCCACACCGAGCAGCAAGCAAAGTCCCTCGGAACTGAATCTGTTGATCAAGGAGACGATGCCACTGCCGAGAAAGCTGGTGCGCGGCCAGGACGTTTGGTTGGGAAAAGGCGCGGAGCAAACGCGACAGATACTCAAGTGCATGTGGTGCGGCCAGAGTTTCCGGTCCCTCGCCGAGATGACGTCGCACATGCAACAGACGCAACACTACACGAACATCATATCCCAGGAGCAGATAATCTCGTGGAAGTCTTCGGACGAGAGCAAAGGAGGTTCCGGCGGTGGGGCGGGAGGTGCGGGTTCGGGGGGTGGCGGAGGAACCGGAAGTAGCGGCAGCGGCGGCGCAGGGGGTGGTTTGCCACCCGGAAGCGGCGGAGGTCAGCACGGTGGGAATACCGGCGGTGGTTGCGGAGCCACGAGCAGTCACGTCAGTGCGGTGTTGACGTGCAAGGTCTGCGATCAGGCTTTCAGCTCTCTCAAGGAGCTCAGCAATCACATGGTCAAAAATTCCCATTACAAGGAGCACATAATGCGCTCGATCACCGAGAGCGGTGGTCGCAGAAGGCAAACGCGAGAGAAGAGGAAAAAATCACTGCCCGTGAGGAAGTTGCTCGAGCTGGAGCGTGCCCAGAACGAGTTCAAGAACGGCGACGCTGGCACAGGTTTGGCTCACAGTCTGGGAAAGCACGCGGGTAGGATAACCTGCGAGAAGTGCGGCGAGAAGATCGAAACGACGATATTCGTCGAGCACATTCGTCAGTGCATAGGGGCGGGTGCTGTCGGTGTAAATCAAAGGAATTTCCTGAAGAACGCCCTTATGTCGAATCACATGCCGCAGGTATTGCCGCCTAGCGAGAGCGGTCGAAAGAGCGTCAACGAGGACGCGTCCTCGATTTCCTCGAGGCATCACCGATCCCCGTCGTCAGCCAGCGACGCGACGACACCGGGGAAGGAGACTCCCACACCCAGTGCCAACGAGACCAGCGGCGGTACGTCATCGCCGTCGGTCCTAAACGCCATCGAGAAGCTCATCGAGAAGAGTTTCGACTCCCGTGTGCGTCACGGCGCGCCGGGTCTTCATCATTCTCAGCCCGGTGCCCCGATGGGCTCGAGCATCCTCAAACGACTCGGCATCGACGAGAGCGTCGACTACACGAAGCCGCTGGTAGACGCTCAGACGATGAATCTGTTGAGGTCTTACCAACAGCACCAGCAACACTACAACTCGGCGAGCGCAGCGGCGAGACGGGAAAGAAGTGGCAGCGAGTCAAGCTCGATATCGGAACGCGGGAGCAACAGGACCGACACGATGACGCCGGAAAGACGGATGGACCTGTCGATGAGCCACGAGAGGCTCTCGGCCTCCCATTCGCACCGTCATCGAGCCACGCCGGACAAACCGATTCCCGTCCCGCCGAGTCGTCATCACCCCAGTGCGGAAACGGAATCCGGCGACGAGGATTCCACCATAGTCGTGAAGAAAGAGCCACGGGACGAAGAGTCCGAGGCCCCGGCGACGAGCGAGGAGGAAGCGCTCCAGCAACAGCCATCGCCGAGAGACGTAGTCGTCAAGAAGGAGGTCGTCGACGAGTCCAGGGACGATGACGAGCCGATAAATTACGGAGCTACGAATCATCGACGAAGCAGTCTTCACGAGAGCGCGGAGGAACGAGGCGAGGTTCAATCGCCTCATCTCAATCCACCGACACCGAGGCCGGTGAGTCAGGTCGAACAGGTCGGGAGGAGTCCGTGCCGAAACAGCACGAGCAGTCCAGCGAGCAGCGATCGTTCGGTGACACCGAGAGGCACACCGGACACGAAGGCCTCCAGCAGCCTGGGTGCTCTATCCTCGATGTTCGACAGTCTGTCGGGCGGTGGTGGCGGTACGAGTGGCAACGCGGATTCCCAGGGGCGCAAGACCAGCAGTCATCCGCTCGCGGCCCTCCAGAAACTCTGCGACAAGACTGAGACCCGCGGCGGTTCCGGAAGTTCGGGCAGCGGTTCGAGGTCCGCGTCGGCCGGGGGGCCGACGATCGGGGCCGGAAGCAGTAGCGGTTCGGGGACCTCCGGGCCGGGGCCCGGGCCGACGCCCGGGGCGATCCTCGCCTTCAGCTGGGCGTGCAACGACGCGGTGGTCACCGCGGATTCGATCATGAAGTGCGCCTTCTGCGACACACCCTTCATATCCAAGGGCGCTTACAGGCATCACTTGTCGAAGATGCATTTCGTCAAGGACGGCGTAATTCCGGATCCGATGACGATCAGCAGGTCGGCAGCGGCAGCCGCCGCGGCAGCCGCTGCGGCCGCCAGCCAACCACCCTCCGGCAGTGGCCCCAGTCGCAGCTCGACGTCACCCCCGAGCTCGCAGCGCAACAAGTCCCCGCCTGTGCCCCAGGCAAACGGCAGCCCATCCCAGGCTACCGCCTCCCCGCTCGAGGAGAGCCCGCACTCAAAGTTTCTCAAGTATACGGAGCTGGCCAAACAATTGTCCAGCAAGTACGTATAGTCCGAGCCCCGTAAGTAGCGGTGCCATCTGTACATAAGTGTATCTATACTGTGACGCGACTGTGAAAAACGAAAAAAACGAAAAAACGAAAAACAAAAAAAAAACTAAAAAACAAAAACGAAAACACAAAAGACGCGACTACGTCGGCGATAGTTATATTATTATTATTGCTATTATTACATTTATTAGCGATAGTTCTGGATAATTGAACAGCCGTGGACAGTTGCTTGCTCGTTGTTCCGGAGTCGCGGAGGTGATGTTGTTGGTCTGCAAATGCGCGATGAAGAATCGCGACGCGTTCGCAATTTCGGTCGATTAATTCTGTCCTCTTTCGCACAATAGTATCGTCGAATCCCACATTAATAGTTTTTACGCGTTTCTCCGTGTACGGTGGGGCTGTTTCCGTGACCGCGGGCGAATGTGAGTCGCTCCGCGCATCTTCATCGGTCCTGCTCAGCCCGCTCGAGTTATCGTCCGAGGGATGACGATGAGGTTTAACAAAAAATCAAGCTGGTCTCTGGGCTTCTCTTTCGTTAATTTGCTCTCGAGTTCCGTCCTCGAACAGTCGGGAGCCACGATTATATTTACCGCTCGAGGAACTTGGTATCGGTAGATAAAAATTCGACGTCTGCGCCCCCTCCAAGCAAAACTGCTCGACGACGGTAACTCTGACGAGTTACTCTGTTACTGTTATTTTTGAGAATGTTTCAAACAATATAACAAAAAAAAAATCGTTGAATGGTTATTGTAAAAAAAATGAAGTATTACCTTTTTGTATTATTTAATAGAGTGAAATGAAATTCCGGGGCGTCGGAGTTGAATAGACTTACATACCATACGACGAAGATCGAGCAGAATATTAGTTACTTAATGGAGATAACTTCCGTCACGGAGTGTAGCCAAATAAGTGAGCACGTGTCCAAGTTCCTCGCACCGAATGCGTATCGACTCCGCTCTTCATGGAAGACTCATTTTTCTTTCCGGTTTTTTTTTTTTTTTTCTAAGATTTTTTTTATTCGGCTGGGTTATACGACAGGTATTTTTACCTTGCATTTTTGTAGCGCCTACTCTACGTACGACGAGTATCACGACCATTCTTCGCATAGCGTTTTGGTAGCGAATTCGAAAGTTGGGACAAGGTCGACATGAATGAGTGAGAAACAGAGACGCGTTGTCGATGCGGCGTTGCGTATGTGTGTGTGTGTGTGTGTGTGTGTGCGCGCACGATTATGCGTGCGTGAGTGTGCGTGCGCGTATGTACGACGAATCGGAAAGAGCGTTAATTAATTGTGATGCCACCATATCTCGCCGGCAATGCTGAGTCATGTGGCTCGGCGCGCGGCCAAGTTTGTGATGTTATAATAAATACTTAAGGAGTTTATGTCAACGGGATGTCGAAAATAACATGCGAAACGGAAAGAGCGGCAACCGCGTTTGATGACGGGGAAGTTACAGACACAAACACAGACACGGGCACAACAAAAACACCCGAACGGAAAGACACACGAACGAAGACACAGACACGTACACTCCTCTCGTGTAAGGTCGACCGTCAGTATGTATACCTTTAGATTTTAAGGATTAGGTCTCATTATAGGCGCAGAATTTAAGCTAGAATAGATGGGCGTCAATCGACCTTGTATAGGAATCTCTTTGTTGATACTTACGCGAACGGGTTAATTATTAATGATGAGATGGATGAGGACGGTGCAATCGCGTGTGTAAATGCGTAAATGCGGAACATTTATTTCGGAGCGAAGGAAATTTTTACGCGAAACTCGGTGTGAAAATCGAATGGAGACGAGTGCAACCCGCCCGATGCAAAAAGCTCGACGAGTTCATTGTCGCGTTTTTAGAAACGCATAATGTGGGGGGGCGCGGTCCGGTCATAACGAGGACAGAAAAAAAGTTTGCACTCGCGGCCATCGCCGTTCGATGCATTTCGGTGCAGCGCCGATAACGGAAGCAAGCGTTCGCCCTCGACAGCAAATGCACAAACACAGACACGCACGCACACTCAAACAAAAACGTACACACACACACACACGCAAGGACATACGCACGTACGCGTAAACGCGCGGGCGCACACAGACACACATGAAACGCACACACGCGCACGCACACGCACACATGAATGGCATGAAGCCGTCGAGCGAGAGATAGACCATTGTAAATTTTAATTTGTTCAAATATATTTATTATCACGCCGAATATCGGCGAGTCCACGCGTCATTATCGTGTAAAATATTGTCATTATCATTCGAGATGTCGCGAATAATTATGTACATTGATTGGGAGGAAAAAAAAATGATGATTATTATTATTATTATTAATATTATTATTACATAATATAAAATGGTGGGTGTGAGGTTGGCACAGTGATATTGCGTGGAGATGGGCGCGAGTGCATGATTACGATCGAGTAATTGTATGTTAAATAACGGGAGAATGCGAGGATGAATGGGATAGTGAATTGATTGATTCTATGTGAGATAGACGGAAAGACGAACCGAGGGTCGACTGAATGGGGTACCGGCGAAGTACAGCCTCCCCCGGTGACGTGCTAAGGGGGGGGGGGGGGGTTGAGAATGATAGAGGAATATTAAAAAAATAAAAAAATAAAATAAATAATAAAATGAAGAAAAAAATGAAAACAAACGAAGGAAAAAAAAAACACGAAACACACTTGTATACGTATTTCTTGTAAACTCTAATTCTTCCATCGCGGACTTTAAAAGTATTTATCAACATAATAATAATATTAATATTATTATTGTAATTATATACGACTGCTGAGAGTGTGATGAACGAGCACGAATCTACGTGGAAGCTAAACTGACGCGAGCGTGTCGAGTTCGACATGCTCGACTACATAGGTGAAAAAAACCAAACCTAAGTCACGTACTACACACGAAAAAAATAAGACGGATATACACAAATGTATACTCGCGGTTGGAAGCAATCGTACGTGAAAAAAAAAAAAAAAAAAAAAAAGTACTGGAACGAAGTACACGGACACACATGCAGGAAGGCAACCACAAAGATATGCATCATGTATACGCGAAACTCTTGAAACCATTTTACCAGATTTGTCATTATTTAATTATTTCGGTTGTATTTTAAAATGCAATTAAAGCTCAAATAAATATATATGTTATAAACTACGCTGAATATTACTCGTTCGTTCAATTATTGATTCGTCGACTTCGACAATATTTTTTTTTTCCATATCCCGTTCCGCTCACGAATCCACCTACGGAGTCGAGTTTTTCGACCTCTTCTCTGTCGCCGATTCCTCGCGCATGGAAAAATGTTCAATGAGAAGACGAAAAAAAAAAGGTACGATCGGCGGACATTGCGGAACGTTGCCGATGTTTCATGGACCAGTTTGCGAATTCTAATTTTCTTTTTTTTTAGAACCGCGAAAAAATCCATCGAATTTATAGCGCCGAGGACCAACCCACGGTTTCGCGAAGACGCCGCGGATGAAGTACGAAAACCGGAGAAATCGCCCGACGTCATCCTCGGTATGACGGTGCCACGCCTACGTTTTTTTTTTTTTTAACTTTGAACTCATCGCACTAAACTACTCATCTTTTCAATAGGTACGTTCGATACACAACAGCGGCGTAATCTTATTTACGGCGGTCGTATAGTTGTCCAGGCTGGAGCAGCAGGCCGGTGGTAAGATCATTGTAAGATCTGTGAACCTGCTCGAGAGAAGGGTATTTTTGTTGTTCGACGGTTGCGCCGATGTTCGCTCTGAAAACGCAGTAAAGCGGCAATCTGACGAGCTTATCGCAGCCTCATTTTCGCAACGTTATCGGGTTGGATTAATGCGAGATTACCGGCTGAGTTAATCGCTCATCTGTTCACGTCAATCACGTGTCATAGGTGAGTACGGACATTCACAAGTAGATTTTTCGAGAGAGAATCAGCGAATACTGGACAGTTAAAAAAAAAACAAAAATCGACTCCAAATTCTTCGTTTTACTTGGACTGGAAATATTCTGAAAAGTTCGATGGAGTAAAAAGAAGACTAAAAAAAGTCGTAAAGCAATGAGCCAATTTTTTGGCTAAATAATCGAAGAGCTCAACAAAAGTTTTTCAGTCGAACATTGAAACACTGATCCGACAGCTGGTTTTGACCCGAAGGCATGTACGAAATTTCGCTCGACGCAGTAATTGCCGATTTTTTTTGTTTCTCCAATTTCTTACGTTCCGCATTCAGGCATTCAACGTCGGTTCCGTGTGACAACCCGCGCGTAGAATACTGCGGGAGAATCTTGACGATAGTCTTGTGTGGAGGCAGGGAATCCGCGAAGAATGTTGCCGATTGTCCGGATTCTGGAATGAAGTCGCGCATTTTTTTTTTTTTTTTTTTTTTTTTTTTTTTAACGACTCTTCTGCAATCTCCGCGGATTACAATTTTCAACGTTCGCTTCAGTCATCACGAACAAACGAAGGTAACCCTCGATTATTTGAATAAAATTTCCGCGACTAGAAATTGCGGTCAAACTATCGATCCAGATTTTTTTACACGCGCGTCCGTAAAGATACGAAATATCTCCTTTCGAATCGAGTCGACGCGGTCGGGCGAGTCTCGGCAGATTCTTCTTTATCCATAATCCACGCTTACTGCACGGCTCGTTACAGTGGCCTATCTGTCGGCTTACCCTTGAAACTACGCCGTTCAAATATTTACCCTGGAACGCGAATGTATCGCGCGTTATGTAGCGTCGGCGCTGGGGAATCGTTCGCTATCGCACGGATTTTACTCGTTCCTCCAATCCTCCCTTCGTACCGAATAGAGTACACATGCCGCGATTGAAAATTCTTTTACTCCTGTTCACGGCGGCGGTCGAAGTGATGAGATCGATATTCGCGGTTCTACCTCAACCTCACGTTCGCGAAACAACTGAAATCCTCGAGCAGTTGGCTTTTTTTTCCCGCGACTCGTTCCCAATACATTTTAAGCTTTCACGTTCGAGTCGGAAACGGAGTAAGCTATGCCATAGTGTAAGTATAACATGAAAAGTATCGCTTGAATAAGGAAACATTTATTTGCCTCTTATGATTTTTTGACACGGTTTTTACTTGACTTGCTCCTTTGCAATTAAAGCCATCCACTTAAATGCGATTAAAAAAATTTGAGTCTTTCTTTTATTAAATTAAAATAAGCTATTAGAAAATAACAAAAACGATAATACAAAGCGAATAAATATATTAAAAATTAATAAATGCTTCATTGGCTCGTGGAGCGAAAAAACGATTTTTCTTTGTCATTAATAAATTTTCTGTGATCGGAAGAAACTTGCCGCGCTGATTTGCGATTAATCTCCGCATACGAATATCCGTTCCGCCTAAGGATAAATCGCTCGTGCGACCGCGGGCCTTAACTATGCATCTAGATGCAAAGATCGCTGCTAGTTGCACCGAAGTATTTCCACGATTTGCATTGCATACGGAGAAATGACCACGCGCTGCTCACCCGCACAGGGTCGCGGCAAAAGTGCGATGCAGCGAGTCGAGCAGGAAAGAATGAGATCGAGAAGGGACGAAACGTGCTGCGGCTAATAGGGCCTCCACCCTCGATCCGTTCGAGAGAGCTCGAGGAAAGTGTTATCGAGGTCTGATCTGGCCAGCAGGTCGACTGCCAGCCTCCGGCTTCGCCACCAATAGCATCAGGTATAGCTCCACAGAAAACGAGGGGATTTCTCGATTCTCAGGAAATCGGTGGCGAACGATCCTCGCTATACCTTGCTCTTTGATTTTTTTTTTTTTTTTTTTCGCTGATTGCACACTCGCGCGGAGCTAAATTATCCTGCTCGGAGCTATGTCGTTATCGATGATCGCGGAGGAACGTTTAAACGCTCATGAAGCCGACGGTTGATTGTCATACTTCGGTCGCCGATTTTCAACGACTAACGATAAATATACGTTCGTTACACATTGAATAAAAGTACAATGACGTTGGAAAATTGCAAGGGTGTTTCAGCGATAGGACCGACAAGACCATGGATTTCGGCTCATTCGATCCAGCAATCTTTCCGAGTGACGGTAACGAAGCGTCCGGTTTATCGGCAATATCACTCAGTTATGCGGATGGTTATGGGAAAATTTCTCGGCAAAGTGCATGTCCGCAGGAAAATTGTATCCGTTTGACTCGTCTCAAGAGACCGTTTAATGATTTGCTGGTTAATATTTGTTTATTATAGATATGGTAGGGCTTCTGGGAGAATTTCCGTGGTAACTTGAAATAATCAAGACCAGCAGTCGAAGGAGACTTGGAATATGCAGCGCTCCTCGATCAAACCCGCTCCTACATTTCACACACCCTTGGGGACTTGAAATATTTTTTGGTGAACGACCACCCAGGTGAAACTTGGAGTTTTTAAATCTGGAGTTTGTGGCCGACTTTACCAAACGGAAGGATCAGAGGTGGTGGTTTCGTATAGTACTGAGATACATAAATGGGTATTTTAATTTGACCAATGTTTGTTCACAGGCCACTCATCAAAAATTCTCAGAGACACATCCATGAGATTCTGGGAGGTGGATTGCGTGAACCAGGTGTGTCGCTCCAAGGATAATGACGATGAATCGAGGCCTCGCTGTGTCTCCATTCGCATTTTGCCCAGCTACTTCATCACACACTCGGATCGAGTCCACCGAATGAGCGCGAAGGTTGATTCGAGGCGCGAATGACGAAGCGAAGATGCAGGCGGATTCACATTTCGGAGCCGTCGAAGCTCTGCAAACATTCGATCCACGTATTCCGTGTGTTTCCATAATGAGAACACATACAAAAAATTTTTATAGAATGTTCGCGCGTTTGGCTGGATGTCAGGCGAACGACACTGAACATATCTCAAGACAACCTGTCGTGGTAGCGAGTATAAAGAAATACCAGAGGAGGGAAACGGTAGTGGTCGCTCGATGAAACCGACTCGGGCCAAAGGGCAAAGTAAGCGGAGTAGGAGGCGTAAGCGAAGGAAGAAGCAGAAGAAGAATAAGAAGGTAGCGTATAAAGCGAACTGGCGATTGGAAGAGCAGAAAACCGGTCGGATCCTCGGCTCGTCCTCTCCATAAAGATACACCGCATGCCGCAGATACGCGGATACTTTTATTTTAACCGTAATGCGCTAATGAATTGATACAGCGCCGAGAAGGAGCAGCATCAGCAGAAGTTCCACGATGCTGCTCTTCGTCTCCGTTTCGCTCGATCCCTCGTCGGTTCTTCGTCTCTGACCCTGCCTTCCTCTCCACGCTCTCGCCTCAATCTTCTCTGTTTCTCATTTTCCCGTATCTTACGCCGTCCCGGCTTCACCGTCGATGGAACCGTGTCTCGCATCCCGCTTCGACGTCGTCTCGTCATCGCGATCCGTCTCACTCCCTCTTCACTCTCGCGTCGTAAAAGCGCCAATCCGACTGGCCAACATACTCATCCTATGGAAAAACGTGCTCGTAAATTCCCGGAGTCGACTTCGCGGCGGTTGTTATTTTATTCTACGACGTAGACTCAACGACACTCAAACTGACTATTCGCTGATGGGGGGGACAGTCATCGGCCATTAAGAGAAACGCGGTGTTTCTCTCCTCTTCGCTCCTCCGCACGGTGTATATCGACGGTTCGGTGTGGAGCGAAGGACCGGAGGAGAAACATCCTCGGGGGACCGACGGGGAAGCCTCGACTGGCTGCGCGAGTCGTGCCTTAAAGGAAATAGCACTCGCGGTAGATTTATGTAGTTACCGAGGCTGGATTTACGTTGGGCGCCGAATAAAGAGGAGAAAGAAATGCGGGGAAAGAAGCGAGAGCGATCGGAGTCGGAGGACGCCTGAAAGAGGAGGAACCATTCGCGATAGGCTTGGATTATCAGACTTTGAACCGTGAGATAGCGGACGAGAATGAGCGTTCTCCCTATCTCTGATATATATGTAACTCGAGTCGGGTACTCGAGCATCGCGTTAATGATTTCGATAAGCCTACAATAGTAACGGTACCGCGATAGATCCTGAATCGTATCTCGTAATTATAGAAAAATTACGCTGACGATTACTCAGGATAATCGACGATTGACCGGAGCTCGGTTCAATCGTTTGCCGAGGTAAAATGTCGCTGTTGAAAATTAAAATAGGCCGCGAATCACGCTATTTTTCCTCATGGTTCATGGTTCGAAACGACGAGTCCAACAGCCGTTGTTTTATCGTTCTACCGAAGAGATACTCGGCGACGTAGTGCGAGTCAGTTGGAAAGGATTCAGCGATGAAAAAAGCAGAAATCGCGCGGGAGTTTCGGAAAGAAATGTACAAAGCAGAGGGGAGAGGGAGAGCGAAGGAAAATAAGTTACGCGGACAGCCGGAGGGTGAAGGAAGGTTGGAGCGAGGAGAAAAGCTAAGGAGCCGAGGAGGAAGCGGGGGAGGGTGCGGAACGACTGCACTACGAGGGAGAGCAAAAGAGGGGAAGACAGGATCTCGACGGAACCTCACCTACCTATTGCCCGGGGCCGGTAATGAATTCGTCTAATGGGTCGTAAAGAATGCGATCTTATGGAGCGGAGTGAACAAAATAAAATACGGAGGAGAGACGTGGCACGAGGGAGAAAGCGCTACCGATTCCGAAACGGCCCTCGAACTAACCCTCGCGTCGGAGGAAGAAAAAAGAGGGAGGTCTCTATCTTCTTCTTCTCCCTACCGAAGACTCGCCTCTAATTCCGATATTTAAACTCGTTGATATCGTTGCATTGCACCGACTGAAACGAGGAATTGAGAAAGAGGCAGAAGAGACGGTGGAATCGCCGCGGAGAGAGATTCCATGACCGCCTCAGTCGGTTGCCTCGGCGTCAGCCTACTGCCCGGTGTTGTTGCTGCGCCGGACGATAAACTTTTTCTTAGCCAGATGGAGTATCGTTATTTCTCTTGACATCTCGGATATGCAAGGTGAACACAGGCGAATGTCAGAGGGAAAAGGGGAGCGGTATGAGAGGTAGAGGTACGAGGGAATATAATCATGAGCATATGGTCCAATGGATGAGGATAGGCGTGGGTAGATAAATTTCGTGGCAGCGAGAGCATTAAATTTATTTATTTATTGATTCCAAGTACGGTCACCTCCTCTACCGTGTACACGTGTGTGTACTGTCGTATTCATCCGTTTCAGGATGATTTCAACAGTAAAGTTGCTCGGAGCTCGGATTAATACCGAAAATTACTTGTCACGAGATACGGAGTGCTTTTTCTTGTTTATCGTGAATTTCACGGTAATCAGATTTAAATGTGCGTCGAGTGCGAGACACGAGTAAATTTTGAGATATCGTTCTGAAAAAATTTTTTCGAATAATTCTTCACATCCGACACGAATTTCTGAATTAATTATGACTATTAGAGTGATACATTAAAATTCTTCGAACCTTCAGCATCGAATATTGAAAATTAATGTTTGCCCAAATTTTCCATTATCGAAAAATCGACTCGATGCATTGCACAGAGCGTGAACCAAAAAGGATAAAAAGTGGCTTCTCGCCGATTTTTCGTACCCAATCTAGAAAAAAAAAAAAACAAAAAAAAAAAACCAGAAAATTTCATCCACTTCGCTCACTCCGAATAGCAAGGATATTCGCGGATAAAACAGTGCGCGTCTATAGAATTCGCAACAGACGACTTAGCCAGAGGCGTGGCATGTTTAGGAGCCACAAAGGACAAGTGGAGAATCGGTGCGAACATGGACGCGCGCGTGTTGAATCCGGGTCCGCGAGAGCCTGGCGTTGACGACACCGAACGGTGCCCCATCGAAATCCGTAATTCTTCGACGATCACGGACCCTCGATGAACCCGCCGAACACAAATCTCTTCCCCCCCCGAGTTCCATCCCTCTCTTCGTTTGGCGAACGAGCGAAGGTGGACTTGGACTTTAATCCTCTCTCTCTCTCTCTCTCTCTCTCTCGATCCGACTCACGCGCCCTTTCACTCTTTCGCCGTGGTCCGCTGGCTGTCTCTTCGTCTTTTCTAGAGTGGTCCCTCCCACTCCGAGCCATTCCTCCGGGCCGACATTGCTCTTCTCTTCTGCTCCGCGTCCTCGTCCTCCCCCGGCTAGCTCGTACAATCCGCGTCCGCGTAAGCGCAGTCCGTCTTGGACACGTCCGAACGTTTCTGTTCTTTATGTGCACCAGCCAAGAGCTATGGGATCCCTAGTTACTATCTATACCAGTGACGGTGGGTTCGCCTCTCGGCTCTTTCTGTTCCTCGAACACACACACACACACACACACACGGACACACACACACGTGTCCAACGTCCCGCCAGTCTATATGGCAGGGTCCGCTGGTACGGCTGAGCGCCGAACGACCCGGCGTCTTCTCCGTTTTGCCCCGACGATCCGGCCAGCTCCGTTCGGGGCTGTGTCCGTGCGGCCGCGTAAGGATCGACCAGCGCTCTCGAGGAGCTCCTCGGTCGGGCATCTCGAAATCAGAGTAGAGCGAGCGAGAGAGCGTTACCGAGAGTCTCCGAGGCATTAGAGAGTCACCAAAAACCAGGAGATCCACAGATAGGCCAAGATTTGTGGCGGTCGTGGCTACCGATAACCGGCTGCTGCTGCTGCTGCTGCTGCTGCTGCTGCTTGCTTGCTTCTGCTGCTGCTTCTGCTGTCCGGCGTGCGACCGTTCCTTACTCACTTCATGCCGAGGGGGGGGCGACCTCGAAAGAACGCGGGATCGCCGATGACATCGAAGCTTAATCCGCCGAAGGGACGAAAGAACGAGCGCGCTGGGCCCACGGTTTGCGGGAACACCGCGGTAGAACGGGCCTTACCGTATCGATCGAGTTCGGTAAGGACGCACACTAAGGACTTCCGAGAAATTTACTGGACGCTTTCCGTGGTTCGGCCGATCGCGGACGAGTATCCGGCGCGAATTTCTCCGCCACTTTGAAACTCGCGGTTTCGTTAGGCGACGAACAAAAATTTTGGACGTTCGCGGTGAGACTTTTTTTTTTTTTTTTTTTTTTTTTTTAAGACGATTATTTTCCGTCAAGACTCGGATGGGAAATTTGCTCCGGGACATTTGTCGCTGCTTTAGGACGGAAATCTCGTTTTTTTTTTTATTAAATAGTCGCGAACTATCGGACAATAAATTCTCCTGAGCGATGACGATCGACCTGGCGCAATGAATTGTCTCGCATTCGTCGCTCAAGATCTTCTCACTTTTCGCACGAAAGTTCCTCGCGGTAGAATAGGTCCGATTTGCCGATTGAACATTCCCTTTCGCGGAGTAACTGAGAAACGCGATATTAAAATATTGTTCGTGGCGGGTGAAAAAACAAAGAAAAAACGGAGATAGAGAGCGGATGATGAAGATATCGGTCGCCGGTACCGAACGCGTGGGAGATCCAGCTGGATATAATAGCTGCGTATTACATGGAAAGATCGTTGCGGCGCACGCACACTATCGCGACGGTCGTGGCACGCACACGTGTACGGGTTGATCCGGTCGGTGGGTGTTCGGCCCCGGACCCAGTCGTCGTCTTTGATCCTGCGAGATCTCGTCCTACCTTCTCGGCCTCGGCGCAGCATCCTCCGAGCCCGCGTCCACCCGATAAATGAAGATCTTCCATCGGGAATATTTTCCTCTCTTCAATTCCAGTTTAATCTCGTAACCCGTATACGCCCGTTGTCAGGCCGTGTAAAGTATCGAGAAATCGCCGCTGGCCACCAGAACGTACACATAAATACGTTCGCCAGGTATACGCGGAGACGTTAGCCGAAGTGTATACAACCCGAGATTAGCGCACACCATTGGATCCGGTATCCGGCAATGATATCGCCCCGGCTTTCTTCCTCTCTCTCTCTCTCGAGAGAGAGAGAGAGAGAGAATGAGAAAGATAAAAAGGAATAGAGATGGTGGATGATTATCCGTAAATAGAGTGAGACATGTGTCTTACCTACGAAGAATTTGCGAACGCGTGTGGGTTCGTAAATACATAAATACGCGAGGATTCGCACACCGGGGCGATCGGTTCAATGTCAGATCGGTATCGAATGAAACGAACCGAAACGAATGGCATTAAATCAGCGATATAAATACCGCTGAATTTACCTCGCGACGTACGAGGGTTGGGCTCGAAAAAGTGAGACGCCCGCGGAATCTCCTCGTGGACCACCTCGGAACCCTCGCATGCGTTTACGCATGTTGGCATTTTTTTTCTGGATTTATTTGAAACCCTCGCATTTGAAAAAAATTTCTTGATACAATTTACAAGAATTTTTCACGAACCACTTTAAATTTTTATAGGTGTTTATTTGATTTTCAATTTTTTTTTTAAATTAATTATAAGATTTTCCATAAGATTCGCCAGACGACTTGTGCATTTCGAGTATTCTTTTCATGAGATTTTCATGAATGTCCAACACGTCGAATTATTTTATGTGAGCATGCGAAATTATTAAAAAAAAAAAAAAATAGAAATCACATTTTCGACAATGACAAACGATAAGTTTCAGCCGGTGCAGGCGGGGAAACTTCTCGTCAGCGGGAATTCGTTTCGGGTTAGCATAACACCGTAAAGCACGTTAGCGTAAGCAACGTGCAAAGTCGGAGCGACGAGGGCGTTTTCGGATGAAAAAAAAAAAAACGTTACTTCCAAATAACTTTTCATTTATTACTGTATCAATCGCGTTGAGAGCGTTAAATCGAGAGTTGGCGAGAGGCGAAAAACGGCTTCAGCGATATTCAAGTGGAAACAGAGACGCAGCGGCGATGGCAGCGTTGTAAATAAATAGCTCCGGAACATCCGGCGGTAACTCGTCAAATATTTGTGTTGGCGTCGATCCCTCCTGGCTCGAGGAGTGAAAAGCACGAGGAGAATCGATCGCAAATGTTTCGTCGAGAATTTGACGCGTCGTATCGGTGTGCCACAGCGCTGTGTAGCTTCGTACGATTATTGTTCGAACGCTCTTACTTCCGACTCCTTTTTCTTTCGACACCTCCCAATTTTATTTCATTTTTTCGCAAAAAAATTCAGCAGCCACGCTCCAATTAAATTATTAATCGCTGTCGCCTTCCCCGAACCACTCCATTCTCAATAATCCATTAAAATACAACAATACAATTTTATTTCAACATTTTATTGCATGCCGATGCAATATAATTGCACACGACTGTATCGAGGTTCAAAAAAATTATTAAAAAAAAAAAAAAAAAAAAAAAAAACAGACGATATTTCTAGATCGATCTTCACTATCGAATGTCCGGATCAATTTATTTGCGCGAAACTCGTCGATCGACAACCCTTGGAAAATAACGAACCGAGCTTTGTCCCATTAAAGTTTCGTTACACGATACCGCGCCTGGTTCTATCAATTATTGAGGGGAGTATACACATTTATTTATGCAAGTGTGTATGCGGTAACCGAGGTATAACGTATCAGCGACACGGGACGTATCTGTTTGCAATTCGTAAGGAGACGCCAGTGGGCCGGGAATATCGACGTTGTCTCCAATTGTCTGTAACCACTCCGTACTACTGCCTCATGCCTAGTGCCGGTCGTGCACCGAGAGACCGAGACGAACGGAAAACCAACGTCCCCGTATAGGAGCCCAGGTAACCCCCGTGACCCATCGTCTCGTTTTACAAAGTCCACGGTCTCGTATCCGAAGCCTCTCTCTTTCTCTCGTTATCGTCGTCCCGTCGTGTGCACGATTTGTTTCACAAGCCTACGAACGACTACTTCACCGCGATATTACGTCAGTCGTCAAAATTCGTCTACCCGACGTTAATGTTACCATCTCCGATCAAAGTGCCTGAGGGATTTTTTTTTTTGGCACCAATTCTCGATTCGTGCGAACACTTTACGAATTTTTCCGCGAGTATTAATTCTATTTTGTGAGGTCATGCGCGACTGTTTGCACACTTATCCGCTCTCTTATCTTCCCTGCAAGACGGATGCTGAGACGAATAATAGAGCGGATAATAATCTGCTCGATTTTCTTCCAGATCAGAAAATCCACAGGGGGACTCGATTGTATCCTGAACACCTGTTCGTGAGGCATTTCTGGGATAAAAACAAATGAGCGAACGAGGTGAGATTGACAGTGAACAATCGGAGATTCTTCGAATCGCGTGCTTGTCCCCTAAACTAAATAACAAAAAAAAAAAACAAAACAAGAACAAAAAAAAAATAAAAAAAAAAATTGGCAATCAATTCGAAGGAGTCGGGGAGACGAGGAGATGGCGAGACGAAGGGAACGGTGTTACGGAGCGTCGTGCTTCATCCGACAATGAGAGATTGCGTTCGCGCTCCGGGGCTCGGTGAGAAGAAGAAAGAGGAGAGGAAGGCAAAGACGAGGAAAAAGAAGGCGACGGATCCACGTGGAAATAAAATGCCAATGTTTATGGGACGACATCGTTCCGAGAGACGTAGCGGCGCACGTACTACACTCTGGAATCCTTTATTCAGGTACGCTCTCCCTCTTCATTACTTATTCCGTGTGTTTCCATTGAATTAGGTCCTTCGAGAAACGGTCCGATAGAATGAGAGAACGGGGTGAGAGAAGGGCGGAGGGAGGGGCAAGACAGATAGACGAAGGAAACGAAACGCAAACGCAAACGCAAACGAAAGGAACGGAGAGGAGATGCGGATTAAGAAATATGGGCTAGGAAGGATGAAGAATAAGTTATGGCGCATCGACGCATGCATCGGGCCAGCCGCCTGCTGTACGGAGCGCCGGACCCTCTCGTGTTTCCACTCTTCCTTGCTTTATTTCTACCAATCGCGAATACACACTGCTCACTGCAACCAGGGGGACCGGTAACGCGCTCTCGTCTCTTCTCTCTGCCCTTCTGCGACTGTGTTGTGCACAACATCAACCTACATACATGAGACCGATCGTAACCCGTGTGTACCATCGTCTCGACGTTCGTTTATCTTTCTCCGTTTAAACTATCAGCGAAACACATGAAATTCTACTTAGAGTCCGGTCTCGATCGCAAGTGCAACGATACACGCGAGAGCTTTCGCTGTAAAATCGTACGGGCTCGCCTCTCCGACGGTGCGCTATGATTTGCACCGTTATCGAATCGGAGCTCAATTTTATCAGTTTGCTCCACTAATTGCGAGCGCGTCGAGCCGATTCGATTGGAATCGCCGTTTGCAAGGAGCGACGGAAACATTTCTACGAATATCAATGCCGTGTCTGCCGACGCGGAAAAAAAAATTGCGAATTTATAATTTATCATTTTTCATTTGTTCGTTGTTTTGTTTTTTTTTTTTTATTTGTCTTTTTTTTTTTTGCGCAGGTACACCGAAGAATAATTCCACGGACTCGAGTACTATTCGCTGAGGAAAAAAAAAAAAAAAAAAAACTACAATTTCCATTCGAATTTTGACGTTTCGATGTCACGTGGAATCGTCGGGATCAAAAGTAGGATTGAAAACAATATTTTTATTTTTTCTATGATAGCTTGCGAGCGATTAAAAAAAAATTGTACCGTCCAACACTGTTGTCAATGATTTCTTTTTCACTCAAAGTATTTAATTCTTTCGCATTTTATAGGATGTTCGGATTTTTTCCGACCGGTGGCAAAAACGTGCGAATAACCGTTGAACAGGAGGAATGAGTTGTTTCAATGCGAGAAACAAGTGCCAATTGCCTCGGATCTTGGGCTCATTAAACATGCCACTGGACGTGGATGTACACGGGAGAAACGTTTTTCGAATGCGAGGTGAGTCGAGGGGTTCGAGTGAGCGGCGCACACGGGAGATTGGTACTCGGGTACGAGCAAGGTGCCGATAAAGAGAATGAGAGGAGGAGGAGGAGGAAGAAGAGGAAGGCGCGGGTGAGACTGTGGTCGACTGGGAAAGGGACAGCGGGGCGCGCAAAGGGGCGAGAGAATCTGTCAAGGCTGCCACACTCGGGCACAGATTTACAGGGCCGCGCGCTGTTTTACGAGCCCACAAAGTGCCGCTCGCGCTGTGCTGAGAGCCGCGCGTTGCACCCACACGCTCGCTACACGACGAGATGTGAGGCGCGCGCGAGCGAGCGCGAGACGCTTATAAACACGTCATTCTATCGCGCGGCCAACCCCATTATTCAAAACTTTACAATGCTCTTATATTTCAGAATGCGACGCATCCTCTGACCCAACGGACCGTCTACAAATTAAAGATTTCACCGCGAAATTTCGACACTATTTTCTCTGAACTTTTCTCTCGATAGTTGCAATCAGTCGCATCGTAAAGTTCATTCAATTCCTGAAGGAAAATTCATTTTATGAAACGTTTTTCGTTGTTTTTTTTTTATTTCTGAGGAAATTTTAGGTTTTTTTTTTTTTTTTTATTTTTTATTTTATACTTTGTATAAAAATGTAATCATCTATGGAAACAGAAAAACGTAAACGGGGATTTATACGAAATTTCGGTATTTTTAGTTTGATTAAATAGGATATCGGAATTGCATTTGATGTTCGGTGGAGAACCCCATAATTTACGCAGTCGGGATCGGCGGCGTTCCCATATTTTGATTTCACCTTTAGTCCCCGGTCTCGCCTGAGACTTAATCTCAGTTTCAATCTCAGTCTGGCTCTCAGTCTCGTAGGGTCGTACGGAAATTAAATTATGGGAGTTGGTAGTTACGGCTCCAAACATGGGAACGGTTAAAATATCGAAGCCGAGACCTTCGGAGACGAGAAAACTCGAGCCGAAATTGACACGACGTAAAACTAGATTTTTTTATCAATTTTTTTTCCAAAATTTCAACCCTCAATTTTTTTTCTCATCGATCACTGAACATAAAAAAATTCCAAATGATAAACTTTAAAGTCCGTCATTAAATGAGACTACTCTGAAATCACTCGGTAACAAAATTCTGTCTCGCGGCAAACAATTTGTTTTTACGATTCATAGAACGTGTTCGGAATTTTCTAAAACATTTTCTTATCGAGAAACACCCCGAGATACACAATCATATGTGTTGGGCGTTCGGAGCACCTCATTTGCTGATAGTAAGTAATCCGCGAATTATCTTGTCGCTTAAGCCGAAAGAAGAGTCTCGGTTAAATATCAAAGACCATCGGTAGACTACGGCTTGCTTTGTAGTTCCGTATCTACTGTGTGTGACGCTCTCATCTCTGTGGCGTGACGAGTCACACGAGTCCCAGCTATTTACCCGAACTGTCGTCAGAGTCTCGGCACATCCGATGTAATATATGGATACGAGTCGTACAACGATAATTCAAGCGACGGAAATTTAACGGTGTATTTTAGCGGTACGAAAAAAAAACAAAAAAAAACCTTTTGTTCAAATTATTTTTTTTTCGCGTCCTGAAAATTTGTTTGATTTTTTATGATGGTTTTTATTTATTTTTTTCAAGGATCAACCGGCGCATTTGCATCGTTCTGTGCATTCATCGTTTCTGATCCAACGAATGAAAGAAATGCACTGTGCTGAAGATAATCCGACTAGGCGACACTCTTATCGAGGGAACTGGCTCGTCTCCTTTCGCCCACAGCCGTCGGACAGGTGTAAGGACATCGCTTTGCACACTGAGGATGTTTTGTTGCTGCGCAATCGAGACCAGATTGGAGCACCGGAAGTGGTTCTGGAGATAGCGCGGAGTCGTTACGACGCTCTGCAGGAAACGCTCGTGAGACTTCAAACCCCGCTCTTCGCCTCGGACATTCTTCTTGTCGGAATGTATACGTTAAGTGGCTGTTGTGTATAGTTCGAAAGCGGAAAACTTTTGAACGGGAGAAGTTCGCCAGTGTCCGGTTCGGCACGATCTGGAGCGGAAACTTATTTTTTTTTCCATACAAAATATAAAACTGCGGGGGATGTTTATGAGCGAGATATCGATTGTTGTAACGTCTTGTGAATGAGTTTTTGCAATACGGAACTTCGCAGGGTATTAATCCGTTAATTTTTCATACTCGACATCTCTCAAAACCGGAGCTGGGTTGAATTAATAGTACGCGAGTACTTATTTGGTACTCGGAGTAGCAGAAAAAAATCAAGAATTTTTTTTAAGGTCGCTTAAAAAATTTAAAAAAAAATAGTTGTTCGATTCATTTTAATTCAATGTAAAGTCTTTTTTTTGCGCGATATTTGAGGATAGAAAAAAATGCGTTTGTCAGTTTCTTCGGCTTATAATATTGCAGTTAATGCCCGACTATTGCGATCCTCTCAAAATGTCGACGACGAACTAACTCGGTGTCGTAAAATCGAGGCTCACGATGAGAATACTACGAATTGGACTTTCGGATCGACGGAGCGTTTGTAATGAAACATTAAAATTCCTATGTCGTGGCAAGTACATTTGGGAACATCGAGCCAAGTAGCCTCATACCGCAAGCATGTCTCTAAATTCGAATCGCCACGTCGAACGTTTTCTACGAATTTGCCGAGTCGTACCGGAACGCCGAAACTCGTGGAATTTCCATTTTCACCGCGACCGTCAGCGCTCGTTCGTACTCCGTCGTACGTTTCGTACGATCGCCACCATTACGATCGTTCACAGGACGATTAAATACGAGATTTCAAAACGGGCCTCTCACGAATCTATGCATTTTCCGCTTTCAAATATGGCCGACCGAGAGACATCCGGCCGGATGAGAATCTCATCCGTTCGAGCTCGTCGATTAAATTCGCTTATGAATATTCTCGCGAATTAATGCAGCCATAAATTCGCATTATGAATAATTTCAATCTGTCGGGTCATTTCGAACAAACAGAACGACCGCAACCGTATTTGTGCCGGGCCGGGACTCGAATGACCTCGGAAAATTGAAAAAAGGTGAGCCAAAAAAATATTGAAGCTGCTCATCGGGATTCTCTGAAAAATAGGTCTTGTACTTCCCTGTAAAAAAAAAAAAAAAGTACCGGAATTTAGAGAAAAAGAGAACACCGACCGGAACTTTATAATTCGAATACGGAAAAATCTGTCGGTAATTTTTTTTTTTTTTTTTTTTTTTTTTTTTTACCGAACCATTAATTTTAACATATTTGCGATAGAAATTTTTTTTTTCGAATATTTCAATGCAATTCTTTTGAGCAGCCGAATGCCGCGCGACGATACGAAAAAACGTCGCGTCGACGGTGCTACCAGATGCTTCGCCTCAATGGCAGCTCCCGCTCGAGCGGGAGCGCTGGGAGAAACGCGAGATGTCGCTCCCTCGCGGAGCCCAGAAAACCGAAGCCGCTAGGCCGTGTCTTGGCCACTATTTCGCAAGTTTCTTATAAATATTCATTCCCTCTCTTGCCGATGAATCAGGGGGCCGGAGGCTCGCGCTCCAGGCGGTAAGTCGCGTTAAGAGCGCTAACGAGCGACCCCTCCGCGAAGGGGAGTCCCGCGCGTCCCTCGCGGCCGGTCCAGAAAGCCGCGTCCCCGACTCCTTTTTCCTCTTGCTCTGCCTCATCGGCTCGCGAACCGCATCGTTCTCCTCCATCCAACAGCCACTGCGGCCATCCTCCGGCACCTTTACTGTCGCCAGGATCGTCACACTCAGAATCACTACCACGACTAAACGCGCCACAGTCGATTGGCATTGCTGGGGTTGCCGAGGAAGAGGAAGCTGGAGGGAAGGGAGAGGAAGAACACGCTTTCCAGCAAAGAAACTTCAGCGCTATCGCCGTATCTGGAAGGAGGCCTCACCACTACCAACGATCGTCTGGAACACCCCCGAGAAGCGATTCGAGGTGAAGCTCTCGCGCGCCCTCGGCATCGGCGGCGGTCTGAGCTGTGCGAATTTGTTTAATTAGAAGTTAGGCCGCGGCGATACATTAGCATTGTAAATACCCCGTTCGTCCCGCGGATTTCTTCTTTCACCCCCTCGTCCCGTTTGACTCGAGCCCTTTATCCGTTCGACGGTCTCACCTCTGTCGTCGCCGACACTTCATCGGAGCCTCTCAGCGAGCTTCCAGATACACCGGAGACCACTCGAGACCGGCGCTTTTGATCGCGAACCGAGAATCTTTCGACGGTCTTTGGGAATTGTTTTTCTCTTGCGATGTCGAGTACGAAGTTCGAGGGATTTTTTGGGTACTCGTTGGAATCGTCGTGTCGCGAGGAAACTTGTTCGATCCGTCGGCTATTAACTTCTCGTCGATGAATGCACGCGTTGGATTCGTAGGACTCTTGCTGAAACGGCCCTCGATCAATCGACCGATACGATCGACCAACGAAGTCGTCTTCATTTTTTCCGGCAGGTATTTTTTTTTAACATGAATTAATAGCACGGTTGGCGAGTAAAAAATTGTAGAATTTTTTTCAGGGATCACAAAAAATTTCATGTGAATGTTTATCAAACTTTGAATCTGGTGGAACTAGGAATTGTCAAGTCCAGTTGCGTTGAAGTGTTGGGAATGCGGGATAACTGGATCGACATCGGACCACGATAAAAATGAAGTACACCGTATTCGAATGACTCAATCTATTTTACCTGGACTCTAAAAATTACAGATTTTGCG
The DNA here is from genome assembly GCA_963978505.1 of Listrodromus nycthemerus. NCBI lineage: Eukaryota > Metazoa > Arthropoda > Insecta > Hymenoptera > Ichneumonidae > Listrodromus > Listrodromus nycthemerus. Next base: position 2,763,476 of record OZ021683.1, read on the forward strand.
AACTCACCGACTTTCATTTTTTTAGGTTTTTTGGAGTTAAAAGAAAAAAACATAACTAAAGGTCAACTCGTCATCAACGGTGGATTAATAGGACTGTTTGGTGACACTCTGAGGTAACTACAAAGACGTAGTAAAGGTGGTGCTTTCTGTACTAGCTGAAGTCGCTTGGGCAGTGCTGTTGACAGAACCAGTAGAGTTGGTGGTAGATTCGGTAGTGGTGCTCGTAGTGCCGAAGATTATGTTGGCCGCGGATTGCGCAATTTCCTGACTCAGGCGAATACCTTCCTGAAGTATCCGGCTGGCGCCGATCAGAAGAGGACAATTTTCCGCCGCCGTAACGTAAGCGTTGATGACCGTTTCGGCGAGCGTGGCGATGGCTGCGGCTGGATCCGAGCTGTTGAACGCTTCGGCCAGCGCCTCTTCGATTCCAGTAGCCAGATCGGTTGTAATATTCAGAGCTGCTTGTACGTGAGTCCTCGCTGATTCTAGGGCCGCGTTCACCGCGGGGATTCGGGACTGAACCGCCGAGAGTCCCGCAATCGATCGAAGCGATCTGTTCGAGGGTGACGAAGGACTTGAAGTCGTCGATGGTGCATCGGAATTATCTGTCGTCGATGGTGCATCGGAATTAGCTGTCGTCGATGGTGCATCGGAATTATCTGTCGTCGATGGTGCATCGGAATTAGGTGGAGGAGCTGTCGTTGATGGTGCATCGGAATTAGCTGGAGGAGCTGTCGTCGATGGTGCATCGGAATTAGCTGTCGTCGATGGTGCATCGGAATTAGGTGGAGGAGGTGTCGTTGATGGTGCATCGGAATTAGGTGGAGGAGCTGTCGTTGATGGTGCACCGGAATTACCTGGACGAGCTGTCGTTGATGGTGCACCGGAAGTAGCTGGACGAGCTGTCGTCGATGATGGAGGACGAGGTGGCAAAATTCCCCTCGGTGGCCCATTCAAGAAGGGAATTCTCGGGAGGACCATGGAACCTCCGAAGGAAACCTCGAAGAAAATCATTCCACATTCATTAACCGTGCGAAATAAAATTCGTGCCAATAATTTTTTTCATACCTTGTCGAGTACGTAGGTGATGAATAAAATGCGTATGAAATTAACTGTACGAGACTGGAATTATTCATGCAATAACAGTGATAATAATATGTTTTCTATGTTGCAGATCTTTTTTTTTGTTTTTTTGTTTTTTTTTTTTTTTCGGAATTTCCGTTTTTGAGAAATGTTTGCAATTGATAATTATTTTTTATTGAAAAAAATATCTATTTTTTTCAAAATAGATATTTATAAAATTTGTAATTATTATAAAAAATATTTTAAAAATTATAATAATTATAAAATTTAAAGTCCTTTGTCGGAACTGTTCGTGGCGTTGTTTCAGGAGTAGGCTTACCTCATTTCGGTCGATGCCGGCACGACCGGCGATGGAGGCACATTCGGCAGAGGCCACAATGCCTGCGAGGCAGAACAGAGCCGTCGTGTACTTCATGTTGGCGACAAAAAGAAGACGTGGTATATCGGACGCTGACAGAAGGAATACTTAGGATCCGACATGGTCCGCGATACATTTATACCTATTTTTCTGAATGCACCGAGTCGTTCTGTGTTTGCGTTTTCCATCGTTGACATCGAGCAATTGCCATCTGTGTAACCAGTTGCATCGGCCTCGGTTACGTCGTCACAATAATTCACGCCAATAACGTAATAACCCGCTCGATTAATGATTGCAAACAATTTGAGCGAAATAATTTATCGATCGGATGAAGCATCGTGGACGATGTCTTGCAGCAGTTTCAGAGATGAATATCGTGAACTAGACGCGAGCCTGCATCGCCGCATCGATTAATTCGACAATTTTCGTACAAGCATCATCCACACTCGACGAAAAATTATTTTCCACAAAATGCCATCGGCAAAATTCAAACTTCTACTCCAATAATTAAAAAAAAAAAAAAAATCTTCAATTTTCTCCCAAATAATGTTTTTTTATTAGAATAATTTCCACGGAATATTTACAAAAATCTCAATATGTCCAGGACAATTTAGAAATTAATATAATTATTCTCGATCGTTCAAATTCCGTCCGGGAGTATCGACGTCGATGGCGCGAGCCCTTCGTTGCCGTTGGACGCGTTCCGTCGCCAGGTAAAAAAAATTATTACGCCTTATGTCGAATTTCCGAATGACGTTGTGCAAAGTAACACGTTTCTCGATGGTTCGTACTCGCGTCACAAAATTCACCCTGTGCGCGAGACGCGTCGTGATTTAACGCTTCTGTTTTGACTCTTTCCACGTGTCCGTGGACGAGGGGGTTGCAGCGAGGGGAGGGAAACGCACCTACACCGTTACCATGTTCTATAGTGCAGGACCTGTCGCACTTCTGTGCGCCTGAGTCTGCGACTGCAGCCCCGGGGGGGCAGCGAGCAGCACCGTATCGGCTCGACACGCCGCCGCTCAGCTTCCACGACCGCCGGGACCTGCCTCTTGCATATTATAACGTTGATTTACGACGTTTATATCGTCTTAGCGATATAAATTCAAAGTTCGTTGCGACCGACGTCGCGACTGTTCGAGCGAGTGGCTTCCACCCTGATTCCCATCTACAAAACAATACTACATTCACGTGTCAAAGTACGCAACAGAAACGTCGCTCGATCAGTCGACCGATCCACCAGCGACGAAGACGTCTTCGTTTTTTCCTTCGGGAATTTTTTATCTGAAAAAATTCACCGCAAACCTGGCGAAAGTTTATTTTTTTTAAATAATTTCTAGGAATAAATTTGCGTGCGCAGTTTTGACGATATTAAAGTGTGGGTGTTGGCGAGATTAATAGTCAGCTACGCGTTATTAAATGAATTATGGGATTCGGCTTTGGAGAAATAAATTGATGTAAAATATATTTCCCAATAAAATTGCTCGGAACGGCTTCATTTTGAAGCTTGGAATAATCTCTCGTTTTTCGTGTCCGGACGCTCTTCGTCGGGACGCGGAAACCGAATCCTTCGAGTCCTAATAATCTCGAGAGCCGAACGATCGTCAAAGATTCTCCAGGATCCACATCGCGCAAGCTGACACACTCGTGCAGCCAAGAATCCACAGTGGAAGCGTACCCGGAAGTCGGGGAAAGCCCACGGAGGCGAACATTCGGGCATCGTCGACGAGCGTCTATTGGAGTGGAGCCAGTTCGGAAGCGAGTACTTTCGCGCAGTTATTTGTGTGTCCTCGCGTGGGTCCCGAGACCGGCGCAAGGTATAACGTCCTTCTCGCCCGATGTATATCGCTTCGAAGCCCTCTTATTGTCGCAGGGATCGTCGGTTCCAGGAGCGGCGATACCAGTACAACTGGCACCGCTACCAGCGGGAATCGCGATGGGGGGAAAAAGGAGACGAAACGGAACAAAGACGATATTATTCGTGAATTATCGGTCGAGAAGTCTCGTCTCGCTCCCCGATAGAAGTTAGCGCAATTTCGTTCGGTGCTCCCGCGTTTCTGTCCGCCTCAGAGCCGAGCGACTCGTCACATAAAACCGAAGCACCGGCGAGCCACTGGCAATGGCACGGCGTTCGGAATTGTCACGAAAAAAAAAAAAAAAACTTTCAATCCTTCCTCGGAGCTTCATCCGTCCAGATGAAAAACAAATTGGTAAGGGTTTTTTTTTTTTTTTTTCATGATCGTGAATCCCGCAGGACGAGCTCGCGTCGTACATGCGACGGCGCATGATCCTGCGAGGAGAAGAGCGCGAAGCCATCATCCTTGCTCGGCTCAACCGTCGTCTAATTATGTTTTACGCGGACAGTGTAATAACTTCCACAGTGCGCTGCTCGCCCCTCCCGACTTTCGTTTCTTGCACAGCCAGCAGTACAGGCGAGAGGACGACGTTTCTGCTGATACTACTTCACCAGTGCCATTCTCACGCACGCGATGAGATTTTCCTCGGTCTCGCTCCCTCGCCACGTCGGCCGCCCTCGCCAAATCCTTGAGAAGATTACTGCGGCTCTCTCGCTCTCGCCCGCGTCTGCCCGTGAGTCTCGCGGCTGAGATTTCGTTTGTAATTAAATCCAGAAATTACTGTGAAGAAATTTCGCGACTACAACGCTCGCTGCGGAATTGTTATCGATGCGGCGATGAGATAAAAAGATTTAATTAGCGGTTATGCGCGCACATATGTAAAGCGAATGTGGCATTTGAACGACTTTTATCGGAGTTTTCTGTTGGGATTTTTGTGGCAATTAATCCTATCGAATGGGATTCGGTGGGATCCCAATAGGGAATTTGTGGGAACGATTTAAACAGTACGTTTTACAATTCTTAGCGACACTCCAGTTACAAAAAAAAATCTTTCCAATAGGGACATTAATTTTCCCCTATGAATTGTGGAAAGTGGAGATTCAAAAATTAGGAATTATTATTATGATTTCAATTATTTCTAGAATACAAAAAAATTAATCGGAAATGTGCATTACATTTTTTGCATTTAATTCACAGGTAAAAATGAAATTATATTCTGTCTTATGACGGTGAGACAACCCGAGCGGTTGCAATTTCGTACACTCATGTGCCGGTTTTTAATTTGTTACGCATTGAGAAAATTGTGCTGTAATTGTTTCATCCAAGAAAAAAAAGAGGAGTCCATTACTCGAGGAACTTTTTACAATGAGTGCGGTAGCGATGGCGTGAGGTGATTAATATTGAGGTTTGACTCAACGAAGCACAAAGGGTAGAAGTGTTAATGTTAATTAAGTATTTATAGGATAAAAGCCCTGAACACTATGTGCTTTACTCTCTCGTTAATGGAGCGTCACATTCGCCAATTTTATCCTTGTCTGGCTCAATTTGACATATGAAAATGCGTGCATCGATCGGACAAAAAAAAAATCAATCATTCAAAAATCGATGAGCTTCGCTACCATCGCTGAAATCGCTGTAACACCTTACGGCAGCTTGACCTAAGTTATTCAATTATGTTAAACGGGCTTCGACGTTCGAAAACCCGTACTAAGTCAGTTCACATTCTCATTCGAGCCACGTGACGCGAGCCAGGAGTATGGAACAATTATCAATCGCCATATATACCAAAAAATTTTTTTAAATGTCCCATGGATCGAATGTCTATAACTATGTTCAACGGAATTTTTTTTGTTTTTTTTTTCCACCGCGCAGCAAAGCACAGTCGGGAGTTGTTTTATGTGAAGTTGGAAACAGAATATCTCCGGCAACGGCGGCGATTCCGAACATGGATGAGAACGCGTTCAAATGTTAAGCAATATTTTGCGCTTTGTCCGCTTGTCTCCTTCTCGCGCGATCGCCTCCCTCGCCCGTCTCATTGGTTTTCCCGAGATTAACACCTATAACTCATTCCAGACACGGCGCTGTGCGTCACTCGCCCTCTCGGTTTTCGCTCGCTTCGTCTCGCAGCTATGCTATAATTGCCGACATAAATCAATAGACCGATGAGATCATAAACCCCGGGCGATACACTCTCCGCCACACCAGCAGCGACAGCGATGGATCCAGCGCACAACGACGAGTGTGTGACCGTTTGTACGATACGCGATGCGTTCTAGTATTGCATTCAATGTCGATCGCCGGACCATCTCCCTTCACTCCCGATGTATCGTATTACGGAAATCTCGTGGTCAAGTATTGCGCCACAGGGATTATGGGTGTGAGTGGGCGAACACCGGACAGTCGGTTATAACAGCAGCGAAGCTTATTTTTTTTTAAATGTGTCAACATCACTTTTGTTTCTTCTTGCAAATTTCGAAACGAGGATTTCGTCAAGATTTTTTTTTTTTTTTTGCGGAGTGGTTTGAAGATCGAAACGGTAATGAAAAAAAATGTCTTTGCTAACTGGATTGTATCGCGTTCTATCTACATGTTTATTAAATCATAAGTGTAATAGACATGTTCGGTGTCGGACGTGTAATTTTCAAAGTTGCTTCTTCGAAATCGCAGTTTCATCGGCGAACCTCCATTTTCGTTGTCATTAACCGATCGAATGGGCATAACAGTATACACTTTGCGTTAAGCGATTACGTGAGGTCTCACTTTTCCATGGTAGTGAGGTCGTCAATTCGCGGTCGGACAGGTAAATAACTCGCTCGCTGTAGCATCCACGAGCTGCGGTGGATGCAGCGATGAGGTGGAAGGAGCCGGGCGAGCCGACGTCCGAGCTGTTCAATGAGAGATGATTGGGCCAATTATAGTCAGCGTAGCAGAAAATGAGAGCTCGGCCGAGTTGCCGACGGTTTTCTCCTGCTGAGGGTGTGTGCAAGACTTCGGAAGGTTTCCGTCGAAACCAGTGCGACCGGTCGATGCTTCCCGTACTGAATCTTGATGCACGGACTCTTGATTGCGACCTCGAGTAGGCCTGCACCTTTTTTCCTCCCATCTTCGTCTATTAAAAAAATTTGTGGTTGGATAAAAATCAATTCATTTACAACTGCAATAAAAATGAACTGTCCGCTGAATTGTATTTAATTTTAGCCGCCCAAACCATCTCAGTCGTCTAAGGCGTCTTAGTCAGACAAATTCTAATGCTCATTCGTCGGATAAGATTGTTTTGGACGACCAAGAAGACTCAACTGTACAGACCTATCCCCTGGACGGGCACTCTTGGCGACAAGGGGGTTCGCTTCGATTCCAGAATTCTCAAGATACCTTCAAGCAGGCAACAAGCCTCCAGCATCGAGAGCTAAGGAAAGATCTTTCTCACTGGTCTGCGATACGGACAAGCGCTCCGGGCAATCCCTTCGGTGATATCGGATACCTGATGGGGTCAGCCTCGGTTCACGCCGATGACCAGCCGATGATTGTTCACGTCACTTGCTCGTTCCCTCCCTTCTCCGTTCACCGATAAGATCTTGATCGTGAAAAACTCCGCATCTGCAAAACTTCACTTTGGCAAGTTATAGCGCCTAAGTTGTCAGTTCAAGAGAAAAAAGTGTAAAGACTTTTTCGTTCTTTACCAACGCACTTTCTCTGATTTTTTTTTCAATTTTTTACCTAGTTTTTACGAATTTAATGTTTTTTTACGCTACCAGGAGTTAAATAATAAACGAAGAGAAACAATCTTTGAAACTTTTATCTTCTACTTTCAATTGTACACGAACGCATTTTATCCAAAAGTTTCAAAAAATTTTGGGCTGGTTTTCATGAATGTTAAATTCATGAAAACCAGCCCAAAAATATTGAACATTGTTTGGGCTAGTTTTCATGAATTTGAAATTCATGAAAACTAGCCCAAAAATTGAACATTATTTGGGCTAGTTTTCATGAATTTTACATTCATGAAAACCAGCCCAAAATATTGAACATTAATTGGGCTAGTTTTCATGAATTTGAAATTCATGAAAACTAGCCCAAAAAAAATTTGTCAAATTTTTTTTTGGGCTGGTTTTCATGAAAATTAAATTCATGAAAACCAGCCCAAAAATTGAACATTATTTGGGCTAGTTTTCATGAATTTGAAATTCATGAAAACTAGCCCAAAAAAAATTTGTCAAATTTTTTTTTGGGCTGGTTTTCATGAAAATTAAATTCATGAAAACCAGCCCAAAAATTGAACATTATTTGGGCTAGTTTTCATGAATTTCAAATTCATGAAAACTAGCCCAAAAAAAATTTGTCAAATTTTTTTTTGGGCTGGTTTTCATGAAAATTAAATTCATGAAAACCAGCCCAAAAATTAAACATTATTTGGGCTAGTTTTCATGAATTTGAAATTCATGAAAACTAGCCCAAAAAAAATTTGTCAAATTTTTTTTTGGGCTGGTTTTCATGAAAATTAAATTCATGAAAACCAGCCCAAAAATTGAACATTATTTGGGCTAGTTTTCATGAATTTGAAATTCATGAAAACTAGCCCAAAAAAAATTTGTCAAATTTTTTTTTGGGCTGGTTTTCATGAAAATTAAATTCATGAAAACCAGCCCAAAAATTGAACATTATTTGGGCGAGTTTTCATGAATTTGAAATTCATGAAAACTAGCCCAAAAAAAATTTGTCACATTTTTTTTTGGGCTGGTTTTCATGAAATTTACATTCATGAAAACCAGCCCAAAATATTGAACATTATTTGGGCTGGTTTTCATGAATTTAAAAAATATTAAATTCATGAAAACCAGCCCAAAAGTTTTCGACAATTTTGGGCTGGTTTTCATGAATTTAATAAATATTAAATTTATGAAAATCACCCCGAAATTATCAAAAAACTAATTTAAACAGATACTACAAATTTAAAAAAATTAAATAATAGTTAAATTATTTCTTACGCTTGTTTCTCTTAAACCGATCATTTAGGTATAAGTTGGCAAAGTGAATTTTTGCAGAGGCAGATATTTTCATGGTCGTGATAAGATCGCAACTTGTACGTGGCTCTTGTCCAGAGTTAGCCCAGCATCGTCCGCGCCCGCGAACCTCCCAAGGTTTGCTCAAGACGGAGGTTCCGCGCGACCTGTGGTCCGCGGCACATGTGCCTCCACGTTCGCCTCTCCCCTCAGAATTACCGGAAACTAGTTAGAAATAATCTATTACATGTATACATCAACGCCTTGGATAGTTGGATATAATTCATCGCCGCAGCAACCCTCCTCATTCGCATTTACCCATCTTGCTCCTATCTTGAGTTGGCTCTTTTCTCGACGATCTTGCCTGCCGTGTTCCTCGGCGATGTTTCCTCCAGCTTCGCATAGCGCGAGCCGCGATCCGAGAGAGTGACGTTACCACGTATACATCAACGCCTTCCTCCGAGTGTCGGCCCTCGAGGGTTCCTCCCCCTCCGAGTCTCTCGTGTGGAGAGAATTCAATAACTATAGATCATCCTAGATCCCGAGAGTTAACGTTATATCGTCGCTTTTACGAGCTCACTTACACCGGCGTCCCAAACTCAGAGGGATTCTCGATTCTATCGTGATGGCGGAACAAGACGATGGTTGGTGAGACCCGATCGGTAGGTTTTCAGAGAGGGAAATGAAATATCTTTCAGCGATGAGGAAACGACTCTGTGATTTCGACTTCGAAGCGTCTGTCGTCACATTGTCTCGTGTGCCGTGTCTACATTTACCGACTCGCCCAGGGTCTTGAGGAATCCAAGACATCCTCTCTCGCTGAGATTGTCCATCTGGGATTAAAAAAAAAATCGTTGACTTGCCCACGACCGCGAAAGGGAAAATCGGAAAACGCTCTATCAATAACGTCGCAGTGTCCATCGTTCTGGAAGCGGGAGGAGTGAATATCAAAACCGACTTCTGCCCGTTCATTTTTCCACGATCTCCTTCAGGATTCCGCGATGTTACTTCTTAACGATAATTTCCCAACTGAACATTGCCGATTCCCAACACGTGCGTATCGTCGGGGGCCCAATAGTTTCCCGTCCCGCGTTGAAATTCCCTCTCTCCTTCACACTTTTATTTTCTCGTCGTTTTTCACTCCTCAACCTCGTATTTCCTTCCTCCCCTCCGGGAGCCTGTCGTATCTCCCTCGCGAAGCAACGCGAATGTTCCCGGCATCTCCGCTCATGGCTCCGCTGTTACCACTGGCGTTCCCTGGCTGGCCGTCTCCGAAGTCTAAATATTGAGACGGCGTTTATTTAACGGGGAGATATATGATATGACGCGGACAATATAATGCATTGTATTCAAATACGGGAGCTCGGGAGTCGTGACCGGGAGCGTAGAGAAAGAGGGACAGTGAGAGGAGGAGAACGAGGCTGCTGGAACCTGATGGTTGCAGCATCGGTACCGGCACGACGCCGCACCACCGGCAGCAACCGCACCGCCCGCTTGGAATATCGCTGCCGTTGATGCCACCGCGCCCTGCGTGCGCCATCCTTCGTCGCATCCTTCCTCCTTTCCTTCGGCACCTTCTCGCTACTTCCATTTCCATCGCGGTCGCCCTACGTACCCGTTTCGTATAACTCTATGCTACGCCCATATAAATAATATCCCGCTCTCCGATCCCTCTCCTCGTCTTCGTCTTCCTCTCCGTGTCTTTTGCTCCTGCAATCGCCTCGTTGCCCTCCCGACTTTTTTACCGAGCCGATATTGTGCTCTCGCCCGCTCCCGGCCGATGGACCTTTCCTTCCACCACCGCGGGATTAGACAACCTCGCTGTTCCCGGTCTATATGTAAAAGACGCGAACCTGTACGCAGAAGAAGAAGAAGAAGAAGAAGAAGAAGAAGAAGAAGAAGAAGAAGCGACGCGAGGCCGGGACCTTACCGCTGCGAAAGAGGCGTTTGCACGGTATAACGCTGTTGGGAATTTACCCAACCAAGCCTGCACACATCGGTATTGCGGCCCCTCATCCGACGATGGTTTTAAACCTTCAAATATGTATATGTGCGCCTATGAGATTATACCACGTATAGCATCGTACGCGATTTAGTATTCGTGCCGGAGTCTCTTAGGTTGGCTAAGTATTCAGGTACCACGTATAAGCTGCATGACAGGGAATCCGCGCGCGCGTACGTTACCAGCTATCTTCGGTCCATATCAAATGCGACCGCGCGCTGGTCCTTCCACATATCCCTTCGTCTCCTCGTTCACTCCCCGTTCGATTGCTCTTTCTCTTTTTATACGCCTATCTATCTTTCTCCGACTCCACCGGTCGATCTCCTTCTCTTTCCCTCGATACCGGCCTGTATCGCGAACCGTGCCTCGTCTTCTTCCTCCGCACCCTCGAACTTGGTTCAACCTCCAGACGAAACGCAAAGATAGTGCACCGAGGCTTCTTCTTCTTCTTCTTCTTCTTCTTCTCCTTCTTCTTCTTCATCTTCTTCGTCTTCTTTGCTTTTCTTTTCGACGTTTTTCCTTTTTTTTCCGCAGGTACACTATACCGATCGCTTCCCTATCTTTCGTCGCCTTCTTCGCCCGCCGCGTTCTCTCGTCGTCCTCTTTCAGCGCGTTTCAGTCCCCCTCGCTGCTCCTGTCGATGTACCAAACTCCCGCGTACTCACCGGCCTCTGTTCGGCTTACACATAGCCATACTTCTCTCGCGGGACTGCCGGACACCGCGGGTTCGCATAATGTATCCATGCAAAAGCGGTAGAGCCTCCTTTTCGGCTGCGCCGCGAAGCCGGGAACACGGGAGCTCGCGGCCGGTCACCGGTACAGACCCCAATCATGGCGGGGAATGTCGAGAGAAGGAGTAGCACCGCCTCTTGGCGATGCACCGCTTTTTACTCGAGGACTATATGCGAGCCCTCGCAATTGCTATCGCCAGTTTCTGCAGAATATAATCTTTCGACTTTGAAACTAATTACGAGAATTGCGTCAAGTCACTGGAAATGTGGGTGAACGCATTTTCGGAGGTTTTAGGATCAAGTGGGAATCGACTGACCGGTCGGGTTCCCTGAAGAGTTTGATCCCAGGCGCTAATTATTTTATTCGATTAAATTGAATGTTGGGGACCAAACCGAGACGGGAGTAAGATGGAATTTAATTAAAATTCAGCCTTTCTTCAGAATCAGTTTGGTTCAAGTTGCCTGGGAGTTTGATTAGAATTTTTCTACAAGTCAGAGCTTCTTTATGAGTCGCCTCAGAAACTGATTATTCCAATCGTCTTTTCCGGAGCAACATTTTCTCAGGACCGTTCCAGCTCTTCACAGTTTCTCCCGTGTCTTCGAAAAAATTTTCCTCGAGAGCCGTTCTAGGAGCGGATTTTTCAAAATTCTTTTTGGACCAAAGTCTTCGCCACTGCTTTCTGAAAATGGCTCTCACTTACTGGTCCCGCTGACGACCCCTTTGAATTAATCACTGCTTGGAACACCGTTCGACAAATCGAATGTTCTTGACGATCCCTCGCCTCGTTGAAGAGACTCGCAGTCTTCGAGCCGCATTGAGAATCAAACCGTCGATATCGAAGAAAAGCTGCGTGGCGACGCGGTTGTTCGAGCCGGGTGGCCCACCGGTTTGTTGGTCGGTTGTTTCGCCGAGGCACGCACGTACGCGTGCATGCTTGCGTGCGTTATGATCAGCATGCGTTACGCGGACAGGCAGCTGGCACGTCGACGCGCCAGCAGCGCGAAGAAGGACGGGACACGCGGACGACAACGACGTCGCACGGTGTAACTCTGAGTCGGCTCATGAGTTCTCGACTGTCTCACTGTTCCTTTTCTTTCCGCTTCTCCTCTTTATTCGCCGTGTGCGTACGTCACCGCTACGCAGTCCGACAGCGGTAGTTACCTCACTCTAGCTGCTGGTACGAGCAGTCGAGCGAGCTGGCATCTTCATTTTGACGTCACACGTAGGTGTAACACACCGGCATTATTTCTCTCTTTTTAAATGCCGGAAGTGTCCGGTCTCGTTCGTATTATTATGCTTCTCCTGAAAGCACTTTGTAGCGCCGCTCCTACGACGTTACATCGCAATAAATAGTCTCCTCCCGCATCTCACCACACTGTCCTGTTTCGCGTTCTAGAAGTGAAATGCGACATTCCGGGCGAATTTCTAATTTCGGTTGATTTCTCGGGTTGCGAGACGAAGAGTCGCGGTAACCTGCGCGAGCGTCTTCGAGCTGCTCTCACGTACCAGTCGCACAGAGTTGTGAGTATTTGCAGATCAACGGTAGTCGGAAAGGGTAATTTCTGACGACGGGGTGAGTTTCTTTCGCTGGAAAAAGAAAAGAAGGATTTTTAGTTTCACTGAATTGCCGGATATCTTTTTTGATTCCGATAATAAACAAGTTTTCACATAGAAAATTCATTTCCGGTAAATTAAATTGCGTATCAATTTGTGTTTTTTTTTGCTCACACTGTATCGCATTGAACGACCCTAAAGTCGAGAAGAAAATACGCGATTTGATAATTCACAGGATCGAGGGAATGATATTGAGGGCAACCATCAGATGCATATTTCTCGCGAAATATCGAGCTGCTCTTTCCAGCATCGGGAGTTTTCTTCGGGAATAAGGGAATTAGGGTGGCAGACAAAGATAAAGACGTGGAAAGAGGGCGATTGCCCGAGAGGGAAACGAACAGGGAGAATTATTATCAATCGTCGTGGAACTAATCGTCGCCGGTCTACGAACCCGTGGAATAAAGTGGCCTGATGTTGAAAGGTGCATTATGGCGCCGGAGATTGGAGGAACGGAACGCGCGGACCAATGTGCCATGTGCTGGTGGTTGGTGTTTCACGATAGATCCGTCGTTCCGAGAGCTGACGGGAGCTTCAGCCGTGGCTCTATATCCCAGTTCAAGCGAACCGTCGAGCAAAGTGGGCAGACTCAGACCGGGAATATACTGGCATCGCAGACGTTTTCGAACGAGAATTGGCTTCGCGTCGACTGGGGTAAGTCACTTGATACACGTCGTCACGCTCGATCCAGACGTCTGAACTATATCACTGGGCTGATAGGCTAAATTATCCAACGTCCAGAATCAACGCTGGTTCAGTTTGATCTCCGCTTCTGGAGGTGCAGCCGAGTCCGCACTTCGGGGCTTCGCAACTGAAAATAACAGGCGATATTACTAGATTGTAATTATTCGTTATTAATACACTATGCGAAGACACAAAACATTTCCTATCAGTCGTTATCGGATAATGCATTATTTATTTTAATTTATGTCCAAAACGGACATTTCATATGAAAAATAAAAAATAAAAACACAAACGTTTCGAATGATTCCTAGGATTGTTGAAATATTTGAGCTGATTTACAGTTGAATTTTGAGAAGTTAGGTGACGTAAAATGAAAATGGCGCGCTCAAGATCGAACTCCATTTCGGACTCGATCTCGTGCTTCGTCTCCGTGATCGTGTAAGCTCTCGATATAATCCTCAACGACTCGAATTCCAGGGGAGACCCGACCGGACGGATAAACAAACGATGTAATACAGAGAGACGAAGAAGAGAAACAATATAAGGAATAGGAAAGAAAAAAGCTAAACAAAGAACAAACAATAAAAATAAAGAAGAAAAGGAGCGAGGGAAGGAACGAATAAGGAGCGCGGATGGGTGAAACGGTAGTGGCCGAACGGGACGGGGGTGTCCCGGGGTAGAAATGATAGTGCGCCGAGGGAGGGAATTTCGAGAGCACGGTCGTCGTAGCCGACGAGCTACACCAAGCTGCTTCAACTAACAAACTCCCTCCGCTCGCTCCTCGTCCTCGTCCACGCCGCTCTTTTCCCTCTTTCTCGGCGATTCCGCGTCCACGAGAGTGAAACAGCGAACCTCCCGTCGTTTCTTCGTTTCGGAGCGGAGCCGGAGAGAAATAGAGAATTCAGGACAAAGTTTCGTCATTGCGAAATGACACGAGTGGTCTTTATAGCGGGGCGCTCCCGACGGCGGCGTCCCGGCGCGTCGATTTTCTTTCTCCCTTTTTATTCCCGTCTTTCCCTCGGTGTTTCTCCGACGGTGACACTGCCGCTTCCTCCTCCGTCCCGTTACTTCTCCCCGTTCCGTCCCTCTTTTCTGTATTGACAAAAGTGTCGGTCTGTCTGTCGTCCGTTCGAGCTGTGCACTTCCACTCTCCAACGAGCGCCTCTCGCTCTCGTAGTTTCGTCGCGCGCGTTCTGCCGTTCCTTCGATATTACCGAGGCGTCGGTGGATCGCCGAGGGGTTGCGGCGGGACGCGGCCCGAGGGTGATTGCGACGAAATCATTGCGAGGAATAGAAGAGGTGCCGCACAGTTGGGAACTCATAAGGTACGTTACCGCCCTTCGCCGTTCGCCATCTCGTCGTTCCCGTCGTTCCGTTCCCGGTCCGTTCGTCCTCGACGAGGACGCCAACACCTTCGTATCCGTAGCCGGATACGCGCGGCCTGGGATCCCGTGGAGATATAGTCGTGAGGAGGGTAGAAGGACGGAGTGGCGTGCGAAGAGTCGCGGCGAGACTTTGTCGCGCCGAGGGATTCATCGGCGTTTCTTTGCCGACGAGGATGAAGCTTCGGGGGAGAAACGGGCGTTTCGATGAAGTTTTCAGCGAGAGGCGGCCGATAGACTCGTCCTTCCGATTTCACTGTGAGGAGAGAGAGAATTTCGTGAAAAAATGCAGACTTTTTCATGCGCGAAGATCGTCGGGGAGAGTTGTGAGTGACGAATGTCTCTGAAAGAGACATCGAAGTTGAAGCCTACCTGGGAGATGTTCGAAGCTTCTCGTTGAGTCCTTTGCTAGGAGTTGGTATGACAAAAGCCTGGGATAGTTCTCAGGGAGACTTTTCGGGACTGCGACGACTCTCAAAGAGACTTGGGTAGTCGTGAAAAAAAAATTTCTTCACCTCCGTCGTGTCACGATTTTATTGCCAAAAGCTTTCAACACGTATCCATTGGTTTGATCGAGCAGGTTCCTCCCCTGTGAGTTCTCCCGATTCGTCCCTTTCGTCCGTATCCGTTGACACAGCTGCACCGTGACCTGTGAAAAAGCTCGGAATATTTTTGCCTATCGCGCGGACATTTTCAGAAAAAATCGGTACCAAAGATTTCCGGGGCGATCGCGAATTCTTCGCGGAAAATGTGGATGCATTCGGGAGGCTGTGAAGGTTCCTCGCTGATCACACGGACGGCTCGGATCGGACGTGCCGGAGAAATATACGAAGCACGAGATCGGCAAGGATTTAACTGGGCCGAAGAAGCTCGCCGAGGAAAGAGAAGCGGATAGAGAGGCGAGGATCGAAGAGAGCCGAAGATATGCTGGTCGATCGGCTTTCTCAGTCGCAACCGAGTCGACCAATTTACGAGTTTCGCAAGGTGATGCCGATACGTGACCGTTACGTACGTCACGCTCGAAATCTGGCGAGAGGAAAATATATATCGGCGGATAAAGGTGTTGGAGAGGAATGGATTATTAGTATTGGCAGTAAGAGTGAGGCTTTCTGGTCGATGTTGGTCGACTCGGTGAGGCAAGACGAACAGCGTCGAAGAGCACGGAAGAGGGTCGGAGGTGGATGTTTCGGACGGGAGGGGGGAGAGATGGGGATGGAAAGAGTGGATCTGCCTCGGGGGAGTCATGGCTCACCTGGGTGACCGGATCTACTGTTTCACCCTCCTATATAATATACCAAGCTACGTGACTACGCGCAGGAGTGCAGAAGCGATGCGAAGATCCGCGAGAGATGGACGTGAGAGGCGCGTGGCGGGGGGGTTGGGAAAAATATCGAGTAGCCGAGGTCCGAGGTGGGGATATTCAGAAAAGCTTTGCCGCGGATAAATTCCAGCTATCGCGAGATTCGAGGGATTTGCACGTTTTGGGGAGAGAGCGCGGAAAGGAAATCTCCGTTTACGGTGAAACGTGGCGGAGCTTGTTCGCGTTTCGATTCACCGACGGACAAGCGAGAGGCGGATACTTGACGGACGCAATGGAATATGCTCAGGCGTATTCATTGAGGAGACGTTGAGAAATCGAGAAATCCCTCGGAAAGACATTTGTTTGCGCTTGTTGACGCGCAAAAGACAACGGGATTTGGAGCAAATTGGACGGGGGTGGAATTTTTCGAACGAGTTCAGTGGAGTTTTGTGGAGATTGGGCGAACACTTCCGGATGGTATAAAAATGAATAAAAAAAATCAAGCATTGTAAACGTGCTAAAGAGATAAATTTTCCATAAGAATAATTTCGAATTATGTTCAATAAAAATGAATCTTTGGTTAATATCCCAAAATTCTAATTTTTTTCATGTAAGTAACTAGTTTATTTATTTTTTTTTAAATAATTTTTGTCAGTTTATTAAATTATTAAGAAAGTGGTCTGATTGTTAAAAAATAGATTATAAGTCTGTTTATCCATCCGTCCAAATGCGCCTCGACTCGAATGTCCATGATTGTCCAGATGAAAAAGCTCACGAATTATCGCGTTATCGGGAATTAATCGTTGAGAACTTACCTCGTAGGAAAGAAAGTGTCCGACTGTAGCGAAGCTTTCCTGGCCAATACCGTCGAAAAGTGTCCTTAATGCTTATACGCTTCGACAGATCATACCTGGCTCGGAGTCCTTCGAGACCGGAAGTACGATTGCGAGGACATAAAAATCCGTACAGTGCGCTCCGTGGAGAGCCAGTCAACTGGCTGACGCTCGAGGAGATGATAAAGCAAATTGATAATTTCCGAACTTTAATTAAAAGTGGACGGCTGAGTGACATATTTGATTACCCGAGAATTTAATTAATCGCTTCGCGACTCCCCACTCTCGTGCGCGGGATATGGAAGGTTCGTTGCTGCTTCCTCCACGCCGGGACGAGCCGAAGGGTCACCGCTTGATGCTCCAGACTCTCGATAAGTCGCCGATTTGCATTGCGACTCGGGCCTTTTTTTCTTTCCTCGCACAATCCTCCGTTGCTTACACTCGACGGACCTTGGCGATGCCTCGTTTAATTCACTAACGAGAGGGTAATTAGCGGACGTGAAAGGAATCCTTCGACGAGACTTACTGGCCTCCTCGGTCTCTGTAATTTAAAGAAAATCATTTATTATGTATGAAAGACAATTTTTTTCGATATTTTTTTCCCCCTCGAATATTATCGCTTCGATAGCATTTTTTTTATTCCTTTTTTTTTTTTTTTTAATAAATATTGTAAAAGTGAAAATCTTGTAATCTGGTCCGGCAGTCCTCTCGTTTTCGAAATTCTTATTAACACAATAAAATCCATCTTATCGCGAATGATAGTCGAGTAAACGTGTGCAAGAAAGGACGAAGGAACGAGACAAGATCTGAGAGCGACGAGTCGGGCGATTGAATGGAAAAGCGCACGTAGGCTTCGTTCGCTTGCGATACGTCTAGTATTCTCAAGTTCGTTACTCAACGGAGCTCGCGGATGAAGTTGATACCCGGTATATTGAAAAAGAATTTTTCAATGCAAGGAAAAATTCACCGAATCGTTGGTCACAGATTGGTAGGCGAAAAAAAAAAAAATAAAAAAAAAAACTAAAAAAAAAAATTTAGAGACGAATGAAAATGAACAAGACGGAAGATTGAAGTACGTAGTTGTAAAGAGAAATGAGGGGGAAAAAAATCGAATGAAACGTACGTGAGCGAGGGCAGACGCGAGTAGAGGGATTCGAAAGTGAGAGTGAGAGAAAAGGGAGATTGGAAAATTCTCGCAATCCAATTCACCGTACGGCCGTTCGATCCTCGGGAGCTGGCGAGAGAAGAGGTCTCGAAGGTGCTCCGCTGCTTGCCGGTGCCGAGTCGGAGTTATCGGCGAGGTCGGCTCGCGTGTTGCATGCCCAACGAAATAATAACGCGGCTAAATCTATTAGACACGTGAGGTGGTTCTCCGCGCGGAGTTTAACGATCGCGAGGCCGAGACTTCCACCGCTCTGTAACCCTCCGTAATCTTGACTCTATAGCTCGGTTAATGTCCGTATATACGCTTCTTGGCGACGCCGCGTATTATTACAGTACAGCACATGGTTCTTTCGCTTTCCCATTAATATTACTCGTATCGTGCGGACACGGATCTTCTTTTGGCAAATTAATGGTCTCGGCAGAAGGCCAACGAGTATTTGCAATTAACTATGCGACGCAACATGTCTCTCATAGGATGACTTTTTCATTTTTATTTTTTTTTTTGTTCTTGCCAGTGAAAAAAATTTGAGCCTGACTTCTAGGTGAGAATCGTCGTCAAAACGCGGTATGGTTGGAGTCTTCGGGGCAGAAAGTTTGACCCAAAAAGAGGACCGGATGAGTTGGCGACTGGGAGTCTTTTTGGGGAGTCTCGGACAGACCACTTGTAGTAATCGTAGTCTGGGACGGTTCATGGGGAGAGTTTGGTGCGGGGAATTTTTTTAATAGGACGATTCTTCGAGAGATTTTGAGATTTAGAAATGATTTTCGAGAATGTTGCGACCCAAAGAGGACTTGGGATATCCAGGATTCGTCGGCGATGAAGTTGGAGTTTGGAAGGATCGAGGGCCGGTGAAGATCTCAGTGAGACTTTGAATAATCAGCGGAAGTATCGCGGGACTCAATGACAAGCCGGTAAAGCATCGTTTATTAAATTCACATTGCTTCCTCGAAAACTACCCACGTTATTTTCACACAAATTAAAGCTCGTTGACGCGGTTGCACCAACTCAGGTTTTTTTTTTTTTTTTCAAAATCCGCAGTGATAATTCAGCTTACGCTACGATTTTACATAAAATTTCGTCATAACGTTCAATAACGAATGGAAGCGAGCTAACGACTCGACGACATGACTCTCGTTCTCCGACTCGAGAGGAATCGTGAGTCGAGAGTCATCGAAAATTTATATCGAATAAATTTATAGCCCAGTTCGAAAAGTTTCGCCCGCAACTCGAGGGCGCCGTTCGCCGCGCAGGGTTCCGCGTCACACAGAGAAAAGATCCGCTCGGCGGGCAGTCACGTCGGTTTCTTCGCGTTCATACGTCGGCGTGGATCGTTAGCCGGGCGAAACTACGGCTGGCAGTGATTTACATTAATGATGCGCGCGGGAGCGCTGTCGTACGAGCACACCGAGAGCTACCGCAAAGAGCTTCGGTAATATAGTGCGCGTATGAAAACGGGTACAGAGGAGACCGGACGGGGGCAAAACGAAGCCAAAGGAATCAGCGAAAAAACCACGCAAGACGAATATGAAACCGTACAGTCGTGGCAAAAGTAACGATGAAGAACCGTCGAGGAAGAATTAAAGGGGGAGACGAGGCCATAACAGCCGCGCATGCGCGTCAGCCGGCAAGCCGCTTTCGCGCGTCGACTAATCATGTGAAATAATTACGTTTTGTTTTGGCGGCGTTCCGAGATCCATGCGGTAGCGGTCTTCGGGGTCTCTGATGGACACCGGCTCGTCACGCGAGCCGCAGCTCGACGATCGCTACCGCGCCGTATCGCTCAACCGGTGTTCACAGACATAGGTGAGAGACACGCGTGTGGAACATTTGTAGGTGGTAAGAGAGCGGAGAAAAAGGAAGTAAGAAGACGAGACGAGGTGCCGTGTACGAAAAATAAAGAAGGAAAAAAATCGTGGAGAAGGGATTCGCTGTTGGGCGAAGGACCGAAAGGTGCGCGAGGGCGAAGAGCGCGGCTGGGTGGGGGAGGGGGAGGGAGGGGGGGGGGGGGGGGGGGGCTGAAGACGGGCGTTAAAAATGGACTGGCTCGTTCTTGCGGTAGGAACCACACAAGGAGAAGCTGGACTTAGTCTGTGCGGAGCTCCATCAACGCTCGTCACGCCGGCTCAAAATACCAGGCCGCTTTCGCAATATTCATGACGTACGGTGCGCTGTGCATCTGCCCGGGCCTCGCTCGACGCATCGGACTCTCCTTCTCTTCCCGATTCACGATTCACTCCCTCGTCACTCCGAGTCTGCTTCTTCAGCTTCCAGACTCCCGTCTTTCCTTTTTGGCTCCTTGACAGTAGAGTTTACACATATATTTTTTTTACAAGCTTCGTAAAAATTGTTGAAAAAATCGTACTTTTGTGAAAAAAATTTGTATTCTGTTTCGATAATTATCGGATTTTTGTATTTCAAGAGACGTCTCACAGAGGACAGGTCGGACCATTGGAAAAAAAATAGTTTCATTGTATTCCGTTCATGAAACGCATTTGTTTGGGTGTCCGAAAAATGGGGAAGAGTCGTGAGCTTGTCGAAAAAAATCAATGGACCCGCATTTATGCGTGAGCTATTTTCGATGCGATATTTATGAACTAAAAAAAAAAAGCGAATTCGAGGAAAAGATGAATGGCCATGTTGTGTAAGAGAAGCGGGGGGGGGGGGGGGGGATGGAAAAGACGTGTGCGATCAGCCAACTCGAGTGCATCAACACGCCCGGCGTGGAAGAGCAAAGCTTCGAGGGAGAGCGAGCGCGCCTTGCCTATCGTCTTGGGGCGCGCCGATCGTAAATATCGCGGGCCGCGCATCAGATATTTTGGCGGGAGAGTTACGACGCCGGGGCCACCGTAGTCTCGTGGGTGCGGGCGTCGCCGCACTCTCCTTTACTCCCTCGCCGATATTCACCACGTCGCGAAGTACGAAAGATAGAGAAGGAGGAGAAATAGCTAGCCGAGACTCGTGAACGACGGCCGAAGGGTGTTCCGTGTGGCTCTCCCCGTCTCCCCCGTCGGCCAACGGGTGGTGGAAGAGAGGAGAGTGGCGAGGAGCGGAAAGGAAAGGGCTATCGTTGCGCTGAAGGCAGCGAGACGGCGATGGAGAATTCAACGTCGTTGCGACCAGAGAGCATCGAAGGGATGGAAAGGGGAGAAAGCGCGCCAAAGAGAAGCACCGGAAACGGCGTATCATAGTCGGACACGAGAGACCGTACAGGACACTTGGGAGAGACATTTTTCTTGCATATCTGCCCACTCGCGATTCACTTGCGTCGAGTATAATTTTTTTATTTAACTGCACATTTACCATGTACTCGGTATACTATATTGTCGATGTCAGTTTGAAGTTAAAACTATTATGTGATTACAGTAACTATTTTTTTATCATGGACGAAAATCAGTGTCAACATACTCATCTATCCGAAATACGATATGCGAAATGAGCGAGAGTCTCTTATAATTTTTATAAAAATAGCATATTTACCACGTCAATAGAGACATCGAATTGCAGACGTCCTCAACAAAACAATCCACACCCCCCATAAAGTAAAACACGCTCGACAATCTCCATTTATTCATCGCAAAATAAATCATAAAAAAAATGCCGCTAAAAAAAAAATGCTTATTTTCCACTGCCCTATTTTGCCTCACCGTCCCATCAACTCCTGCTCTCTTCTCCCTGCACATCAGACGGGGGGAGCTGACTACAACGAGGAATAGAGCAACTACGACTGTGGTCTACATATCATAGATACGGAAGATTCTCCAGCTCGGCGTTTCCCGCGCACGAAACGTAGAAGCGACCCGGGATGGGTGGAGGCGAAGGGTGGCGGTGAAAGGATAGAGACAGGGGGAGAGAAAGAGACGGACAGGAGGCGGCGGTGGAGCGAGGACGGGGGACGGCAACGAGGGGGCACACAGTGCTTCGGCATAGCATAACTTCAGGTATATCCAGTGCCAGTAAATTATACGCAAAGTGTACGCGAGGGCCCCGCCTCCCCTTCGGTCTCCGCCGCGGCCGCCGTCGGTACCCCCTACCCTTCTTCCGCCCCCCCCCCGCCCCCCCCTCGACCCCCCTTCCCCGCCGTACCCGAGAGGCCGCGCCTGCCTCACGTACATCATTATGATTGATCGCTTCACCTTACTTTGTAATTAAAACTAGTTGCCATTGTGCCCGGCTCGCTCTCCGTGTGTTCGCTCGCTCGTTCGCTGAGCTGAGGCTCCTCTCTAGCTGCGGCTGCCAGGGCAAAACCCGTGGCTCTCGACTCGCCGGCTCTCCGCGTCCGCGGCCTCCTCCGCATTTGCATACACGCGCTCGGACCAACGCTCGGGAGCGAAACGCTTACTCGTTCTCTCTTACACGTACTCCGTGTCACTCGCGTATCATCGGCGATTGTTGCCGAGTTGGTTTCGATGTGACGGAGCCGCGTGTCGGAGCCGGGCGGGGTGCATTGTGCAAAGCAGTCCACGTCATCGATGAGGTTTGGTATTTGAGTATTTGGGTTTTTAAATATTCAGGTATTATGTGAAGTAATGGAGTTGGGTGTGTGGAGATGTTGCGGGATGTCACGAGTGCCAGCGGTCCGTGTCGGGTGGTTGAGTCGTTGGAAATTAAATTATTGCATTCTTGCCGAGCGGACTTTGTAGTTAATGGCGGTTGGATTAATGGGGGCAAAGAAATGCGGAGCCACAGGGAAGTTTTTCTCGTCGAAGTAATCACGAGGTCTTGGGGTGGTTGAAGAATATATATATATTGCAGGTGTCCCGCAAGGGGCGAAAGTACAGGTGAGTAACAGTGATTTAC
This sequence comes from Listrodromus nycthemerus, assembly GCA_963978505.1. Classification (NCBI taxonomy): domain Eukaryota; kingdom Metazoa; phylum Arthropoda; class Insecta; order Hymenoptera; family Ichneumonidae; genus Listrodromus; species Listrodromus nycthemerus. The sequence goes on from OZ021683.1 coordinate 2,786,279, forward strand.
AGGTAACGAGCGGTCGTCAGCCTGGGAGTGAATTTTGCCGACCGATATGGTCAGCCGATTGCTGTGACCTACCGATTGGTATGGCCTGCCGATTAGTGTGCTTCATCGATTGCACAACCTGCCGGCTGCAATTATTTTACCGGTAATATAAATAATAAATATACGGAATAAATATAGTTCCAAGAGCACAACGATATCTCCCGCCTGAAACATTCTCGCTCGTAAAGCTGCTCACCACCAGTTCTCGAATAATTTTCCTACCATTGTACATCACGATTTTTTTCTGAAACAAAAAAAAAAACCCGTCTCTGTATCTCTCAGATTCGTCCCAGTACACACGATTGTCGCAACGCCCCTCCGCCGATGAGAGTTTCGCCGAAGCTCGCGCACCTTCCAACACTTTCCCATCCCTCTATTTGTGACACTTTCGAGCTATACAGACGCCCTTAGCATCGCCGCACGGCCCGGCCGTGGGTCACCCAGTCCTCCCAGCCTGCACCCCTGTCTCTCCCTCTCTCTCTCTCTCTCTCTCTCTCTCTCCCCGGGCGCCATGCGTCATAGTTATCTATGCTTTTTGCACGGAGACTGATTTAGAGCCGTCTAAGGACCGTGGCCCTACGAAAATTAAATAATTGCTAATTTATGGCGCGGATCGTCGTCGCTCGATGGAACCCGGACGACGTGCTGCTGGTGGTGCTTCTGCTTCTGCTTCTAGCTGCCTCTCCTCGTACCGAACCGTTTCATCCTCGCAACACACCCTTCCTATACCCTTACCTAACCCCCTCTCGACCCCCTCCCCGCCCATCTCTGGGCGCCCCCAGGGCTTGTGTACGCGAGCGAGAGATAACGCGTTCTTGCGCCTCGCTCACGACGAACCCGAGTGATTTACGTCCACCGGCCAGGAACGACTTTCCGATCCTGCGGACTCTTCTTTACGCCCGGCACGCCCGTTTATACTAGAATGCCCGTTAACACTACTCGCTCCTATAACAGCCCCTTCGTCTCGAAAATTTTTCGGGGATGCCATTGTAGGTTTGAACACCTCGTATTCGTGCGATATGGCGAGTCAAGAAAGAGGGGGCCGTCGAAAGAGGACGAGGTGAGCGTGAGCTACGACGAGTGCGGGAATTCCGGGCAGGTGAGATGAACCGATTATACGAGATGAGTTATGGCCGTTCGAATTATTTTTATTATGTTTCTGGGGTTAAAATAAAAACCCGGTATTTGTCTAAGAATGTAGCATTGAAATTTAAGGGGAGAAATAACAATGGCGCGTGTCCTGAATTGGATTTCTTCAAGGAAATATTTAATCGTGACATTTAATTTTCATGAACGAAGATTTCAGTCGTACGAGGCTTCTCTAAATCGAGCATTGCGATCAATCGGCTTTGTGCTGTGTATGGACAAAAATAGCGCCATTATCGAGATGACGGATAGCAAAAAAATTTTCGCCGTATATGCATGAGCTGTGTCGCTTCAGGAAATACCGGATAGGTAAGATGAACCGATTATGGTAGGTGAATTATAACTGTGAGTCGGATGAAATATACCGCGTAACGTTTATGCTCATTCCACGATGAATGCATATTATCTTTAGATCTCGTTGTGAGTAACAATGGATTCTTTGATTAATAGGACGGAAGAATTGATTTCATACTGTTGTTGTCTAAGAATTTGTAGGCTGTGCCGCGGGAAAGTACAGCGATGGACTTCTTTCTAGTTAACGCCGTGATAAACGGTTGATGATATTAAGATGTTTGCCGGACGTTCAAAGAGAGTTGTCAGATCCGTGCGCGAGGAGATAAAATTACGTACGTCCGACACTGGCGAGCCCAGCGCGACCCTCCCGGACGGCTCGGCCAACAAAAGATTTCAGATAAAATCTATACTCAGCGGCGTCGAGTCCAGAACGAAGAGAACAAAGAGTAGACGAGAAAAATTGGAAAGCGGCTGTCCGCTTACGACTCTCTCTTCTTTTGAGCTACGTCTTTCTGCGCCTGAGAAATAAGCAACGGAATTGAGAGATAGAGCGGTCACCGCGATATTAATCCCTTCGGGCTAGTTATAACGGTAGAACGTGTATCGATTCCGGAGTAGAATCCAACGAAAATAAACATTATTTGGGCTGGTTTTCATGGATTTTAAATTCATGAAAACCAGCCCTAAAATATTCAACAATATTTGGGCTAGTTTTCATGAATTTCAAATTCATGAAAACTAGCCCAAAAAAAATTTTTCAAATTTTTTTTGGGCTGGTTTTCATGAAATTTAAGTTCATGAAAACCAGCCCTAAAATATTCAACAACATTTGGGCTAGTTTTCATGAATTTAAAATTCATGAAAACTAGCCCAAAAAAATTTTTCAAATTTTTTTTGGGGCTGGTTTTCATGAAATTTAAATTCATGAAAACCAGCCCTAAAATATTCAACAATATTTGGGCTAGTTTTCATGAATTTCAAGTTCATGAAAACTAGCCCAAAAAAAATTTTTCAAATTTTTTTTTGGGCTGGTTTCCATGAAATTTAAATTCATGAAAACCAGCCTTAAAATATTCAACAATATTTGGGCTAGTTTTCATGAATTTGAAATTCATGAAAATTAGCCCAAAAAAAATTTGTCAAATTTTTTTTTGGGCTGGTTTTCATGAAATTTAAATTCATGAAAACCAGCCCTAAAATATTCAACAATATTTGGGCTAGTTTTCATGAATGTGAAATTCATGAAAACTAGCCCAAAAAAAATTTTTCAAATTTTTTTTTAAATATTGAACGAAAGATTGAGCACTTACAAATTTTTGTTAAAAGTATACTTAACATGTGGAAATCACAGCAAATATATATACGACGTATGTATATAAATATAGAATTTATTTAATCTAATTATGAAATTATTCAAATTTAAGCTAGTTCTGTATTTTTTTTCAAATAAAGATTTAAAAATATTTGACTCATCTTCGAGTATTTTTTCTCATATAATTTTTTTTCGCGGCCATCGAGACTCGATTGTACGCTCCGGTATGTCTCCCAGTATGATTCGCTGTCCCAACATCCCGCGAATACAAGAAATTAAGTCATTGCAATGTCGCACATTGGCATGTTTATATTTTCCAAAGTGTCCCAGACAAAACATGAACGAAGGATTTTTGGACGACAGAAGTGGAAAGTGACAAGTGCGAGGAAGAAGCGTGTCGGGCCTCGGTCGAAGGAGATATTCGCGTGCAGCGGATGAACATCATCGAGATCAACGATCTCTTTACTGTCCTGGTAAGTCGCAAGTCTCGAGGGCCGAATAAATCTTTGCAAAATCGTAAGTCGACGGTCGTTGAGAAACATAAAATGCGTGGAAGAGAGTGCGCTCTCTAAGTACGCGAGGCCGCGTCTGCCTCGCGTTGACGGCGACGAGCACTCGGGTCGGAGCGAGATCTCGTGTGCGAACCGGGCGCATGTGTGCGAGGGAGAGGATGGTTTGCGTGCGTGCCCGGGCGCGAATGTATCGGAGAACGCGTTCCACACGTTAGTGCTGGCCCAACAACGGTATGCAAATTAATGGTGACGCGGTTTAATTCGGCAATAAATAGGGGTCACCCTTGCGGCGGCCATCGGGCCATCACTCACCGCTCTCCTTTTTGTCCTTTACCTGGGAAAGCTTCAGATTTATTTGACGCATTTCGACAATATTTATAGGTCCGGTTCGCCTGAGCGTGCTCACGCTACTTCGTCGACATCGCCGAAGCGGCAGCGTGACTTAACGAAACGGCTCTCGGGGCCCGAAGTATCACGCTCGAATGTTATAAGCCGCGAATGCACTCACGCTGCGATTTGCCGCAAATCTTATGATGGCATCCTGTTTCAGCGTCCTGTCTCTTACGTTCATCAGGTAGTATGTGCATTTCGATATTCGACACCTTAGCCGTGTGGCGAGTCGGAAACATCATCGGCGAAGCGACATATCCGAGCAGGTGATATGGTCGGGATTAGAGAATCAGACTGGTCGGATTATTAGATCGGTCGACACGAGTTTGGATCTCATATCCGTTCGTTTGATAAGGTCTATCGGGTCGTGTGGTCTCTTCGAATTTATAGGCCAATGGTGAGATTCCGAATGGACAGGATTTCCATTTCGAGCAGCGGTTGGGAACGTACTTTGAGGCCAAGTTATTTTTTTATACTCGTGCTGCTGGAATAAAAACGACCATGTAATCCTGAATTACCGCGGACGAAGCAATTGCCGAGAGTCAATGTCTTTGTCAACAGTTGTGGATTTAATATCGTTTAGCATTAGAGCACTTTCCTGTGTAAGAAGATAGATGGTGAATTTAATATTGCTTGGGGTATATCAGGGCACATGCTCCGTGCGTCATTCGAGAGTGAGCAGATATCGAGTGACTCGAACCCGTTTGATACATAATTCGCATGTTCGCACTTAATACTCGAGTGCGCAATTAGCCGCGACACGCGGTGAATGACTCACCGGTCGATTAGTGGCGCGCTACCGTAGAACCGCGCACAACCGCGGAGAACCTCCGCGACTAAATTAGCTCGATCTACACCCACTGATTTTCATAAGTTGTCCGTTGGCTCCAATATCGCGCGCCAGCCAATTGCCAATTGTTTTCCACGGAATTTCGAAAATTTCGTACACAGTTGAAATTATTTTTTTCTGTCAGTCTGAAAGTTCTGACAGTTTTCAAACTATCTACACATAACGAATACCAAAAAATTTCAACAGAGCCTGGATTTATGAACCTTAGAAAAAAAAAAATTCAAATTCGGATCCACAGTCGAATGCGCCGATAGAAAGTATTTTATTCTCAATTAAATCAACCTCGTCCGAATTTCTTCAGCGAATACAAAAATATTCCTAAATACGATTTAAAGTCTCGATTGGATTCTCTCATACTAGAATTCCTAGTAAATCAGATCCGCACAAGAGTATTTATCGATACCTCATAAAAAAAATAAATAAAAAAAATTGCAGTAAATCAACTCCGACTTTAGAAACCTCTCCGATTATTGCTACCCTCGTTTCATACCGCACTCATGATTAGAAGACTCGTCAGCGACTCGTTGCAATCCGTTAATCCCAACGTACGTAGGCAAGGCATTCGCGGCACGACGAGAACATGGTGAAGGGACCAAGTTGGTCGACGGACGGACGGGGCGGGGGGGGGGGGGTGTAGAGGGTAGTCACAAAAAAAAGAAAGGCACACGAAAATTTATCGTTAAAACGAAAGGGGGGGTGCTGCGAATATAAATCTTGTGCATTATAATGGGATCTGTCTATTATTAAAGAATGAGTGATTTAGGGAGGGGTGGAGCTCGCCCTCTACCGGCCGTCGTACTCTTTCATAGCGCCGCGGTGCAATAGTTTTTCATCTTTCTCGCTCTTTATGCGCGGCTCGGTGAATGGCGAGCGCGCGAGTTCGCGAGGATCGCCTGAATTTGATCGGCGATTTCTCGTCTCGCTTCCTCGCCGTCTTTCTCGATCCTTCGCTCCGAGTCTCTCCGGGCCGAGACTTCATTATCGGGACTCACCGACAGGTGTGTATGTGGCCGTGTGTGTGTGTGTGTGTTGTGTGTGTGTGTTTGTGTCTGTGTGTTTGTGTTCCAGCAACGATCGCCGGGCTGCCTCGCTTCCACGGTGGATTGATGCGCGATATATTCCGCGACGTGCCGCGAGCCCGTGGCGGACAAACTCCCCGATGTTATCGGAGTACACATGCGATCGCACTGTGGGATAGTACGTATGCGGCCCGATCGAACGCGATTATATCCACGGCCGTACGGAGCCGAGATAATAATTTAGTGAATCGTGTCTAAGCTAGGGCCATTGCGATTTATGGGATATAATAACGCATGCGTCAACCGTTTCGCCGGGTGAAAGTGAAACGCGCATTGATAATACACGGGGGAACCAGAGGCGAACGGAGTCGAAGTGCCGAGTGCCGAGTGCCGAGTGCTCAATAATTTTTTTTTGTTTGTATTGTCGTAAAGTTTCCAAGAGAAAATTCATTTTCATGATTCCAATGGTATTGGTGAAATTTTTTTTTTTCCGGGATTTTCGAACTTTAATACGAACGGTTATTTTCAAAATAATTATTTGCCAACAGTTAAAATAACAATGTATATATTTTGGAGAGCCGAGAGCGGATCGTCGGGGAGTCATCGACGTGGTATTTTCACTGAAGTCCGAACGGTGAGGCAGGCGAAGATGGAGATGGAGGAAATTAAAGTTTACCCTCCGAGTCGGAAATCAATGTTGAAACAGTGTTGTATGTAAGAAAAAATTAAGTTCCCCGAATTCCCGAAGTTTTAGGACGTAAATCAGGCATAAATCGGCGTTTCTCTTTTAACTCGGAGATCGGAGAACGTTCGGTTACTTTATTTATGACTCGAAAGCGGTCCCGAATCTGATGGTCACCTCCCGCTGCCATCAGAGTTGCCGGGACGCTGCCCTCTAACAATTAGCAGCAAGCCGAGACGCGGACGTGGTCGTAATTTTCGGTTAGCCATAATCGACCTAAAGGCGATTCGTCAAGGTATGAGTTTGGGCGCTGCGCACGTCAACTCGCAGCTCCATCGCTCTCCTCCGTCGCTTCGCTGCTCGCGCTCCCTCTCCGGCTGTCTCTTTTCATTGCAAGAGATATTTACGACTCAACGCCCCATTACCGCATTGATGAGCGTCGATGTACCGTACAGAAAAATTTAGAAAAAAAAAAAAAAAAAACAAAAATTACCAACGCGACGAAGTCAACGTTCATAGTTTCATGAAAAACAATTAATTTCCAAAGTGCCAAAGTATATTTTTCTAAATTAAAATAAAAAATTTTTTTTTGACAGTCCGTCAGCGAATTTGTGTCAGGTGATTGATTTTTGTTTAGTACGAGAATCGACGGAATGAAATTTTTTCGAAAAAGCACGCCTGTTAATTAATTTCTGTATCGGCTGTAAACAAGATTTTTTACTGCGTTTTCATTGTACGAATAAAAGAAATTTCGACTTGTACTTTACAGTTTGGCTCGTTCTCATTTACCCTCTTATTTACAGCCAATAAATAAAATTCCTTCAGGAAAAAAAAAAAAAGGAAAAGAAAGAACAAAAAAGTGTGTCCAAGCGGTTGCAAGAAGACCTCGCCTCGCTCCGCCGCGTATTTTTCCCACGCGCGTACGTACGCTCGCCACGTAAGAACGATTCGTCGTAGGGTAGATTCAACCCCGTTCCGTTCGACGTTCCGTCCGGCCGTCTGTCCGTACATTCGTCTGGTCTCCGGTGGCTGGCAGCGTCCGCTGGTCCGTCGGAACGTCTCCCGTTCGATATTTACGACTGACCGACTCATTGCCGAGGCGAGTTGAGCGAGCGGTCGCCACAAATCACGCCGAGAAAGCCGGCCTTTCTCTGCTCTGGGAAACGCCTGGCATTTTTCTCTGCCGGGGATAACTTTGACTTATTGGTGACAGCAGGAGAGAGGAGTGCCAGTGCGAGCGGCAGCAGCGAGCCACACGCTGTTCCGTACTCGTGTCCTGCGTCTGTGTGCCGACTTCCTTGCCGATGCTCGTACGAGAAAAAAAAGGTAGAAGCTCGTTGTGTGCCTCGAGAGTAAAAAATAGTAAAAAATCAGGCTCACGATCGCGCTCACGCTCCCACTCACGCTCAGGTTCACGCTCAGGCACACCGAAGGAGCGAGTGAGCTGTAAAGGATATCGCGAGGAAGGAGCGAAAGAGCGTGGAAAAAAAGGGACGGAGCCAGCTTGACAGGACTGATGTAGAGACGTGTGGATGGACGCGATGGATGCTGGAGGGTGGAAGAGGCCCGGGGGTGTTCCGCTTTTGCCGTCTGTCTGGTTCGCTACGCCACGGCTATGACTACATGCGCGCTACGTAGACGTACGTATACCTACGTCTGTATGTCAGCTGCTGCCAATAAATAACGTCATACGGCTGACGTACGACTCCCCACGAGTCATCTATCGTCTCGGCAAATGAACTGTGATTTTTCACACGGCGTCGAGAGGAGCGCGCACCGTATTTTCATATTGTTCGGACGGAAGATCCTCGCGGACTCGAGATAAGCGAACGATCTCCGCTAAGATAACGTGCAGTAAGCCTTTTTTCGAATGTAATTTTAAGCGATGCAAGTGTGTCGGACACATTTGTTTCGGCGTCAAACGAGAAAAGCGTTTCTCGATCTTTTCGAATATTTCACGTGTTCCGAAGCTACCGTCTGCGAGGAAGAAAATAATTCTTAAGAGTACCGCGAGATGTACCACTGGTTTAGTTGGGTGAGCGGGCAATTTTTAGTCATGGAAGCGCACAGACCATTGGTATAATTATATTGCCGTGAATGATTTTATTTACGACGACGTTTCGAGGTATTATTAGTGATTCATGACGAAAATCTCTAGATTATGGTAGTGGCTAGGTAGGTATTACGATGTAGGGCTCGGAGGTTGTCTCCCAATGATCGTTCCATGACCCCTGATGGTCCGCAGCCGACGACAGAGACGACGGTCCCTCGTCGCGTGAACCACCATCGCCGACACTACCAGCAGGGGTGGATCAGCGGTGTGATACCATTACGTTACAACCCCCGGAGTTCGGTGGATCTCGCTGTCGCATAAATCAGCCCGGTATCTTCCGGTCACGCCGCTGCTGCCTCGCCTCGCGCGACCAACGAAACTCTCGCACGTATCGCCGAAACTCTTTGTCCAAACTTCGCTCGGCGAACGAGCCTTCGAGGCAACAATCTCGTTTACAATTATGTCGCTTCACGTCAGTCGATAACATTGGGAATCCCCTTCCAAGTCGAAGATTATTTCTCGAGCAGCCGCGAGTGTGACGATTTTTCAAGACGTGTTTTCAAGTACGTCGAGGCAACATAACCTGCAAGTTGAAACAACGGATTTGCACTGCACGAAGAGGACTTTTTCGTGGGCCATATTCACCACTTTTATCGAGGAGTCTGAGAACGGATCTATCGTCACGACCCTTGCATACCCTGCATAAGTTGAGCCCTGATATACGCCGTTTCGAGTGGACGGTAGGGTAGCGCTCGGAAGCGAGGAGGCGACAAAACTGGCGAGATGAGAGGCGAACGCGAGGGGGTGGATCGTCTCGAAATCCTTCGGCGGCTCGACTTCAGACTTTGGGATGCTACTGCTGGATGTTGCTGTCGCATAAATCACTGGAAGGGGGTGAGTTGGATGGTGGCGGAAGCGGCGGAGAAGGGGGGGGGGGGGGAGGGGGTGGCGAGTAGGATCAGAGTAGTTCGTGCGAGGTGGCAGCGAGTCCGGGACGAGTTGGCCAAGGCGGGGACACGGGAAGAGTATCTTCTGGTGTGGCGTCGCGCTCATCACGCCGGAGTTCTTGTCGCGCCTTAATAACGCCTGGCGTCTCACCCGCTCGCGCTCGCCGTAAGGCGCGCGGGCGTTATACGTTCAGGGGGTGCAGCTTCCACTTCCGGCGAGTCATCCGCGCTCTTCGTCCCACCATTCTCCAGCTCCCAGCGGTGCCGAACTACCCTGCGACGGAGGCCGGCCCAACGAGACGACTACGACTGAGATCCAGAACGCTCTCGCTCGCTCGCTACAAATTCTGATTATACTCTGCAAGTGACGTTATACCCATTCGGGTAGCGAGGGCTCCGGGAGAAGGGAGTGAACAAGTGCGCGACTCTGGCTTCGAGTCTGGTTTTTGTTTCCGTTCTATATTCGCCTCCCTCGGTGTCTGCGGCGACGACGGTGAAACAAACACCTTCGCTCAACGCGCGTGAACCGTGGCACGTCGAGTTATCTTCGTTTCGAAGACTCGATCTCGATGCTCCCAGACCAGTGATGGTTCCGTTGGGGAGTTAGGGTTACCCGAAGAAACATAATAAAAATCGCCGGTCCGGGGTTCATTCGACGGCATGGAAGCTTGCATTCCTAAGTTCCATTTCGCCTTGGGCTGTCCTAATTTTTGTTGAATGAGATCATTTCAATCCTGGTTAGATTTTCTCCCCATCAATTTAGAATTGTGCCCCAATGGTAGATCAAGGGTTGGGAATTTTTAATCTTTCCTCTGCAAAGTCACACGACTCGTTCCTCTCCCGAATAATCAGTGGCACGATAAGCAGATCAAACAATAGTCAGACAGAATCAGCCGAAGCCGTTGGCTTCCCATTAGCGAAGGTTCTGCCGGAGCGAACTAAAATCTCGAAAAGGGGCGAGAGGAGAAGCAACGAGTAAGCGGGATACCCGAAACAACGAAGCGTATACGAAATAATGTCGGCACATACCTTTACAGGCCGATAGCGAAGACAGTAACAGTGGACAGAGAGAGAGAGAGTCGAAGCGCGTGGATCGCAGCCGAGCAAGAACGAGGTGTACCGAGACCGTGAGCCATTCGAGAAGGACGAGGGTGAAGCGGCGAAGACCGGAGAAGGAAGCGGAGGACGGGAGGAAAGCTCGGCGGCGAAGGGGCGCCCCCCCCCCTCCCCCCTCCCGTCGCGGCTCGGTGGATACGTACGTATTATTATACCTCGCTACAGTCATATTTATAAATCAGCGATATAGCACGAGGAGAGGGCGCGTGGACGGAGAGGGATGGAATTTATAGCTTCGTTCTCTTTCCTACCCTGCCGCCCGGCAGAGTTGCGCCGCTTCTGCTTCCACTCTCGTGGTCGTTGGCCGATGTCGGTGGTAGTTCGCTCGCTGCTGCTGGCTGGCAAAATCCCCACCCTTGTGGAACGAAACGAGCTTCACTCGGTCTCGCCCTACGTGCACGGGAACACCGCGACCCCTTCCGATACACCCCTGAGTTTGCGCCCTCTCCCCCCCCCCCCCCGGCCCCTTCCTCCTCTTTATTTCGCTCCTCTCTCATCTCGCTCTTACGTCGGCCACCGAGCCGCGAACCTGCACTCTCTTCACGCGCGCACCTACACTTCCTTCATCCCCCTTGGAGTTTCCCTTCGCTCAGGAAGCAGAGATCGTTCTCTCCTCTCCGTGCCACCTTGCGATGTCAGTCGGTCTCGCTCGCACGAGATGGGCAGAATGTACAGTTGGTGCGAGTACGACGGGTCGGTCGTGGGGGGGGGGGGGGCATCGGAGAGGAATACAAACTGCCAAGCTCGCGTACGTATGAGCTTAGGTCGACATTTTCCCTCCTCCCTTTGGCCATAAATCTGCGAGTCTTTTGAGCCAGTCGGGGGTGGAAAGAGGAGAGTCTGGGGCGGGAGGGGGGGTTGAAAGAGGGTACGAGGCTCTCCGGACTAGATGCTCGTCGAGCGGTGGTCCCGGGACCGATGGAGTACCGGAGCTCCCCCCGCGACCCTCCTCGCTGTTCCTGAACTGCTCTTGCATTTCGAGCTCTCCTCCTCCCGCGTTCACGTGGGCTACCTGTATCTCCCTTCGTTTCACCGTCTCCCTCGCGCCGGTCCGCGGGAATGTATATAATTAGCAGCATTGTGCTTTCTTGGACAGATTTACGGGGTCGTATCGCTACCGCGGCTGCTGCATGCATAAGCGCGTTAAATAAGTATTTATCCGCCCCCGGGGGGATGAATGGTGTACGGAGGCGAGCGCCCGACGGAGCTGCCCGCGTTCGGCCCAGTGATGGATTTGACGCCTGAGAAGGAAGTACCGGAGGTATTCTCGGATGCGTACTAAATGCAAGCGTAATATGCACTCTCGAGTTGCCGCGAACGTCGAGATATCGAGGCGGACCATCCGAAGCATGTTTCCACTCTACGGATAGACCGGCGATTTTTCTCGCGATTTCTCCGATCGACAGATCGGTATCGCGAAACTCTCGATTAATTAATTTTTAGCGAATTTTGAGTCTGCCACTCCGTCCCAACGAAATTATTGATGGTATCATTGCCTTTTTGTTGTATAAAAAATGGTGTCGTATCGTATTTTATTATCGTTCACCTGGCGAAACGACTGTCTGTGAAAAGTGAAAGCTATTTTTTACTGGAATCTTAAGGAAATTTATCTAGGATACGTGGGGTGGACGAGGTATTTCGCTCCCGTGTGGATACCTCGCTGTCACCCGTTCGTTTGTGTCCGGTGTGCACACAAGAAGAAGCTGTTGCCGTGTGGCCAACAGTGGCGAGCTGGCTGCCTTTTTCCTCGCGTGCAGCTCATGTCCCTCGGAGGATACACGAGAAGACGCCTCGCGTCCTCCTCCGACCGCGTGTATGCATCATTGTACAGTCGTGCTCGGCTTCCGTGCCAATGGGCGAGCCGCCCGCCGCTGCGCCGTCAACTTTCAAAGGGTTGACGGATCGTCGCCACGGGACGGAAAGCCGACGAGTCCGGATCCATCATACATTTCTCTGCCCCTCGCCTCCGTCGTTTCAGCCCGAGGCCATCGCGAACCTTTGGCCCGACACGATCCTCCACCACTATCCGCCAACCCCCTCCACTTGCTTTTGTCTCGTGAGTGCGCACGACGTCGAGAGTCCGGAGAACACGAGTTTGCTGCACTCGCTGCTACTGACCATCCGTTCGTCTCTTACATTCCGACAGGGCACCTGGGGAGCGTCATTCCTCTTCGCCGAAGACGCTCCTCGCGTTCTTTATTTCATTATTTTCTCCGCATACCTAGCCATTCTTCGGCCCTCCCGCACTCCTCGGTCGTATTCTCAGTGCAATATCAAGGCTCCTACTGCACGAAAGCTCCGGGTCTATATTCGCGCAGGACACTCGTGTACTTTACCGTCACATTTCGTTTGCAATACCTAACGGGCCGCGCGAAAGCACCAACGGTGCCCTCGGCCCTTCTTACCTCACCGCCCATTCCGGCGCTCGTGAAATAATGATTTTCCGAATTGGAACCACTCCAAATTCGGCGCAGGCTGAGCCTATAAGTTTCGAAAGCCTCGGGATATGGTCACACCTATTAAGGAAGAGGCTCGCGAAGATACCGCGGGTCGGGTCGGTGGAACTTTGCTCGTTCCTCCTCGAGCGGGCGCTCAACCTTCGGCCCGTCGTACCTCGTGCACTTGCCACTCGGTAGCACCAACAGCGACATCGACTCGGTTGAAACCCTCGCTAGTTTCTTCCACCGAATATCTCACGGCAGTCGGAGGAACCGCGTGTACACGTTATATCCGAGTCCTTAATGAAATCCTGGTCTGGTGCACGAGGAAAACTGAGACGCGGACCGGTCTCTTTTTACATCGGGCTCTGCGTCGGACGAACCGAGCCATCAACGAACCAACCAACTTATGCAATAGCCAAGAACGCGCGGAGAGGAGTCGGTAGTACAAATAGGAGCGGTGGGGAAAAAAGATATCACGAGAAGAGAAAGAACTCGGTGGGACAGAAGAATTGTAACCCGCTATACTACACCGCTGTTATACTACATCGCCGGGATAGTAAGTAGCAGCGACGGTCTCCGACCGTATCCATTGGGACCCGTTCGGAGTCATCGGGGCTCCAGGATCGACGTCATAATTTCGAGGGAAAAGTTTCCGGATGAGACAGATAGTTGGCGGTATTGAGTGGAGAAGGAGAGGAAGACGGAGAAAGGGGGACTGATAGTCCGAATGGTTGAACTTATAGGGTAGACAAGGAGAACGCGGACGGAACGAACGGCGGACCGGGGGATGAGTTTGATGGTGAGGGTGCGGAGGTGGAACGTTGGGACATGAGGAGTCTCCGCTGAGACAAGACGGCGGTGGAAAAGAGAGGAATAAAGAGGACCGGAGAAGAGGGAAAGGCTAAGGACAGATACATCGTGAGATAAGGTTGGCTATCGAGCAGAGACGAGAGGAGCTGAGCACGCTCGGCCCCCGCGTACGTATTTCCATCCCCCTTCGTACCAGCTCGAGGTTCCATCAGTTTGTCTCATTTCCGGGATCCAATCTCTCGGCTCGCTGGTGGCTCGACGACCCGGTCTTCTCCTCTCGTTTCTCCCTTATACTGTGCTACAGTTATACCCTCAGGCAAGGGGTATGCTGTGTTCAACCCCGCGCAACGCAACCCCCACAGCGAGCCCGCTAGCGCAAGCACCGGCAGCAGTGGCAGTAGTACGACCCGGCACGCCGCCGCCCAACGACACTTTACTGTTCTACTGCTATAGCCACCGCCACTGTCGTCTCTTCTCCGTTGCTTCCTACACCGAGAGACCGCGGTGTGCCGGCCCAGAAGCACAGAGCTACCGGCACTAACACTGGAAGCCGCTATAGCTTCCTCCTCCCCGCCCCTATATATGACGTCCCTATCCTGGGATCGTGCTACCTCCGCTGGCTTCGCTCTCGCCTTGCCGGGGCTGCACTTACTGCACCAAGCCTAACCCAACAGAACGGAGTTAACTTTATCTCGCGGTTCCCAACGCAGAGTTCCGCCGCGTTTCCAGGAACAGCGCCAACTGTATCGCCGTCAGTTTATGCCAGCGGGACTACTATACTTTGCTCAATGCCCTCGTCTACCGAGACGCTCGAGACACTGGTGAGTCTCAAAAGGGAAATGTATACGTCATATATGTATAGCGAGTTAATTGAAAAACTTGTGATTATAATTGCGTATGCTCCAAAAGTTGTATCTTAGCTTGTCAGAGTGAGCTGAAAATTGAATCGATGTATGACTATCATTGGGACAATTATTCAACGTTCCCTCCACGACCGACTTCTTCTGGGGGATAATTATTCTGTCTTCTTTCATCTTGTAAAATGTGATGATGTTTAGTTTCCCTAAAAGTCTGTCTCACGTCCAAAGCTAGCTGCATTCAGGGTCCGATTGCTTTAATGCCCCTAAAACGTCTTGATTATTACAACACTACCACGGTCAAAATTTCCCCGAGGGAGACTGAACGCAATAATTTTCGTAAATACATTTACCCGAAAATCCCCGAAAAAATGTGTTCACCGAAAAACATGAAGCGAATTTTAACTTTGTTTGTCCTCCACCATATAAAAAGATAAAACTTCATCGTGCTTTTTATTGCAGCAAAATAATTTGTATGTTTCAGTTTGGAATTGCCTTGACTCGAGCAGTTGATTAAACGAAGGCACTTTTCGGATGATATTTCACCCGTTTATACTGCATGCTTTTTCACAGAGATTCCATTGTGTGTAGTCGGTATACGAGAATGGGTAAATGGCAGCAGAGGCTTGTTCAATGAAGCGACACGGTGAGCCGGAGAGCGAGAGGGAGAGAACTCGCCGTTTAAATCGATGAATTACGACACGACGCATTAGAGCAGTCCGCACGATACTAATCAGCGAAATTTCCGTGCGATAAATAAACGAGTAGCGCGACGCGTCCCCGTTCGTTGGTAGTATGAACATGCAGATATGGACCACGCAGCCATTCGAATACCAACGTCCAGTACACGTTTGCAATGCTGATGTGCACCGATGCGTATCGTAAATTCGTCGGTGCCCACCCTTTTTGCTCCACCGTGTACTTCTCTTTCGTACTGTCATGGTGTACTTCACGAGTTAAGCAAAACGGGCAGACCAGGAGACAAATACAGCGAATGCGGTGAAAAAGGACCAAAGAATTTTCGAGGCGACGATTAAAGGTGAGTCCGGTGCTCCAAGTTAGAAAAAAAAATGTTGCGTTTACCTTCGTCCTACAGCGGTAAAAAAATAGACCGTACTTGCGGAATTAAAGCTCAGCGAAGCTGCAGAGTATCGAAGAAACAGATTTTCTCATCGGTCACTGAATTCGCCAATTGCCGTAGTGGGAAATGCATTAATAATTGATAGAGGAATGATTATTAGAATAATGGGCAATCGACGTAGAATTAAAGTAGGAATATAAATGAGTCAAATACGATATTCGTTCGTCGATCCCTACAGGTTTATCTGAGGAGATGTAACAGCGATGGACAAGCCGGCGCAACGGGAGCATTGTATACGGGGCTGACGGGAAGTGTCGAGAAGATATCTCCGCAGAGGCTCAAGGAGAAGGCAAAACAATACGATGGAATACGTCCCGTCATTCTGGCGGCGAGAGAGAGCACCGCGAGCGGTTACGAGGCAGTATCGTTGATGCGTGACCGCTTGTCTTGTTCTCCAATCCGACCAATTGTACAACTGTACCGATCCGATACTTTCTCGACCGGGGAATTTCAATCGGATTCTGTCGTACAGGCGGTTCACGTGTTCTCACGGGGCTGTTCATGAAGAACCACAATCCTGCCGTAAACACTTTGTTTCGTTGCAATTATCAACGGCAGTGAAACAAACCACTCAATTTTAGGGCGAAACAATTTTTAAAAAATAAATAAAAAAATTCGACATTGTGACATTTCCATGACGCAATTACCGTTCGGTCAACGATGTTGACAACGGTTGTGGCAAACGATATTTTGCTGCTTCACCGATCATTATTGATACGCTGTAAAAAAAAATCGATTCATTATGCACGCAAGGATTTTTCTCCTCGTGACAGAAGTCGCCGCGATTTATGTCTTCAAACGCGTCAATGCCAACCCATTAGACCATGTACGTTCGTTTCTTGTCGGATAGTCGTCATTTGATGAATTAATATTAATTGATTTTCATTATTCCAGCCAAGGATAAAACGACTGATCGTTCGATGGATTGTTCCGGTCGACCACACATTGTTTTATTGAATGATCGTTGGCGAGGGGCAAAACGGTTTGTGGGAGGAGAAACATTCTGTACGTTTCGCCAATTGTCGTCTACGAATTGTCTTACCCGAAATGCGATATTTTGACCCCTTTATCGCTGTTGTACATCGTACGCGTGGAAATAACTTCGATGCAATGAGATGCAACGCGAAGCATTTTTCTGCCTTCTTTTATTCGTCTTCTCGTGTCTGTGACGAGTACGATGACTGGCATTCTCTTGCTGATATACACTGACAGAGATGAAAGGAAATCACGCGAGGAAAAAAGAGTGAGACGTTACCCGATTAGTTTCTTGTCCCCGGAGCCGACATTGTCGCTCCGGTGAGAAGTCTTCATGCACCGGTGAACCTGAATGGAACCCAGGAAGAATACGCGAGTTGACGAGTTCCTTGGAGCGAGCGATCTCTAATTTTGTCTTTCTTATACAAATATATATATATATATATATATATATATATATATATATATATATATAACCTATTACCTCCTTGTCGTTAATTTATCGATCAGTCACGGCGATAGTTTAAGTTCCTACAGTCGGAATGTCCTATCGATAAATATGACAGTCCAATGACGAACGATCGTGTACGACAGCAAACGATGGCAATCGTGCGGTTTAAAATTCGCCGTCGGCATTCGTGCAAAATATTAAATGCGTTCATAAATGCAAACGTGTGGTCACAACAGGAAAAAAAAAAAAAAAACAAAAAAAAAAACAGGACGAGACGGAAAGTGAGCCGCCGCGATTGAACGCTTCGGCGTCGGCGATTACGCTGGTCGGCGTGTCCGGCTCAGCGGGTGAAAAAAAAAGCGGTGTAAAAAAAAAAAAAAAAAATCGGCGATACCAAACAACGGGTCGGCGTCGGGTTTGTGTGTACAGCGAGGTAGAATCCGGTAGGACGAGGCGGGTGGGTTCGCGTTTTTCCGTGGCAAACTAATAGACTTCCACTCGCTCGCCGCCGCTGAACTCCGCGTGTTTCCTCACTCGGCTATTCCGCAACCCTTCCCCCCTTTCGGTGCTCTTCGTCCTTCGTCCTGCTCGCTCTCGCTGTCTCCTCGCCGCGCCGCTCTCTCCGTTTCGCCCCCTCGCCGTTCCGAGCCTCCCCCGACCGACCCGCTTTGCTCACGCGCGCAAATAAAAGTTTGCCGCGACCCGACGACACCTGTTGAACCCGTTGCCCGGTCTGTCGTCGTTTTGGGTAGGAAAAAAAGGGGGTGAAAAAAAAAAAAAAGTCGGCAATTAGCGTATGAAGCCTGTCCATCAGGGCCGAACTGAAAAAGATTTACGGGTGCGCGCGCTGGCCAGATCCAGTGAGTGATGCTGCGAACAGTGGCTCGGGGGAGACGCGGAGTGTGGGTCAAAAGAGGGTGGGTGGGGGGGAGGCGATCAGATCAGAGCAGGGGCTTTTCAAGAGTCCGATAGTGAACGAGGCACGTTGGGAACAGATGCCAGTTCACCGCAGCATGATCGTTCATTTGTAGCGACGGCTACGTACGATTCGATGGCTCGACGTATCGATTGTAATTATAACAACGGTGCTCGAGAGTTGCTCTCCCTCTCTCCGTCTTTCTCCGACTGTGCGTCCCTCTCTGTGCGCTCTCGTATACGCCATCGAGGCTCCGTTCGACCGGAAATTTCTCTACAATCGACTTCCACCCGAATCAAAACCGATTCTACTCAAATGCGTTGCCCCGACTCGCGTGTTCCCACTCTTCTATTTCGATACATTCGATATCGGCTAATTAATAGACTCAAAGTGTTCCGTCTGTACGAACCATATTGTTCCTAATAATTAGAACCGAAATCGAAGGTTCCTTTCGGTAAAATTTTTTTATTATTTTTTTTCAAAGAAATAAGGATCTTCTCGTGTGGGAAAAATTGAATCTCCAATACTTTTCGAAAATTCATGAAAAATAGAAATTTTCATGAATTTTTTTTTTTTTTTTTTTTTTTTCGTAAAAAAATATTTCGTCTGGGTTTAGCCTGATTATTATGAGGAAACTCATAATAATTTTCTCCCTTGCGGTGCGCAACTTTGTTATGCTGGGTCGTGCGGTAACGCGCAATCGATGATTCCTGGTCCCTGCGTGAGGCGATTCCACCGCCTGATTGTATATCCGTCAAGTGGAGTGAGGGAATGAGCCGGCAGTCGACAAAAGAGATGGACGTATCTGGCGGACTGCGAGCAAGTGCGGCGAGCTCGGCATCGAAGCCAGTCAATACCGATTGACGCGTGACACGACTGACTGACGGACCGACGTGACCCAAAGGGTTGACGAATGGCCCTTCGGTGGCCGTCGCTCTTGCTCACTCGCATGCACTGCTGGAACGGAGTCCTCGCGCCGCCTGTAATCCGCAGGAAATACGTCACGATCGCGTCAGGTGCACATCGATGTGCAGCCGCCCACTGCGACCGACCCGGGAAAGAGCGGGGCAAAATGGGACAGTGAGGCGAAATGAGGCAGCGATGACGAAAATCAATTTTTCGACAATCTTTTTGATGTCACTTAAGGTGGTTTTTACGAACAGTGTTCACTTGATTCATAGTTCGAGAGAACTTATCCACGTGAACTTGCGGGAAACCGGAGGAAATCGCGAATATTTCTCAATGGTAGAGAAATAAAAAAAAAATCAAGCTTATCGAAAATACCGCAAATATTAATTTGGAGCAATGACAATTGCCAAATATCGTTAGTAAATTGATGAGAAATACATTTTTTTAATAAATCCATTTTACCAAATACGTATGAATATCTTCAGATTTTTTGATTCGCTTCATCGTGTGAATTTTCACACATTTTTACCATATTTAGAAAATTGGTCATTGAAAAACTGCGTTTTTTCTTGTTATCCCGTTTTGCCCCAGTGTCTCATTCCGCCCCGCTCGCGCTGTATAGATTCCGTTCCAATGTACACAGATATGTGATTAGCCCGTGGTAGCTCTGCCCATACATACAGATCCGTCCATCACGATTCGGCGACAGGCGTGCTTGGATCGGCCGATTACGAACTGTGTCGAGTTCGTCGGTGAGCCATCCGGCTCTCTCACTCTCTATCTGTCCGTCTTTTTTTTTCTTCCATGTGTATATATTATAGGCATCTGTAATACCGGAAGATTTATTTCCCTTTCGGCGTTTCAATTAATGGATTTGCATGCGTCGAAAGCACGAATTGTCACACGATCCTTTTTTTTTATCCGCATTTCGCTGGTTCATTGAATTTGCAAAAACGTGCAGTGCGGAGGAAAGTACGCAGTTATTGAGGATGATAGGGCCACTTTATTTTTATTTTTTTTAATCGCAATTGAATTGTGAGCGGATGTGTAAGCATCGATGCTGGGTATTTCGCCGGATTTGATGCTCAAATTAGTGGTGTTGCGATTGATTGTATTAGGGATTGGATTTATAATTTAATTTAATTTAAGTGCACCAGTCGGACGGTTTCTCGCTACGCGGACGGAATATCGTGCAATTTCCTACATCAAATGAGGAGAATTTTATTGAATTCTGAATTTTTCCGAAATGTTGCTAAAAGTTGTAATAAAAATTTAGCGACAAGAAAATATATTTGCAAAACGTTCAAAAAATATTTCCGAATGCCTCCATCACCGTCGTCGCAGTTTTTTCCGAATTTGATTGAACGTCTCGATATCGTTACGCACTCAACTCGTAGTCGGGGTTTCGCGCAACGGGAGTCCGTCCATGAACGACTCTATCTACTTAACGCGAAACGCTGCGTTCGTGTATCCATTAGAGTTGCCTACGCTTCCGGACAATTTACTGGCTTTGCTCGCTCGCCGTTTCCACTGGGCCGCAAATTGATCGTTTCCTTACCGTCGTCATTTCCACATCGAATAATCCATCATGCACCCGGCTTTCGGTGTACGTGCACGAAAGCGGAGAATGCGCCGGTAGCGTTTGACGCCGACCCGTTGCGTCGCCGACTGCGGAACTTCGGGCTCCTTCCACGTCGCCTCCAACGTCTTCCTCGTCCTCGCGGACGGAGCCAAAAGAGCGCCAGCAACGCACTCGGAATACACTCTAGCGATGGGCGAATAAAAATTTATCGCTCAAACCCCAAAAAACTAACTGGCCCTCTACGATATTTATAGGAAAAACGGGATTCTCGGGTCAATGGGTCGAGTATACTTTATCGCCGCTCCAAATAGAACCTTTCAAATATACGTTATTTAAACGATGGTGAAAAAATTAAGAGAATTATTAGGTCCGAGAATATAATAAATTCCGATAAACGATATCGCACCTCGACGCTAGACTTAACATTTATTATCGGGTTACACTTGCCCCGCACGGCAATATACGATGCAGTCATGATGCCCCGCCGATTCCGGCGCTCGTGATCGACGTTGCGGGTCGATGACTCTGACGGTAATATGTTTTCTCGAAGCGATCCTCGACACCCACGAAAAAACCCACACGTGCATCTCTCACGAAAATATTTATAAATCGACAGAAATGAATTTTATCGAAAGTGCGCTTATCGTCGGGTAGTCAATGACCGATAACGATGCAATTTCGTCAATAAGCTCGCCGATGCCGACAGCTCACGATCGAACGTTTCACACACTTTCACGGTAAAAAAAAAAAAAAAAAAAAAAAATCATCCTTCCGTCGTTGTCTCTCTAAAAAAGGTTTTTGCGCGTTCGCGAGTCGCGGTACGATTCGCCGCGTTATGAGTAGATAAAGAAAAGTCACTGTCTGAGTCACCGAGAGCGGTGGATTGCGGAGTGTCCTTTCGCGAGAAAGGTGTTTTGCCGGAGCATGAGATTGGAATCTACCGTTCACGGGATTCGTATTGGTTCGGATCGAACGAGTCCCATCGCCGGTGTCCAGTCGTACGTAGATACGTTGAACGTTAAATACACCGTGGGGAAACAGTCGTGTTCCCTCGGTCTAGAACAGTCCTGGCGATGCGTGGGCAGCTCTTGTGATCGGCGAAGACAATGCGTGGGTGTCTTTGTGAGACCGTGAGTGGAGGAAGAAAGGCGATGATGGACCGAGTGATCGATACAGTTTTCTTCCGTTCAAGGAAATTAAGCTTAGTCGAAGCGGAAGATTGAGCGACGTTAAGATTAAGACCTACAAAACGTAGATCGGTGTCTTGTTTTTTTTTTCTGAAAACATTTTTCGTAAGTAACGAGTGAGAGTGAAAAAGTTGGAAAATTGGAAATTGGAAAGACAGTCGTGAGTTGGCAGTCAAGTACATACTCAAGTCTCGACTCAAGGCTGTGCTTGAGTTTCAAGTTAAGTTTTACCCCGAGACACGGATTTAATTTTAAATCGAAGCTCCATGATAACTTTGAAGTGAGACTCTAACTCGAATTTTATTTCAGGAATGTACGTGAGTTCGAGCTCAGATATGAAATTGAGTTGAAAATATGAGTCTCCAAGCGGCCCTGCGATATCGAATGAGATAGAGATAGTGGATAATGCGAACGACGGTGGAAACGGAAACGACGAGGACGGAGGAGAGACAACCGAAAATAGTGCTCGTCAGGGTCCATCCACCCCTTCCGTATTCCCGCGTGGTCGGGAACGACGCGACTTTTCCAGGCCGTACTCCGGGCGATGGCGAAGAAGAGAAGGAAAAAGGGCGGCGCAGGGCGCGGGGCGGAGAGACGAGCGCAGCGGAATGAGGGAGGGAGCGAAAGACCGGGAAAGGCAGTCGAGGGGGTGCTCGCGCTAGGAGAGACGAGGGGGTATGTTTATTGCTCGAAGCTATCTCTTCTAGCAAGGGTGGGTGCCGCGTCACACAGAGTCATTTTCATAATTCGGCCGTTCGTATTCTCGGCGGCCGCGCGGCCCGAATCGAACAACAGCAGAGGCCGCGGGCTCGTACAGCTCTCGAGGACGCTCGTCGTTCTCGTTCCCGCGAGAAACAGAGACGGAAAGACACAGAGCTTTCTTCCTTTCTCGCCCCGTCTCACCCCCGCCACGCGGTTTTCTCTCGCGCTCCTCCTCCTCCTCCTCGTTCTCTCTCGTCCCCTCGTTCGCTCGCACAGGATATGTACATACGTACAGAGTTTCACCTCTGTCGCGCGAGACGCGTATACATTTATGCATACACATACGCGAGCGAGTCCCAGAAATTCTCTCTTCTTCCCTCTCTTTATCGGTCTTTGTTCCTTTGTGATTCGTCCGTTGTTCGCTTCCTTTTTGTTATTCCACCGCTGTCTTTATTCTTTCCGTTCTGTAACTTCGTCGCGTAGGTTCCTCAGCTTTTCTATCAGGACGCGAGAGAGAGAGAGAGAGAGACGACGTCGCGCGCGAGAAACGAAGAATCCCGAACGACGATCCGGTAGAGTCGCGGATGCGCTCTATCCACACTTTCACTCTGTCTCATCCACGGTCTACCTGTTTCTCTCGGCGGTAATAGCAGCAACTCTTCCAGTCTACTCCGATCCTGAATAACTTTTCTTCTCGAAACTCTTGGAAGGGGAAAACGGCGAATGGAGCAAGGCGAGAAGGTTGGGAAATATTTGGGTGGGGTTTTTTTGTTGAAGGATCTTCTTAGCACGGGTTTTTGGCGTTGATATTTTTATCTTTGAATTCAAAAGGTTTTTAGCGAGAGTATCGAGCGAAAGCCCAACTAACTATCCTGTCCTAACTTTGGAAGGCCAAACAGAAAAAAAGTTCAATGACTTTTTAAAATGTTTTTTTTAGTTCTTTACAAACGCATTTTCTCGGATTTTTTTTTCAATTTTCGAGCCGGTTTTCATGATTTTAATACATATCAGATTCATGAAAACCAGCCCGGATTTTTATTTTCATTTTTTTTTTTTTTCGTTAGAAGTAGAAAATAAAACTTTTAAAGATTTTTTCGCCTCGTTTATTATTCAAGCCGTGGTAGCCAAAATATTAAATTCGTAAAAACTAGCTGAAAAACAAACAAAAAAATCCGCGAAAATGCGTTGGTGAAGAATAAAAAAATAAACCAAAGACTCCACACACTCGTTTGTGTTGAGCCGATAATTTAGGCGCCATGAGTTGCCAAAGTGAATTTTTGAAGATGCTTTCATGGTCGTGAAAGCGTGCGATATTTTAATTGCCAGCCGATTCAGAAATTAAGGAAGCAATTTTCACAGAAAATATTAATCAGTAAAAACAGGTGTGCTCTTGCATTTGTCTGTTCTTCGCCTCGTTTCTGTTGATTTATAGTCAACACGATCGTGCACTTACCGTGGAATAAATAGCCGCGCATCAGCGCATACACAGCAATGACGCATTGCAATCGATCGCGATAGTCAGTTGAATACTCGATGAAATGCGACGCACCTGCCACCTCTCCCATGTTATTTTATCTTTGTCAGTTCACGATATTTTTTTCTTTTATACGGATATTATCAACCGAGTCGAGTTGACATCCGATCACCCTCCGAGAGTTCTTCACTCATGGAGGGCGATCGGATGTGAGTAACGTCGAACATGGGCAAGCATTGGGCGCCAATCGTTGAATCGCGACCATTGACGAACCAAACACGAAAAATGGCGACTACCGAAAAACCCTACACGGGTTGCCTCGTTTCGCCTACATTTTCAATACCATCGCTACCTCACCTTGCGCTCCATGTGAACTGGTCAACATCCTCTGCGTCCACCAGCGTCTCCCTCGCGAAAAAAAAAAAAAAAACCCCCATCGCGATATCGCATAGTCGTGGAATAGTAAAGCATCGTTGCGAGTGAGCGAAGATTATCCCGCTCGTGTCCGAGGCCTACACCGGGCGTATGACGTACAGTCGGCACTTAGCAGGTGCGACAGGTGAGATACGACGCAGTCGTAACTAACGACTTGGACCGCGGTATCTTCGGCTCTTTCCCCCCTCGTCCTTTAGCCGCTCCTTTCTTATTCTCCCGTTCACGCGAGCCGCGAAGATTCCGAGGCCAGCACCGCGGAGAGAAACGGTTAACGCCGCATCGAGTTAACCGGCCGTCGTCAACGGTTTGTCTCGGTGGTGCGCGGATAGTCGAGTAGCGTTTTCTTCGTAAACGTTCTCGGCGACAGGGTGGGGCGAGATAGTCGCGAGGAAGGTGGAGGGGAGAACCGCGAGGAAGTAAACGTGATACGAGCGTGATGGAATGAGATAAGGATAGGATAGGCGTCGGGTAGAGAGGGTGATGGGAGACCCTACGCTATATTAACCCTAATGGCTCGCAAGGATATAAAGCACATCCCGCGCATACACTAACTCGTTATTATTGCCGCATAAATAACGTGATAATCCTGGCGTGGTGAAGGCAGCGCGGAAGAGTCGGGGATGGAGTATCATTGGCGAGGGAGCGAGAGGAAATAGTCGGATGAGGTGGTGGGGGGGGAAGAGAGGTAAGGGACGGGTAGAAGGGATGCTTCCGTAGCTCTGCCCTAGCGTCTCATCGCGGAAAAGCATCGGGCGGCGTTGCCGCGAGACCGGCTCGCGCGAAGTCGAGTGGCGGTCCTGGTAATCAACTCTGGGATTCAGGAGGAGAGTTGAGATTTCGTGAGCCAACTAAGGCGGATTTCTCTGGTATTGCGGCATACGTCGTGGCGAATTCTGTATTAAGAGAGAGATGTTTCTTCGGGTGTGTCGATGTGTTAGATGAGAAGAGGGGGGGGGGGGGGGAGAGAAAGTAACGAGGGTCGGTCAAGGGATGATTCGATAGTTTGGATTCGGTGCTTGAGTCAGCGAGGGAAAATTTTTTCCGCGACCAAGAGTGAAATCTTGTTGCTCTTTTTTTTTTTTTGCGATTTTTCTTCTGATAAGCAAATGTAGATTCGATTGGATAAAGGGGAGATGATGAGAGACGACTAATTACCCATTTCGCCGCCGACTTATGCTCACTGTAAAATCGGAATGGTGAATTTTCAACGATGCAACGAATCCAGCTCGCCTCTCTTGTTTATTTTTTAAGCTTGAGAATGCCTTCGAAAAATCGGCGTGGCCACTTTAGCGGGTCGGATGTAGCACGAAACGGCAACATTTTCTCCATTCGCATCGCGCCCGGCGACGTTGTTTCTCAGCGGCACCGGCGGGGAGGTCGGCGGTCGACGGGGCAAGGGAATTGACGCGGGGTGGCAGAGAATGCTGAGGCAAAGCTCGAGGGTGGTGGTCCTGGATCGTCTAAGGAGGGTTGCAGGGAGAAGAGGTAGCTCCGACTACGGCTACGGTGCTTCGGCTTTGCTGGCAGGGCGTGCGTCAATAAGCGTCCATCAGCCGTAATGGCAGTGAGCGCCACCTCGGATGCATTTAGATGGCTGTTTAGCCCGGGTTGTCTCGGTGGTGGCCTGAAAGTCCTTCTTCTCTCCACCCGCAGCCGCCTTTGAGCTTTTCTCTTACTTTCTCTATCCGTCTGTCTCGCTCTCCTTCACTCTCGGTGTTGCCTCCTGTTTGTGGATGGGCCACGAGGGAAACGGCAGGTCGATGCTGCCGTAAGACCATGCAGCCAGCAATGACATTATAGTAGCCCGAGCAGAAACAGGCCAACATTAGACTGACGGAGATGAGAGCGAAGAAGAATCGACGGCATGGCAGATGTACGGGTCAGAAAAGCAACGGCAGACACAATTTTTTTTCTTCAAATATCCCAACAAATAGGCAGTATACACTGTCGTAAGACGTCATTAATGTCCACCGGTCGAAGAGTGTTGATGCGTTCATCGGAAGATACACAGACAATATGATTTATTTGTCTGTAATAAGATTTCGCTTGTTAATAAAAAATATTTTCTCTGGTTGTACATTGATCGTGATTAATTAATACCGTGAATTTCCCTGATTCCTTACACGGGAAAAAAATAAACGATTCGAGTGAAATTAACTTGTGGACTGTCAAGAGAAAAATGTTTCCAACATTTATATGTCAGATAACATGTTACACCGACACTCTTACCTTCGTTGTTCGAATATTACGCTGAATTGTAAAAATTAAAAGTACAAACAAAAAAAAAAAAAACATTTTTTTTTTGACAAGCTGCAAGCGAATTTTGTTTTTTTTTTTGTTTTTTTTTTTTAACGAAGCACTGGGTTGTCTCAAAAGCTATCGGATAGAGCACGCTCCGGATATCAACTGTTGGATATTTGGTTGCAAGTTACCGGCAACGAGACAGCAAAGTTTGTGGCAATGAGACGGCTGAGCTTGTCGGCAAACAATCGCACTTGTTTGCCTCCGCTACGGTTGACAATTCCGGAGGGACTTCAACAGCGAGGGTGCATGACGCGAGTGAGAAACGCTCGAGTGGCTCAGGTAGACGGAAAATGAGAGAGGAGAAAGGGCGGAAACGAGTGGAAGGGAGCGAAGGGACGGAGGATAAGAGAGCCTGACACCTTGGCCAGCTCTCGGGTTCCTCTTACTTTGTGGGTACCGATGAGAGCCCTCGTCGTTCCGGAGACTCGAGTAATTAGATGGTCCGGTTCCGTTTTACCGGCTTTTAATTAATTTGTATAAATTCAGACCGGTAGCCTTTCGTACCTCTCACTCAATAGTTCCGACATTTCTTTCGAAAGCCGAATCACTCGTCATCCTTTTTTTTTTCTCCTGTGTCTGGCAGCAATTGAACGAAGGGAAGTCCCGGGCAATTGTCACCTGCACGAATTTCACGACAACGCCTTTTAAATTCAATATCGCGGTATTATAAAATTTAGGTTAATATGGGACAGTCGAGACGTTTCTCACCGCAGTAAATTACACGAATTACTATAAGGACCATCGTACACAATCCGATGATCTGTTGATAATCCTTAACCAAATAATAAACTGGAGTAGATAAAGAGCGTTTTCAGGATAAAAACGAAACGCAACGAGAACCGATAATATAATATCCTGTGTGGAGAATTCGCGAATCGAAAAAAAAAAAAAAAAAAAAAAAAAAAAAAAAAAAAGTACTCAAGTCGATCGAGACTATATACACGAGTGGACTTTTTTCGACGTGTTCGCAGCGATTCCTCGCTGAGCAGGAGCACCGGCGTGCGGCGCGGTATGCAAAAAAGCTCTCTTGCATGCTGTCGCGAGAAGTCCGCGCGCGCGGGCGCGCGTCGGAATTAAGGACATTATTAACGGGGCGAGAGCGGGGCAACCGACATACTTACGTCCGGCCGGGAATACCCGACGATAAATACCCGTGGACGAGTCGACGCGTTTGAATAAAATGAGGATTTTATGTTACGAACTCCGGGGGCTCTCGCGGCTGTGTGTGCATGTTGGGATTCTGCGATCGAACCGACCGCCCGGGACAGGACACGAGTGTAAAAGAGAGAAAAGATCCTCCCAATATCCTGGAGGGCCTGTTTTGCGAAAAACATATACAGGTCGATTCATAATAACTTAGGCAGGCGTTGCTAAGTGCCCGCTGAGGGTGATCCGAGTCGAAGCACTCGGTATTTTCGAAAATTCATTTTCGACAATCAAAATCGATTATTTTCCCCAAGATCTCTTATTTAATTTCTCATTGTCTCGAATGAACAATGGTTTTGTTCTTCTTCCACTTCACATTCGTAATAATTAATCGATGTAAATAACTCGATGTAAAAAAAAGATCAAATCAAAGCGGAAAAGACTTTTTTTTGTTGTTTTTCAAAACATTAAAAAATTACTCCGAATCTCGTGGGCCGTTATCACAAAAAAATCAAATACCTCGACACCTGTCTTCTCGTAAACGTGTATTTTGTAATTTTGTAATTTTTTTAATTTGTACGTGATCGATAGCAGGAAAAGTACCGAACAACGATGTTCAGAGCGTGCGAAAGAGGGGGCGAGAGAGAGCAGCCGAGCCTGGTCGGAGAGTCGAAGGAAAGAAGCGTTCGAGCGAGGAGCGAAAAAAAGAGACGGACGATGAAAACGAGCCGCCGCCGTCGTCGCAGAGACCAGAGCGGAGGTTCGAAGATAAGAGCCCGGCTAATGAATGCTGACGTGCTGCCTCGATCGTGCCGCCTCGACGCCACCGCCACTATAATGCGAAGAACCGAAGAATTGTTGACGCATACACGCGAGAATCCACGGCTTCGGCACGACTTTACCGCCCGTCCGTGATTGCACACGTATTTGCTTCGAGCTGCAACGACCAGTTCTTTAATGAATTCACGCTTCGAGTCTTTTATAAATTAAAAATTATCTCCGGAACATTGAAATAAATAACGCGGACCAAGTTTCAAAAATGAAGGTTCTCCTTCGCGGTTGATAAAAAAAAAGAAAAAAAAAATGAGGAAAAAAAAAAGGGAAGTCATTGATCGAATGGTAAATGTTGAAGATCCTGAGGTCGATGGAATTGGCATGGAATGCCCCATATCTATATGGGATTCGAGGGAACATTGGGGTTCGAGCGAGTCGCGGAGCGGATGCGTCCGGTGAGTTTAGCCGGTGTACCCCGGAGTAAATGTAGGCCGTAATGTATGCCGTTGACGTGGCCGCCCTGCTCGACGCCATCGCCAACACTAAACAACCTGATGGACCGCGATATCCTGCCACAGGCATGTCACCGGGACGGATTCTCATCCTCCCGCTCCAACATTCTCCAACTTCTACTTCGCTTGTACTCGGTAACTCTTTTTCTCGTCTTGGTTCCTTTTTTGGTGCCTCGCCTCTTTTACGCGTCTAATGTGGCCTAATGTCCTGTGAATATCGACCAATTCGCGGAACAGTCGCGTACGTCGCTCACTCTCTACGTCACAACTTTGCTTCCTCGCGTGAAAAAAATGTTATCCCAAATAAAAAGAAGTGGAAACTCATTTTTTAAGGTCTCAGGTTCGATTTCAGTTTTCACTCGAAGAAAGCCACAACTATCAATTTCTGACTCGTCTCAATTTTTTTTTCTTTTTTTTTTTCATCAGCGAGGTGGTTAAAAATGAGGGAGCGACGTGAAAATTAATTGGCAGCTCACGATGAAATTATGCGCGAAGATGACAACTCCAAGTTAATTTTTATTTTTTTTTCTTACATTGCCGTGGATCGCGCAACGAATTTTTTTTTATCGACGATCCAACAGCAAACTAGTTGCCCGTGGATAATTGACGCCGCTCGCGATACAACCAATGATATAAATCTCATTCTGATATATACATATACATAAATGTTTTTTTCTTGCTTATTGTGATTATTGAAAATCGCCGCTCATAATATGCGGAGAATACTTTGCACTCACTCTTCCCATACCAGTTTGCGCGACGGGTGGTTCACGAGCGGGGTGAAAATTTTCATTCTCCGTTCCGCTCAGTGCCCGCGCGATATCGATACTACTTGAAATACAGCGGCTTCGGCGGAAGTGGAGGGGCAGCGGACACCGCTCGATGTAGGAACGAAATATTAGACAAGAGGTCCGCGCGGCCACCGGCAAGGTATTGGATTGGGGCAGCGTACACCCCTTTCCGCTTACCTCCCTTCGGCTGGATATACAACACAAAGTTGCACCGCTTCTCCGATGATTTAGTCTCGGCCTTAATGGAGCTATAAATACTAGCTTTTCGATAGGGCGCGGCAGAATAAGAGGAACGTTCTTTCTCTCCTCCTCGACTGGCGCTTCCTCTTCGTCACTCTCGGTCAATACGATACCGCCACGAGGATCTTTTCATTTTCTCAATCGAATAGTCTCATGATTCGCCTATCGTCAATTTCTGTACTTACCGCAAAACGTACCGCGAAATGTGCTCTGTCATTTTTCACTGACACAAATTAAATGTCGAATATTCGCTGTGCGTAACGATATCAAATATGTCGGCTGATTTTACTTTGTTATATGTCGAAATAAAAAAATTGCATCGTCTTCTGTGATAAATAAAGAATCTGTCGCAAAAAATTGTTTGTCATTTTCACTTTTTAGAATGTACATTTCGATTCTTGTCACAGACTAAAACATTAAAGTGTGAAACTGAAGTTGTTTTTTATGACTTCAGCCGAGATAAGAATCTATATTTGTGAAGCTATATAGGAGGTCCAACGTGACGTATCAGCAGCCACGATGGTGTGCAGAGGTGGAGGGAAATTGACCGAGTAAATTCACTGTGTTTGAAATACAAACGAACTTGGTCAGTCGTCGAGTCGCGCACGAAAGGCAGCAAGTGGAGAATACTTTCCGACATTTTATGCGTGACGATTAATCAGTGAAAAAAAAAGACAATAGGTGGGAAACAGAATTTTGAAAAAGAACAACGAACGTAAGTATATTAACCATTAAATGTGAATGCGAGACAGTGGAGATAACGTGTGTGTTCATTGTGTTTAACGTCACCGCCGAATGAATATCTCTCAATTTTCACGTACCCAAATAATTAATTGTCTTATTATTTTCACCAACAGACTATTATTTTTGATATTATGCAACAAATTTCTAGAAGAAAAAATATTAATGCGTATTTTAATATGCATTTTTTTTTTAGTTTTTCTTTTTTTTTGTATGGTTACAACGTAAAGTTAACGTTTCACATTGGGAACTTTTTATTCTTTGACACTGTAATTTTATGTTTCACGTTGAGCAATTCTTACTATTCGATATTGCAAACCGTAGAAGGTCACAACAGAAACTAAATATTTCGCGTCGTGCACTTTTTACTGTTTCACATTGTGAAAATTCGTTCAGAGCGCGTATGCTATTTCAGATAATATCTGTAAACTTTATACATGAAAATATACAAATTTAACTGTTTAGCCGAGTGGAGGCGCGGTTACTACGAGAAATTGTAAATTTTAATAGAAATCTCGGTGATATTTCCAGTTTTTTTTTATCCGTGTACTTTAATCTCCAGTTCCATCTCAATAATAATCTTAGGTTCAAACTACTATTTTTTAATTCTACCCTTCGCATTGAATTTTACCGAACTCTAACGAAACGATCTTGAAATTTTTTCAAGTCATCGAAGTTTTCTAAACGAGGGAGCACGGCGCTATCGAGCTCAAATTTGGAAAGCAAGTACACAAAACCCGTCAATTTTTGGTTTTACATTTCCAAAAGATTAATCGAATAAGATCACAACTTCATGATTATTCATTCTTCTACCTCGAACGTTTGAGATTTCATGAAATCGATTATTCGATAAAGCAAAAATGCAAAAGTCGGCTCGACAGTGAATAAATTTTATGCGACGCACTTCGAAACGCACACGTGACAGTGTGGCGAGTAATCGAGAAGAGAAGCCACTCTTCCTTTTTCTCATCATTCGCTTTACCAGCTCTTCTTCCCTCATCCCTCCGCCTCGCAATCGCCGTAAAGCGCGAGCAGCGCGGAAACATTCGCACTTATCTCGACTCCGGTAAATATTGCTCATAGAATATTACGGTGCCGTAGATCCTGATCGCTGTCTCAACCCGGCAGCCCTCTTTGCATCGTGTCTGTGCCCGGTGGCTTCGACTCTTTATCGAATAAACGACCCGCGCAATCACCGCGCCATCTCCGAGCGTATCTTGAACGCGCGATTCCCGATTCGATCCGTCGATCTCCGCCTCGATTTTGTATTTTCTCTTCAACATCTTTGACGTCCTATCATCGGTCCCGTTTCTCTCGTCTCCGCTTGCACGACCTCTTTTTCCCCACCTCCCTACCGTATATTAAGATCAATAAATATCAATTCGCAATAACAATAATCACACTCTATCCTAGATTTTGAAATTAAAAAAAAAAAAATTCAATGCACGTGCCAATAATTTGACTCGGAGGAGACCTGGGACAGCTCTTGGCGAGACTTCTCAAAGTCTATGTAAGCCATTCCGAAGAAAAATAATTCTTCCAACCCTTTCCCTTTACTTACAATAATCAGACTCCCTTGGTGGAATTCAGAGTTGGACAATACTCAGAATAATCGAATTCCGAGATGGCTCTCGATAAACTCGGTCGTACGAATTTCCCCGAACAACAATCTTCGCCTTCAAATTTTTTTGTAAATAATTTTTTATTTTTCACCGCGCGTTCCGATGCTCGCTGAAATAAAAGGGAATGCGCAACGCCTCATCCGCGCGCTTGCAATCTCGCCCGAAGGCGACCGGCACGAGAAGCCCGAGGACGATCGCGCTCGCACCGGGTTATCGGCTCTATTTAAATACACGTCAGTACCCGGGTGAGTTATAGGACGGCCGTCGTGATTTGTGACGAACTTGCTCCGCCATTAATTACCGCGCAGCATCTTTCCTCGCCCTTACCTCTTGCCATGCACGTGTTACCGGACGTACCGGTGGTGGTTGCGCGCGATTCGCTCGCCCGGTGAATCATCCGCGGGCTCGCTCGCTCCTCGCCGGATCACCTCGCGCTGTATCGCGCTCCCGCGAGTTTTCCCCCCTCGCGGATATGGTACGGGATCTCGTCTCACTTGGTCAGCCACGGACTCTCGCCGACTTCTCCGGGGGCTTCGACCGTGGCCATTCTCTGGTCTCTCGGTGAGCGCGCGCATCGCCCCGGCGAGTTTTGCCCCCTCGCGTTTTTAATCTCTCCATTAATTGCCGCTCCTCTTCGCTTCTTGAGATTCGTACATCCCTCTCTAAATTCCCCCTCCCCCACCCCCATGCCCTCAACTCGGCACACGGTTCTATCTTCAATCTAACCCATCCCTCTTCCTGTTTCGCTCACTCGCGCGCTCTCACCGCGAGAAGCAGATTGGAAATCCGTCCGCGCATGATGGACCGCGCGACCGCTCCGCCGGAGATCCGCAACTACTTCAACCTTCCGTGGATAGGGCGAAGGCCCGATGGTTCGTACGGGCGAGGCTGGAACCAGGTAGCTCTTCCACATCTATTCGCGATACAGAGCCGAGGCGCATTATATTTTAACCAACACTGCAGCGAGTGTAATGAAAGGCTCAACGGAGAGCCCGTGATAGACCGTAGATTATGGTACATCGAACCGTATTCGGTACGTGGAATGTTGAGTCCGCAGATGTCATGCTCCGTGAACATGGCTCCGAAGACGAGATATGCTTCCTTGCAGTGAATTTTTTTTTTTTTTTTTTTTTTTTTTACATTTCGCCTGTGAGGGATGTAACATGAGAAGGTATTTTAAGGCAAAAAAAACGTGGTTGGATTTTATGAGGTGAAGAGATATTTTCGTGCGTCCTACAAAGGTGAAGTTTAAAATTTTTGCACACGAAAGTGTTGTATTTGAACGGATGAATTTAATACGTTTTGACGGAAAATTTACCAAAAATCTGACGACCGATATTCGTGGATCTGAATCGATGATTTTCGTCGCGTTTCACGGTTATTTTAGGGCAATCGTATTTTCACAGCCATAAGAAATTGTCGCATCGGCTTTCATCGCTGGATAATAATGGAGCCCGTGTCGATTGTAAACTGAGACGAATAATGACACGAAAATTCGTACGAATATTCGCAGATGGTCGCCTAAAGCCCGTGGGAGCGCGCGAAGGGCGCGAATCGTCGTAACCCGCGACTTCCATCGACGAACCTTAAACGAGCGAACAAAATTTCGTAGTTACCGAACCGTGTAAACTCATCGAGCTGACCGTTATATCGCACCATGGGCAATGCGACTCCAGATGATATTGCGTTACTCGTAAAGTGCAATCGAGCCGGAGCGTATGGGAGAAAGAATAAAAATAAAAATAAAAATAAAATAAAAAATAAAAATAAAAAGAGAGAAGTTATAGCCACGGTAGAAGTGTAGACCCGACAGCGACGAAAAAGGTTTCGCCCCGAGATAGCGTCTGAGTAATAACATACGGGCGTACATAATATATAATAAATATTTAGATAGTACAGAGTGCCATTATAGGTGGAGCGAATTGCGAGCGAGTCCGACCGACTAGATTGACCTATTTGCAGAGGGATTAATGATGCGTATTAATTATTACGACCGGTTGCCCGCTGCCGACGTTACAACGCAAAAGTGATACGCATTTATAACGCGTATCGGGAGCTATCGGTGCGACTTTATCGTTCGTCTATTGCGGCTAATAGCGTGATATCCCCGTGAGCTCGGGAGCAACTACATCCCGGATTATAATATAGTATCACCGTAGTTCGCCACGTTGCGCTAGCCATACCAATGTGGCTCTCATGAGAGTCGCGGCTCGCCATATAATGATGCGCCAGCATGGTGCATCCATTAATTTCAATCACGTATTTTATACACAGATTATCGAAACTGATTTTCATCTGTAGTTTACAGCGCCGATCGGACCGAGATCTATATATATATATATATATATATATGTCAGAAATGAAAAGAGACATAATTTTTTCTTTTGTTAGCTTGATTAATAGCGGCGTTCGTTAACATAATCATTCGGTAACACATCGAACCCTATCGTGACACGATTTGACGTCGGCGATGCGACGGTCTCGCCGTGCGTTACTTTTAGACCACTTGTTAATGGTTCGATCGTACGCTACTTCGTTGTCGCGGATAAAAATCATAAATATCTTAGAATTATTTAATCCTCGGGACAAAAAGTGTACGCGGCGATTTTCTTCGGCACAGGTCGGGTGACGACGGTCAAGTGCACGGGTCTTGAGTCGCGAAAGTTGGAGTGAAAGTTCCAGTGTAAATAATGAAGTATTAATGTATCGATAGTAAGAATTCAAGTTGATTGGTTCGAACTGGGGGAGAAATATGAATTCGTTAATTAAATGGGATAAAATATCAAATTATTGGATATTAACAGAAACTTGTTTTATTTAATAGACATTTTCTTCGCGAAATATTAGTTTGAGCCGGGAATTTGTTTCGGCCTTTCAGACTAGAATTTAAACTTTTCTATTGACTATCAACTCTATACAAATTGAATAGCGGATGTCTTATCGTATAAAAAAAATCGTATTGAAAAGTCGTTTCCCAATTGGTGACAAACTTCAAAATGTACGACTCAAAATTGTCCACTTATTCGCCAGTGGAGTGGAATTGAGCGCGAATTCCAAATAGTATCGTCTTGGAATTGCCTCACTTTCATTAAGCTGCCATCGATCATCTTACCATTTATTATCATCAAACACTCAATGGAAAACTGTGTCAACGGATGACATCCGAAACACGCACTCAATCCGTAATTCACGACTGGGTTCTTATTATTATTATTGTTTTTTTTTTTAATTTTCGTATACGATCCTACTGTCCTCCACTGGTTAGTGTACGACGAGAGAGTGAACAGTAATGAGATATTATAAATTTTTCGAATGCTCGAATGTGCACGTGTGCGATAAGAAAAATATCGTTATCGAGCCGTACTCCTCCTCGTAACGTATGTCGGTCGTCTCGCGAAGATCTATGGTTACTTTGGGCTCGACAGCGATAGGCAGAACCCCGCGAAGCATGGACAATAGAGGAATAAGTCGAGAGTCCGTGGATCCTCGTAGGCGGGCTATAACGCGGACGGACGTGAGATAACGCGGTCCCGCCCGACACGCATCCATCCTACAAGGCTCTATGTAATTATCCACGTCGCGGAGATCCCATATAGTATCGGTTGCAGTGGTATTGGAGTATAGAGACGCGGGAATGGCGGCACCCATCGCGCTATACATCAGACAGAGGTGTGTACGCGCGTCGGTGTACGCCGAACGTTCTAATAGAGCCGAAGAAGCTTAACTTCTGAGTTGCGATAATGTTTGTGCGTTTGTGCGAGTGTGCGAGAGCGCTTCGTGCCCACCTTCCCTTCCAGAAGAGACCGTTGAGGATCACATAAATTCAGTGGCTCGGTGGTCGTCTCTCCTTCACTCGCCGGGATCGCGGTCCGGTTTTGGGCCACCCCGAACCGAATTGAACAAGGGAATAGTCGTCCGCACCCTTGAAATACCAGGACTTACGTCCACGGGGCATCGGCCTGCACTCCCACGATCGTTTATTCGAGCGGTCGTGGGAAATTGGTATCACGTGTGAGAGGTCGATTGAATTTTGAGATTAATGTATCGATTAATAATATCCGGTCAATCGGTTCGACAGTCATGGGGATATCATGTTTACAAACGTCGACGTAGCGATCGATCGGAAATCACAAATATGGAGTGGGAAATTACACGGGCAATGAAAATTCCGAAGGGAAAATAAATACACGTGTTTTTATTTTTCTTTGGTTTATGATATTGAGTGTAATTTTTTTCATTTTCGAAATATATGTCCATTATAGGTAATATATAAAATGGGACTATATACCAATATCGAAGTGACCAGTCATGAATAATTTCACATCTGATGTCTGACGAAAATTGATTTTGAGTTCTGTTTATTCCTTTATGTGACGGAGTAAAAATCGTAACGGGAAGTCGAAAAGTCAAGATGCAAAACCTGCTTGTAGGCTTGTGCGTCATCGCCATAAGTCTAATATTGGGCTCACCTAACGACTCTTCACCGTGTCTATTACATAAGGTCGTATTGGCACAGGTGTCGCAAAGTTCATAATTTTTATCTTTTGTGCAGCTGGCGACGACTTCAGTAGTAATTTCTGACGTACCCGCGTACACCTTTATATATATATATATGTGAAATTCTGGATCAGTCAAATCTCAATCGGACCACGTCGTACGTCGAGCATCGCTCGAATCTACATCACTCGAGTGATAATTGTATCCAAATATTTTCTCAATG
The DNA here is from genome assembly GCA_963978505.1 of Listrodromus nycthemerus. Taxonomy (NCBI): domain Eukaryota; kingdom Metazoa; phylum Arthropoda; class Insecta; order Hymenoptera; family Ichneumonidae; genus Listrodromus; species Listrodromus nycthemerus. The sequence goes on from OZ021683.1 coordinate 2,823,369, forward strand.
TAAGTAATTAAATGAGAGACGTAACAATTAATAAGAAGCGAAATGAAAAAGTCATTGACTATCAGTTAGTAAATAATCTAGTGTGTGTGCACAAAACCAACGGGACGAAAGTGGCATCGGCTGAATATTGTTGATCATGTTCTCGTCGGGAACAATTTGTACCTTTGGCCTGGTCACTCTGCTCGCCCAATCGATCGTGCTATGTGCGAAGGTAAAACTATAAAATATTCTTCTTACACGAGTCTAAATCGTCCATTTTTTTATATTAAAAAATGACATTACACATTTCCGATTATAGATCCATGATCATATGGCCGATGACGACATAGCCAATGTCTTTCACACGACTCGCGATAACGGTAAGGAACTTACAAATTTTTAATTAACAATCTTCTAATAGCAACGAAATCTGGCAAAAAAAATCTCAAACAATATGCGTGAATCATATTGAAGCATAATTTATTCCGTTAGTTCAGAGAATAAAATTAATGATCAATTTTCGTATTGTCGTCATGGCTAAAAAAGAAAAACACGGTTTGCACAAAGCAAATGTTTTCTTTCTCGAGCTAACCGATATGTTCTGTGCGATACATTTTTTCAGTGCCGGAATACGATGTTGCATCGATAAAGCATAATCTGTACAAGCGATCCAGTTCAAATTTACGACTAGAATTCAACGCTTTTGGCAAGAAGATTGAGGCTTATTTGTACCCATCGGACGGAGTCTTAGCAGGGGAGAATACGCCAGTATGGCTTGCATCAACGAATCCTAACGGAACGGTCGATTACAAAAAGATGCCCGCCAATGTAAATTCGCTCGCGCTAACGATACTTTGCCGTATTTATCGTCTGTGGACCAAGTAATTGTTATTTTTTTTTTTTTTTTTTTTTTTTTTTTTTTTCATGTACCAGACGATTGGAACTGCGGTTAGAACTTTCGTCGACTTGAGACAACAGTCTACGATCGTGGCGTACAAACTGGACGACGGAAGAATATCTTTCGTGAGTTTTTCGCACTTTCACTATCGTAAATATCATGAAACCACGCGAAATGAAGAAAAACGATTGGATTAATCGCCGGTGAAACCTTCAGAAAGGACTCGTCAACGGGTTCCATGTTATTCCACTGCCGAAACATCTCACGATACCAGTGACGTCCGAACGAATCCTCGAATCTCCAAATTCCAGCAAAAATTTAATGAACTCTAAAAGTTGTCATCACGTGATTACCAGGTCAATGTTGTCGCCAAATGGAAACCGACTGGCACCGGGTACGTAAAAACATTTTAATCCAAATGTAAATGCAAGTGTTGAATTTTTTTTTTTTTTTTTAGATTTTTGTAGAAACCGATTTTTATAACGATTTTTACTTTATTCATGATTTTTTTGTTCTAGATGTGAAACGACAGAATTACACGTCGCAAGCTTGGAATAGGATTGTTGACAAGGAATGGAGGCACTCGAAAGAAATTATATATCCATCAATCTTGGTCGTAACGGACTTTGCTTCTTTGTACACGCCGTAAGCGAACTGTTCTCTTGCCGTCGAACTCAAACGCAATGCTTTTAAAATTGGGCTCAGCTCGTCGATATATCGATAACGAGATATATCGATAACACATGAGAAGTGTTGTATTAAATTTGCGTTGATATATCGATGGCCAAACGACTGATTGTCGGTGAAACCGGGGCGAAATGACACAGCGGGTAAAAACAGTATTATGAGATGGAAAGGAATTTTCTAATAAATTTTGGATGTTGGCGATCGTGGTACGTTGCAGACAAAATGCCTTCGGCTACTACGATGAGATTGTCTATCAATTGGCTTTTTGGAACGCGGTGGATCTGCGCTTCAGACAAGTCACCGATCCCAAAATAAGACTCCGCATCTCCGGGATAATAATTGGACTCGTGAGTACCAACCACGTGCGATAGGTACGAAAAAAAAACCGAGTAAATTAATGATAAATGTTCGTTTTTTTTTTTTTTTTTTTTTTTTTTCATGAAAAGGATCGAAAAGCAATCCCGTACGTGAATGTCTTCAGAACTGGAAATGTGATCAATTTACCCGAGTACCTTCAACATTTTGGTGACTATTGGATCAAGATGACGGAAAACTCGGACTTTCCGTTGGAAGCATTCGACGTCGTCATAACTGTTACAAAGTAATAAGCGTCAATAGTTTTCGTATCATTGTGGCTAGTCAATTCCTGAATCATTTTTACGCACCCAAGTCGGAGTGTCAACGAATGGCAATGCACGATCCGCTTCCAAACGCGTTTGGAATATGGCGTAACTATTCGTTGAGACACACAATATTCGTTGCGTCTGACAGTAGAAGAACGAACGGATCATCGATATAAGACTGATCGCGCTTTTTAATTCTTACTGTTCCAACAATATCCGCCCGCCAAACCTAATACACGCGTTGTACATTCGCTCGCTCGTTGCTTACAAATCTATATTTTTGTTCCAGTAATGAAATGACGCGTAGAGTGAACGGCGAGATGCAGCAAATAATGGGTAAGCGATGACAAGCTGCAATTTGATATTTTTTTCAGTTTTCCGCAGAAGTCCATTACGCTACGAGGGAAGAAAATCTTATCGTCGAGTGTGAAATTTGATGCCGAAGCGAAGCGAGGACAGAAATTCACATGAGATGAGAAGAAACTTTCTCCGGAGTAGCATATAAAATTTTTCCAGTTTATGCTAAAAAATGAAGATATTAAAAAAATTGATCGACTGCTGACTAGCATACCAAAAATCGACCACTTTCCATCCGCCATGCAGGCCTTTTTAGCGTGCTCAGGAAAATTTATCGTCATTGTCCGATTTTTGAAGGTTTGGCGACCACGGGAAGCTTGTGTCCTTACAAGAGAATCAAGTTTAATGCCAACGCAATAATAAGCGACAGAGGCGGATTCGGCGGTGTCCCTTTTGCTGTACACGAATTAGGCCATGTGTGGGTATTTAATCGACGTGTTTGCGTTGAGCTTCAAATAGTGGAAATTAATTGAATTTTTTTTGCTCTCAAGATTCGGTCTTGCACACGATGGAAACACCGGCGACGAATGCGATGCATCGCATCTGTACATAATGCATCCTACGACGTCGTTGGGGCCAAAAAGTCTCGAATGGTCTCCATGCAGTCTGAGGACACTTTCGTATTACTTGAAGTAAGTAGAAATATGGGTCGCATTGGGACGATTGTGAATGACTTGTGTCACTTTTCAGTCAGTATTATATAAACTGCGTTGACCAGCCGGATGAATTTCATCCGCCGGGCGATGAGGTAGAAAGATTGTTACCAGACGACATTGTGACTGTTCATCAGCAGTGCCAGGGTCGAGGCTACGATATGGCATGCGCAGTGAGTTCGATTTGGTTACATTTAGTGTCACCTTTGTTTTCAGAATAATAAATTATTGTTAATGACAGACGAGCTCTGAAACATGCACAAATATGCAATGCTATTACACGGGTCTCGCCGGATTTACAAAAGGATGGTGGTGCAAGGATGCAGGTCCGGCTGCTGAGGGCACAACGTGCTCTCCTGGTCATGTACGCATAATTGCTTTAATTTTGTGTCATAACGTATTGTCTTAAACAGTAATTTAATACCTTTTACAGAGATGTTTCAGTGGCGTCTGTCAGTGTGTATCGAAAGAATGCGCTTCCAAGAGGAAATAATCAAGATGGATTGTAGAAGTTTTCGTGCCTCGTGAAAGTTAATAAATAAAATTGAAAAATAAATTGGTATTGTAGTCGATTTTTTCCCACTTTCAGTATCGAGGGATGACACAAATGTCACAATAATACCGGCCGTCGGTCGGTGAATCTCTTTCGGTGTACAATTCTTAACTCAGCTAAAACATTGTAAAAGCTCGAACGCTCTATGGCACTTTTTATGTAATTAAAAATTTCGTGCACAAAAACCAGCGAATATTTTTCCATGAAATTTTGAAGGAACACGTGCGAAGAAATTTTCTAAAGGCGATTTTTTTTTTTTTTCAATAATTTCGAAAACTTGACGCTTTCAGCCGGAAAACACGTGCACGGTGTGAATATTGCAAGGTGTTGTTACTACTTGATTTTTAGAATTCATATGTATGGTGTTCCAATTTTTATGACATCATTTTTAATCCTTTTCGGCCATTAAAAAAAAGGAGAGCCACTAATTTTTATATTTCATTATCACCGTAATACAATATACAGAAAAAGTTTCATGGCAATAGCGCGAATCGTTCTGTATATTTTAAAAAAATTCATGTCCCTCCTAGAAACTCAAGAAATTTAATAAAAAAGCGAGAAAAAATAAAGTTTATAACTTTGCGACGTTATCGTTGCAGGCGAGTTTAACTGCAGTCGATTGTTCGAAAAAATTTTTTGCACAATTAAGAAATTTTCAAATTCTTACCTGACCGCATTTTTGTCCAGGTGAGAAGCATCTTCAGCCGCTGTTTCCATGTGAGCGAGGTAGAAAAAAATTTCATCGACCCTTCCGATCCCAGCATTACGTACCTGTAACCAAAAATTTTCGGGTATAGTAAAAGGATCGATCCGTCGGAATGAAACGCGATTTTTATCCTCGACGTTCCGTGGATCGTCCGGTTAATTAAACAGTTCGATTCTTGACTATCGCAATTGCGATTCGAAAACCCGGAGGACTTGGTCATCGCGTAGTCACGACGGTCCCTGGCGATCTCCCGGATCGGATGGAGGAGCGAAAGGTTCGGAGGCGGATCGTGACAGCGGGAAAAGGGTAGAGTACAAGTGTTCGGCGAGGAGGACGGAAGCTCGTAACGAGACCGAAGGACCGAGAGAAAAAGGAGAAAGATGGAAAGCCCCGGGGTGGGGAGAAGAGAGTCTCGGGGACGTGGCCGATCAACGATCAATCGTGAAACGGCCGCGATTATTTCACGTCAGTTTAATTAGCACGCGGCGCCGGTACGCCCGATAAAACTCAACGGAGAGAAGCAGCTAGCCTCGGCTATCTCACGGGAATCTGATTTATGGCAAGTGAGCCTGTAACCTGTGTGCGTCGCGGCCAACAGTATCATACGTCGTACATGTGAGTGAGCACATGCACGTATCGCGCTCGTGGGTAATGCACGCCGTTGGAAACTAACGTTACACTCAGTGAAGGATTCAACCGGCGACGACGTATCGCCGTACCTACGGCTGAGGTTGCGGAGACTGTCGAGTCGTCGGTATAAACTAGCCTGCCACTTGTGCCCGCGTGTACCGGGGGTATCGAGTTGTCGAATGATTGTGGTAGTCCATAAGACCACGTATCGTTCGTCACCTGTGTTCGTTGGCGTGTCTTTTTTTTTTTTTTTTTTTTTTTTTTTTTTTTTTTTTTTTTAAATAAACATTTGATAATGAGAAGAGGTCGTCGAGTTTGATTTCTCATCGGGGGGGTCAAAATAAATTTTGAAAATACATTTACGAGTACTCTGAATATATTTTTTTTTAAACACCTCGCAACGTCAATGGGTTGCAATATTATTGTGCAAGTGATGCGAAAATAATTTTGCGAGTTTCTTCACCCATGCAATTTCTCCGTTGATCGATGCAACATTTTCGGCCGAATTGTATATTTAGTACAAAAATAATGCGTCACGGATATATTTTTTTATAATTTTTTTTTGTAGGGGTTGCTCAAATGTATTACGACGAAACGTCATGCGGACAAGATGGCACGCTGAACGTTACTGTATCGTCGCTGTAAGTGTGGGAGGAGAAACGCCTGACTCGGGGACATTCACTGTCAGCGGAGAGTGGCGAGAGCTCGGCCACTGACAGCAACGGAAACAGTGTCACCGAAGACACGCGGAGACACTCACCACGGGTGGAACAGGGGGCGGTGTGAGGTCACCGGTCGGTGACCCGTTACCACGACTCCGCGAGACGAACACTTATTTTCTCCTCCGGGATCTTCCGTCTTACTCGTTATCCGAGGACTCCCGCGAGTCAGTCACACTGACGTTTATTTGCTCGACTCACGCTCAGTCAAGACTCTCGTAGTCGAATCTTGGAAAGTCGATTTCAACGACTCGAGACTCGAGTTCGAAGTCGAGATCAAGCTCGAACAGTGAACGAAGATCGAAGCAAGATTATCGAGCTTAAAGTACTTTGTATCGACGACGGAAAAAAATGAATGGTCGGACGCTTAATGAGATAAAACAATTCGGACGACGAGTCGTCATCCTCGGAGAAACTCTCGAGCCGAATTATCTTCGAAAAGCTTTTCGGTCCCATCGGTAAGATTAGATAGCGACGTCGATTTCTCGTCCTTTGCGCGGTCACGGGAATAATCGCGGAGATCGCGGATGCGCGAGGCTCGCGAGCGATTTCAATGCGCACCTCGCCTCGTGGGTCACGTCGCGTTACAACCCGTGCCATCTGTTGGTCTTTCAGTTAAGCGAGGGGGAGAGTTGTCCGTAGCAATCAATGTGGCATAACGAGAGAACAGGACGTATGCCAGGTACGCCGATGCACACACACACACGGGACGGGATTCCACTTTATCCGAGCGGGAATCACCGAGCTCTGCCAAAGTGCGTCATTAAGATTTGAAGGACGCTCCTCAACGGCGTTGCAGGGACATCGTCCTCGATGTATCGAGACAACCGACTTGCACATACGTCCTCTCATCGGGAGAAACGTTAATAAAGATACCTCGGACCATTATCCGGCCGCGCCGATCGTTTCTCACGACGAATTATTAGTCTCTTACCGCAACTACTTCGCCCGCGGATTTTTTTTACTCTTCATTTTTCTGACACTCATCTCGATTAAAGGCCGAGACAGTGCCGAGGCATCGGGAACGATAAAGCGACGATCGAATAAGGATCTGTCAAGGAAGCGGTCTTATTGCCCACCTCGAGCGATCGAGCAAGAATCACAATAGCCCGCACGAGACTAGAAATATTGCCCGGTATATTTTCTTATGTGGTGTACAAGTTGATATCTATGCAGCATCCACAATGGGTAAGGTCAGGACCCTCGTGGTACTCTATCGTGAGTCTCGTGTCCGCGAGGCCGTGCGCGCGTCCAATTCCACCGACAATAATGCACTCCGCGCGAATGGCCTGGCTCGAAGTCTCATCTTCCTCACTTCCTTGACTTCATTGCAGATTATTCTTCCGGGGGTCATTGACCCCCCCTGGCTACACCTCCATTCATGTTATTCGTATATGTGCCAGCTCAATGACAGTTATTATCGGGGCGTTGGCGGTATCCGAAGATGAATCTCGTTTTGTAATGGGAAAATTTTAAAATAGACTCGATTGTCGCGAGGAGCGACTACGATGTTAAAGATATTGGCGCTCGAGGTCGTACGGTAATTTCCGACTGGCAGACGTGTGAACGGGACTATTGAATTTATTGTTTTATTTTTTTCTTTGCTCACTCGTATATTTTCCATCGTATTTATTATTCGAAACAAAATTTTTTTTTTTTCAATTTCTAAAGAAACTTCATCCATGAAGAATCGAAATCGTGACGGAAAATATTTTTATGTAGAAGAAACATCGTAAATAAAAGTGTATCGTCAGCTCGGATTCTTCGAATTAATAATTCCCACTAATCCATGTACTGAGCCAGTGAGAATGAATCCTCGTATAGTCGGATTTTCGTCTGGGCAAAACGTTCTCTTTGACCTCGATGAACGCGAGAATCGTAAATTTTCACGATCCACATTCAATTTTGGAGACGTTCCAGGCGTCTCTGTGAAGGCCACAGAATGCATCCTTGCGTTCCTAGGAAGTCCTTCTCGAGTGACTGAGACATCAAGTCCTCACCCTCGACTCCGGCGCGCCACGTAAACTTCCTGTGTACCTCTATCTACGGGCTCGGTGACGCAACGGAACCACCGGCTCCGAAGGAGAAACTGCTAACCGAGCGAGCGGGATAGAGCGAGAAAACGAAGGGAAGAGAGAGGAGGCAATTTGTCCGGGAGCGGGGCGATGCGTATCTTACGCAGCGCCTTCGTCCACCGCCTACGTAATGCGCTCTCATCCCTCATCCTTACACGATGGACCACAGTGCGTGATGTTCTTCTCTTCTTCTGCACTGCTGCGTTTGTGCAAAGCGCGAGCGTGAGCCTTCTTGCATTACCTCAGCTCGATCTAGTCACGTGTCGACAATGAACCTGACGATAAACCTGACTATGAACCTGACTATGCCTTGTCAATCAAATCATTTTTTTTTTTGAAGAATATGTCGATCTCGACTCTCCTAAACCGAAATCTTTCGCTCTTAGTCATAGTTCACTGCCTCGATTCCTTTTCGATAAAAGTGAAGTCGGCTTCCGGCCGTGAAATAAAATCTTGCGGATTCGCTTGGATCGCAGTTACAAAAAAATTCATCGAGCTCTAATTATTAGACGGATTTAACACGCGAACAAGGACCATTCTGCTTGACACACTGTCCCCGTTTTAATTTGCAAACAGGCTCGTTAATTCCGGCTTACGATGCGACACTGGCATTTTTTTTTTTTTTTTTTTTTTTTTTTTTCAAAGTTCGACGTACACAGGAATACGGGGTTTCAGGAAACTTGGCGAGAAAGAAAAAAGGAAGAACGGGAGAAAAAAAAATGCGACAAAAGTTGGAAGTGTGGAGAAAGAGAAAGACGTTCGGTGTACGAGGACTGTCCTACGGGATCGAAAGGAGGTGGGCGCGGAGTAGAAGAGAGTAAGGACGTTCGAGGAGAAAAAGCAGACGCGACGCGCTTGTCAAACGCGTCCGCGCGAGCGCAGGTACCGGCCACTCGCTTGGATATAATAAAGATGGCGATATAGGAGTCATAATGTAGTGGTGTGCGGAATCGGCGTCGTTCTGCTCTTCCACCACCTCCTCCTCCTCCTCCTCCTCCTCCTCCTCCTCCTCCTCCTCCTCCGCCGCCTCCTCTTGCACCGATGCACCAAGCTGCAGCGGCGGCTGCTGCAACGGTGACGGCGGTGGCGGCTTGCATTCCGGAGCTCCCACGAGAGAGGACCGTCCCCGTCAGCCTCTCACTCACGCTCGGTCCCGAGACAAGCCCTTACTAATGGAGGAAATAAATTTCGGATTAAATCGTAGCCCGGCTACTTTATAAGGCTGCTCGCTTCTCTCCCTCTCTATCTTTCCGTGTCCCTCTCTCATGGATCCTCTGCGGTTCTGGACTCTCGAGGTGAGTTGCTGCTGATGTTGCTCCGTTTGTTGCTGCTGGCGTTCTTGTCGCACCACCGTGTGTCCGATCGCCGTGGACGCCATGGACGATTCCGTCCGACACATCCGCGCACGAACGATCCACGATTCGGCTCGACCACGCCGCACCATTTTGCCCCATTATCGAAGAGGGCATCTCTTCCTTTCGTCACTTTTGCCTCGCATGTTGAACCGTTGGTCACTTTGCGCCTTTGCTCCGCCGCATTTTAAGGTCAGAAAAAATTCGACTCAAGGAAGCTCAGGTGAGAAAGAAAAATCGTTCCCCACGGCGCTCTGGTAACGCGTATTTTTTTTTTTACTCCGTTTCCATGAAATAATGTATTTTCCTTGGTGTTTCCACCAGCCTTGTAAAAGTAGACGTTCGTCCGATTCATTCGGCGAGACGGGGTGAGCGAATGGGCAGTCCTCGGATTCCCGTACACGGCCTAGTCGTACCTTTTCTTTCCGCTTCATTCCCCAGCGTGCCCATATGTCCGGCGCTCGACGTGCCGCTCACAAACTACCCTTCCTACAAAGTGGACGGGCGGAGTTCGAGAGGAGGAGTTGTCAGAGGTGAAGAGAAGCGATAGAAGAAGGGAGTAAGAGGAGGCCGAGAAGGAGGCGCGGAAGAGGTGGAATACACGACGAGATATGGAAGTCTTCCATCTTTGAGCCTACGAGTCCTCCATGCGCAACGGCGCGCGATTACACGTCGAATGGTGTGTGTGCGTGCGCGAATCCGATGATGAAAACGTCGAGGGAGCGAGCCAGCGCGCGGTCTTAAGAAGTAAATAGAAAATGAAAGAGAATAATGGCGGATAAGAGGAGAAAGGGGGAGACACGCAGTGAAGAGCCAAAGGCAACGTACGAAGACAAGAAGAAGAGGGAAAGGAGGGATGAAGAAGTCGCGGGAGGGATGTGCGGAGGAGGGCGAAGGAGGGGCCGCGGGAAGTGCGGGACAAGGGGGTGGGAGGGGCGGAACGGGGGACAGCACGCTGTGCTGTCCTCCATAAATCTATCAGCCGCGGTTGTATAAATACGACTCAATGAGGCGACCGTGAATCACCCTGACGTGCTTCATAAGTCCCGGGAGTTTATTAAACCGGCGGGCATTTCTCATGTCGGGGATAAGATCAATACGGCCGCGCGCTCGGCCACGCTTGGCCCTAACCTCGTCCTCCGCCTCCTCCTTCTCCACCTCGTGTCGTTCTCGCCGCTCGGCCGTCTCCGCTCTCCGCGACCCCTTCTTCCCCTCGGAGCGTTATGACGAACCGAAAATAATGAGGTAAATAATAGAAAATAATCGGCGGATATCACGCGAGTTCGAGGTCTCCTTTATCAGCCTCGCGAGACGTGGATGCGTTTCGATGCCGACGAATTGTTCGATAACGGAAGGAACGTCCGAGCGTGCGGGATGGACCGGGCTCCGAGCCACGTTGAATCTCACTGCAGGTGCCTTTGGAGATTTTATTTTTTTTCCATGAGAATGGTATGCGGCACATGGAAATGAAGTCCATCAGAAGCTATAAATATAATACTATCGGACGAATGAGAGAGAGAGAAAGTCGATGTCGAGGTTCATGAATACATTGCCTGTGGCTGGGCACACTGTGGTCTCCCTGCTCCATTCACTCATTGCCACTCTCGCTCGCATGGAAAGAAAATAATATAATGAGTGGTCGATTAATTATAATTAACAAACGACACTTCACCGTCGCTCCGAAGGAAAGAAACAAAAAAATAATGAGTGGTCGATTATTTATAAAAAAAAAAAAAACCTTCAGGATTGCTACAGCACTTCGTAGACTTTGAAGCTGAGGTTGCGAAAAGCCCGACAAGTCACCGTATAAAAAACGCAATTCCATTTTATATTGAAAGCGTACACTGTCAAGAATGAATGTACCAGCACAGGAACTCTCAATGAGTGAACCAGTACATCAAATTAAACCTACGAATTTTATCCGAAATAAAAGTGCGATAAATAAAAAAAACAAAAAAATTCTTCAGAAATACCAAAAGTATGAAAAAATGACATTTTTATTCTTCGACAGTACGTACTGTGAGTACGACCGATCAGATTCCCGAACGAAGTAAAATCGACGAGACACCGTCACGATCCAGTGTGATCACGCGATTAATCGGTCACTCGAAAATTAAAAGCGCAAGATCCGTTCGTAATCGAGGTTTGCATTAACGCTTCCGGTGCCCGCTCGGGCATTGGCGATGAAGAAACAAAAAGTCCCGATCGCGGTATACCAGGTGGATACCGTGTACGAGTATATGAGTTACCGTGATTTACAATCATAGCGCGCTACTCTCTCACACTTGTTCCATCTCATTCGTTCGTCCCCTCGACCATCCCCTTCGCCCCACTCATCCACCCCTCTTACCACTCAGTCTCGCGGTACGTAATATCGGCTCTCACTATATTATCTAGCAAAACGAGAGACGGTGCCGGGGCCGTGGAACTTTTATCGCTGTGTGATATACGTAGACGGTTCAATTCGAATCTCTCTGCACGGAACCCTGTTGAGTACAGTGCATGCATCCGCAGTACGTATAGCATCGGGTGTACCATAGTAAACTATATACCTCCGCGTGCCCTCCTTCCGTTCGTAACATAGCCTTTAATTAGTGACCGATAAATTTAGACGCTCGTTCGCATCGCGGGCTTGGTAGCCACCCCGCTTCCCTTCTCTCGTAAGGGTTTATCTGCCGGTGTTGCAGGACACGTTGGATACCCGTTCGTTTCGCTCACACGTTCAATCCGCACTAGTAACTTCCACTAGCGGGTTATCGTACGTGTGTGCGCGCGCGCGTGTGTGCGTGAGTATCGGTGAGTATCGGCGATAATCCTCGTGAGAAACCTTGTCGGAAATCGTGCGTCCGTGCATCCGTGTTGGTACGAATGGAAACGAGTGTTTCATCGCCGGTTTCTTTTCTGACTGTGTTCGAGTCTCGAGAGTGTCGAGTCGTGGCGAGAGACTCGTGCACCGATGTTTCACGGTCTGATTGGTCGGTCGATCGGGGCGCCGCGGAAAACGGTCGGGAAACAGGGTGAGAAAAAAAATTGTGAAAGCGCACGGACGTTCTTCGGACGGCGAGGGAAAAGATCACGAATGCAAAGCGCGTCAGTTGAACATCGATGGGACGCGTAGTGTTTAAAAAAAAAAAAACCAAAAAAAAACCAAAAAAAAACAAGTTAGCTTCCTCTTTCGTTGCCCGCTAATATCGATTTCCCGGTTCCGGTTGAATTTCGATGCTGCCGCCTCGGACAAAGTTCGCTTGTTTGCGTTGTGCACAGAGATTTGTGTGCCTTGTACAGTACTCTGATTGCAGCGGGAGGTCGTGGGAGTCGGGCGGGATGAAATCGAGGAGGGGGTTGCTCGCCGGGGCAGAAGTGAGGGAGGAGAAAGGGGTTCGCGGAGGATACGCGCGCGCCGTATACAGTTGTTTCGATCTCCCTTTCCTCCTAAACCCTCCCCTTCCTTCCCCCCCCCCCCCCCCCCCGATTATCTACTCGGCAGCATCGGCAAAGTTGTGATTTAGTATTTTCCACGCCGTTAATTTATTGCCAAGCCTACCACGTTACGGTTAAACATAGTTCATTACCGGCGGGGCTGTAATTAAAGCATATAATAACGAGTCGTAACCCTCGAGGCCCTCCGGTCTTGTAAATCTTTGCGGCCGACAATCTCCCTCCCTCCCCCCCCCCCTTCCCCTCCTCACTCGCCAACAGTCTCCATCATCATTCGTCCGCTTTCCGATCATTCTTCCGGAGGAGTCTCGGTTTCTTTGCTCTCATGCCAATCCGACTCGTTCCAAGCCGGAGATGCGCTATTACAAAGAAAATAACGAGTGTGTCGATGAAGTGTACGGGGCGAACGGAGATTTCGATACCGTCTCGTCGGGGTAATTTAGGGAAACTCGTTGGCTGACGAGAGCGTTTCGAACGAGACTTTGAGTTCGACTGTTCGATTGACAATGCCGAATACTACAGAGGCGCCCGGAGGCTTGTCCGATATTTGGAAAAAAAAAAAAGTAACGAAGCAGGTAATTCGTGTCTGTCCTCGCACCGAAGTCGAAGAATTCTCGCTCTTCATCAAGTGTTAATTCTCTTCGTTATCGCTGTCCGGAGGGTCGGACGAAAGTGTACTAAACTATATACGTATATCGCGGGATCTATGGATGAATGCTTTACCTTCCGCTGGCACGGCGATGGGGTATATAAGGCAGGGCGGCGAGGGTGAGGAGCGGTTTGAGGGGGAGAAACGGCGGATAGAAAGAGAACGCGAGAAAATGAGGCTGGAGGAAGAGAAGCCGTTGCGAGGATGGCCGGGTTCAGGGTGGAGAGGGCGAAGAGTAGATGGAGGTTGAATGTTTCTTCTAGGAGCCCGCCGCGCGATTTATGGAGCGAAGTGACGGGAGGTGTTTATTGTGCAGCATCTGTTACGTTACTCCGGCTCTGCCGCTTGTCTCGCTTCCTCTCTTTTTATCCACGATGTTTCCCCCTCATATTTTCTCCGTCGCCCACCTCCCGTCCCTCTCGCTCTCGGTTCCGTTCCTTCGTTTCGTTCTCGGCGAGATCTCGCAGGTTCACGCCAACCCGCCGCCGACGCCGTCATACATACAACAGACGCCCTCGATTTATAGTTTTGAATTAGACGAGGAGAGTAAAAGAAGTCGGTCTCTCGGCGCGCGAGCGCGAGCTTTCTGCGTAAATTTCACCTCGTGAGGCACCCTCGGCTCCCGCACGATACTTCCTCCTCTCGTGCTTCCTTCGCGGCCTCCCCCGTTCGCTGCGTATTGAATTTTCCTATCGCTACTGGACGCGATAAGTCTCCGACGGGTCGGTGAAGCATTGCACATTTGGTCGTTAATACGCGGCTGTTTTTTTTTTTTTTTTTTTTCTCATCGTTTCGCGTCGTTGTCGAGGAAAGATTATTTCGAGGATGTTTGAAAATTGTCATCGAGTCGAATCCAACTTTGAAGTCGTCGGCGAAAGAAATTAATCGACGTTGAAAAAAAAAAAAAAAAAAAAAAAAAAAAAAAAATTGGGTCCATCATTCTTTGACGGAGGGACAGTGATCGGAAAATTGAGCCATTTTGCCTCGCGTTTCCTTCACAGAGACGAAGAGTCTTTCGTGATGCAATAAAAACGCGTAACAGGTAGGTCGCTTTTAATGCAACGAGTTTAGTTGCGTGTTGTTCCTCGATCCAGGGGAAATCGTTGGGGGGGGTTTTTTTTTTTTTTTTTATCCCGACCACTTTGTGTAGCTCGAGGCAGGTCTCTGGCGACGTGGATGGAGCAAAATGATCACCGTAGCTTCATCCATCCTCTCTTCCTCTCCACTGGCCTGCCCGCCGAGAGTGGCTGATGGCAGGAAAAAAGGTGTAAATCTGGACGAGAATCGCAGTCGGAAACGAGTTGTCACCGCACGCTATTTCTCTTCGTTCGTTCGTCGTTGTGGCCGTCTTCATCGTCTTCTCGTGGTAGTCGTGGCTCCTCCGTCGATGGGACCGGGCGGAGTAGAATGAGGAGAAGCGAGCGCACTGGAGAATGACTCGACGGCAGGAGGGACGAAGCGGTACTTCGTCGCGGACGGAACGTGTCGAGATGCCAGAATCTCGGTCCTGAATCTCGACCGTGAAGAATCCTACGCGGCCGCGTTCCACCCGTTACCGGAGTGACGATCGCCCCTCGGATGTCTCGTTACCTTCGATTAAATTTGTCATTCGGAACCGGGAGAGATGAGACTTCCTCGAAGGGCGCGGCCGAACTTTCTCCGGGATTATTCTACGTTCCACGTACGCAACTAAATTTTTAAATACCGTTCTCAGCCGCCACTTGGATGCTTCACTCGCTATCGATCTATCAATTCACGCCGAAAGATCTCCGAATAGAGTGAAAAGAGTATGAAAAAAAAAATGATATTTTTTTGTCGCGGTAATAGAGGCTATTTTGTTAGTTAATTAAAGCAAAAAAAAAACTAAATTCTTTTCGACTCGTATGATTTTTTTCGGTCCCGGTTGAAAGCCGCACTTTCCTCCCTCGCAGCGTAATTCGCGATTGCTCCAATTAACATTTGTGACGTAAGCGTCGAAGTTTCCGACTGGTACGTGGAATTAGTCTCGTCTATTTAAAAAAAAAAAAAAAAAAAAAAAAAAAAAAAAAAAAAGTGTCCAAGCTCGAAGGCAGACACATCGATACATCGCGCTGAAGCGTCCTTCTCCGCTTCGCCTCTCGAGCACAAGTACAACCCTACCAGGTTGGTACTGCGATGGATCGCTCCGGCTGTTTACGCTGCTCTTTGCAGCGGCGGTGGAAGCGGTGCCGTACGCGCCGGGAAGCGTGTCATACGCGACGCGTCAAGTGCAGACCGTGACGTCAGCGACAGCCAACAAAGACCGCGTAGGCCGGGCGCGCGGGGCGGTCGCGGACCGCGACGAGGGATGGAAAAGAGGGCCGATGAGGGTGCTGAAGGAAGGACGTATCGCGAGTCCGTGGGAGAGCGAGACGGAACGGCCAGACGCCGTTCAAGAGTGCGCGAGTAGCGAATGCGGGTGAGAAGCGGGAGCGATAGCGAGTCGCGAGCGAGAAAGCTTCGGCGAGGGGTAAAAGCGGGGACGAAGGAGTTTCCGCGCGGAAGCGGAGGAGAACGGTGACGGTGAGACAAGAAGAAGAGGGGAAGTGAACCAGTGAGAACGAGGTCCCGGCAGCTCGAGAAGCAAGAGGCAGGGAGACGCGTCACTCACTCGGTTCGTGTCACTTACACAAACAGACGTACATCACGAGCAGGCAGCAGCGGGAGCGGCGGTAGCGAGCGAGCTGGCTACGTGTTCCCTTTTATGTTCCCACACGCGCGCTCGCATAAACCTGTCAGTCTCGTGTCACGTGCAGCGCAGTCATTCACTGTCGCCGGCAGCGCACCGGTTGCAGTCACTGTCGAGGAACCGAAGAGAGAGGAGAGAGAGAGAGAGAGAGAGAGAGAGAGAGGGGTCGAGCAGTGCCACCGTGTGCCATTTCTCCCCGCTCGTCCTCCCCCGAAGTCGAGACCCGGACGAAAGAGTCAAGATGCCACCGACGAACAAACGAAACTGCACCGATGTGTACAGCTGCGCCGGGGTTAAAGCTTCTGGCACGATCACGATGTTTCGACTTTGGATAGCTGGAGTCGATACATCGCTGAAGATGTGTGTCAGCCGGATGTACCTATTAGTCTGTCGAGATAGAGATATCCAAAGCGTCTTACATACGACGAATAGAAAGACGATAAGAGTATGCAAAATTCCATCCCGCAGTTGCATCTCAGAGTGGAGATGCAGCGAGCCGGAATGCTGCGACTGGGAGCACTGAGAATGGGAATGCTGAGACCGGGGACAATGAGATTGGAGCTACCGATATAGTACTGAGACTGCGAGTGCCGAACTCGGTGTTACTGAGAGGACTGAAATAAAAAATGTGCCAGTCTGAGCGGTGATAAAATCCTCGTTAATGTACACGCGGATTTTTGTCAGTCTGCCGAGACTGAATACACTAAGAATACTGAGATCGAGAATGGTGAAACTACAATCGTAACCACAGAACAAATTGGTTCATCGGTCGGTAGAACTTCGATACGAAATTACAAGAATATTCGTGACGAAGCGTAGAACGAAAGACGAGAAGTTGATGGACGGTCAATTGATAATTTCTCTGCTTCACGTGCGGAGAACGTGAGTGGAAGAAAGGTTCGAGTCTTTTGCTTCTCGTCGGAGATGGGAAGCGCGGTGAGGGGAAGGTAAGAGGATTATGCTCGTGCTGGCGGATATGCGGGCCGGAGAGCCCCGAAGGTTTTATGAGATATGAAAATGAGGACGGCCGTAATAAAAGTGATGTAGGGGGCTCCTCAGAGTCATTCCTGAAGGCGCCACGAGTCACTCGTCAGGTTTATGCGGAGACGTCCATCATCCCAGTGACGGGCTTCATTGCCTCCTGGCGGCGAAGCGCTCCGATTCCACGCTTCTCCGGTTCTACGTCCGTCTCCTCCGTACTCTCCTTTCGCTCTACTCGCGGCTCTTATCCTTCTCGCAGCCTTCACTCCTCCTCATATCCCTCTCCGCCTCATCACATTTCGCCTCGCATGTTCCTCCACGTCTCTGTCCGAGCGCTCCGAATCCTCCCGGAGCGGAGAACAAACGAGAAGGAGCGACGGGAAACGAGATAACATGAACTCACAAAAGCTTTATTCTTACTAATACTTCACTGCTATCGCTGCGAGGCTGTCCGCGATCTCGTATCTGCTTCGCTAGACCGGCAAGCGTCTTCCGCAACGTCAAACGGCACGTTCATAGGGCGTGGTGCACCGAATGATGTACGATTTTATTCGGTCGACTTACGCGATTTTACTGGCGAACCGGCGGGGCCGCGCACTTTGCCGGAGACACGCTCTCAATCCTTCAGCGTAATACACATCAAACGCATTACGTTTGCTCGCTTTTGACGATTTCCGTGCACAAATAAAAAAGAGATGCTTATCGGGACAACTTTCATAATACTAATTGTGGAAATTGATTTCCACATTTTGCAAAAAAAAAAAAAATTGGAGTTTGTTGCAAATAAAGTTGCAAAAATATTTGATTTTTTCGTCATTTCAAAAAGCTGAATATTCACTCCGTCATTGTGTTAAAAAAAAATGCACGTCCTTATTGTCATCTATGAAAAAAAATACGGGTCTTGGTAATCGACGTAGCTCCAAAATTATTGTTGAGATAGATTGCATTCCGGTACGTCGTAAATGGATTTTTATTATTATTTATGCACCGTCAATCGGAGAATCGGCGATTCGATCATTTTACGAGGGTCCACTTGATCGATAATTGATTGATCTTGAGCTTCAAAATAGCTAGAGTTATCCTTGCCGATCGGCCGTCGTTGGAGCCAACGTTATCTTATTTTTTTTTTTTTTTTTAAATTGATTTATGAAGTCGACACGCTGGCTCGCCGCCTCGATTTTATTTTGCAATATCTCGGCAGTGTCTCTCCAAGCTTTCACACTCGTACACTACGATATACTCCATAAAGCAATTCTTAACGCCGAAGGAGGACGTACTTTACGAGGTGCACGTCCTCGACGATCGTCTTTCGCCGCCGCTCGATCGACCTCAATAACCATTCGTCGATTAATCGTCGTCGTAGTCGCAGTCGGCCTCCCAAGTGAATTATCCTTCTCGTTCGTAGATGACCGACCGGTTTGAATCGTGTATCCGAATGAAATATCATTTTCCCACACCCTCGCTAATTTTTTTCATCAAATTTCACCGTATTTCGCAGCTACCTTGACAGTGGATCAATGCACATTTTCCCGAGCATTTTGCGTTTTGCTAAAAATGACGCGAGTCGTAAAATTCGAAAAAACGTCAAACTCTGATCACCCAAAGTACTTCGTCAAAAATATCGAACGATAGCGATAAATCACTATTCGGATTTTTCAGTTTTTTACATTCTGAAAACGCATTTAAAAATTAAAAAAAAAAAAAATTGCGCCTATGAAATAATTCGATGCGTTGCACGCTTACTCACATGCGTCAACGCCTCATGACGTTCAGGATGTAACGTACTCTCGCTTTTTTACTTTCTGCAGCTTTCGGTGCGTTCGTCTCGGCTCGTCGCCCCTTCCATTCACATTCCGCGCGCTTCTGCTAGCTACACGGAAAAGTGAAATATCCTCGTGTAAGACGCGGTTTCTACTAGACGAGAGCCATCGCGCAGTGTGAAGGGTTGAGTATGTTCGAAATAAAAAGAATGTGCTGTGAGGGAAGAAACTGCACAGTGAAGAAACACGGGAAGCAACGCGAAGACGAGCCGAGTGTGTAACATGCGCCCAGATAAATCGGCTTTGCAACGGAGAGAAGTGGCTTGGGCGAATGTGTCTCCATTAGGGACCTTCCGGTACCGAGACACGATCTCGAGATGCCTGGATCCAAAGATCCGTGTCGTTACGTACGTAGCTTTGAGAGAAACGAAAAAAAAAAAAAAAAAAAAAAAAAAAAAAAATTCCTAATTAATCCAGACGCGATTGTAACCGTTCCAAGATAACAAATAGGAGAAAGTCTAGTCTATGTGAGCAGAAACTTTTTTTTCTCGTACCGCAAAATATCAATGATAATTTCTCTCGCGTATTACATTTCCCCCCCCCCCCCTCCCCCCCCCCTGGCATATCCGTCGATTTGTGAAATACGCTTCGAGGACTTGGTGAGTTTGATCAATGCGGTTCAAGAAATACCAGTTTGAAGATAAGAGCTGCATATGCATGTTGGCATTAGCACAACCCGTTAATTCGCTCAAGGATGTTATTGGGTCGCTCCGAAAAAAAAAAAAAAAAAAAAAAAAAAACCTGATTGAATAATCGTTAAAAAAAAAATTCAAATTTTTTCGTGGCTTCAACCAAATCGCACCTCCGAATGTACGTGAGACACATGACTTTGGAGAAAAATCCAACGACTCTCGGTACGATCGTAACTCCGCGCGAAGTCGATTCGCGTGCAAGCGAGATGAATCCGGAGTCGCAGCGAACGTTGGCGTTTATTCGTGGGAGTTGTGTGTCGGGGTGACCGGTTGACGGACAGCGACCAAGGCACTGACCCGAGGCAGCCTGCGTTTCTTTCTTTCACGAACGTTTACCGCGTAGCCTCGCGCCTCCGCTCTCGATTCGGTGCAATCGCGCGCCGCGAAATACACACACACACACACACACACACACACACACACATGTGTACCAATCGTGAGTGCACACGTACACCGGGCTCTCCGCGTCGTCTCAACACGAGAGTGTTGAAGCACACGGCTCTTGGCGACGAGGGAATCCCTCGTGGTCTTTCTCCTCGTGTGCGTATCCTTTCAATCCTACTCGAACCGATTAAGTCGCCAGCTAGGGGCATCGCGTCTCTTCCCGGGGCTCTGCGATCAGTGTATATATATATATATATATATATATAAACATGGTATGAACTGCAATACGCTGCCGTGACGCCGAGATGATGCTTTAGTGACGGATCTTAATTAGAGAGGAGATAGCGCTGAAAGATCGGCCGGCATTAATAATGCGCGTATTGCGCGGCGATTTATGTCTAAAACTGCACGGAATACCGAGAACGATTCAACGTCAGGTGCGTTACGAAATTTGCATTGAAGGTAAATTATAATATCGAACGGTAGATAACGGAAGGACGTAGGAAATAATGTTTAGAAGTCGGTTGGGCTTTTTTTTATGGGACAAATCGCCTGTACAGTGTGTAATGTATTCGAGTTTCCAATGACGTGTGATTCGATGGATGAGCTGGTTCTCAGGAAATTCGAGCCTAAGCGAAAGAATCGGTACGTGCATTCGTCAACGTGAAATCTTTTACAGTCTTAGGGATAAATAACGTCGGTGTGATTGTGCATTTCGTGAAAAATTTCAGATGTACTTTGATACGCTACCGGTCGATTCGATTGCATTGGAGCGCGAGACGTTGACCGTCGTCGAGGCGAATACGCGGGACACTTTTCTCGACGGGTTCGGGAAACGAGATGCTGCGCTGCAGTCGCGGATTCGAAATATAGTCAGGCGGTTGCAATTAGATGCAGTCTAAAGTTATCGCCGCGGGAGTTTGAAGACGCGCGGCAAATCCGGACGCGCGATCGTCATCATCATCAAGAGGCTCATGACACACTTAGTGGCCGATCCTGTCATTGCCTTCTGATACTACCGCGAGCCGCGAGAAATGAACGGAACGAGAGTGACGGGTTTCCCTCTCTTTGGTTCCCCTCACTTTAAACTCTGGAAAGTCTCGCGCACGAGCTCTTTGGCTCTTCTCATTCTCCACCGCTTTATCACTCTTCGCGACGGTGTTTCTCTGTGTTTGTTCCCGGTTTGCGCTCCCCTCGGGACTTCGTGAAACTGCCGTTTGACGCGGCGGGAGGGAAACTATTTTCGCGCTTGAGCGTTAAGAGCACGCGTTTGCCAGTCAACGCTGGTAAATTCTGCCGTGGCGGGTCGACTACTTGTTCGCCGGTTCGTTCGCTAGGTCAGTCCTCCGTCGTGAGGGAAGCTCGGACAGGTGAAAGCCCAAAATACGACAATTTGCGTTGGTCACTCGTCTCCCGTCTTGCGGCAGAATGAAACGCTCCGGAAGGAGTGAGCTGGAATTAAGGTGCGGACTCGAAGAACGGAGCGAAGGAGCACTCGAGGAAGCTTACCGAGTGGCGTTGAAGCAGAATTCACTCTGTCGCTGACTCGTTTGCAGTACGATCTGGACGGGATTTGGGAACAAGATTCAACAACGGGACGACTTCCGCGTCGGTGCTTCGTGAGATGAATAAGGAAATAACGAAAAAGCCTGCTCGGTCTCTTTCGGAAGATTCGCTGATTCGGACATTTGCGCGACACTTCGTAGATTCGACCGTTCGCGATTTGGACGTCTGCAGCTTTGGATATTTGTAGATTCGGACATTCCTGGTGTTGCGACCCGTCTTCATTCTCTCACTCGCTCGTTCGCAGTCGAATCCCGGATCGAGAACTACTACCAAGATTCAGCCACGAGGCTCGCGTTTTTCGCTTCCAACCCATGCGAAACGGACGAAGAAATAACGAAAAAGCCTGCAGGTTTTTTTCTCCCCGGTTCCTCTCTCGCTCGGTTTCGTCTCTTTCGCTTTCCTTCATCTTATCGCCGAAGCCCTCGTTCTCTCTTTCTTTCCGTCTTCTTCTCATCTGCTCGACCCGACTCTCTCGGTATATTTACCGCCTCGTGTCGCCGAGTGGATCTTCTGTGTGTATCGCACCGCTCTCGCGTCCGCTACTCTCGCACGAAACTCACACGTTCGCTCGCTCGCTCGCTGTCGCCCTCCAAAACTGTCCCGGCGCAGCACGATTTATGTTTCCTCCCGCGAGCGGATTGATCCCTTTTTGTTGTCGAATATGTGTGCTTGCGCTCACTCCTTCCCCATCTTCCGCGACATCTTTCGTTCTCCCACATCTCCCTCCTTCCTCCTCGGCCAGATCTCTGCGACATGTATCGTGTGCCGCGTCGCACACGGCGCACCTCACTTGTCACGCCCGCACAGCAATCTGCTGCCAACTCGGAGTTCTTTCTCCTCTTTTGCTCCCCTATTCTCTCAGACACGGTGCTCCATCTCTCGGCCTCCTGGGATTGTTTGAGCTTGTTCCGCTGCAATTCGACGTTTCTTGTTAAATTCTACCAGAAACCTCGTACATCGTAACTAAGGCGGCGCCGTTCGTGCCGGCGAAGATCTTCGCCTCTCGCGATGATACGCCATGTAATGCGATGCTGGACGGAGAGAAAGATCCGGACATTTTTATCCCACCGCGTGTACAATTATCTTAAATGAACCACCAAATCTCGCCGTGCACCAAATATTTTGATGAGGTAAAAGTGGTAAATATGGAATGTGGAATTCCCCACATTTACTCCGGTTACTTTCTGCGACAGACGTAACAGACGGTTCAATCTTCGTGTCTGTAGGTCATGGCAAAAGTCACGTTTCACGGCAAAGCATACTTCAATGCCACTTATTATGCGCATGTAGAACAAGTCTTATTTCTCACACGCTAATTTTACTTCTCACACGCTACTTTTACTTCTCACACGCTAATTTTACTTCTCACACGCTACTTTTACTTCTCACACGCTAATTTTACTTCTCACACGCTAATTTTACTTCTCACACGCTAATCTTACTTCTCACACGCTAATTTTACTTCTCGCCCGTGGGCAAAATTACCTCGCTCCAGTCACGTGAGATTTTGCGACCCATTATATTTCGAATGCCGTCACGAAGAGGAAAAGGAAGAAAATCGAGAGAGAAGAGAATCAGTGGTATCAACGTAGGCAGAGGGTAGACCGCAATGTATTCGAGCAACCGATCGGCCAGTCGCCTATCTTGCCGCGTGCGCGCGCCGTCTCGAGACTCGCGGACGCGCGTGAGAGCGACGACGCGGAGCTGGCGCATTTGTAAATGCGGCACGTTCAGCTTTTAAACCTATCTGCATGACACGCAGCCAACGGGCAGGCCTGCACTTTCGAGTTACGATCTCGCGCGCTGGGTTTCGATAAATGCTAAACGCGAACACGTGAGCTTTCTCGTCGGTGCACACTTTATTGCTCCTATGCTGCTTGCCTGCCGCCCGACGACCGCCACGATCGGGCCCTTATACCCTCGATTCCCTCTTCTCCTTTCCTCGCTTCTATCCTCTTCCTTCACGTCTCTTCCTTGTTTCATGAATTTCTTATTCTTTTTTTTTCCTCCTCCGCGTGTATTCCCTTGTTCCCACCTCCGTTTATCTCTTATCGCATGCTTCAATTTTCCTTCAATGTGCAAATTACACGTATTCTATTATTCTCGTCAGTCCCGTCAATATCGCTCTACGGCAATGTTGGCCCGCGCGAGTCAGAAGTAATGAGGAATTCGTGTAAATCCACCGGTCGTCCTCGACATTACGATCCCATCGCGGGACCGTCTCTTCTCAGCGTGGCTCGATCTCCGTCTCGGGTCTCACATCAGGGACTTTCAGCGTCGAGACGACACCGATCGTCGGTTTGAGACTGCAGCGCTCGAAGGTGCTTCGCTTCGGCCAGCTTGTCAGCCGGTGGCGTTTTACGATTTCGCGACAACGACAGAATTATTATAGGGCAACGTCATAAACGTCGGGTTTCAGGCCGTGGAAGCGTCGGGCGCTAACGCGTCCCCGAACATTGAAAGAACGGAGACGAAGACCGAGAATTAAGAGAGATTCTTGAAGCGAGACACAAGGAACGTTGAAAGTCGCGCGAGCGAGAAAGAAGACGGCGCATCGCAGCGTAGCCGCGATCGCGTCGTCCCGAGAGTGGCAATAACTGTCCGGGAAGGTCTTGTCCTCTGAAGTCATCTGTAAATATCACGGGCCAGCCGTCAGTAAATCAATCGTCGCGAGCTCGCGAGGCTTCTTCGAGCCGGCCGGCATGAGCCTCGTTTTTCCGTGAAAGCTTGTGTACCGCAAGACGCACACGAGACCGGATTTTCGAAGCTCTTCAACGCAAAGAGATCGCTCTCTTTTCCCACAGCCGGCGACTCTTCTGTCCCACATTTCCAAATTTTCAAATCTATTATTGGCCACTTCGCAGTGTCGCTTGGAAATACAATTTATGAATTGAAAAATTTTATGTAAATCGTATACCTCTGAGTTATATTAAATATAAAAAAGTTCGATAGTGCTAACGAAAAAAAAAAATTATTACCCCCATAAAATGATAACGAGAATTTCTGTCAGAATATTTTTGTAACCCCAAATTTTTCGCATTTTTTAACGAAAAAAATCCAACTTGTATACGTAATATAAAAAAATGTGGCAAAAAATTTTGATTGGTCGATGTTCACCACTTTCGCCCCTACGCAGATGGCCAGCCTGTTCCGCACAACGTTGCGCTCCGCTATTGCTTTGCCATTGTTCAAGATCGTTACCAAGTCACCCGAGCGAATCTAACCGAGCGTAACTTCGATCGACTAACGTACCGACCGGAGATAGAAGTGCATGTGAGGGGTTGAAAGTGCTCGTAGCGAGGACACAGCGGCGTCGAGTTTTGGATGCGAGGGGGCCCCGCGCCGGACACTCGGTTTGCGAGACACGTCCTGGTAGGAGTTGACCCATCTCCCAGCCTCCACGGACATTTCGCACGGGGTTCCTCCCCGGTCGGCTTCGACCGCAAGCTCCGCGTTACTTTGGCATCAACAACAATCTCGAGCGTGGCGGTGCGCTCCGTTATTCCGTTAGTGTCTTAACGGTCGTGGCAGGGGATGCAGCTAGCAGCTTGTTGGACACGGGGACGGTGGCCCTCGTCCGACAGCTACGCAGAGGAGGAAGAGTCGGAACGAAAGGGTGAACGGGGACGAAGGACGAGAGAACGCTGGACTACGTCGCTCGAGTCGAGTACGACGTGCTGAACTCGGTGAGCGGCCGACTGGACATACACTCCACGCTCGCCTTCTCCACCTCTCTATACATTCACCTGCTTCTCTTCGTTTACATAAGAGCTATCTTCGCCTCTCCCGCCAGCCCCCGTACGGTCCACTCTGGGGGCCACTAATTAAACAGCCACGAAGCGGGAAAATTGAATCAGTCGAAGAGACAAGGGAGCGTAGACGCAGAGGTGACGGCCAACTAGCCGCAACTATGGTGTCTATAGTGAGAGGAGGTGAAGAGGAGATGAGGGCGTAGTGGTGGTAGTCGTACCGACCCATCTCGATGGCGGGATAAGGGACGGTTGGCAAGGGAAGCTGGAGAACGCAGTAGCGGGCTGAATCGCTGCCTCTATATACACATACATATAGTACGTATATATTGTACATATAAATATATAGGTATGTATTTGAGTTGGGTTGGCGCACGATGAGGCGCACACACCGGCACCGGGTTGATGCAACGGCGAAAGGGGTGCAGCGTCAAGGCTATAGACGCTAGACCGGCGAGTTTAGACTACGGGACACCACCACTATCACCACCGCAGCCATCAAGACTACCACCGGCTCACCTAGCAACCACGAAAACTACCAACACCGGAACAGCAGGGGGCAACATTGACACTACCATCATTGACCGGCTGATGACCCGACCGGCAGGGTCGTTCGTTTGTCCCTGTCCCATGCAACGCTGCCACCACCTCGGTCTATGAGGTTGCCTCCGTAGAAAAGTGTACTCATCCGTGTACAAATCCAAGATCGTCCACGGATGTTGACGAGCTTTGCATCCGCGAACAACGCCCGGCATTGATCTTTGCTTTTTTCTGGATATCGTTATCATGCTGGACTTCCAGCAAGATTCCAACGACATTGAGCACAGTATTGATAATGGGCAGCGCACCCATCAATGGGCACTTTCGGATGAGAACAGTTGACTAGAGAAAAGCAACTTAATAATCGCGGTGTGCAGAGTTCGCTGAACACCGAGAAGCACATCGTACACATTTCGATGCAGCCAAAGATTGCGTCGGTTGGAGATTGACACGGACGAGGATGCTGTCTGTGGAATGAAGGAGTGATGTAGTGTTACGTGAGGAAGCGCGTTGTCGGAGGAGGTAGAGACGGAAAACATCGGGCAACCGTCCCTTGTCCGACGAAGCCTTGGCGAGAATGATGGATCGTTATTGATAACGTTGCTGCATGGTCTCCTTAGTGGAGATCCGAGGAGCCCTCGGATCAAGAAGCGAAGTTTGGGAGAAACAGAGGTGGAAGAAGTATCGGGAGCAGCAGAGTTTCGTCGGTTTGGAGATTCCGTGACAAGGGTACAAGGCCATTACCAATACGACCGGCGTACGCGGCTCGAAGTCAGTTTTGACTATCAAAGTCCGCCACAAAGTCGGAGACCCGACGCGACGCAATCCGCGAGAAGACTTCGTCGAATCTCACGAATTTTTCCCTCAACGCCTGTATCATAATTCTCGGCAAGATTCAATCGTCTTTCCGTACCTGCGAGTTCACGAGATCAATAAAATTCCGCTCGAAGTTCTTCGCCTCGCCTAATTCGTAGTTTGTTGAGTCCGGAATTTATGAAAAGGTCGTAGTCGTGTTTCTCGAACGCTCGTTCTCCGTTCAACTAAATGTTAAACGATTAGAAGAGCGAGCGAGCGTTTCCGGCGCGGTAGTTGCGAGGGTTGGTAGGGTTTATTACGAAAATTGTCTTCCGAAATGGGGGGGGGGGGGGGGGGGGAGTTCCGGTTGTTCGTGGAGAGGACCGAGGCAAGCGGAACGATAGAGCTTGAGGAATGGATAGACGAGGGGATGTTACGGAAAACAGGCAGAGCATCGACTTTTCGCTCGGCGGGACTTTTACGAGCGGCGGAGTGAGAGCGAGGGTTTCGTTCGTTTTACCGAAGAGCGTTCAACGGCAGTGGCAGTGTGGCAACTGGTAGGGCTCACGGTTCACGAACTGCGGACTATTCTGAGAGATTCATCGAAGGCGCCCTTCGTTACGGGGTAACGGGAAAAGAGCCGGTAACGGCTGATGGGCGAAAGGTTGAGTGGGCGTCGAGGGGAGAGTTCGAAGCGCGGGTGGCAGAATTGCTCGGAGGCCTAATGAAAATATAACAGTTCCTATGCCGCTCAGAGAGTTCGTCTGCTGGCAGCCTTCTGGCGCATCAACCTGACACATAAACTCTTATTATGCTATACGTTACAGCGAGCGAGAGAGAAAGAGCGGGGGCGCTAATGGAGCCACAAGTCAGGCGGCGCGTATCGTGCGGTGAGCACCTTGCTTCTCCTCGTGGTCCTCATCCTCTTCGCGCTCCGCTTCCTCCCTCTCCGGCCGCTCGCGCGCTCTCCTCACACCGCTCCCGGTGCTCCTGCAACCGTCTACTTATTTTATATTTAACCGTCGTAAAGAAGAAGCTACTTACCGGACCCGTGGAAATATTTAATAATAAATTCCATATACCGTACCGGGGCGGATGCTGCGAGCGAGTGAGCAGAGGAGAGCGAGGAAGCGAGCGACTCTCGATTAGTTATCGCGGTCTCAGGCTCCGCGGTGAACGTGGAAGACCTTGGTGGCGACGAAGCAAACGACGGGACTCGCCTGAGACTCCCAACAGAAGAAACATCGGAATCATCTTCGTCGTTCGGCGAACTCGCGAAGAAGCGGGGACGAGGAGGAAAACGGATAAAGATAAAGTAAGAGAATATCTCTCGGATGTATATGAACACTTCTTCGTCATGAATTTATTCGATCCCCGAAGCGAGCCTGTCGAGCCCGAGACACAGCGCGAGACACAGCGCGAAAAGGATTCTAATAAAGTGTTATTCTTAAAAGCGTACGCGTCTCTCGTTTTGGAGTGAAAATATATGCTCGACGGTCAGTGAGACGGGCGTATACCTTTCTCGGCGGACTCTACAGATTACTCGCAACGAAGAAAAATCTTGTTAGTTACCCGTCCAATACCAGCGTGAAGATCAGGGCCGGAAGATATAAGATGGGGAGCTTGAAAATCCTCGGAGCATTCTTTTTCCGGCGAGCCGTGCGAATACGACTGGATCAGGTTTCGCTCGGTAATCAGGAGTGGAGTACGCTATCCATTGCTGCACAAAATTGTATCTATCCATTGAATCTCCGTCGGACGTACGAAAGAGCAGGAAGACTGGATCGGTCAGATTTTTATCTGGATTTTTTCGCTATCGAAAAAATCCACGAGAATTACGGTACAGTCGAGTCGAAGCAGCGTTA
This sequence comes from Listrodromus nycthemerus, assembly GCA_963978505.1. Lineage (NCBI taxonomy): Eukaryota > Metazoa > Arthropoda > Insecta > Hymenoptera > Ichneumonidae > Listrodromus > Listrodromus nycthemerus. Next base: position 2,851,787 of record OZ021683.1, read on the forward strand.
AAACATTTGCGTCTTCGACGATCCAATTGAATTTACCCTTATGGCTCGACAAGTATTCCAAGACGATGCAAAAATCACCGAATTCCAAAATCTTGATGACAAGCTCCCGCGTCGTTCGGTCCGTGAATAGGTGGAAGAGGCGAGTGTGATCGAAACGTGTCCACATAAATTCGGACTATCGTTGGGCCACCGTGTAACTCGAGTAGGAGTTGAGGCCATTGGAGGCGGCAGGGGGGGGGGGGGGGGGGGGGATCGCATATGAAAATTACAAAGCTATTAATTATGACCGCGATAAATTAAGCAGCCGAGGCCATTATAGAGCGTGAGCGGGCGAGCGAGCCTCGGTGAATTGTTGGTAAACTTGGTCCAAGTACGCAACACAGTGCGAGTGTAGAGATGGAGGGAGTAGCTGGAGCGAACGTGGCCGTAGTAGCGGCGGCTCACCAGCAGCCCCATATAATAATGGTTGGTTAGAATGCTAATATATGTCCGGACGAGGGTGGCACCGGGGGACCTTGCATCATCGGAGGACCCAACTGGGCACTCGGCCGCCCGTTCCCGGCTTACTCCCGGTTCCCTCTTGCTCCAACGTGTCCTCCTCCCGCCGGCCGCCCGGCTGTTCTAGTCGCACGCGGGCACGTTGACCGGACACCGCATAATCTGCACCCCGAGATGTTATTACTCCCTGAGACACTAAAACTCCAGCGAACAGGACCGCCGAGTACCGACGCCGGCCTCCCATCTCCAACACCTAACGGCATCCGCCTAACCGCACCGAGGCTCCGGTCTCAGTGTTGTTACTCAAGGACTCTACTCCGTGTCTGGTCCGCGTACTTTGCGTATGCCGCGACCAGTTAGTTGAGAGAAGCTTCGCTCTTCGAGACACTTCCGGCCACCTTGGAGATCCATTCGCCGAGACCCGAGGGACTAATTGCACTGGACGAGAAACCTTCTGGTCCAGACCTCGATATCAGCCCTATCGGGCTTGGCGAACGGTAGTCCATGCTCCGCGATAGCGAGTCGACATCAACCGACGAAACTTTGCTCCTATAGTTTATCCACAGCTAGTCCACGCAACTCGATCGTAACGCGCCAAGGATAGTGGTTCTTGTATGTGAGTGAAGTAGACTGTCGATCATTGATACCTGGTTTTTATGGATATCCTGAACGACATACCAAGGTGATCGAGAGGGTCGTTCTGCCAAATTAAAACTTTGAAGAAGATATCCAGCAAAGTAAAAAAATCCAGGCAGTATGAAATCTCATGCTGAAAAAGGTCGAAGAACATTTGATTTCCTTCCCCAAAACGAAGATTACGAAATCAGAGTCAACGCTCGCACGATCCGTCGTAAAGCCCAGCTGAGCGGCGTACTTTCGTTGGGTTTGTAGATCCGTTTGGATGGGAGAAGTCAAGGCATTGCAGAGTGGAGATTCAAAGCTTCGGTGCTCTCTGCGAGGTTGATTGTCCAGCGAAAACTTGCGAGCCAGAGCCGAAGGGACGGTGGAAGTGGACAGCACCAGCAGCAGCAGCAGCATCTCCGGATCAGACGGACATTTGGAAGTGGCACGAGAGTTTGGCCTGGGGCGGTTTCGTCGTCTTCGGACTGCAAGAAGATTTCCTCGCTGCTGCTGGGTCGTCCGGCGTATGCCGGCTTAGCGTCCCCGAGCAACGACGGCAACGACGACTTCGGCTATGTAAGATGACGATGGTTTTGGTGGTTGTACGGCGATGCGGCGTTTGTTGTCGCTCGGTAGCTGGCTCGGCTTCCGTGGTGTACCGCTTGTGGCTCGGGATTCTCGCGAAAGCCGACACAATGCCGACACCCTACCCTAGGGGGTCACGTCAACCCGGTCCATAGCAGTAGCTGGCAGACGTACCCAACATTTACCAGTAGATTCAACAGCGCACCAGCGCAGGGACCAGTCGGCTTGGAAGGAAGGACCTTTGTACGTCCATTACACCCTCTAAGAAGTACTCCCGAACAAACAAACGCCATTTCGCAACGTCCGTCGCACTCTGAGTGACGGTTCGCTGGGAAACTCGGAATCCTACATCGCTGACCATTAATTATCATACCACGGCGAACCTCCGGATGGAGAGTGAGTTCATCGGTGATAAACTGGGCTATGGGGAACTGAAACCGGCGGGAGTGAGGGCCAAAGTCGGACAGTTGAAGTCCCGGTGGATCCGGCGCGGAAACTTTTTCATCGACTGATCGATCACTGTCTTTCACCGATGAAATGTGTTCGATTTGGGTCGGCTCATTTGAATGAAAGGGCTTTCGATCGAGGATTTCTGGTGGAAACAAACTTCTCACCTGCCGATACTTTCGTTATTACACGGATCAATCTAGGTCCTTAGTTTTTCATTCCCGCGGACACTAACGATGATATACCGTGTTCATTCCATCATCCATGAATTTCAATGCTTCATCGACATCTGGGATCAGGAGGAAAATGGCTTTTGACTCGAGTGAAAATAACCGCGGAAAGATTCGGAGTTCGTCATCTGCGAGCGCGTATATAACGGCGAGGAGTCGGTGGAAGTAGCGTGGGTCGCCCGGTCGTATTTGTTGCGTGCAGGTTCGCGAGATGGTACCAGGCATACCGGCTTTACACGGGGACCGCCGCCAGGACGCATAATATAACGGACGTGCATAAATCCACGTGCCAGTCAACAATGTGCATAAATACTGGCCCCTTGTAACGTGGTCTCGTTGTGCAGGAGATGGGGCGCTGGGGTGGTACCGGGCGTTTGGGGTCTCCCGTTCCACGGATAGGGCTTTTCGAGGGTCGGCTAGCTGGGCCCCCCCTCTAACCCCGCCATCCTACTCACGTCTCACCCTCCCTCGACCAGCACGGCAGACTCGCGCAACAACTATGTGGCATCGCAGTTCCTCACTCCGACTAGACAGCCTGCGGTTATGCTCGTCCGGAGCCGAGGACGAGAAGCTTCCACCCGTTGCCCGCTTCGCCCCGGATGCTTCGGACTGGAAACCCCACGTACAACGCTCCGACGAATGAAATTTTACTGTAATCGGCAGCGTAGATTTCGTCCGAACGGCACGATAATGGGAAGGTTTCCGGAACGAAAATTCCTTCTCGTGAAGTCCGGCTCGTGGTTGCCGAGTTTTTCCGTCGCGTGTGTTCATTCGTATCCTCCGCGATAAGGCGAGCGACAACGGGAGCTTAAAGAGAGAACGAAATTTCAGAAGTATCGTTGGCAATCCGAATTCCATGGTACGCATTATCCGTTGGCTCCGGGCAAATACGCGGTACGTAGATATACGTTTCAATCTCCGGCGTAATCCCGGATGGGCGACGCGGTATTAGAAAAGTTTGTTTGGTCCTACGTCACGATACTTCCTTAGCGAGCTTACACCGACTCTCCTCCTTCGTTCCTTCTATTCTCTCTTATCTTATTCCTCCTGTTTGTCTTTGCTTCTTTATTCCCCGTTCCTTCTTCGGTCCCACTGTCCTCCTCTTGGGCTACCATATCGCGCCGCTGAACAACTTCGAACCCCGTGATTACCGGGCCGTGTGAAAAGCAAGAGCTACGACCACTACCGAAATATAACTCGGCAAAGACGTCCCGATATTTCGGACTCGGCTGGTGGCGCTACCAGAGGCGACGACCGTGGGTTTCGTCGGGAAGCCAGAATCTAGAGGACACCGGGGACCACGAACATGCTGCTTTCGTCGCAATCTTATCCTGCGCGGCTCTGGTCAGTGATATACTCAACCTCCGCTTCTCCACCCACGGCTCTCCTCAACCGTATCCTTTTCTGGTTTTCCTCTCTTCCTCATTGATATACCGCTGTCCCATCTCTATTGGACATTGCTGAGTGCAGCGACGGCTCGTACAGATACACTTTACCGTGTCATACGCTTCCCTCATTCCATTAGTCTAACGGTTGCCACGTTGCCGGCAGTTCTTCCGGATTTTCCTCGACGATTGGACGAGTGGTCGACTTCGGTTTCGAACTCGTAAATAGAGCCGATCCGATAACCCTCTGGACATCGGCTAATATTCCAGCGGAGAGCCGGTACGATGTCTTTCAGGCTTTCGGGAACCATTGCCCTGACCCGTCCTGGTGGATGAGTTGCGCGGGAATAGCTGCGGTGAACACAGGTAGAGTTCTCGCGCGACGAGACCGGAGCCGTGGAAGGAGCTGGAGCAGCGGCGCCAACGAAAGGACGGAACGAAAAGTGTACAATATTTATATTATCCCAACAGGACACTCCGAGTAACACGGACATGATTGCAATCCCGTTCATATATCTTCGGGTATACTGCTGTGGCGCGACTCTCTACGCGACGCTTGGGACATATCAAAAGCGGGACTACCGCGCTCGGCCACCGCATCGTCGAGTCCGCCGGGTCAGCTTGTAACGGGCGACGACGACACTATCATAATATTTTCAGATAAACCAACGATTTCGCACTGCGCTGCGACGACCCTACAACCAACGCGAGTCGCACAACCCTTCCGCTTTTATCCGTACGTCCCGCAAGTCCGTCCGTTCCACGCTGGAGATTCGCCCATCGAGTATTCCGGATAGCCGAGATCCCAGACAGAAACGACCAATGCGAAGCGATCTCTTTGCTCGACCGCGGTGTCTTCGATACTGCTTCAGGAAATTGATCTGCCACGTTACGATTCTGCCACGGGCTTTTCCCATTAAATTCAGGAAAATTCACCTCTCAGCCGAATGGAAAATTTTTCCTGCGTCAGCGGAGCCAATTAAACGTTTCGTACCACGTCCGCGAGGCGAATTCCCGAAATTTCGTATAGGAGAGTATTTCACGTGTCGCAGCGGTTTTTCATTTATCGGCGTGATCACCATCGAATGTTGCCATTTTTCGAATAATAATCGGGATAAATTCAAACTGCAAATGTACAGTTTCGGAAATGAATTTTCTTGAAATATTTTATTTCCTCTCCGTTCGATTTTTTTTTTTTACTTGTCCGTGTGTGGCTATTCGTGATTGGTGAAAAGCTGTGCGGCGCCGACGTCGATTTTATAAATGTGACCGTTCGATCCAACTCTTTTAACCGAAAACACAGCGTATAAAATATTCTTTCCGAATGTCATTTGCCGTTGGTCGAATGAAATCTTTTCGTTTGTTTGTCCCTCGTCGCCGAGGGTCTTGATCCGCTTTTACGTTGGCGTTCCTCGATCGTCTCATCGGATAGAGGCGAGCTCCCTATCGTTACCGAATCGACGTACGTACGTTCGTTCGTAATACCGGGCAGAATTCGAGAACGACTGTTTTCGCAAGAGAAGGCAATAATGTCGGGGAATACCTTAAAGATCTTGCGGATCGGTGGCCTCGCTGCGCGACTCGGATAAAAGGTGGTGGAAGAGGGAGCTTGTTCGGAAGTACTGGATGGAGTAGGAAGGAGGTAAGGCAAAGGCCAGCGCTGCTGCTGGGGTAGTAAATGAGGCGGAGCCAATCGTTTCATTGCATCAATAGTCGTAGTCCCGGAGTTATACCAACTTTCTTGATAAATTCCGCGCTTACTGTGCGCCATAACATAACTTTACAGAATCGGAATCACGGCCATGGAAGAATTGCGATTTGTAACTTTAGATGAGGTCCCCCGTTGAGTCGCCACTACCACCGCCGTGGCCTCACCGCCGATATAACTGGTTCAACCAACGAGAAACGAAGCTAACGGAACCGCTAACTTGCCCCACATGCAACCCCGTTCACGATGGTTACACTACTTTTCTTTTCCTTCCGTCACTTTTCTTCGACCACTACTCGGCGTTCCAGTTCGTTTGTCAATCCTAATTTCGTCAATGGTGTCCAGTAAGAAAATTTTACGGCACAGTCTTGAAGCTTTATTGCGATTTACGATACGAGTGCGGTAAAATGAATTTTATACTTTCGCCACTGTCTGGAGGTACGAAAAGTAGCACTTCTCGTCGTTGGGTTACAACAGTATTTTTCTGACGAACGTGAGTTTTCAGAGGGCGAGATTGAATACTCGAATGTTGAAATATGTTACTCGATACATTTTACGACGAGTCCACCGACAGTCTAAATGTCATACGTAATTGTCAGGAAATAGCCACATTTATACTGATTATTTTTCCGACCCAAATATCGACCAATAGAATTGCACCATTCGACGTCACGTGGTACAACCTACATGGTATTATACTGATAATTTTTTGATTATTTTCTCTGGTAGTTGCTATATATAAAAAACAAAACATGATCCAGTCAAATTAACCACACGTCAAACTGACAGGTTGAACATTTGGGACGGAAAAATAATCCCCCGAATACCACACGAGCTTCAAAATTATCTGGCATTTCCCTCAAGGTTCCCTGCAAACAAATAAAGTCGTCAAGTTTTTCAGCAAAAATCACTCGCGCTTCGCGCTCGTGATTTTTTAACCTGAAAAACTTGACTCCTTCATTTGTTTGCAACGAACCTATCGGGAAATACCCGATAATTTTGAAGCTCTTGTGGTATTATAAGTGAATATTCAGCTGTCGGTGTTTCTATCCCTCTCGAAAAAATATATTCTTTGAATATTGCAGCGATCTTCGCGGGATTAGACAGTCAGATATATTTTGAATCGATTATATTTTCACGAATACCCTACCGGAGTGAATGTCTGACATTCACATGTTCCGCTGAGCTGACGACGAGGAAATTTCTCTTTCTATCCTCGAACTTGGCTGGTCGACTATCAGCCGAAGCACCGTCGTATTCGACAACCGCGGAGACAAGGAGAACAGTCATCGGCTAACTATCCTCTCTTCCCTTCCCAGCCTTTCCTTGACGACTTTTCTACGGTGTGAGGCTTTCGACAAATTGGCATTCTTCTTTCGACGGTGGCAAGGGGACGAGTCGGGGATGAAGGAGAAAGCATGCGAGCCAACGTTTGACGTTCGCCTCGTTGCTTTGAATGAAATCGAGCGGGTCGAGAAGCAGTCCGCAGCAGTGAAGTGATCTCCGTCTGATGCCGTGGCCGGTTCCGGTTTCCTTCTGCTCTTCTCCTCGCTTACCCAGTTCACCGCTCCTCTCGCATTGTCCCCGACTAATTAGTCGTAGCGCCAAATCGAGGAGCTAACGGCTTTAATTAACATTCCTCGCTCGCGAACCAGCACCGTCAGCCTCAGCGACGGAACATCTACCAACAGCACTGCCGTGTCCCATCGCCGAACCCATTCTCACCGACGACTCAACGTCCGTTGTCGCGGTCATCGTCGTTGGCTGTTGCGATCACGCTGGACGAACTGCCAGTGAGAGCGAATTATTGTCAGCTCCGAATCTCAAGATCCGTTACCGATTGCCGTTAAGCTTGGTCCTTGTTTGTCGTCCGATTCGAAATCGACGCTTGTCGTTGTTTAAACAAAAAATCACCACAGACGAACCGAATTTTATAAATATTTTTGGAGGAAACAATTGTGTCGGAATTAAAAAAAAAAAAATATCGTTTAAAAAATAAAATCGCCGACTATGAAAGAGCTATCGAGATCCGGTCAATATTTGTATACACCATCGTCATTGTGGCGACCATATGGATTTTTTCATCGCGGCTCCTTGTGCTCCGAAATCTCTCCGAACGAAAAATCTTCCCATGGTTACAAGCTGAATATGTTGTCCCGATTAAAAAAAAAAAAAACTATATTCGTTGAGTTAAGAAAAATGTTCGTTTGTCACCACGTTTTTTTTTTTTTTTTTCACCGTGCCCAAAGTTAACATTTACTGCACCGTTACTACGCTCGCGCAACGATACCACCTCGGAAATGCATTTGCTCCGTATACGTGGATTAATTGACAGCGACCAATCGTGTTGATCGAGAGGCGTTAATTCGCCCGGGAATAATTGAGATCGGCTGATCGATCGTGGTTGCGGAGGTGGTGAAACGCGGTAACTCCTCCCACGTCTAAGTCATCTCATTCGTCTTCGGTAAGATACTCTACGGTGAGAAGATCATCGATTTCTGTGGTTCGCGGACTAAGGAAAATTAAATGATGCAGACCCCGCTGAAGGAGAGTTATTTGTCACGGCGGTTCAAGAGCGAACGCCCGGCCCTATCTTCCTCTCTTTCCCACTCTCTTCTTCTCCCCCGCTCGAACCTTCCGCACCTTGAGTCTGCTGGAGAACTCCTCGTCCCTCCGCGTCCCTTTCTCGTCTACCACCCCAGCTGCAACACTCTCATACGTTTCCCCATTCACGTCCTCGTACCGGCGAACAACATCCCGTATTTAATTCGACCGCGATTCCTGCGATTGCCATTGTTTTTTTCCTTCTCATTTTTTTAGCTACAGAAATTTATATAAAGAAATTAAAAATGAATAGGTCAATTATTTCACACATTAAAACTACTTTGATGCTGATGAGTCGCGTTAATTTCAGTGCACCACTTTTTCGTAAATAATTCCCGTCCGATTAATTAAATTTAAAAAAAATGCAGTGCATTTTTCGTCTGGCAGTGAGCTGTGGCTTTATTTTATTTTTGTCTGATCCTAAAACCCCTTGCAACGTTGTTACACCCTTTCTAAAAGCCGGACAGCAGCGACCTACTTAAAAGCGACCGCGATTCCTGCGATTGCCATTGTTTTTTTCCTCTCATTTTTTTAGCTACAGAAATTTATATAAAGAAATTAAAAATAAATAGGTAAATTATTTCACACATTAAAACTACTTTGATGCTGATGATTCGCGTTAATTTCAATGCACCACTTTTTCGTAAATAATTCCCGTCCGATTAATTAAATTTAAAAAAAAATGCAGTGCATTTTTCGTCTGGCAGTGAGCTGTGGCTTTATTTTATTTTTGTCTGATCCTAAAACCCCTTGGAACGTTGTTACATCCTTTCTAAAAGCCGGACAGCAGCGACCTACTTAAAAGCGATTCGCAGCGAAGCGGAATGCGGAATCGATGGTAACTTTGGAAAATATAGGCGACAAAAACTTCACCCGACGAATATAGTCGAGCCGACGAACGGTGTGGGGAAGTGAGGAGGCCGACGTGGCGGCGTATCGTTCCGATAAACAACGGAACATCGAGTGAAGGGTAGCGCTACACGGTGCGCCGTTGCACCCTGAGCGTATAAATTCGCAACACTTGCAAATAACTGCGGTGGATCGTACGATCGACGGGGATCTCGGCGTCGCTTCTGGCGGTGAATGAAAGTGCACGGCACAGCGCATCCGGCTCTTCTGAAATTCTTAGATGCGGATAATCGATTCATAAATTTTATTCGCCCGATACTCTTCGACGGTCGAAAAAAAAAAAAAAAAAAAGACCTCTCTCGTTCGAGCCAGCGAAGAAAATGACATTCCAAAAAAAAATGTGATCATTAATTTGTGGTAGTCGGAAGCGTTTTTTTCCACACAAAATGTTTCGGAAATTTCGAACGCGTTCGCGTTGGAATTTCGAGAGGTTTTTAATTTCTTATTTTTTAATTCCTCGTATGTATCCGCGGTACCGAAACCCTCATCAAAAGCTCCTCCCTTTTCCACTCAACCGACGATGTATAATCGGGTTGTCGAGATACCCTCCTGGAATCCATGCAAGCTATCCCATCGTCTCGCAGACCCGGTCCCCTCTTAACGGCATTAATTTACCTACCAACGTATGTGAGAATCGAGAGGTCAAACACTGGTATCGCTGTACGGCGCGTCGGATCTCCCACGACAAAAACACTGCTGCGGCTCGATGGAACGAACAATTTTCGGGTTCGTCCGTCACAGCAGGTTTCTCCGTCGAGCCAAACCCTCTCGACGATTTACATTCAACTTTCGCCTTTAACGATAACCCATTCAGAGTCAAGAGATTCGGAAGAACCAGAATTACGGCCGTTCATGATTAGTCGAGAACGACAGAAATTAACTCCCTCCACTTTCCTACAACCCTCGCAACCCCTTTCGAGCTCGTTTCTCCTTTCTCGCTCCTTTTTCTTTTCCTTCTGTCGCGCAGTCGAGGAGCCCCGTTTACATTACTCCCTCATTCGCTCTGGCTGTTATATATTTCTCTCTTTCTTTCCCTCCGTCTGTCCTCGAGTGTGGCTGTCCCGGCTGCTTAAGGAAGGAGAAGGCGGGGGAAGCCCCGGGCACCTCGACTCGACTCTCGTCGGGGCTCGCGCGCGATAACTTTTTCCTTCTCTCCGGCCGAGAGCAACGTGTACGCCCGAATTTATGCCGGACCGAGAATTAATGTGTGACAGATTTGTAGTTATTACGAAGGTAGCGGAGGGAGAGAGCCCCTTCACTCCTGTTACGCCGACTCGGGTAAAATCGTTGCGGAGTGGAAAGGGCGGAAGCGGGTCGTGCAGAAGGACGAGTCGTTGTCTACCCGGGAGGGATGAAAAGTGAAAAGGGTGAGAATGCCGCGCGGCTTTGTCCTCGTTCGCTCACTCGGAACTCGACGAAACATTGAGAATCATTTGTGACGTGTAAATCATCGAGGAATCTTTTAGTTACGAGACGGCGATGGGCGAAACGAGCGTTCGTTCGAAAATGCCTGGAAACCTCAACATAACTCGTTGCCTCGGATCAAAAAAATTAATTAATCGAGCATCACTAAGAGAATTTACTCAGGCGAAAAAAAAAGGTAAATATGGCCCGGTCCATGTTTAATCGGACTGGAAAAAATTTCTTACTTTTACCATAATTTATTTTTAAGAATGCCAAAAATAACGCGAATCACCGTCCGTAGAGAGAGAGAGAGACGAGGAAGGGAAGTGAGGCAGTTGTAGACTCAGTTTGCTGAACCATCCGATGACCGAGATAAGGGGCGTGTGGAGAGCGAACGAAAGAACTAGACACAGAAGGTACAACGAATGTGGAAAGCGGCGGGAGGAAGGAGGTAATCAGGACAGCTGCATAGAAGGGTCCAAGAAAGAGGAAGACGAAAGCGTGGGAGGGAAAGGGGGGCAACAGCCGTGCGGAAAGTGAGGAGTGAGCCACCGAGGCAGGGCATTCAGGCAGCGATGGCGGCGGAAGTGAGCCCATTACTTATTATAACTGCCTCGCGAGAAGGCGAGCGGGAGCGAAAGAGCCAGCCAGCGAGAAGCGCCTGTCAAGCATCCATCATAACGACGAATGGCCTCCCTGCCAATAACATCCGCCGTCATCGCCAACTTTCCGCGCGGCTCGACCTTGCGTGCTCCTCGCCCGCTCGCTCTCTGTTCTCAGTGTTCTCAGCGTGGAAGAGGACGGGACAAGACGGACCATTGCGAAAAATCCCAAAGATCGTGACGGAGAGATTTCTCTAAAAAAAAAAAAAAAAAAAAAAAGGATTCGGCTGACCTTAAAAAAAAATCTCTCGACCCGCGTTGGATGCGGGAATGCTGGAGATATTCCGAGTTCGAGCACAAGTCCTCCGAGCTTAGAAATTTCTCACGGGCTCCCATTTAGCCCCGAGGACCACCACTCTAACAACTGAATTTTCGCATCTGCGTCCTCGTCAACGAACCATTCTCTACTCGTCTCAATTCTCCTCTCGTCCCGCGGAGAGTTCACGACGACGCGGTGTAGAAAACAAAAAAAAAAAAAACAATTCCGTGAATATAAAAACAACGAGAGACACGAAAAAAGTTTCGGCGACTGTCCGTGTCGGGGCGCTCGCGATCTCGGGTCAGCGATTCGCGAGCACACTCAAACGTTCTTTTATTATTGCACCGGGGGACTAATTTTTTTCCGAGATCCTTTTATCGAACTTGTACGCTATCGTCCGGAGCTACGTTGTATATACAATATAGTATCGAATGTATGGCAATCGAGGAAGGGAAAAGAGAGATTCGAGTTGTGTCGGAGATCGATACTCGTAAAACGTTTCGGCACGGTTATGTCTTATCCGTATTTCTCAGTCTCAGTCTTCTGTAACGCTCTTCCCTTCTCCACCTCTTCCTCCGTCCTTCCATCCGCGTCTCATTGATCGATCGTTCGTTCTCGCTCTCTCTCTCGTTTCGCCGGATCGCTCGCCACCACTCTCACGGCGTATCTCGAACGAGCGAGCGAAGGCCGTATCGTCAACTTATTTACGATCCTCGTAAGCCTCGATCGTAAGACTCTCGGCATGGATAGCGATACTCCGCCATCCACCCCCCCCCCCCCCTCCACCCTCCGTCTTTCTCCTATTGGACCATCTCGGCATCGTCTCGTCTCCGTTCGCGTTCTCGCTCCTCTCCCCATTCTCATTCTCGTACTCCTACAACTCCGCTATGCTCTTCCGTCTCGACCTCCTTCTCAGAATAAGGCGTGGGATTTGGGTGCTCGGACGTAAATTCACGATTTTCGAAATTGGCCGCGAAGCTTTCACCTCGACGCGTGATCTGGCGCCTCAGGATATTTTCATGTATCACATATCAGCATCGTGGAAAAATCTTTTCGCGAAACGGAGAACGTTGAAATGTCGAAACGTGGGAGAAAAAAAAAAAAAAAAATTGAGAAAAATCGTTGCAAGCGAAAACGGCCAAACATTTGGGTTTCAATTTGATATAATTCGTTGAAAACTATTGTAACGCAACGGAAAGGAGCGTATTGAGTGGGTCGAAGCGCCGAGACACACTCTTTTCGTGGCATCCGAATACACCCACGAAACACACGTTAAATTGCGAGTCGAATAAATTCGCACTGCAATTTTCCTGAATTTTCTGTAAAAAAATTTGTGGAATAAAATTTATGAAAATTCTATTCGACGCATCATGGACCAGTGATTATCCGATTTGCCCGCTTAAACCACGTCGAAACTACCTTTGTTTTTAGACGGTACTTTTCACTCCTAGCGATTGAAATGTACGCTTCGACATCGCAATAATAATTAAATTTGCTGATGCAATATGAGCTGGATTGGAAGGGTAGTTTTAGTCTTGAATCGGCATTCTACGTGCTTGTTCGTGGCACGGTGTAAGCTACCACACAGAATCTAGTAGGTATATCCGAGCGTGGCCAGCCAGCGTGTTAGCCGTGGCCAACGAGCCTGCCGGTTAGGCCAGGGCATATGGCAGCTCGTATCTATGTATCCAGGCGGACAGCTGGAGTGACTCATGGCGGATTACAGTGATTGCTTGTTTATGGTCATTAACATCCTCGCGGTCCCATAACTATTCTCCGTGTGCCGGCGTCCCATCCCATCAGTGTAGCGCAGAGCAAGCCCGGCTGCGAGCTGTTCTGCAGTATTCGTGCAGGGGCCACGCAAGCGCTAGGATATTCGGAAGTGGAGGGCTCGGACTGGCGCGAACACACACGGAGGGACCGGCGTAAACGTCTTTGTCATCCAAAATATTCAGAAATTGAATTCTCCGGAGGGTAACTTTGTGCGCGGTGCATTACGTCATTCCTCTTGGACGATGAGGGAGCTTAGGTGGGAGACGATGGACACCGAAGTTTGCGTTGATTAAATGGGAAATGAAGTTAAGATTTTTTTTTCTTTAAACCCGTTACGGATGAAGGTTACCCTTGGATGGATTTCATGAACGTTTGCTTGGAAAATGCGCTTGTTCCTTTAATTGATATTAATGATGAATAGTGTATCATGTTTCGAGTGCGTTTTTTCACTGAGTGCGTACGTTTTTTTTTATTGCGCTATTTTTTTCCCCGACTTTGCTGAAGAGTGACGATGTTTCCATGACAGGAACGGAGATGGAAATTAGCCGAGACGTGACGGCCGCGAGGAAAAGTAATTCAGCGGCAGCGGAAATAATTCAACCGGAGAGAAATTTTTCTCTCTTTGGACTACTTTTCCTCCCGCTCCACCCGAACCGGCTAATTTCTACCACCGTCGGAGAAAAAATAAATAAATTGGCTCAAGTCCATAAAATATACATGTCCGTTTATATTTGCTAATTAATTAACGCACTGAATATTAATGTAGACACACAAATTTGGCAAAAATAGCCGATGCAGTTGGAGTTGAATCGTTCCGAAAAAAAAAAACGGAAGAACCAGAGTCTTGCAATTTTTTGGTCCCAGCGGACTGTCGGGACTCGGAAAGTGTTACGTCGAATGTTCCAATCCCCGGTACATTATGGCGCACTGTGCGGAGGGAGAGTATCGTTGAGGCGACCGACGAGCAATAGATCTTCGGAATCCCTGAGTGATCTCATAATGTATGCGAACAAGTCGTGTGAGAAGCCCGCGGGTTCATCCAATTGTGCGATCGGTTGTTCGGCCGTGGGTACGGCTCTCGCTCACACCGCTTCCAGAATAAGCGAGGAAGCATTTAACGTCGCTGATTGATGGAAACGGGCCTCCTAGAGCAACGGCTGCTGGTGCACCACCGGCAATTATACCCTACTACACGCACTACGGATCGTCCGGCACATAGATCGTAGTGGTCGGTGGCGAGCTCGTTCGGGCTGGCTCTCACCATTCGCTCGCTACTCACTCTCTCGCCGTTTGGACCTAACGGCAGTAACACTAATACGAGGACCACGGATGCGTAACTCCGGTGGCACCGAGTGAGAAAGCCGTCCAACCAACACCGCCAAACGCGAATGTCCCGGACTGGTTAGCTCTGTTTTGCCATCGCACACACGCGCATAAACGCGGATTTACTTGCACGGGAATACGCAAGCGCATAGGCGGTTATGCAATATAGATGTAGGCGGACACGCGGAGCGGGAACGGCGGAACAGCGCATCGCAACCATCGATATCGTCAACCGCCCGCCGCCCCTTGATTGCCTCATTGGATCGCATTATGTCGATGCCATTATCATAATTCAGGGATTTTTCAGGGACCCGATGCCGCAGAGCCGAGTATCGCTGCCGAGTCACCGCGCGTTCCATTGCGACGCGGGGAACGGTTGTAGCTTTGCCGTTGCTGCTGGCGCCGGTCTCGCGATTGCCGTGGTATTGGGACGCGCATCGACACCGCCGCCAGGTCTCCCCAATCGCGTTACGGATCGATCGGAAGTGACCTCCCTAACTCTTTACTGCGTTATCGAGATATTCAAATCGGCAGAGATTCGCCGTGTTCGCGTATCGCTGTTCGCGTTGCGTCATTTCGCGAACTCTGCGAGCTTCGAGACTTTCGGAGCTTCGATCATTCCTTTTTTTTCGTCCCGAGTGAAAAAGGCGCGTATTCGGCAGTTATCCTCGATCGTCGCTAAAGACGCAAGAATCAAAATCATTGCGTGAAATGCTGCAAAATGAATTTCCACCGTTGCTTCCTCATTTTTTTTTAACACAAAAAAATGAGATAGCAAAGTGCAAATTGAATTTGTATAGTCGTTAAATGTCTGCTAAGCCTTCCCCAGTCATTCGTGGACTCAGAGATCTTCTTGAGTACGTCTGAAAAAATGAGTTATCCAAAAAGCGCCAAAACAATGTTTTCCGATGCTTCGGTCGTGATCGACCAATTTTTTTCAGATGGATTACTCGTCCATTTGAAAAAAATACACCAGTCTCGCTTCTTTCGAGTACCGTTTCGATACGTTAATAGCTGCGAATTGAATGTTCAACGAAGGAAGCAGCCCGAAGACAATGCCGAGACAACGACCTTAATGTTTCGCCTGCTGTCTGGCCCGATCGTACGCGCACATATACATGATGGAATACACACACGTGCCGCGGGAGGAGTTACGTGGTATAATATGATAATAACGCCCACCGCGGGGTAGATAGGTATAATTGTCGAGCATAACTCAGGGCGGAGCGACCTGGACGTCCGTGATGTACGCCTCGGTAAAGCGGCTCGCCATCTCCCTTTGCTCTACGAGCCACGGCTACGGCACTATGTATGTTAGTTAGTACACTATACACCGAAACCGTATGGGCCACGCGGGCTGCCCGACTGTCGGACTCCCCGCGAGAGAGGGTGCACACCGGAATTGTGTATGGGTTCGCGACGAGATCTCTTGAGCTCTCCCCCTTGCCTTCCCGGTCCTTCTGTTTCTCGCTCTCCGTGTGCTCAGCACGACTCTTCGCCTTAATTTATTGATATAATCAGCTCAGCTTTGTTAAACAGGCATAATAAGGCTGCCGAGCGCTTCTGTCTTGCATGGATTACTCTCCGGTGTTCGTAGCTCTCGCAGCTATTTTAACTGCCGCTTCCGCCGTCCCCGAGAACCGGAGTCGCAATTAGACGGCGAGCCTCGACTGCGGAAGCATCGTCGAGTAACGTCCCACCTTATTTTCCGAATCTCTAACATACTTCCGTTCCGCAGTAGGAAACTCTCGTGCCCCCCCCCCCCCCCCCCGTAAACGACTCCGCAAACTTTGATCCTCTTCCAAGCGCCGAATCGTGGAATCGGACAGGTGGAACTTTGAATCCGCGGCTTTGGTCATCGTGTCTCGAGAGGGTGAGATTTTTTCCTGGGACGATAATTTCTCGGAGATAAACGAACGATCCCTGTCGGAGGAGGATTCCGCGCGGCGACATTCAGAGGCTAAAGGGGTGGTCGGATTGACGTGGAATAACCGACGTATGCATTGGGATTCGGAGGTGTCGATGAAGCGTGCGTGTAACGATCGTCGACAGGGTGGGATTGGGAGCGTGACAACCCTGCGCGCGGGACCGAATGTGTGTGTACCGCGTGGCCTGATGTGCGAAAACAGTGTATCACAAGAACGGCAACAGCACCGGCGAGAGGCCGTGAGTGCACAGGGGGAGGCGGTCGTTCGCGGTGTTGGTGGTGCATGTTGTCGGGCGAGGTAGGTTGTAGGTTACCGTACGAGGGAGCGAGCGGTGTGCGCGGGGCCGATGGAGGACGAGGTGGAGGTAATCACTTGGTGATGTAGTCTCGGCAGCGAGCGAGACGGGAGGGTACGTAGTGGGGTTGCCGCGAGAACCGGCGCGCACACGGGGTGGTGTTTCGAACCGGAGGATGAGGAGAAGAGCGAGTCCGAGAATGAGGAGGGGGGTTAAAACGATGGTACGGGGGAGGAGAGCGAGAGAGCCGGGTCCGATGGAGAGAGAATGGACCATCGTACCAGCGCTGTGCACACAACCGAGTCGCCGTCAGCAGCGAGACAGAAGGGTGTGGGCGAGGAACGGACGAGGCGGAGGGTAACGTTACCGCGCTGCTGGCTGGCGAGCGACCGCTCGAGTATTAGAGCGATTGACTGCCGGACGTAACCCGTACGTGGCGGCCGGTAACACGTGTAACATACTGCCGCCATGTATCTCTCCTCCGTTCACGTGTTTATGTGGCCCACACCAACGTTCTCTCGCGCACGGCCAACCCCCGCTTGCCCGTGGCGCGGCAGTTCCCGATGTCCCATTCGCACATCCCCAAGATGCGTGCGACGGCTCGCGAGGCTTTCGACGCGACCGGATTCCCGGTTGATAGTCGCGTCTCGCTGATTTCCGATCGGTTTAGCCGGCCGATTTTTGGTGGCACGATCGTCCGAGTGACTTTCAATGTTCCGGATTACGAACGATTATAAAACCGCTCGGGCGATCGAGTCTCGCTCCGAACGATCGCTTTCACAGATATCCGCGCGACACCGTTCGCATCGTAGACGGTATCGGCATCCTAAAAAAATATCGTCGAATCGGTCGTCACGCCGGGCAATGCTACGGTTTACGATCGCCGCGAACCGTTCACCCCTCTCGCGTGTAAATCCACGTACAGGACGCGTGGTGTGGTCCACACGCAACGACGAAACGCACCACGTGCTCGTCCTGTTCCTCCTCACTGTTCTCTCCGGCACGCCACCCTCGCCATATAAAACCCCCTCTGGCGAACCGATCATGAAATACCGTTCGCGTCGCGAGCTGCTCTGCCACTGGCAGAGCCCGTTGCCGCCGTTGCCCACGGTTTCAGGTGCTTTATAGTGATGCGACAAAAATGTAAATACGATATCGTCCAACATTCCGCGGTATAAATCTCCGCGTTAATGTGTGGAACGAGGTACGAGCTGTCTCCCGTTCGACTCCGTCTCTTTCTCCCGATCGTGGCAAGCTCACCCGCAGTGGGTAGGGGAAGAGAAAAGGAGGTCGATGGAGAACACAAAATCCGTCGAGGAAAAGGAGGGCGAGTTCGGGATGTGAAAATGCTACGTCTCGCTCCTACCGATCTCTTCGCTCGGGCGTTCATTAGGGATCCTCTCGTCCGTCTTTCTTTATCTTCGACTTTCTTTCTTTCTCATTCCGACGCGTGGGGTTTTCCACGACGACGAGAACCCGCGCTCCCAACCACCCTCCTTGGGACGTACTAAAGCGACAGGAGGTACGCGGTGCAGAGCCGAAGTAGGACGTGAGGTCGAGCGGGGTGGCGCGGCGAAGGGTGACTTTGTTCACTCGGGAAGCAAAACGTCGGTGAGTACGAGAGGGAGAGCGAAAGAAAGGGCGAGAAGTGGCGGGGGGGGGGGGGGGGGGAAGATCGGTGCGGGGGTGCCGGGCGCGCGATAGATCAACCGGGCGGCAGCGCTCCTTCGAAAAACATCCATAAAACGCAGTAGGGCGGACTCAGCGACAATAAACTCTACATATAAATCTTGTCCTGTGACGCCGTGATACGCTGATGGCGAGCACGATAATCTCCGAGAATGCGGGTCTCTTCTTCTCGTCTCTTCTCTCTTTCTGTGTGTATATATATATATATATATATATATATATATATATATATATGGAACGCGTCTTCTAACCGACCTCTTCTGCTTCTCTTGTTCTTCTTCTTGCGCCGCTTCTTCCGACAGTGCTCCGCCCTTGCCTTTCTTCTTCGTGTTCGGTGCTTTCCCTCTCACTACTTCGCAGTCTTCTGATTTGCCAGCTTCTTCAACAGGATTTTACCTTCTTTTCGTTTCGTCGTTACACCCTGTTTCTAACACTTTTTTCGAAACTAGAGGTGGTTGGTTTTTTTTTTTTTTTTCGAAGAATGGGTCTGATCTTTTGAGGCTCTTTTGTGCGTATTAAAATGGCGCTGTGAATCTGGCGACAATGAACTTTTATTAAATTTAAACCTAGCGGTCGAGCTTGGAATTTTGAAAAGTCGCTTTTATTTATTGATTCTCGGGTTTGCGAGCCCTCAGACTGAATCCGTCTTAGGGCATTCGCAGGGCCTAACTTTTGATTCGGGATGTCTTTAGTTTCGCGTCACCGGAATGCTCCGTGTAAAGGGAATTAAAGTCTCAGTGAGAGACTCCTCAACGGTGGTGGAAGATGCCGCGGTCTCTTGCCATTCGCTCCGGGCGTATCTCAAACCGTAATTCACCACCCCGTGTCTGCTCGCCTGCGCCGGGCTCACGCTTCCTAAATGCCCCTTAACTCGCTATTCCTTCGGCCCGCGCGCGCGCCGGCGGATCGAACAATGGCGCGTGAAATTTCAACTTTGAACCACGGTCCTCCCTCGCACACCAATTCCAACCGTGGACTCGCTCGTTTTGGCCCTACCGGCAAGTCAACCGTTCGAGCTTTACTACTCGGGAGTCGCGCGCGGGTTTCCTCGTTCGCGTAATTCAATTATTCACTCGAGAGCCGGCCATCGGACCGGATCTCTTCGCCTCCGCTCTCGCCGTTTCTTCGCTTCTCGTCTTCCGACGACGGTTTATCCGTCTGGCCGTTTCTCCGTTCCGCGGCATCGTCTTGAGCGATTAATCGCTCCGTTCATAGAATCGTTCTTTTCCACCGGTGAATTCGTCTCTCGCCGATACAACAGCCAATACAACGAGTGAGACAAGCGAGAAGACGATGCTGAGGTGATAATCCTTCGGCGAAATTTTCACGTGAAAAAATAATGGAGTTGTCGAGACAATGATTTTTTTTTTAACCCTGAGCGACGATGAACCTGGCTGAAAGCAAAATTGTAAACTGCAGGAGATTCGCGATTTTTCGGTCAGCCGAAAAAAAAACCTGCATATTCAGTCCACGCAATCTGCTCTGAGAGTGGAGACGAGCATTCAAAGTCACTTCAAAGTTGGACGTGCGGCACGTCGATAAATTATATCAACGACGATAATCTGCCCTGAAAAATAAAAAAAATACCACGTATTCTTACATCGACCGTGGATGAACACTTCAGCGCCCGTGAATGAAAATTTATTTGGCACAAATGAAAGAAAAAAAAAAAAAATTAAATCCGAAATAAACGTAACGCCGGTCCATTGATTCATTAAAATGTAACGAACCACGGGTGAACACGATGTTCCGGGATGTCGAACACAGCGGAACTCGTCTAATAACCAGTCGATAATCGGTTCCGCGCCCGGCGTCTTGCTGAGACGGATTAGTCACGCATCGCTGTCATTTAGTCGATAACGTGACGAGTGTCGGGGCGGATCGGCAGAGAGGAGGGAGGAGGCACAACGGGGGCGCTAACTAGACAGAGCGGCACTCAATTATTACCGTCAGAGCTCGTGTAGTTTAACTCATACGGCAGCCCGGCTGCGCCAGCTTTTGCTCACTTCCACTCTCTCGCACTTCCGCAGCTTCCGACTCGTCCACTCTCGGTCTATCCCGCGCGATTTCAACGAGGCGCACCTCCTCCGTGATCGCGCACATCCACCGCTCGCACCCCTCGTCCCTCATCCGTACCGAGCCATCCACCTGCTTCCCCTCAACTAAACACTTTACGAGCAGCTTGCCTACACGTCGCGCCCGATCAGTGTCGTCGTTGCAACGCGCTTATCGAAAATGGCAGCCCGTTAACGGTGTACGTATAGGTATTACACACGGGACGGAACATCGCCGTCCTCGGTTCGCTACGTAGCCGCCTAAGTCGTCGCTTCTGCCCGAGCATCCTCCACGACGTCGTCGTCGTAGTCGTCGTCGTAGTCGTCGTCGGGCTGATATATCGGCCCAAGGCGACGCTCCGACGATTAAAGTGACGATGCGTGATTCTCCTTCTTTCTCTCTCCTCGATCTTCTCCGAGGCAACATCCAATTACCCTTCTCGTCGAATTATCCCCGCAAGGGAATATCGAGAGACCGATGGAGTTTTCGCTTATTTACATTAACATTTTTTCAGTAGGACTCGTTTAGTTCGATTACGTCGGAAGGATCGAGAAGTCACGATGAGTCGTTGACTTTTTAGGGTGCTGTTGGAAAATAATTATTTTTCCTGATAGGCGCGTCGGAAATAAATAATCATTTGATTTTAATAATAGTAGCGCAGTAGAAATTATCGTTATGGAGTTGAGGACCGCGTTAAATCGGTTTCACGATCGGATAAAAAATTGCAGGCGAGTTCTCGCGATAATTTTTTTTTCGCGCTGAAAATTCGGTCTTCGATTCTAAACGATGGAACGAACTTTCGCGCCATTATTATCGCATACCGTAATTCCGCAACGAATTTTTATCGAGGTCGCTGTTGTAACAATCTCGAAGAGTTTCATGAATCGAGATCGTACGTCGGGAATTTCATGATCTTGACGCACGGCCACGTATAGCTCCCTGAGGACGACTCGACGCTCGTCCAAGAAGCGTCGGGCGCGAATACAGTTACGGCATAGTAATACCTGAGAAAAATAACGATATCGCTCTATCGTTCGCGAAACTCGAAAAGATCAACCAGGGAGAACGCGAGAATGTATATCGACCATTATTCGCTTCTCTTCGTCGAAACTCGATGGCACAATGCGAAACGAATTTGCAACGACGGGTCTCCATTCGCGGATGATGTAACGCGCCGAAGATTTCTCCGAGGAATTGGCGAAAACGCGTTTCGTCTGCTGTTCCGAACCATGGCCGTTTCTACTCCGCCTGAGCCGTTGCTGCATCTCGGCTGTGTACTACTGGAGAGGACCACTCTTCGGAGGCATCTTCGATACACGCCACTCGTATCCGCGCCGATCACGAGACAAATTGGATCTCGAACTCCGATATTATTGCCGGGATCGCACTTGCCCGCGTACCTCTGTCTACTTCGCAAATCGTCGAGTTTAAATTGCTGGATATCAATTTTTTTTTTTTTTTTTCTATCAGATTATCCGCGAAAAATTAATAATAATAGTGGGTGAATACGTCCTGGATTTATAAATTAATTCGGAAAATAAGCTCATTGGAAAATAATTAAATATCGGTCTGAATGACCAATTTTAAAATTGCAGCGTAATTGTCGTATAAGGTTATTTCCTTGCTATTACTGTATTTACGAGTGTCACGTACGATACGATGTAAATTATTTACTGTTCGAGACGGAGGAATCGACGATGACCAACGGAATTCATGTGACGGAAAATAATCCCCCGGATTCGGCATTTCGTCTCGGAAATGACAGACTCGTGGAAAATTCAAGGATCGGCTCGAGTTACTCCGTGTAAAATTAAACGAGTACCTCGATGCGTCTCAGACAAGATCCGCATGTGTCGTAAAGTCTCGACGAGAACACTACCGCGTGTGCAATCTCGGACGCATCCTGTACAGGATAACGTAATGTTAGCTTCTACAAGGGATTTCCGAATTCAAGGTTCGCCCATCTGAAACGCGGGTCCATTTCACGGATGGCTCTTTGCCGAGTAGCAATTACCGCCAGCCGTGCTTCAGCCGGCGGAGCCGCAACGTACGAACGTGGAACGTACGCGAGCCGAGGCGAACGATATCCGCTCGCCGGCAAGCTGCCGAGCAAGCTCGGCCACCTCCAGACACAGCGAGACAATCAATAAACAACACGTGTAGATAACAATCCCAGGGATAGAAGCTCCTATTTTCTCGGACGGCGACCGTAATGGTCGTACGTGTTTTAGGAAAGGACACTCCGACCGTCGCCTATTCCTTCGTAACGTATTCACCGGTGGCCAACGTGCGCGGCACGTTGCAACCCCTGCACCTCCGTCCATCCGACAACGAAACCACCCTCGGTTCGTTCTTCGGCGAACGATTCGCCATCGACGTTGTCCACCTAAATTCCCAAAATCCCTCTTCTCCAGCGATCGTCCACTTGCGCGACTGAGCGGCGAACAAGCGAAACGGAAAAACGGATGGGGATGATGGGGAAATTTTTAACGACGGAAATTCCGGGCCGTGGAACATCGAGAATCGTGCGTTTTGAAAGTTGTACTTTCTACGAAGAAGGGATAAAAAAAAATGTACGGTTGTCGAAAGAAAAAAAAATACGAATGGAAACGAAAGCGAATTAGAAAAAACTCTTGCGAGAATACAGGAAATAATTGGCGGTAAAAAAAAAAGTAACTTGAAAAGGGATTTAAAAAATGATGTTAAAAAAATAATAAATATTGTCGATAAATAATGATATCAGTAATTACTAGTGAAGAATGGCGATACAATTAATTAATTGTAATGAAGTTGATTCGTTCAAAATCTTCGCCACTGAAAACTTTACTTTTGTACAAAAAAGAAGCTTCCTCCGCGAGGAAACAAAAAGAAAAAAGTCGTCTTCGCTGAACTCGAGTGACCGGTGTCAAATATATTTAAAAAATCAAACAGAAAGAATTTTCATTTGTATATTAAATTTCCGTTTAAATGCATACAGTCTGAAGTGGCAGAAGGTCGGCCGGAGGTGACGAAATGAAAAAAAAAAAACAAAAAAAAAACTTCGAGAATCGCCGTGGAGGCGATATGGATGGGCTCGTTAATTCCGCAAGTCGAGTGCTCGGCGTTTGGGAATGAGGGAGAGGCGTCGGGAGAGTGAAAGATTCGCTATGAAAATTCAATGCGGTATTTGGACCGTGTTTCGCCGTCGGAACGGTGGGAGAAATGAAAGAACCTTTTCGCACTAGTAATTGAGCAGTGAACTCTTTTTCTTCTCGCTTTCTCCTCGCCTCCTCTTCGCTCTCGCACGCTCGAATTACGAATAATTACCATGACAAACGAATCTCACTCGGCCGTCCCGAAGGCGGTGGTAGGTGAGGAATTGCCTGGCGGGAAGTCTCGCGGACTCTTTCAACCCCTCGTTACGAGGGAAATCGGGGGGGCGGGACGTGGCGCGGATGCCGAGGGAAGCGGAGGTAAAGCTGTGCGGAAGAGGTACACAGTATGGAAGCACGAGAGAGGTGGAAGCGGTGCGATAGGGATGAAACTCAACCCCGATAAACCGTCTCCGCGGAATCCTAATAAGAACTGCACGGCTGCCATAAATAGTGGCCTTCCTCTTCTTCGGCAAAGAAACAAAGTGTATTGCCAGTGGCAGAGGCAACCGGAGAGTTCCGGCGCACTGTTTCCATCCCTCTCCCTTCAGTTTTCTTCGCGTTGGAGGAGCGGAGGAACGTGCGGAGTTCCCGACACACCACCAGCGGCGCGGGAGTTTCGAGGTGGGGAGGAAGAGATTTCTTTCGGGGATGGAACGGGAAACGTAGGAAGAGATACGGGACGGTGCGATCTAGAAACAAAGAGAAAAGGGGAATACAGAGTCCAGCGTGAGGGAAACACAGTGGAAGGACAGGAAAAAGAAGGACACACGTAGACGCCGAAGGGTGGAGAAAAGGGGCCGAGGGTGGGCCGAGAGGAAGGACGAGGAGACGAAGAGGCGGAGGTGAAAGGGGGTGGCGGTAGGTAGGATCCTGGGAATAAAGAGTGCGCGGATTAAGAATGCTTCCTCGGAGACGAGTTATAGTCGCTTCCTTCCCGTAGTTGGAATTAATCGGCCATTCCGGAGGCGATGCATTAACAGAGACAGAGGGCGAGTTGTGCTGCCGCTGCCACCTCCGCTTCTTCGTACTTCCACGTCGTTACGATAGCTACCCCCCTGCCCTGTCTCTGCTCCGATGTACACACACACACTCGTGCTTTCACTTCCGTCGATAGTTTCTCCCTTCTACTCCAAGGGATCAAATGTGAGCTTCCTCGCTTGACAGAGGGACGACATTTTTAGGGGTGAACAATTCCTGGTTCATTTTCTTTACCGAGCGAAAACGGGAAACTAAGTTCGTGTCGACACTTGGAAAATTTCAGTGCACTTTAAAATCTCTATTTTTATTTTATTTTTTATTTTTTATTTTTTTGAAGAAAAAAAAATCTTCCGAGGTGTCATTTTCTGGTTTGACAAATTTCATTGTAATTAGACCTTCGCACGGTCGCTCGCGGATATTCACGGTTATTTAAAAATTTTCATGGACAATCACACACGCGCATGCGCTAGTCAGACTGCAATTTCCATGGATATTTCATTTTCTCCATCGCCATTTTCCGCTCTCGAAATTCAGGTCAACGTTGCCCTACCTCGTTCGACACTTCAACGATCCAAGATCTTCCCACTTCTCCGCAACTCGTATTAACCAAGACTCGCACCTGAATAAATTAATTGCTCCGGAAACTTTGAATCCACTAGACGAAATGCATTCTGAATTCTGATATTGCCCAAGTACCGAGATATCCTAATACCGCTCTTCCACAACGTGCCCGGCGTAGCTCAGAACTAGCGAAAGCCGAACGTAACAGGATTAAATAGAGGGTGGTAAAAAGAGAAGAATAGCGGCACGGGTTACGCCAAGTCGATCCTTCCCCACCTTCGACCAACTCCCTTCTCGGCCCCCGTTGACTCGGAATAAGCGAAATGTTTCGTACACTCTCGGTCGTTAGAGTACGGCGATGCGCCTCGCTCTCGGTATACGCGATACGAAATTTTAATACGTGCTGTGCATTCTCACGGTTTCTCGCTTTATCCTTCAGCGTAACGAGAAATCGTGCGAATACCGTGTTTGTTCCTCGTGTGGCTCCACCTTCCTTCACCTCGACGTCTCTATGTGCAGGTGTGCGTTCTCGGGGTGGTAAAAAGCGAGGGAAGCGAGAAGAACTCAACCCTCTCCGGATTCTCCTTCTCCCTTTGCTCGCGCTCCACCATTCTCTCTCGCAGCGAGCGAATACCGGCGAAACCTCGAAACTTAGCGTCGGCTAATTACAATCTTGACTTCACCTCTGAGCTTCATAACCGTGTAAAACGACGCCGCTTCCTCCGCGCCTTCCTAACTTTTCGGCTTATTGTCTTTACGTACTGTCCACGAGGGATGAATACCTATGGACCAACATTTTCTCGAAGAAGAGCCTACGTACGGGAACGGGTTTGTGTTTCGTACACCGAGCGAGAGACCGAGCCGATTCCCTGCGCGCACGCGCGTAACGAATAACAACCGCTCGAGCCACGCGAATGGAAACTCGTCCGAGATTACTTATTTCGCGACACGGTATTCCCCTTTCGAGTTCGTCGAGGAGCCTCGTCGGGAAACCCTCGTGTCGAAAGTATCGACTGAAAAAAATTCTTACTGAAATCCTCAATTTTTTTTATCGTTATTAACGACGACCTATTTGAGTAGAAGATTTTTAAGTACATTTGTTTCAATGTAATCAACCTTTTTTTTCTGGGCCCAGAGCGACTTAACGAGACAGGTTTTTGTTACACATTATATTTTTTTGATATATAAAAAAAATTTCTGACAGCGAACCGGCACCTTAAATAAAATTATTTCGATTAAATGAGCGACCGTAATTGCTGCATTCTGATTTGAAAAATATGTTCGCGTCGATATAAAAAAAAATATTCGGTCGGATAATCGAAATTCAACGGAGGACCGAAGGAATCGTGGATGAAACGGATCGGACGAGGAAGTGGCAGCGTTCGATTCGTTCGTTCGAAGGAGCCGAGAGAGCGAAAGAGCGCTTGCGCGTGACACTGAGTAGCTTCTGTCCAGGAGAAGACGCGAGAGACAGGCGACTGACGGGACAGAAGCAGAAGCAGCGGGAGCAGGCGGTCCACTTAAAATCGATACCGGGGTGCAGCCGCGCATCTCCGTAGGGTGCAATTCCCATGCAAATGAATTGCACCCGGGCCGGAGAGCGCGAGCGGCGGGGCCGACGGAGGGATTGATTTTTCGCTAAGTTTCGTTGCTCTGCCGCCGGAACGCCGAGACGTGACTGGCGTGTACGCACACTTACCTACACCACCTTACCCTACCAGTGATATTTCCCGACCCAGCTTCACCCCATTTCACTCCAGATTCGACGATTGAGAACTCGGTACCGAGTATTCAGTTCCACGTTTTGTATCGATGAATTTTATGTTTTTTTTTTGCAACTCTAAATTCAACACTTTCGAGCTATTTTTTCAAACCGTCTACCGTCAAAGAGAGGAACGAACGTTCAATGGAATTCGTTTCTTTGATAGTGAAGAGGTTGAGAACACAAGGCATTGTTTCAGGCTGAAGGGCAGTACAAAAATATTACAAATTATAAGAAATATCCGAGAACGTTTTGACTACATTTTTTTTTTCCTTTGGGAAGAAATTATTATTTATTTCAATAAAGTCACTTGTTCGAAACCGAGGAGTTTTTTTCCATTAGAGTTAGTCCGTGTCGCGCATGCTTGCACAATCCAACATTTGTTTTCTCGTCTCTCCCAATGACACTACGAATTTTTGTCAGCAAAAAAAAAAAAAATTATTTCCAAACTTTATATATACATTTTTCTAAAGTACGTGTCCCAGATGAATGTACAGTGTGTGACGATGCACCGTATAGTTTCTTCCATTAATCTTTCTCAAAACCTTTCTCAAGATCGTTTCCGAATAACTAGATTCGAGCGTTCTTATAAGTAAAACAGGCTGCGTGTAACGCCGATTATTCGGCGTTGCTCCTGGGTAATTTTAATTAGCAATTCCATCGTGCATCTACTCCGCTAGACATCCCTACTTATTTTCCGTGTGCTAGCCGATCGCTTATCACCGCCTCTGTTGATTCTCCTTGTACGCGGCCGCATCCGTTGAGCTTCCACTTGCATTTCACCCTCGGTCATTATGCATAGATTGAAGATGCATTTGTGCCGAGAAATAATTCACACGAGAAACCCGCGGGTAAACGCGATCGTTTATGGCACTTTGGACAGCTTATGGCTTCCTTATGGCGAAGCTTATGGGTACCGAACGTGGCTGGGAGTCAGTCGAGTGAGTTTAGCGCCTATCTCGCCGGTGGACGCCGAGAAACTGAGAGAAGGTCGCCAGTCCCGCCGCGCCTAATTATTATTCCGCGCGATTATACATTCAACCATGGTGTACTAATTATCCGAGCACCATGATGAATTGTTTCCGTACGGAGGGGCATGCCCGTGAACGATACTTAGTTATTTCTATTGGAACCTGGTGCGAATCGAGGGACTCGCCTCGCGGCACCGTTAATTAATCATTAATCACTGGCGTATCAGCGCAGGACTCATTCGGACAGGGACGTGAGTGTGAATTAAGCTGGAGCGAGTCACCTGCCGAAAGTGCGTTCCGATGAAAATCAGAGAAGCTCTTTTTGAGTCTTCAAATTTTATCGTTAGCAACGATATTTTACAACAACAAAAATAGACCCAAAATTCTTGTCGTATCAAAAAAATTGACTGTAATCGAGGTCGCCGTCCAATTACTCGACGAGGTTTTTTTTTTTTTTTTAATAGCTCCGCAATTTCAGAATCATTTTGTGGAACTTGAAACGTTTATTATTTTTTTTTCCGAAGCGAATATCACGCTGAGAGTAAAATGAATTTTAATTTTTTAATTATTCGCGAGAAATAAATAAACGATTGCCGGGAACCGATGACAGTAGCAAAATGAATTTTGCGATTGGCCACAACAATTTTGCATTGAATTCTGACGATTGTATATGACACAGTCATTTCTTTATGTTAAAAAACGGTAAAGCAATTTACCAAATAATTCGCACCTGGTTTCCTCACCTACAAAAATTTGAAGCATGACTTTCAATGCTCCAAATGACACAGACACTCCGGTTTTAGTGCTAAGTACCGAAAACTACTTTGATACTTCGGGTACCTGTGAAAAGTCAAGACCGATATTTATCGCACCACCGAAGAAAGTACTTTTCGATAGAAATAAATTTTCTAACGAGCGATTGTAAGTTCGATGTTACTGAAAAAAAATAAATAAAAAAAAAGGGACAATCCATAAAGACGTTTCACAGCCAAACGGCAAGTTGTGTTAATAGACTCGCGAAGCGACATCACACGGGCAATGAAGCGGAATGCGTAACATCGTACGAAGGGAGTGGCGGTGTTGTCGGAAGCTGTTGGCGCGTGGTAGACGCACCAGGATTTGACATCGCTCTCCCTCCTCGTCACTCGTTGGCTCGCAGCGAGCAACAATGTAGACGGATTAAAATAGGAGAAAATCCCGGTCAAGCGACGTTCCGTTCGCAACGAATTGCGATCCGAGGGAAGTGGCGATTCGTGGCGACCAAAGATGAGCTCGAGATCAGAGGGACGCTTCCGTGGAACCGGATGATGGATGAGCAATCGACGGACGGACGCCTCGAAGCCGTCCGGCGAACGTCACGGAGGATAAAATTCCGCGGCCGGTAAATCGAATCTCGACCGGGGGTGGAGGATCGCTTCGGTCGTTGTGTACGATCGAAAGAAGGCGAGAACTCTGTCGAGAGAAGGCGAACCTGTGGCGCGCGGTATGTCCCGCGACATTTTTACGAGGCGGCCCGGGACACGACGAGACGACGTAACAGGACGCGCGTAAACGAGCGAATCGAACTTCTCTCCCTGTGCGCTTTGATCTGTCGTTCTCTCGGCTCGCGGCCATTCAGACTCTTGCGTCTCTCGCGGATACATGCACACTCGGCGCGCGAGGGCCTCGCGGGTTCGCGGGACCAGCGCAGCCCGTCAACATCACCAGCCGACTCAGCCACGTCGGGCCAATTTATGATAATGAATCCAGAGATTTATTGCCGGTTTCTCGCAACGACGAGATATTAAGCGAGCCAGAGCAAAATTAGAATTGGCGCACTGTTAGCCGGAGCGAGCAGCGATCCGAGTCGGTTCCCTGTATCTCGCTTCGTTCCTCGTTCGCTCCGCTGTCGTTTGGATTACGCTGCCGAGCTACGTCTTCCTTACTTGTGTCGCTGACGCGCGCGCGTGTGTGTGTGTGAATTAATAATAAATTCAGCAATCGTTGCGATCGTCACGCTCGAAACATTATCGTCTCGGCTTTCGCTCGGGCTCGCTCGATTTCAGGATGTCGAATCGACGATGACGGTGGAACACGTTGGTATGCACGAGTGCGGTTTTCGACAGATTTTGACCGACGATCACCTCAATGCGACAACAGTGATTCGCACACTGGTCTCACTGAAAAATAACACCAAAAAAACGGTGATGACTGCGCTACTCCGAATGTTCCTGGTCGCTCCAGGACCACAAATTATCCCGGAGAGACTTCAGCCAGGAAGTTGCTTCGAGAAGCCTTTCACCTAAAAATCCAACTGCAGTTTTTTTTTTTTCACACGAAAAAATGCCGAAACGCGATTGAGCAATCGTGTTTGGTCAAAATTTTGGCGCGAGGACCATCGAAAAGCCTGAGCAAGCGAACGAGACGGAGAGAAAAGGTAGAATGGAGAACGAGAGACGGTGAACGCGGGAGAAAGGAGAGCCGTGTATTAGCCAAACATCGTGCCCGTTCGGCTACGCTAATGAAACGTTGCAGAAATATCTCGGTCGTTTAATTAGAAGCAATAAACGGAAGAAGTTCAATTGCCTGGTGTATCCGTACAACCTCACCATTCCCGAGTCGTTTGCCCGTCTAGCGAAATCCCACCTGCCTAGCAGCTTCCGCTACCTTCCATCTCTGCTGCGCCCTTGGCAGAAGCCGTTTCACCTCCATTCCCAAGCTGCGGCGCCAACTATACCGAATCCTCTTGATTCGAACGCCAGCCCTCGAGGAACCTCCGTCCCTTCTCACCTACATCCACCGACGCTTCACCCACCCGATGGAATCGAGAGTCAACCGAAACGTAGCAACCTCCTCTCACTTCGTTTCGCCTCTCCGCATTCTTTTCTTCGCCGCTCTTCTATAATTCCCGCCTGTACGTCTTCAATATTTAAGAAACTCGCGCTCCGGCTTTTCCTCCGGGTACATCGCGGCTCGAATTCTACCCTAGCGTAGCTGCGGCTCATTAGCATGCCCTTGAAACGGTCGCTAGCTCTTTCGCTGATTCGTGTGCACCTTCCGTTTTGCCTCTTGCTCTTTTCATCTCCAGCCGTTTTCCTCACTTCCCGCCGCTTCCGTCTCGTTCTATCGCGAGCGCTTCATCCGCCTTTGCTGTGCCAAGGTGTTCGATAAGCACACCTACAGCTGCACTCATCCTCCCGGTGTTTTCGTGCCCGTAGCGAGGGAGTTAAGCTTTCATGAGCCGACGGCCTTCCGTGGCCTCCGAAGTGTTGGCTTGCAGCGAACCGTATGCACCCGTTCATTCGGTATGCACAGACAACTGTGTGACGACACTCCGTTACGGTACCCTGAAGAGTCGGTAAGGTATGGGGTCCAAAGTCTATGAGGTAGCTGCTCCTTTCACTGTCATTACTATGCAAGACCGCAGGGGTCCTGGGATCCGCGTCTTTCGAAAGTGCCAAAGAGCCTGCTAGATCGAGATACCAGTGGTCTCCCGGTTTGTATAATCCAAATGAAGCGAAAACGATGGTACAAGAGTACGAAAAATTGGATGCAGCCAAGATGCCTCGGGTTTCAAGGGAAATTCCCAGATGCACCCGAACATAACTGGATTCTCAAAGCCCCAAGTGTATTTACACCTTAGGATGGTTTCTCAATCATAGGTCCGATGGATTTCGTTTCAATGGCGTAATACGATGTCGTATGGAAGCGACATGGAGATGGTTGGATCGGAATACCAGTGGTCTCTTGGTTTGTATAATCCAAATGAAGCGGAAACGATGGTGGAAGAGTACGAAAAATTGGATGCAGCGAAGATGCCTCGGGTTTTAAAGGAAATTCCCAGATGCATCCGAACATAACTGGATTCTCAAAGACCCAAGTGTATTTACACCTTAGGATGGTTTCTCAATCATAGGTCCGATGGAGTTCGTTTCAATGGCGCAATACGATGTCGTATGGGAGCGACATGGAGACGGTTGGATCGGAATACCAGTGGTCTCTTGGTTTGTATAATCCAAATGAAGCGGAAACGATGGTACAAGAGTACGAAAAATTGGATGCAGCCAAGATGCCTCGGGTTTCAAGGGAAATTCCCAGACGCATCCCAGATTGGTTTCCCAGTCTGTATAATTCGAATGAAGGGAGACGGATCGATGAAAAGTACAGAAAATTGGATTGAGCTGAGATGCTTGGGGTTTCACGGAAAATCATTCCCAGATGCACCCGAACTGGATTCTTGATCATAAAGCCTGATGAATTTTCTTTCGATAGCGCGATACGATTTAAGCAAAGTATCAGCCATCCGTTCGGCTCGGGGATGGTGAACCACACGAGGCTGAAGCTTCCGTGCTCGACGGTATTATAGACGAACGTGGGCGATACGCCAACAAATGACGATAGTCTGGGCGGTACATTAGAGTCGGGCTTAATTACAAGGTTGGCGCGGAAAGGGATAGAAACGGGAATGGAATAGGAGGACGTAGAACATTAAGGTAGTGGGAGATATTGTGCTGGGGAGGCGAGGGTCAGACAGAAGGTACGAAGGTGGCGGACAGCGAGACGTAGCGAGGGAGAGCGAAGAGGCAGACCAGCAACACCGGGAGAGAGCATGCGAACGCGATAAAATTGGTGGCGGCGAAGGAACCTCCGAAGAGGAGTGCTTACGAATGTCGCTCTCGTGTGGCTGCTATTCCCGAGATTCCCGAGATTGTCCGGCCACCCTACGAAAGCCACTATGGCCGGGCAAGAAGGGTACGAAGGGAGGGGCTCGTGCGACACTCGAGGGGTGAACCGGACTCGCTTTTCGGGAGGAGAAGCTGCGGAGAGCGAGGTGAAGAAAGGAAGAGAGACAACAAGGGGGTAGCAAGTGGGATGCGAAGAGGAAGGAAGAATGCGGAAGGAAGGAAGCGCGGAAGATAGAGACGACGAAGAAGAAAAGGGAAGAGACGGGAGCTGGAGACACTTTGCTCGCGGAACACGTTCATTGTCTCCTCGGCTATGGTCCCGCGCGCGTCGACGCTGACCCTTTCTTCATGATCATCAACTACCTCACGTTCATCCCTGACCGTCTCGGTCGGACCCGCTACCGATTCCGTTTCTCTTCTTACTCGCGGATAGCTTCTGTTGGTCGCTCAAAGCGGTACCAAGTACAAAATAAAAGGGCCCTAAAAAGGCGCAAAAATAGTTTCTCCAAGAGTTTTCTTTCAAAGTTCGTAATTACCGTGCTGGAACGCTGCGGGATTCTCATATTGCTCGTCCTTAAATATAGAAATGAACTCTGCGCTCGCATTGGGTCGTGTGTTTTTTCGTTTCATTTGTTGTTCTTACCTTGTTCGTTTGTTACACCGCTTCTCCCATCCTCGCGCGTATCCGCATCTTTCGCGAGACCGCTGAATCCGATATCTCGCTGCGAGTCCCGGCGACGTTTACACCGCGATCGTCGTCGTCCATCTGAAGGGAAAAAGAAAACATAAATCTCGATGGCATGCGATGTAACGGGGAAGTTACGAGCGTAGATTCGGAGCAGAGCGCGACAAGACGCATCCTATGAATAATGTATCGAAGCGGTTCATTATGCGGGTCAAGGGTCAAGGGCAGTTTTATACGTGAATACATGGACGGTTGGCGAAGTGGCGGGGAAGGGAAGCACCGCCGCGGCAGGACTATCGGCTTCGTCGTCGCTCCTCGCCAACCGCCAGGTTCTCCGTCCTTCTGCTTCGCTATGGGACTCGGCGAACGGAAGAGGCCGACGAGAGTCGGAAGGAATCCCGAGCCGTGTTCGAACGCAAAGCAGAGAAGGAAGATGAAAAGAAAGGCCTACTCCGCTTGTTATATTCGCCGCTTACTTCATCTCGGTTACTCGATCTCTTTGCGGCCGTCGTAAATATCAGCTTGTCGTCCCTGATCCTAATCTGAATTTAGTTGCGCTTCTGTACACTATCGTTCGAGTCGGATGTGCTGGTCATTTTGTTCCAATGGCAATCATTGCTACAACGATTATGACGATATCAAATTGCATTCGATCCCTTCGCATCTTCGTACCGGTAGAAAAAGGTGAATGCCTTGATCTATCGAGGATCCATAAGAGCACTTTGGGAATACCTGAAACTTGGAAATCTACTCGGTACCAAGATATAGGTGGAAGAGACACAACGACGACGGGAAGGCACGAACGGGGAGGAGAAGGTGGCCGAGGACCGACGTCATCAGTATAATTAAGGCAGCAAGAGCCGGCGAGGGATAGAGAGAACGAAGAAAAGGATGAGTGGAAGACACGGAAGACGTGGCGCGGAATGGTGGAGAACGGGACGCGGGGTTCAGATAGAAACATAGTCGTCTCGCTCTCATTCGGGGTCTCGTGTGCCGGAGTGAGAGAAGTGCCCTAGATCACCGCACGTCTAGGAGCAGAGCTGTGAGCGCAGATAAGGACCGCCACGGCGACGGCCAAGATGGACGACCGACCGGTCTCAGCAGCACACTAGCTGCTGGAGGTTCGCTGCCGCTACTACTACTGCTTCTGGGCGAAAACCCCGCGACCGTCGTAGCGGCGACGGCCAGCGAACGTCCTCCGGCTCTTATACCTACGTGGTGTGTTCGTACGTACGTAGGACCTGCCGTTGGTGCTTGCTACAAGAGGCTGGCCGAACCCCCAGGAGCTTCCTGGGGATCCTTATTTATACGCCGTCGGCCAGACTAACGCCCATTGTCCCATTTCACCCCGGGTAATCTGCCGGACGCAAATCTAAGGCTTGATCCTGCGGGCTACCACGAAAATCTATGACGCCTTTAATTTCTCAGGGTGAAGTGTGACCTCCAGGTGGATTCCTGGAAGGACAGCACCTTCGGGAGACCTTACGTATCGAGTCTCGGTGCAAACGGAAGCTCGGATGTTGCTGGATTCAGCATAAAATCGACGAAATATCTTCATCCATTTTTACCCACAGACACAATTCGAACCGCTATGCCTCAAAATCCTTTCTGCATGTGGACCGGTTTCCTAAATTGTGAATACTTTCCATCATAAGTGGGATGTAAACGCCTGATGGGGAAGACGAAGTCCCACCGAAGGATCGATAAGCTTTGCTTTATATCGCGAACAAATCGTGCATTATATTGGAGCTGCTTTCTTTCTTGGTCGAAAATAGAGCTGCTTCATATCGTAGATTCCAGCGAGAGGGATGAGAATGGAGCCTCGTCGATGGCCCTGGGTCAAATATTAACGTCGAGCCCGATAATTGCGAAGTAGATTGTAGGAAGGGTGCTCCGCGAGAGAGAGAGATAGTGAGGGAGAAAGGGGTGGAATCCAGAGAGAGAGAGAGAGAGAGAGAGAGAGATCGAATGTGTGTGGAGGAGGGCGCGAGGCCCGAGCGTCCAGGCTGCTCGCTCGCTTTGCGATACCATCTCGCCCTCTCCATAAATATGTCGCAGTGAGCTTAACCCCCTTGCCTATCTGCGTCGAGGGCCCGAAGTAGGGGAGGCATTAATGTCAAACCGAGATGGGAGTTATGGCTCCCCCGTCAATTCCCAATGAATTCAACGTTTTCGGCAGGCACCCGAATCGATAAGTTTCGACGAGCTCTCTGTCTCTCGCAACCCCCTTCCACCTCCCTACTCTTTATCGCGGTCCCTCTTTATCGGTCTCTGTCTATCGACTCGTTTCCCTTCCGCACTGGTAGCTCTTTTTTACGACCCTTTATTCTCCGAAACTCCCCTCTTTGTTCACGAAAAAAAAAAAAAAAAAAAAAAAAAAAAAAAATTCCATCGACCGAAATCCAACGCTTCCTCGGCTTTCTCGCCGGTGCTGATTCTTCGCGTTCGAATACTATCGATATAAGTGATCGAACAATGGTGCAAAAAAAAAAAAAAAATACAAATGTAGGAAAAAGATTTTTCACGCTCTCGGGGCACAAAGTGCGGGACTCCGTGCGATTTCGCGGTGACTCCTCGCTAGGTGATACAAATAACGCAATCAGTATGCAACGAGGGGAGGGTGGGGATGCGGGGTGGTTCATGCATATTTCAGATGGGGCTTCGGTTGGGCGGGCAAGGCTGCCGCGTCCTCGCTAAGAAGGGTTTATGACGGGAGTTGATCCGAGGATCCCCATCAAACCGCACCAGTCCGAATCGAACCGCGGTACTCGCTCGATAGCGAGGAAGCGAGAGCCGGGGAAAGACGAGAGGATGCCGAGGCCTCCGAATGGGTGGGGTGGCAAGTGAGGCTCCGCGAAGCGAGCGAGATAGGAAGCTGCCTCTTAACTCCTGCAAACTCATTACAATAAATCAAGCTTTGTTCTTCGACCGGCTAAATTCTGCGGGTGCTAACCCTTTCCCTCCCCTTTCGAACCACCCCACGGCGTCGGACGAGTTTCTCCGTCTCGTCGTCGACTTTCCCGCTCTCGCCCTCTCTCATCGCAGAATCAACGCCCCCTCCCGAGAAATTAAAGACAAACAGAAGTCTCACTCGACGGTATAATATCGATTTATGACTCGGATCAAGGAGACCTCGCGCATTTGGACTCGACAAACACGAGCTTCTTTCATTCAACCGTTTAACTGTCTTACGATTCGGATTACGATCGTCTCAGCACGAGTAAAAACGCGAAAAATGTACATTTGAAGATTGCATCGATCGGAGGAAATATTTTTGATTATTTTTCCGACCCAAATATCGACCAATAGAATTGCACCATTCGACGTCACGTGGTACAACCTACATGGTATTATACTGATAATTTTTTGATTATTTTCTCTGGTAGTTGCTATATATAAAAAACAAAACATGATCCAGTCAAATTAACCACACGTCAAACTGACAGGTTGAACATTTGGGACGGAAAAATAATCCCCCGAATACCACACGAGCTTCAAAATTAACTGGCATTTCCCTCAAGGTTCCCTGCAAACAAATAAAGTCGTCAAGTTTTTCAGCAAAAATCACTCGCGCTTCGCGCTCGTGATTTTTTAACCTGAAAAACTTGACTCCTTCATTTGTTTGCAACGAACCTATCGGGAAATACCCGATAATTTTGAAGCTCTTGTGGTATTATAAGTGAAAATTTCGACCGTTCAGGGAATTAACTCACGCGACGTTCGAATTTCTTAATTGAACCAATTCGAATATGCGAATTGGCACAGTCCTTCCGGTATTCGACTGTCCTGAGAATTTCGGCTCTCGGCTATTTATTCCAACCTCGTTGAAATCTTGCGACTGGATCGGTAAATACGGAGGAACAATGCTTTATATTAATTACTACCTGATGGGTCACGTGACTGCGTCAGAAGCAATGAATCTACCTCATTGATGCAGTCAGCTTCGAGCGACACGCGGGAGTTTTTCGCATCGCTGCACGAAAAATAGAGTAGTACGAAGATAATCATGCTGTTGCTTGTAACGGAGGTGGGGGATTTGTCGATGAATCTAGGAGAGCACCGGGACTCGAGCGAATGGAGGACGTGGTGGCAGACGAGTCGCTGGCTTTGCGGCTGGGATTTGCACAAGGAGTACAAACGGGGGTTATCAGGCAGACGCTGCATTCCGCGGGGCTCCACGTGCTACAAGCGTCGACATTGACTAATGATGGCGTGGTGGGCGAGCGGGGGACGCGTTCCCGCCACATGGCTGCTGCCTCCGCGGCGGTGGCAGCGTAGCCGTGGCGGAGTACCCAGGCAGACAGGGGTGGCGAGCCAGACAGCGCGCGCCCTGGAACAGAAAATTCACCCAAGTTCACGCGACCTGTTGCACCCCCTCTAGCTCACCGTTTAACCTATAACCTGCTCGCCAAACATCGCTTTAACCTCGCCTTATCGCGTTATCGAAAACGCTTGCTCTTGTTCCACTTTTTTTTTTTTTCGCGCCGCCAGAGCGTTCATTCCGGGATAGAAATTCGCTCGCGCTGCGCCCTCCTCGAACGCGGCTAACCCAGTCGGATATTCGGGCTCAACGCTTGCCGAGTGACTCGTCAACTCGAGCACTCATGCACTCAGGTTCCGTGTAATCGAGTATTTGAATTTTCGCCTGTTATTTGTATTATTTATTTGAGAATTATTTTGTCAGCCGAATTGTTTTAGTATTTGATTTTTTTTTTTTTTTTTTTTTTTTTTAACTACTGGAAGGAGAGTTCGAGGGAAACATCTACTGTAAAGGATATGACAAATTTTTGTGGCCTAACGATGTTGTACAACGGAGATGCATCCATCAATTAAAAGGATCGAATAAGGATGGCCGTAAATTACGCAAACGTTCATCCGTTCGCTCGCGTGGACAAACACTACGAAACGTATTGGAACAATATTTGCGATATGTGCAGGACGTTTCGCAAATATTGCGCCAACTACCACCGATTTGGGACGTATGTCGATCCGAATAGTACTCTCAACGCCGATTAGACTAGTTCGAATTGTTTGAGTCCGACCGCAAAAAAACTTTTTATCCAACATATTCAATGATTCCTATCACGATCGCTCTTGTATTATTCACAAAATGATCGCTTGAGTTGGAGTATTCGTTTAAATCAAAAAAATTAATTATTTAAATAATTTAAATAATTTAAATCTAAATTAATGATTATTACTTTTATCACCCTACGAACCGAATCACGACTGAGAGCAATGCAGTGTTGAAAAATCTTTAATTTTCGGATGTCACAACCATCCGCAATGAATAAGATAAACGTACGAAGTGAATAGTACGACAATGGTATGAACCCTTATTGACTCCAGCCGCCCCAAAAACCTCCCCTAACTTGCTTTATTATTCATATCGAACCAATCTACGGTCCGCGCTCGTTGCGTGCCAGCTCCAAACGAAGAGCAAATCGAATTCGGCGTCGGCGTTAACGCGATTACCGAATGTCCGAGCAAAAATATCAATCGCCCGTGTAATCCGGCTCAACGAGTATACCTTTTAATTAATCACACCTGCGACGTATTTCAGTACAGTCCGTGTTCGTTGGTTGCTCGACGAACAGTGAAAAGTGGGAAAATCAAGACGAAAAAAAAAAAAAAAAAAAAAAATTGCACCAACGACATTTTCGGCTGGAATTAACTTGGTCGGAGCGACTTCTCGAGATATTCTTAGTTTTAGTAGGCTCGCTACCGAGTCGACTTTGTGAGTGTGCTAGCCTCGTCGAGCCTCGGCTAAACGGAGCATTCGCGGAGTACTATTTGTTCACCGTCAAAGGGAGAGATGTCCGTCGTACGCGGTTAGCCTCGCGGTCAAAGCGGCACGCCCTCTTCGTGCCACTCGTTATTAGCCATCCCTCTATGCCTGAGATTTATTCGGCCAATTACACCGGCACTGCTCTACAAGGCGACGAAATCAACCGAAACGAATGCGACACCGTTCTCTTGATTATCCGACAAAAACCAACTTTGAAATTTACCCCTGGCTAATACGAGAATTACCGGACATATAACCCAGTTTTTAATGGAGGGAAGGAGGGCCTAGATGGGATTTAAAAAAAAAAAATGGATCTGGAACTCGGCGTACTGTACAATCACTCCGAAGATTCGAACAGTTTTACCTGCGATCCACCCCAATAGCATGATTCGTATGGAATGGTTTTCACGGGTGTAAATAAATTCTAAAAAGGTTTAAAGGTGACACAAAATTCTTAAATTTTTTATTAGGCCAATTACCGTAGTCGGATCGTTTCTTGATCATTTTTGTTTTAAGGGTGGACATCAAAGTTGAACATGGAATGAATGGGAACCGTGAAAACAACCCTGCCGCAAAACTCAGTCGGCGTTGAATTTAAAAAAATGGCGTTAGATCCCGGTAAAAGGCAGATGAACGTTAAAGCGGTTTGTGCCCAGTCGTTCATGAATATTTATGTCGCTATATAATAACATTTTTGAGCCACTGTTTAGCTAATCCTCCGGACTCATTTATCGTGGGAGGCAAGGACAGCTATAATTCTTGAAAACGTACCGACGCTAGTATTATTATGCGAATAAATACCGTAGGATTAAGTCGCGTTGGGGCCAAACGCCTATGAAACACGGAGAGACAGCGAATGAGAGGGTGAGAGCGGAGAGGGTGAGCTAGAGTGGGCGACGAAGAGAGAAGAAGGAAAAGCGGAAACGGGGAGAAGTGAGAGGAGGGGAAGTAAGTGGAGCGTATTTCGTGCTACGACACACGAGGTTGAAAAAAAAAAAAAAAAAAAAGACGAGCCAAAGCACAGGTGCAATCCGCGAATTCGTAAAGTTTCGGTCCAGTATTGTCGACGCGAACGGGCAATATAAATAATGAAAGTCTCCTATCTCACTCGCGATTCTTTATCGTTGTTGCAATTTTTATTTCCACTCGTACATAATCCTGGCTATTGCGTTTAGAGTCCTCCCGCGACACCTTCGGTTGCGTCGTAGAAATTTCCAATTAATTAATTTTGGAATTGATTCTTATAAAACATTGACGTAATTTACTTGTAAAATAAATAAATGAAAAATCGAAATTGTACAAATCTCTCGCTCGAAATTTTAGAAACATTTTAGAAACAGAATATCGTCGATCATTCATCAAAGAATTAATTTTTTCCCCTGTCCATTGATCGTAGACTGCGAAATATCATTTTTATAATTGACATACTTTTGTCTGAAATATATTTAATTTATATTTTAAGCACGATCTGCTCGCACCTTAAATGTCATTGTCAGTCGCATAAATTGTACATGCGCTCGAAAAAAAATTATCATGATCCTGTCGCACGACAATTATTTCTGTTCAACTCTGTCACAGTTTGCAACGACTCTTATTAGTAATTCCGGGACTTTTGGCACGCGGCAATATTCTCGCTGAGAGACATTATCGCAAACCTTCTTTCTAATCCGCGTTTCCGTGTGCGAGAAAGCGACAGAGCGAGTGAAAATGAGAGGGGGGTTTGCGAGTCTCGGAGGGCGCCGGGAACAAGTGGTGGTTGTACATCGAAAACTTGTGACCAAACTCCAATAACCCCTGCTCCAACGGCACGCGCTGTACTGTGCGCGTAGCTTACACTATGCCTGTATATATGTGTACGTACGTAAGAAACACGCGGAGAAACAAAGGGCGCATCTCTTCGTTAATGTTACCGCAGTCAGGCCCCGGAGAGATTATAATAATCTGGGTTTACGTGGCATCTCTCGGGCCGGTTAATTTGAGGAGGAAACTTTCGACCGTTGGCGCTTCCGCTCCTGGATTTTCCATCTTCCCTCGCTCTCCACTCGCGCACCGTCTCTCGCGATCTCACCCCGTTGACTCTTTCTCCGTCCAACGTTCCGCGCTTCCCGCATTCCCCCTTTGAGCTAGGCTCGCGAATCTCATTAATCTCTAACAAACTCGAATATTTTCCAAGTCGCGATCTCTTTTTCCGTTATTTCCGCCGGTTCTACGGTCGAACTTGGTCATTAATTTTGTATCGGCATGGTCGTACGTGGCCGACCGACTTATCGAGCGACGAAATGAAAAAGTAAACTGCTAAAATAAATTGTTAATCAAATGCGCTCGTACTTTAAAGTCGTTTACGTTGCTTCCAGAGAAGAAATTTCTTCTCAAGAAACAAACTCCCCACTAGCGTTTTTTATCGAATATAATTTTTTATTAATCAACATATTTATTATCTACTGCGGTGTATTCGCTCGTGATCGAATGCGATACAGTTTTTTTTAAATGCGTTATTGATTCATAATAAATATTTTTTGTTGTTGAAATTCAATCTTAAAATCTCCGTAAAATACAGCTTATTTGTACGATAATTTCGAATTTCAAGCAAGTATAATCTGAGCGATAGCGAATATAATTGTATCCAGAATGTAATTCAGAAAAATTGCATTTATACCAAATATATCTCGCATAGAAATGAGGATTTGTTTTTTAAATATATTTTCCCAATTCCCTTCTTTCCATCGGAGAAGCTAATCGTTTCGTCGCCGAATCATTCGCGAACGATTTTGTCTATTTTTCTCGTTGGCTCATTTAATTTATCGTGACACAAGACAGTCGGGAAAATAACTTTCGCGTTTATTCGCACCCCCATAATCGTCACCGGGGTCGGAACAAAAGACTCGTAAGACAATGAGAATCCAGACAGTGCGACAAAATGAGGAAGGGGTTTACTTCCTAAGAATTTCGAGCTCACGCCGACTGTCAAAGGAAACTTACGTTCAACAGTACAATTGCCCAATTGAACTCTCGCAGTCTCCCATACGCCGTATAAAACGGTAACGTAAAGTCGAGTACCGTGAATTATAAACGCCGACAAACGCTGCGAATAAACTTCCGCTGCGCCTTCGAGTTCGTTCTCCAAGCGCCGGATCGAAGATCACGGGAATTTAACTCCGGCCTTTTTCTCCGGATCCATTGTACCGAGACGAGGTGCTAAATGAATAAGAAAATCGTTGTGACGAGCCACTTGGACTTCCGTCTTGTCATCGCATTATTCCTCGGACTACTTTACTGTAAAATCGGCAAATAAAATCGGACTGCGACTTTTCGCTCCACGAAAGAAAAAACAATCGGTTGTGAATAAAGCCAGAATCGAAGTCGAAGAGTGTTCGAGTCCAGGGGTAAACGGTTGCGGAATAAAAATTCGCGACTGCCACGAAAGTGTAGAAACTCGGAGAATGAACGAAGAGGGGTAAAATGGAATGATGGATCGCGAGGAATTTCTACGAAGGAAAACGGACGCGAAACGGCGGTGTTTCTTTCAGTCTCGATGTGAGACGTCATTTCTTCCGCCTACCGCGAGAAAATTTTGTAGAAACGGTCCGTGTTGCCCCGTCCTGCGTCGATACATTCGTGACGGATAAAACCCGGGAGGAAACAAAAGCGAGTCCGGGCGTTTTCGTCCGATCGTCTCGGCTACTCGAGTGAGCGACGGGAAGTTATCAGAAAAGTTTCGGAAATTTCGAGACCGACGAGTGTCGCCCGAAATTCCAAAGTTTCCGTCTCGTGCGCTTCGATGCTGCGACTCGTCGTTGACGGTGAGGTTCGGGCAATATTTTTGCGGTGGGGAAGCTGAGAGAACGGGGCAGCGTGGAGGAGCACACCGCGAAAGCTCGGAAAGTGGAGGAAACGGGAGGAAAAGTCATCTTTGACGTCACGGGATCGCGGAGCAAAAATATACGTGGCGACGAAGTGGCCGGGCATCTTTCGGTCCATTGGGCGGACAGGATGATGTAGATTCGTCGTACCGTTTCTGCGTGGTGGTTCGTCGTTTCGTCGGGCTCCTCGGCTGTCCTTGCCCTGCGCGCACTTACGGCATCCTCGCGGATGGCGGTCGAGGTGTGCCACGATATTCCAGGGCAGCTATTCGTTTCGCGGACGACAGACGATGATTTGTGGCGGTCTAGCAGTGAGTTTCCTGATTTTTATGTAAGAGCGCCGGAAGACGGCGTCTCCCGTTCCTCCCAAGCCCCGCGGAGACTCGAGTCCCAGACGATCGTAAATTAAAAGCGCTGGCCTATCTACGGTGGCCAGC
Organism: Listrodromus nycthemerus; assembly: GCA_963978505.1. Taxonomy (NCBI): domain Eukaryota; kingdom Metazoa; phylum Arthropoda; class Insecta; order Hymenoptera; family Ichneumonidae; genus Listrodromus; species Listrodromus nycthemerus. The sequence goes on from OZ021683.1 coordinate 2,895,002, forward strand.
AACGGTTCGGGAGAAGAATAGCTATCGAAGAGAAGCGATACCTGCTCACGGGGCGTCGGTCTTCGGTGCTTGTGTTTCATACCGGGTTCGATGCGAAGGGTGACTAAGTCACGCCTTTCGTCGTCCGACGAGTCATCACTTTTTGTAACGATGTTGGAATGAGATGGAATCAAAAGGAAACGATAAGTCATCAAAGTCGAAAAATATATTTAATCGAAAAAAACATATTATCAATTGATATATATCGTAGGCTGTGCGATCTTCATTCGGATAGTGAATTACGGAGCAACGATACGAGATAAAAAATTCAACGCTCCATAAAAAGAGACGATTTAAATTCCACCGCGAATTAATGTGTTCGTCAATGAAAAACCGTGCAAACGGCAGCGCCTCAGTCTCGTCTCGTCGCGAGATATCTCGAGTGGCCGAATCACCATGGATCGGCGTATAGGAAATATCGTTTAATACGGTGGAGCTGCGTAGACATTTGTCTCTGGTGTGAATAAAGAGTAGAGCCGGAAGAAAGTTGTGCAGTTGTTGGAGCCGAGACGGTGCGATAGCGGAGACGACGCGGTGTGCACCGTCGACTTCTCTCCACATCCGAAGCGTAGTATGGTACACTGCATCGTCCATACACGGTTGACACGTACGTCCTTCCGGCGACAGGAAGTTAAAGTCAAGTTAAGCTGCCGTCTGAGACGCACAGTCGGCGCGAGGTGAAAACAAGCGAGACAGAGAAGTTGAGCTGCGCAGCTCTGAGGTGATATGTGTCAGGTCCACAATACGCCCGACTCTCGACTAAGTAAATGTTATTTCCGCCAGTGCATAATTGTGACTCCGCGAGAGAAACTGGGTGACGTTAATGTTACGGGGGTGGAGGATGGGAAGCATCCGAGGACGAAGACGACGACGAGGACGACGAAGCACTGGCAGAGGCGTAACCGGCAGTTATAACGTTTCAGTTCCTGTTCTTGAACGACACGGGTGAATAAGAGAGAAACGGCCGAATCCCAACCGCGCGAGTGTTCACTCGGGTACGGTGAAGCGAGAGGATTTTAGAAATTTGCGTGTCATTAATAATTATTTATTTTTTAAAAAAATAAAAAAATAAAAAAAAAACATGAGCTGAAAAATTGACAATTTGGTGAATAAATGTGAAATTGTAAAAAATGGTGAAAGAGGTTCCGCACAGTTTGTTATAAATTCTTTTGTCCTTTTTGAGTACCGTTTATTTATTTCTTTTTTGTGGTGGTTTCAGCAATCTCGCCGAATGTATCGTTAACATTGACTTTGACTGGCAACGGCGCAAAAACGAAGTATTTATAAAAAGAAAGAAAAACCGTAACCTATCTCGGATAAAAAAATTTTCTGGTCCGTCGATACGATGCGTTTCGACGAATAGTCCAAAGATCCGAGGCGCGATGTAAGAATGCCAAAGTAATCGGAAACTCCACGCGACGCAATTGACCCCGGCCTGTTGAAGCGGTTATTAATTATTCGCATTATCAACAGGAATAATCCTAATGACCGCATTCCATTTTCCTATTTTCTTTTTGTCCGTCCACGTCGAAAATTCCTGCTGGAAGAGATTTTAGGATCGGCTAATTGGAGATTGCGTTGATCAAGATTATACCGGACATTATTTTGTGAAGAGAGATCAAAGAATCTCCATAATGCCCTCCCTATTTATTTAATTTATGTGTTCGCAACGTGACACAGAGTGAGGTTGCTCGCAGCGCCTCTGGCTCTGCGCTACCGAAGTGTATGCTCCTGGCATTATTCTCGGGTTGTGCAAGTTGGAGCCACAGCGATGAATTGAAAAGAAGAAATCCCCGAGAGCCGACCGATCGATCGATAAAACCTCCTCGCTCGTGAGCTCGGCCGGGATTAAATCCGCGAGGAGGCACGAAGAGGCGGCACCTGAACGTCGCGTGCACGTTGTACCAACTCGGCTCTTAATTTTCAGGCTTCGACGTCTCCGAGGGAGCGCGATGCTGACGATGAGAGCGCGAGGCGAAGGTTGGGACAGCGCGAGAAGACGGTAAAAATGTATCCCCTGAACGCTCCTCGTCGGTAGCAATTGGTAGAACGAGACGGAGAAAGAGACCGGAGAAACGCGCGACGTCGCAATTCGTATCGCTTAATCCCCACATAAATACGGGTCCTCCTTACTTTGCGACTGCGAGTCCGGAGCCTCGATAATCAGGATCGATACCCTCCGACTGCTTCCTCTTACTTATCAACGAGAACCTCATTTGTTCTCCGGTCTCGCAAATCATTGAGAATGAAACTACGAGACAATCCATGTACAGATGGTTTATAATAAGTTTCGTTCTTTCCGAGAGACTCGCTGTGCAGATCGTCGATAGTCGAAGGGTCGAATACCGGCCTCGCTGATTTCAAATAATCGACGAGAGATTTAACGATTCTTCACTCATTTTTCAATGCAGAAGCAAGCGATTATGTGAAAAGAAAAAAAAAATTATTTTAATCGTCGTAAAACATTTGAGTCAGGGATTCGATTCTTGGAGACTTACATTCTTAAGGACAGTGGCAAGAAAATGTGTACAGATGAAAATCCTTAAATCTGGTCACTAAAAATCAACTCATGTCATTTACTTTATTTTTTGATTTTTCAATTTTTTTTTTTTTTTTTTTTTTTTTTTTTTAAGACTCTTCAGATGAATATCTCTCTTTGAGACGGATGAAAAATGCCGACATCCGATATTTTGGGGATTTGGTATTGTCTCACCGAGTCGTCTGACAGGATTGTCGTCGACGGATTAGCCGCGTGTAAAACGTCCCTTGTGAAGTTCGACAGTCGTTGGCACTGTCTCTGCCTTGACGTATCGGGGAGACAGGGGAGATTAGGTTTTCATGTACACGTAACCGTTCCGGAAACGGCGATAGAGCGAAAGATATGCACCGATGGCAGGACGGTAGATGGAGAATGGAAAATGGAAAGCGCGATAGGAGGCTGGCAGTGGTGTCGCGTTAATTATTTTGCAGCGGGGGCCAAGTAATTTCCAGGTGGGTTTTCCCGGGCTGTTTAGACCAGCAAGCAGCGAGAGAAGTCCGTAATCATCCGCAGATGAAAGAGCTGTCGGAGTGTCGAGGCGAACGAAAGGCAGCGTCGGCAGAGCGAGGCGCACAACACCGGTGCGGGAAAGCACGTTGCTCGAACAGAGCCACTCTGTGCTTTCGCCGATGCTCCGCTGTGTTTTGTTCGAAAAGGGAAGAGGGGTTTCGGCTCGAACCCTCAAGCCTACATCGAGCACAGCCGCTATTCCGCGTCAGCCTCTCATTCACGGCGTTCTTCCTCTTCGTCCCTTTGAATTAACCGATCAATCGGAAGCCAAACAGTAGCCCGTCATTCCTTCGACATCAAACACGCATCGCTTCGTTATAATTAATTATCGTTCGCCCTTCAACCACTGCCAAAACGCTAAAGCGCAACCCCCGAACCGCCTCTTTCCCCAAATGTATCAAGGCTAACGCGGCCCTTTATCGAAAAGCGTGCTCCGATTTTTTTTTAATTACCCGCGTTTCGGATCTTCGCATTCGGGCACGTCCGAGGAATTAAATTGAAAAATCCGGTACAGAATAAAAAAAAGTCGAAACAATTACAAATTTATTTTTCCGTGCATTCGCTCGTAACTTTTTCTTATTGTCATTAGTCAAAGGCTGAGTCAATGTGAATAAGATTCACATTGTTTTTTCAACTATGCATTTCGACGGAAAAAATTGTGTGCAAATGTCGAGACGTGACGAAGTCGAATGAGCGGAAAGAAGAGTATGCAGACATTTATGTGTTTAGAGCTCACAAAGCCGGTTCATAGCCCGCCGGAGCTTTCTAATTATTCAGGAAGCCCATGGTTGTTCTCTCTCTCTCTCTCTCTCTTAGCAGCACCATCAGCGGAAGCGGTAACGTTAGGACGCTCGACCTGCAGCTAATAATGGCTGTCCGGCTTGCGGTCAACGTAGGTAGAACCCATGGCCAAGAGGTTCGAGTAATCCCTCTGTGAAAGCTCACCCTTCGCGGGCGAAGTCGAGGGTGACAGCCCCGGCTACTTCACAGAGAACTAACTCCACCACCTCTTACTCGCGACGATGGTCGAGGCGGTACTTCAAACGGAATCGTCAAAGGTACATCGACCGAGAACAATAGCTAAATCCCCTTGCTACCCAAGTCTCATATTCTCTCGAACGATAATCCGAGCGCAGTTACGTATACATAGACCGTGTTCTTCCGAATTACAATCGGACTTTTCTCAAACTGTCCGAATTTAATGCACCGAAGATCGATCGACTTGCTCGCCAGAAAAAATTTCCAAGTCGATTTTTTTAAATCGAGAGTGACGTCGAGAGAGAGAGAGAGAGAGGCGAAGCGAAGGTCTGCGAATGATAAGATGACTATACAAGGATAATTTTTTTTTGTCTTGACGATAATTCATTCTCGAGACCGTACCATTTTAATTCACTGGTGTGCGGGGACAAGTGTTTGAAGATAAATATGTTAAACACTTTTTGTGCTTCTCTGCCGAGTCCTCTGACGTAAAAAAAAAAATTGTCTTCGCCGTCGTTGAATTTTTTGATAAATCTTAATTCACTTTGGTAAGTATTTAAAAAAAGAAATGTTTAATTTTTTATTTTACAAATTTTCTAAAATAATACTTTACCGTCTCTATGATATAATTGCGTCTTGATAATTACATGAAAAAAAAAAAACGGATTTTTTCAATCGCACAAATTGTTGACACGAGTGTAGCGGAGCGTCGCGAGAGACGTATGAGTGAGCGAAAGCTGTATGGACCGAGTCCGAGACCGACGTGGCTTGGAAAGGGCCGAGGGTTGACCGAACGAGGGGGTTATTGGGGAAGAAGCGTGTGTCAAGCTCAATGGAAACTACCGACTTCCTCTTTCTCTCTCGACCTTCCGACACACAACGAGATCCGAGCACGACGATATATTATTTTAATGTTTTAATATCGTGTCGTAGTGGTCGTTTGGACAAGACGGCGTCCGAACACCGCTCGGCGATATCGTCCTCGTCCACTTCGTTCACGACGATGCTTTCATTCCCATTTCTTTCTCGCTCCACCTCGCCGAAGCTGTCTCACTAATATTTCTCCTTCTTTCTTTTGGACCAACGCGGTCACGAATTGGATTTCATTCCGACGATAATAAGGGAAAGATCTCGTGTTTCCAAGCTCTCGGATCACTCTCACCATCGACACTTCAGCTTCGACAATGTCGATCCGATTCTCACCAAAAAGCTCAGCTGTATTTACTCGCAGAATCTTCTTGCCCGGTATGTATATTTAGGAATTTTGAGCCTAACGGATCGTGTGAAAATGTATATTATCATGATTAAATAGCTGAAGGAATACAAGCGACAACGATCGACAACTGTTAGAAAAATCATTTAACAATAAACGAAATGCCGACTCGAGCTTGCACTGTACAAATTCGAATGCGATTATTCCGAGTCAGCATGTTGTATTATCGTAGTTCAGGTGGAGATCCAAAGATGTGTGCGGAAAATAGTGATAGTGCGTTAGCACGACAGTACCGTCGGGTTACACGGCCCGACAAATTCCTGAAGCCGAGGCATAGAACGAGAGAACGTTAAAAACGTGTGGCGCATTGTTCTCGTCGAAGCGACGAGTCTCGTTCCGCGGGAGTTCGAGCGATTTAAAGGGTGGGGAAAGGGGGTTCCAGCCCCGATAACGACCGGGATAAATCAGCTCGTGTCCGAACGAGGTGCTGCTCGGAAATCAATAATAATGGGCAGGAGCCATTAGTAAAATTAATAAATTATGCCTCACATTATGTGCATTGTGAGTCGCCGCTCGCGTACGTATAGTAGTGCGTACTGTACTCCACCACTAGTAGCTCGTAGTAGTCCTATAGGTAACACGAGCCCAGGGGTAATACGTCGTTAATCATATTAGTGAATAATCCACATCACTATAACCAACCAGCCGTTGCTCGTGCTGTTTCTGCCGCTACTGGCGACGTTACCGTTCGCGAGAACGTTCGGATGCGAGGTGGTTTTGTGAGCGCGAGCGCAAAAGTCACATTAACCAGTCGCTGATCTATAGTCGCGAGATTAACGACGTTTGCACCCCTTCGTTATGGACTACACCCTTCCAACGTCGTTTTCAGTTGCCCCACGCAGGACGAGTTCCGAATAGCTGCGAGTATCAAAAATACGAGTTCCACAACGCAATCGCACCCCGCGATTTTATCCGATCAAGATCCGACGATGGCATCGCAGGTTGGTTATTTTTTGTACATAAATACTTGTTGAAAAACAGCGGGAAATTTTTTTGACATTTTTTTTTTTTTTGACACTTTTTATCTGAAATATAATTTAAAAAAATTTTTAGACACGTTCTTTCATCGAAGAAAAAATTACGGAAAAAATTTACTCAATCGGCTCGTCCGGATTTTCTGAGAGAGCACTTTCTGCGTTTCCGGCTTTCTGCTTCGTTAGCGCGTAAGGCCAGGTGAGAGATCGTCTCTTTGGACTATCAAAAAGAAGACTTCAGAATTCCATCGTCGATAATTGGTGAACTTTGCAACCTACACGAATAACGGTAGTTGACTGGGGTGCTCGTTTCTCACCTCGTAACTTGAATATCCCCTTTGTGGAGAGAGCGGAAGCTATGAAAGAAGGGCCGTCTGAGAGGAAAGTCAAAGGCCGAAATAAACCCGCGGTACCTCAACTGAGGTGTGAGAACGAAGACAGAGGAGTCCATGAAGCGATGCGGATATTCGAGTTCACCTTCGGGTTGGAACGAGGCGCAGCAGCAGAGTCGAAACCGCCGATACGAGAACCCCTGAGAAGCAGCAGGAGGATCTGTGTGGGTAGTCCGCGGTCGCAGGTCGGGGTTCGGTATCTATCGACGAGCGCATAGCTTCCTATTAGTGGGGCACTTCATACGGACGGAATCCTGGCTCGCTTCTCGTCTCCCCTCTCGCGCCGCTAGTTCTCCTCCCTCTTGCTCCACGACGATATCGTATAAATGTGTCGTTAATTACTTACTCCGCGGCCGCGACACTACCACTACTACGACGGCAACGATGTTCCAGGGGCCTCGGTCCGTTTCACTATCGTGTGGAGCGTACAAAGGTGAGGGAAAGGGTGGGTTCAACTTCCTGCCGTGGATGTTCCAGATGGGTCGAGGGGAGCCTTCGATACCTCCGCCGACGAGGCGGCGGCTTGAACTGCCCTCTTCTTCCGGCGCAGCTTCGTCGCTACTCGTCCTCTCGGAGCTCCCCCTCGACCTCTTTCACCCCCCCCCCCACGTTATGGCGTCGCGTGTTAAGGAAACTAATGTTTATTTGAAAAACTAATTGAACGGGACTCTCGCGTCTACAGCCGGCAATTAAACGAGATTACTGCAGTAGCGAGAGGCGCCGAGGTAGAGACAGAAATGTACCTACCGATGGGCACAGAGAAAGAGAAAGGGAGGGGGATTAGACAGAGCGTTGGTAAGATATGGAACGCGTAATGTTTAACTATCGTGTCCTCTTCCTCCCTTTCCTCGCGTGTTTCGCCTTGCCTCTGTTTCCCGTTTCTGATCCTCTTCTGAAGCGAGGCCAATAATTAATTGTTAGCTCGATATCGTACTCGAATTCCCTGAGCCCCGCAACGTAACCGTTGTCATGCATGCGCACCGCTATTGCTCGCTATCAAAAACTCGGTGATCCTCGTTAACGCGTACCGTCCGTGAGTTTCGATGCTTTCGCCTCACTCCACCATCGGTTTTACCCATTTACCTGCTTCGTACGCCCTGCTTCGCTTTAGCACTGGCTTCGTTCGCTTTTCCCTCTTCCGTTGCACATCCACTCACTCCCTTTTGATTCGAGCATCGTAGGTTGATGTAAGTTTCCGGGTTCCTCATGATTTAATTAATTCAATACTGCAACTTCTCGAATACCAGCAAAGTAGATGAATCTAGTTTGCTTCTCCATTTGTCCGATCTATGAAGAATCCTGCACTGCGTCATCTCTCAAATGCTCTGTGTTTTGCTTGAACGTATCGCCAAAAATGAAGACCGACTTTACGCGGACATTGAGGTAACCCAACAGTCAGCACGTTTCACTGCTCGAGCACTCGTCCCTAATGTGTGATCCTCATTGACCCTTATTTACTTACGCATCAGTCCACTCTTGTCCGTAATCTTTTCGCCAACCTACGATCGACATCAAAATTAGTCATCGTAAGGGCGGGAAGTTTGCCGAGGGGCAAACGTCGTATCGTCATGACTTATGCATCAGGTCATACGATCTCTGCTTCGTAGTTAACATAGTTCTACATGTCCGCGTACACGGTCGAGAGATTCACGAGAGTCGAAGGACCCGACGCGATTTCAACGTCGCTCGTACTTCGTGCCGAGCGGTAACCCCACCGAAACGTAGTGCCCTAGACGATGGGTCTGCGGTATAGGAGACCGAGAGCTACGACTACTTGCTCGCTCGAGCGCGCACGTGTCCCATGAATGAAAACGATACTCGGCTCGCAAGCGATACTAGTTATCTAGGAAGCATACCACTCTCCCTCTCGCTCGTCCGCACCGCCCTTTCCCACCATTTACTCTCGGTCATCCCTTTCCACCTACATCCAACCACCCTATCCAGCTGATTCCAACTCACACCTCAGTCCCCGCTCTATTCATTTCGGAGGCGGCATTAAGCACGACGTTGGAAATATACGTGTAAGCGAATCGTATACAAACTACCCTCTGCCGACTATTGTGCACCCTCTACATCCCCATACACAAGGGTGCATACATAAAGAAGACAGACCTTGCGTTTCACGATGCTGTATGTCGTATATGTATTCCTACGTTCGTGCAGAAATCTATGTATGAGAAAACGATGCTCGACGCTTTTGGGACACAGAGCCATAGCTGCATCCGAACCGGCACTCTCTCCTCAACCGTCCCACGTAACGTTCTCATCCACACGCTCAGAAACACTGATACGCGCATGGTCGCGGAAAGGTGTACGTGCAGCAGGTGCCGTTCACACGAATCCAAAATAGTACTACACGCGAGACAAAAGCTCCAACACAACGGCCACATCGGCAACGAGTCATAACACCAGCTCTCAGTCTCTGCACCGTACAACATCCACCATGCCATACATACCGACCGCATCAACCTGTATACCAACACGGAACGAGTGCACCAAGTGGGGATGCACTACTTGCCACTGGTCCGCTCTTGTAGCGACGTCCTTTACCCAACCCTCCCGGTCGACTTCGTCGCCCGTATCTCTGGCCCGGCTGAACCTCTGCACCCTCAGCAACCCTTCCTCTTCATTTCTGTCCCTCTCCTCCAACCTGCTTCACCATCGCTTTGCCAGCTACCACAGCCATTCCCCATCTTCCGACGTGTTATGCCGACAATATATTTACGAAGCATGTAGGTTGGCTACCCCGTCTGCTGCCGCCGCTGCCCGAGACTCTCGTATCCCTCGGCCCCTCTCCCTGTAGTAGTGTCCCGCGTCTCCGCCACCAACGTCCGAACCCACCCTCCCGACCCGAACCTCCTCGGGCTCGGAAGTCGGTATGCCCTCTCGTATGCTCGTACCAACGGCACGGGGTCGCCTCAACGGTGGCGTCGGCTGCCGATACTTGCTTCCTACAGATTAATGCAACATCGTAACACGATAGTGTCCGCCCGGCCAGCCGAAACCAGCGAGGATGCTGTTAAGCTCCTGCACCCTTCTACCTTCCAGAAGGCCCACCGTCCGCCTCCGCCACCACCGGGAATACCGACTTTCGGTACAACGAGCGGGGGCCGCGTCTACGTCTCTTCCCCCTTTCCTTGACAAGCCCGATTTTACCGGGGCCACCGGTATCGTATCCTCTCCGGCTTCACTCGCACCGGCTATGGACTCGGCCTCCCCTCCCTCACCTCCCTCAATGGCTCCAGGGAAACGGGGCAAGGGCGAATGCCAAAACCCGCACAGAGGAACGCCAACCAAGGCAAGTTTGTAACTTATAATTATTATCCGGCTATCAGAGGACCCGCTACATACCCACCCGACTATGAACCGCCCCAGCGTCATTCGCGTCGGGGACGACGAATGCGATATCCTCGGGCCGGTCCTTCCTCACACAGCGTTCTGCTTCCCGTCCGGAACGGCGTGCCTAACGCTACGTTACTTTCTCAGCTCTGTTGCTCCACAAAAATTCAAACTGCTCGACAATCGACTCGATAGCCAATGTTTGTTGGAAATTTTCAGAATTTTTTTTTTTTTTTTTTTTTGTACGGGATTTTTATTATTTTGAGAACGTCTGTGCGATTCCGTAATCGAGGGTTTTTTTTCGAGGACGGCAGATTCGCCTCACATCTCAATTTCGGGTCTCTTTGACGTGAGCTGTGATTTGTTCAGATTAATACCGAGGTGAATTTCCTCGGCAATCAGAAAAGATTGTCGGTCCGCTCGTTGACCTCAGTGTAAACTGCCGATGGATCCTGAAAATGGTCTCGTTTTCCGCCCCCTACGATCTCCCCTGCGGACCAAAGATAAACGTTATTTATTTTATAACCACAGCTGTGCTTTCGCTCCACGAGTGATGGTGGAAAGTGATGCACAATTGCGAGGTATCAGACTGATTTGTTCCACACTGGAGGGAGTAGAAAAAGATTGCTCGACGGCGTTTCTGTGGCCGTGGTTGAAGTTCCCGTTTTTCCACGAAGCTCCCTTTCTGGTTGCGTGAACCCAGATTCTCGCACCCGGAATTGGCTCGTTTTCCCTCCGCGGCAATTCACCGTTCATCTCGGCTTGACCCCGCACTTTCTTCTCCCTCGCATAAAGACCGCTTTACTATTATCACGAACCCCAGCAAATTCACGAGGCGTCAAACGGACTTTGTTGCAAAAAAGCTTCGTCCACTGTATAGTTGATGAAACAATATAAGTTAACAATACAAGTCAATAATATAAGCTTCTTGAAAGACAATTAAAGGTTGATAAAACGATCTTGATTCCAATAAATGTGTAAAATAAAAATTAATTAAACTCGAAAGTATCTGAGGGAACCGAGCGGCTCCGTCTGACTATTCACTCGCCCTCACTACTTCGGAAAGCCCGATTAAATCCGAGCCTAGCGCCCTCCTTCGAAAGCCGCTCCGTCGCAATATTTATCATCGAAATTTCGAACTCGCGATGAAGCTCGGCTGCAATGTACAACCCCAAAGTGCGCATTCTTCTTGCGTCGCAATGCTGCCTAATCGAGAATGCAGTCATCGATGCTGGTTTAGTAACGAGCGCGTGCGGAAGGTACGATATTTCATGGGTAAAACCAACAAACAGCTCGCCTAATCGGCGTGCCAACGGCAGCGATAACGAATGGAAGCCACTCATTGGGTCACGATTTATAATCCCTCACACAGCTACGGTCGTGTGCCGGAGCGAGATAGAACCGAGTGCGGAACAGCGAGACGCGGTTGTGTATTTACGTGTGGGCGTCGAAGGGAGGTCGAAGGGGGACGCAGAAATAGAGAGCGACTACCGGACGAACACGGGAACGTGCGAGAGAAGCGAGAGAATCGGGCTCGGAGAGCCGGTGTCGGTCGGGGCTTGCTTCTGTCCGCAGGTCGAGATACGCTCGCGGCAGCATCGACATTACATTCCACATTAACCAAATTATGATTTAAGGTCGCGCATTGTCGCGGCGCGCATGCCGATTGTTCAAAATCCAAATAGTCCTCATTCAAAGCCCTCGCTACCTCAGGCCTCGAGATAAATTATAATATGCGAGCAATTACGTTGATGCGAATGGTCGTGTGCGCAGAGACGGGAGAAACGAGAGAGAATATGGATAAGGTCGAGTGCCGGCGATGGGGGTTTTTTTTTTGTTTTTTTTTTTTTTTTTTGCGATCGAGGATGGCTTTTCGTAGAAGTCTCTATGCAGTGAATTGTGGGAAAAGTAGAAACGCGAGAGTGTACCAACGAGGCGTTGAGAAAGGAACGTCGGAGGGGTGGACTAGAAAAATGGGGAGATGAGAATGCGAGCAGTGCGGACGTTTAATTTATTATTCCCCGTTACTGGCGACATTCTCCTGGATGTGGTGAAGAAAAAAATATATATATAAACGAGAAGAACGAGTGTGAGCTCGGTACTTTTCACAGCTATAAGGGTGCTGAACGGAGAAGCTGGGTTGGTCGTGTGGGTCGCTTGTTTCTCGTTTGATTTTTTCGCCTGACACGTTCCCTTCGAACACTCAACTTACGCCTTTAATCGAACAGTTGGAATCAAAGATACGAAAAATGTTATTTTAAATAATTTGAACAATTAATTTTTCAAATTTTATATTTACCTTGTTGAATCAAAGTTTCGCCACGTCACTTGCCAAAAAAATGAGCCTAGTTCCGGGACACCCTTCACATTCAATCGGGTTGTCCACGTGTGTCGAACGAACGCGAAACGCTGTCGGAAAGTCGATCGTCGAGTTCGAATCAAAGGACGAAGGGCTCGATTACCCGGTAACTACAAATCTTTCTCCCGTACACTTTGACGCATGAGTTCGAGGCCGCTTTCACGGAGGGTCGAATGGCGGCGAGAAGGGTAGGGCGTGATAAAATGAAGGACGGAGAGGGCTCCGAGTCTTTTTCTTCAGCGGCGAAAGTGGGAGGCGGAATGTCCGAGATAAAATTGGTCGTGGCGATGGTGAAGCATCGAAAATGCGGTGACGCCGTGGAGTTGGAGATCGTACATCACCGGAAGCTCCAGCGGGAGTAGGAACAGCACAGAAGCATCCCCTACCACGACGGCGCCGCGCGGCAGGGAGGCGGAGAGGGTTGACTGGGGTCGAGGTGCTTCGAGGACGACGCGGCTGGGACCGAGGACACACTACGTAGGAGAGGAAATGGCTCCTCGCCCGGCTCCTGGGCAATGAAGTCTGTCACCCGATGATGAACGCCCCGGACGTAAACCTGACGAGTGACTCCGCGGCCGTCTTCGGCTACGACCGCTCCGCTGCAGACCCGTACATCACTTTTATTGCCGACCGCCTGGCCGTTCTCTCTCTTCCTCCCGGTGCGCCGTTTGTGATTCCTTTTACGAACGAGAGCCGGAGATTTCGCGAGGATTTGCGGTCGCGAGTCGTCCCCGCTCATCTCGCGGACGAAAAATTCGAAAAACCTCTTCGCGAGCGACCCTCGATCATCCCGATTTCGAGGGGAAGAATATTATACGAAAATATAACCCGATACAGTCTCGCGTGTCCGAGCATACGGGAATTGAATAAAACTCATGACTCACTATCAAGGAACTCTCCCAACGGAGAGATCCGAGTAGATGGCGGATAGATGCGACGATGTTGTTTAATGTAGAATTGGTGAATGTCGAGCAACCCGGTCAGATGGAACAGTGCCAATCGACAGAGACGCATAAAAATAAAAAATCAAAATAAGTTCGCTTGTGTATTACTAAAAGCCAGATATTTCGAGAAACTAACCTTCCTCGTCGAGAAATTAATAATAATATTATTCCCGTATTCGTAGGTCATCCATAATTTGGTAATAACTTCCATCACATTTCTCTGCAATATTCCTAGGCAACAACAATTATTACCCAGTATGCGATAAAACGCGGAGACAAATGACCGACATTGCAACGTCTTAAAAAAAAAAATTGTTCAAATATTAAATTACAAGTTTCCTAGAAAATAATGTTTTCCATTTCCCACTTCTCCCACTGAAGTGGAACAATCCCCAAAAAAAAACATGAGCCGCGTTCCCAACCTCTCGAGTCGCCCATATTCACCACCACCACCACCACCCTAACAACTTCCTCAAAAAAAAAAAAACAAAAAAAAACAAAAAAAAATCATTCCTAATCCGAAACATCTCCGAATACATTAATTACGCTAGTTACTCCCGAACCTCCAAGAATTTCTCCTACTGGACTTCCCGAGAGTGGTAACGGACATTGCCGTCGAATATCTTTTCCATTAAAAAGGGAAGACCAAAAAGCACCCCGGTGTAACTGGAGGCGAAGAATAAGAGAGAAACGGAAAAGCCAGCGATACGTTCGGACCATTAGGTTGGGAGGTGCGCAGTCATTCTGGCCTCGAGCTTTCCACCTCGCTTCGTATCTCGCCCCCTCTCGGCTCCAGGGGCTTCGGGGGCGACGGGGGGGTGAGAGGGTTATTTGAAGCGGGCCGGTGGTCTCCCAGGTCTCGCGAGCGGTGCGCGCTCGTAGCGTAATTAGTGAAAGTAGAGGGAAAAAGAGGACGAGATGGTGCGGAGAGCGGCCCGAATGGGTGAGGATAGCGGGAGGAAGGGCGTCGCGGCAGAAGGGTAGCCATAAAAGTTTATGCTCTCCATATGTTGTAATATAGTCGGTAGCAAGCGGCAGGGTACGCGGGGATCGGTAAAATATGCGGGCAATAAGTATGGATTGTTATTAACACGGGGCGGCGCGGTGTCCGCCACGCGTTTCTGAATCCATTACCTCCGCATGGTGGCTGAAATACCGGCCGATATATCCGACCTCTGTGTACATCGCGCGGGCCACACCGATGCGCACCGCGCTCCTCTGTTCGCCGTACACCGGCAAAGAGACGCAAACCGCCGCGCGCCCCGAGCACACTGGAGAGCGGCGTATGAATGGATTAGCAGGTACGTTGGGCTGCGGTTGAAATTACGATCGGATTTCGTGTACGTCCGCCTCCGCGCTACGCCGTTCTTCCGCCTACCGCCGACTCTTCTCTCCTCCGATTCACTCCCGCGCAGCTTTTCAGACTCCCGCTACGGGAAATGAGATCGAAGATATTTTCATTTTCGAATCGGCTTACCGAATAAAACTGGTCTCCGTTTCTCTTCGAGAGAGATCGGATTTTTTTTTCTACTGAAATCATGCTTGGGATACCAGTTTCCTCTCCGTTCTGTGGAGGATGGAGAGCGGCGCAAATGAAACGGCTTATCTTGAAGGAAACTGTTTTCGCAAGAAAAAAAAAAAAAACGGAAAAAAAAAAACGGTATTTGTCACGAAAAAAGCGTACTCTGTAAATTAAATTGCACCTTTTCATGCAGAGTGAAATATCGGTGAAACTGTCCGTTTTGTTCCGTCACTACAATGGAACGGGATTTTCGTCTCGATTTTGCATCGAATACAGAGAATTTTGTTTCGCTTGAAGTTCGCGGGAAGTTTTTTTTGTAGCGGACGGAAACGGTTTATCGTTCGAACTCTTAGAATAGGAAGACAAATAACGCAGGTGAAGCGAGAGCGGCGTGCGACTGATGGGCCTGGTGTGGCTCTAACTAGACGCAATCAAGCGAACAGCAGAGAGTGAGAGACTCGGAGCTACGGCGGCAGCCGTTTTCAACCGGAGAGCATCGCCGGATGGAACTGAGAGGAATGAAGACTAACAATCGCGTCGCTTGGGGCTAACCAGAAGTAATGCTACCGCGGATCAATCTCCTCCGAGTGGAATCCAAAGCCCGGCTACGCCTCCGCTTCGCTGTTCCGATATCTTCCGAGCGCTTCTCCTCCCGTCTGACGCACTCCGACTTTTTCCACTCATAAAGGACGCTGCACTTTTCATGCCCTCATCCACGACTCTCCCGATGTCTCGCCATTAAAAATTCTTTCGTCTCGCAACGCGAATCTGTAATTTCCTGCCACACGAACAAACCTTCTTCTTTGAACGACTGAAAAATTCAAAATCTTAAAATTAAAAATAAATTAAAAAATTAAAAATAAAATAGAAAATTAGAAGCAATTTTCCAATCAATGTCAATCGGTAGATACGGATGTATCGCTGAGAAAAAATATCGTATTCAAAAGTTATTCGACTCGTGAAAAAATTACTTGCGATTATTCAACTCCTACTAAAAAAAAATAAAAAAAAAAAAAAAAAAAAAAACCCCTTAACACACAGCTTTACCGAGTACGAGCAGTCGTACTATTTTTTTTTTCTACCTTCTGATACGGCGCTTCTCGTGTACTATCTCGAAATATACGAGTACATGGGTAAGGAGAGAAACTAGAGAAGAGGAGTCTTGTCAGCGAGGAGAAGCGGTGTCGGCGAGAAACGGTGGAGCCGGAAACGGTGTGTCGGATGAGACGGAGTTAACTCAGGTTGATTTAGCCGGTAGTGCGGTATGGCGGGACGCGGCACACGGTGTGGCCCGACGCTCAGACACGTAGCACCAGATTTAGTGAGACGTCGTGACGCCGCGACGGATACATAGATATCTTCCAGGGGCGTACCTTCACCCTTGCGTTACGTCCAGGCTGTCTGGTGCGACGCGAGAGCGTTCTCCGCAAACGGGAAGTAGCCCGCGCACATAAATTAGGGGCGCGACATCTCGAGGGCGAGTCTAGAGAAGGAGAGAGAGAGAGAGAGAGAGAGAGAAAGGGTGGAGAGAGAAGGGGAGAGAGATGGACTAAACGGCGGCAATGGTGAGAGACGGAGCAAAGGAGAAAGAAAAACGGGAACGACTGTCCGTGGTGCGACTGAAAGAACGACAGAAGCTGTACGCGAAGTAACGCGTTCCTCATAATTTACGAATTTTCTTGCAGCATTCGTCGTTTTTCAAAGGTCCCCGCTATCCAAATGGCAAACATCTTTCATCCGCTCGAGGGAAACTACGATCGATCGTCGTTCTTTCGAATGATCAAGGCTGATTGTCTCGGTAGTGAAAATAAAAAAAAAGGAAACAGAATGTGAATAGTGCGTTTCCCTGGCAAGATTTTCCATTGAGAGTGTAATCATTACGAATGGTACTGAAAGGTATCGAATGTCCAATTACAAACGACTGTAATAAACGAGTCGAGAACAACTGCTGTCGACTTAAGGATCGAAATTATTTTTGAACAACAGGAAACATTATGGCTTATCTCATCTTCAATGTACATATCCAGTGCAGAATCATTATGCAATTATCATATAGTATATTTTACAGCTAATTGGATTGCCAGTGGGATAAAAATATCATAAAGCTATTGGCGTATCGTGCAGAATATATAAATGTCAGCACGAGAATTCCACCATTATCAAATCCCCATCGAATTAAATTCGACGGTAACCGGCAAAATTGTCAATAGCAACCGGGCCTCGACCGACGGCTGAGAATGAATATTCCTAAAAAAAAAAAAAAAAAAAAAAAAAAAAAAAAAAAAAAAAAAAAAAAAAAAACAGAATCGCACTCGAGGAAACTTGATGAAAGAGTCGAGAACTCGACGAGGAAAGTGCTGCGGGCGTGACGGAAAAAGTTGGAGGATGATTTGCATCACCGGCAGTGTTCTCCGGGAGGATCGAGTGGCGGCGTTGCCGCCAGTGATAATAATAAAGGTCCGAGCGGCGATATCGTACCCGCGCTATTACGATCACCTGTTCATTTCGTAGCGTCGGCGGCGAAGCGACGCGGCGCTGGCGCGAGCCAGCAGGAGCAGGGATCGGCCACGTATTTATCGCTATCCGAAATACATTCATTTTCATTTCGAACATTACGTAGGGGGAGGTGTAGGCCAGGGTATTACCAAGAGCCAATGATATAGTGACTATTACCGTCACTACATACCGGGCACGGAGTGATGGCGGGTGACTGCGTGCCTCGATAGCGCTAAGCCTCGGGCAGTAAAATACATTGGTCCGGTGGCTGTGATCCGGCCGTATCAATGCTGCTCGGCCGTTACGTGCGCTGGCCGTACCCTGTGCGACCACCCCGGTCAATGTCGCCCCGCAGCTCACCACCTCGCTCGTCCCTTCGCTTTCTACATTCGTCCCTCTTCCTCGCGAACCCACCAATTTCGTGTGAGTGAGACAACACGGCCAACTAGAACGGTATATCGTGCATAGTCGACTTTACTCCGCCTCGCGTCCCTATCGTCCGACAGCGCGCCGGCTCTCGGTACTTCAATACGACCCCGTTATACGCCGCGTCACTTTGTGATCTATCGGACTATTCTACTGTACGGTACTACGTATTCGCCCCGGAATGACGAAGGAACCGGAACGCCTGCTGGTTGCTCCCACTTACCCAATCAAACAACACGGAGGGCGCGAAGGAAGAGTTTGAAAAAGTGCTTCGGTTGCACTGGGTAGCTTTGCCTGGATCAATCACACGGCTGATGATCGTTGAATGGATTTCCGAGGGTTCATAAAAAAAAGTGAGTTACACTGTGAATGATACTTTCATTGCCGCTTGGAAATTTCGGGCGGTTTTCTATGATATGAGGGAAGGAGTTAAAAATAATCAATTGTCAGAAACCTGTGTGGTATTCAGAAATAAATTTTGCATTAATGGCACTGATATCATTATTAATTAAACTAGTGGCTCTCCATTGTCCTCCATGCTGCGCTATGTTACTCTTAATTTCTAATTGTATCGGAATAATTTAAATTTGACAGAGTGCAAGGTAAAATTAACTGTAGAATTCACCGCACTGTGCAACTGGTTTCGGGATGGTGAGATGGAGGCAACAAGTCTTACGTGACCGAGACGCATTGGCCTGGCTTTTCTCTCGCGGCGACTGGAGACGACGAATTAGAAAAAAAAAAAAACTAAGTGAACCACACGGAAAGAAAGGTAGATAAATGCAAAGACGAGTGACAAGGGCGAATAGAATGTTGAGCCTGGAAGGGAAAAAAATTTGATCGCCTCGTTTCTTGCGATTTCCTTGTCTCCGATCCCCGTCGGAAGACGGAGAGGAAACGTTCGGGAGTAAAGGGATCAGGATCGGGGTCGACGGCGAGGGAAAGACGGAACGCGGGGAAAAAAAAAAGCGTGTGGCTGAGCGAGAGAGCCGGGTGCAGCCTCACGCGTCCATGCCGCCTGGTAAAGAAAAATTAATCGCGTTCTTCGCGCAGGAAATCCCGCCCCCTTTATCCGTGGCAGCGCAAATACCCCATCGTTTGTCAGCAGGAATAGTGAATTAATGATGATTGCTGCTCAGGCTCAAGCCCCGAATGAGTCCCACGCTTGCCACCCTCTTCGTCATTCGGGCATCCTGTGTATCCTTGGTGTCTATAGCGGACGAGAAACGTAGCCATAGAGCAACCTTCCGAGTGAGCGAGCTCGTTTACTTTAATGCAACCATTAACGGACCGCGGTCGGCTCCTCGCTCTTGCATCTCACCCTCGTTCCTTCTTGCTTCCACTCGACGACGTCCACTGAAACGTAACCGATCAATTCATCGATTCTACATTGTCGCCGACAACTTCCAACCTTCGATTGCCATCAATTGGGAGTAACAGGAAGCTCAGTCTTATCTGAATAAAAATCAGTGGAGGAAAAAAAAAAAACCAAGAACCACACGAGTGGAAACGGTCAATGACGACCAATGTAGACGATTTTTTGAATTTCTTATATTCGATGAAATATCTTGTTAGGCTTAATCGGTCATTTTCTGAATTCTCAATTTTTTGGGATCGACTCAGACTCATCGAGAACGAGTGTAGGACGGTTGGATTCCCTGGTTGGGTCCAGGCAGAGACTCACAAATCCGTGTTAATCATGGTGTGAGTATCCGTTTGTGTTTCCACGTCAGCTTCGGAAACTGCTCCGCTAGTGTGACGAAGAAAAATGCATCGTTCACACAAGATATCGACGGGTCCTTCGAAAGTTACACAATAGCACAGCTCGCCGTTATGCAACGCTGGCAAACTTCGCTCAAACGATCGTAAAGACCGTTCGCGGGCGTGATTCACGGGCTTTCAGAAAGTCCGTCTCGCGCACATACTCCGCGCGACGGACTGTCCTGCACAAAGCGAAATGTTTCGTAACAACTCGAAAGGAAGAAGCCACGGTTAAGGGTCCGCCGAGTTCGATTTCAATTGTCAAGATGCTGCCGCAGTGATGACCAGCCTTCTCACACTTTATATCCCTTTGCCTCACAGCACTTTGTAGTTCTGTTTCCTCCTTCGTTCCCTTAAAATTCTCGCTCATTCGTTCACCCTCGAGTCTCCCCCTCCATTCCGGAGTACTGGAAACTTGAACAATTTCCGGACGATAGACGAGCGGGGAGCGAACCCGAGGACTCAACGAAGATCCAAGAGGACTCTTCGTTGAATCGAAGAAAGCGTACTCCGGCTTTCGCGCCCGCGGCATCGCCAACTCGTTAAATATGCATATCGAGAGGGGGTGGCGCGAAGCCGAGACCGAAGGAGCGGATGGAGCGGCGATAACGTGGGGTGGCGCAAAGCTGGCGTTGGTCAAAGCGTCGTCGACAGGCTATCCGTTGAAGGGTTGGAGGAAAATTCTACCCCGGGAGCAAACGTCTTTCCCGATTATCTCGTCGGGTCTAATCGCGCGGGTCGGAACCCCCTCCGAACGCCTCCGACCCCCTCCACCTCGCGCCGGACAAGGAGTCCATAGTGTGGAGAAAGTGCTGCGTCCCTTTGAAGGCCGCTCACGAATTCACCACTTCAACGTACGCTTAACGTGCGACGTTAATACCTCGAACTACACTTATGACAGGTGGCTGCGGGGGTGGGTTTTGCTACGAGGGTAAGCGAAATTATGCTTGTCAGGTCCATTAACCGGAGGACGGTGGGTTCGTAAGCGTCTCTGTCAGGCCTCGGTCGCAAAATGTACTCGTATAGTACGTTGAACGGCGCTCGTGCTTTCGAACCCGTGCCACGAAGGTGTATCGTCGGTGCTCCTCGGCTCCGAGACGCGAACGATCGGACGTCTTGTGAGGCCAAAGGTACCGAACCCTCGGACGCTTTGGGAGATTCTAAAATTCGAGGAGTCGTCGATTGGTAGGGGAAACATTTTTTCCGTTAAAACTACTCGAATGAATTTCGAGTTGATGGTTTTCAGTTCGATGATAGATTAATTAATATCGAGGTGGATATTTTTTGTAATTATGGGGAAAAATTTTGGGCAATTACCAGTGTCAAATTGAATTTCCAATGTCGAAATTCATGAGAAATCAAAACTGCAGATTTTTCAACAATGTAATTTATGATTTTTCTTTTTTTTTTTTTTTTCGTTACTCTCCATTTTGTTTTCGCAACTTCCGCAAACGGCATTCCCTAAAGATCGTGCTTTGACGAATCTGCGATTGCGTTCGAGGAAAGTTTTGTGAATGGATGATGATAGAGCGACAGCGAGATCGATTATCGCGAATGCGGCTAATGACCGATTCAGTATCAACATTAACTGTCGCACTCGGCAAGGTAATTATACGGCCAACAGCCTGCGAGCGTGTCGACGGTGAATGCATTTGTCAGGGGAGGGTGATGCGTCGTCGTGAAAGCCCCGCACCGATTTGCCTCGAGGGCGTCATCGCTCACCCCTCCGAAACGGCTTCGCTACCCCTCTTACGAATCATCCTTGAAACGAGAATTACGTCATTGAACACCCTGCGCTGTTGGATTGTTCAATTATCGTGTTTTCCACGAATCAAGTAAATTTTTCAGTTGCAGATTTTTTTTACCTACAAATGCATTAAGCAAGACGTTCAGTGAATTTACTATCAATGTCTCCCTGGGTAAAAAAAAATCTAACTTTCCTCCCCTTTTGGAAATTACCATCCAAGCATGCAAAACAAACGCGAAAGTCGCATAATTCTCGATAAATGAAGATATTGCTGTAGAAGAGAAATATTCGTAAATAAATAGAAGATTAACAGATTACATCATCGGGGAGACGATCCTAAGACTAGACATTTTTTTTCAAGACACATAATTTTTTGCATTTCTTTAATAGAAAGAGAATCTGCGAGAACCTGCTCTCGGTTTCTTCTCTCGGCTGAAAGTTTGGAGAACACTGCCTCTTCGCCGAAGCAGCAAATACGACGACCAGGTATCCAGTCTGGGACAGCGTACAGGTCTAGCTTTCCTGGACGAAGCAGCTCTGGTCGGCCGCAGAAGTCGTTCGTACGTAACGCGTCTGGTCGCCCTCTTGGTACTTCGCTACTTCCCTATCCGGCAAGATGAATGGCCTTGACTCGGCAAGGCCGGAAGACGACGACTTGGGAGCAGTTTCAAGTGGAATCCGACGACGATCCCCATCCATTGTTCGACGCACCACGTTGATCAATGTTCGCCAACTATTCGCGCCAGTATAGCGTAATAGCGAAGGTGAGAGAACGAAGGGGGCGTATGTGGGGAGGAAGCGAAAGCTCCACCGTTTCGGTTGAAGCTACGACTGCTACATTGCGCTGCGAATGCTGATGCTGGACGTCGTTTAACGCCACGGCCAACGCCGCCGAGGAACCGAGAGAACAATCGCTCCTCTAAGATTCTATGGAGGGAATTGCCGTTAATCTAAGCCGAATTACGAGTGAGACAGAGTAAGTAGACGGAGTAACGATGAGACACAGAATTCTGGCCGCTGGTTTCTCCACTTCGCTTCCGGTCGCCATTATCGTGGGCCAACCACGAACTGTCGTGATTCCTCGAGTACTGTTCCTAATACTGAGGGGAGCTGCACTACAGTCTCGTGCAGGGTAATTCGGGGTGATATGGCCGTTCGAGTGATAACGGCCAATCGTTACATCTTCTTGCAAGGCGAGCCGATCGCCCGGCCGTTTCCGGGGCTCGGCGTTCACGAAGGCGCCATCAACTCCCAACCCAACCGGACGATTCCCATGCCAAACGACATCTGATCGAGAAATTTGACCCGCAACACCCGAAATATCCGGGTGATACGGCTGGTCCAGTCACGATAGCTGATTGTCATATCTTCTTTCGAGCCCAACCAATCGCCTATCCGATTCGTGGATTCTAAGCTTTCGAACCCAAAATTCCATCGCAACCGAACCGCACGACATGTTTTCCATGTTCAACATCACAACTGATCGGTACACCTGACGGTGAACCTCAAAATATCCTATTAACTTCACCAATAATCAATGTTTACATGATTCCTTCCAACAGATGTCTCAAGACACCTCCAACTACGTCATCGTCCAACAGGACGTCATCGCGAAATCCGACCAGGAATCTTGAACTCAGCGCAAGATTGCCTCTACCCATCTCAAACATATCACGAAAAGCGACAAGTAGGTTTATCTCTCGCTCCGGGTCATCGTTAGCCGTTTCTCCAACCAAAAACGCGTTGCTCCGTTCGGATCCAGCTCGGAATAGGCAGGCAGATTACGATACCTACTCATAACGCGCCGCTCGCAAGCAGTGACCTCCGCCTATAATCGCTCGCCTATCCGTTGTTCCCTTGGCAATAAACAGTTTCTGCTAATAGCACAGTCTCGTAACGCCCCGCATAACGCACCGTAGGACTTGCACATTCGTAGTGAGAACGAGCGAGCATGAGACAGATACGGGCGAGAAAGCGAGAGCAGAGAAGCGCCGTTCCGAGGCGGTAAAATACTAACAGCAGATGGTGCAAGGCGGGGGTTGGCAGGCGTGCGGCCTGCTCCAACACCGGGGCCAGGAGGGGGTTGCTGCAAGGGTGGCTTCTGCGGGTGGTGGCGGTGGTGCGGCGAGGCGAAGCAAGTTGTATCTCACAGATCTGTCGCGTGATTAAGCTTATTAAACGCTTAACTCACGCGGTGGGCTGGCTCTGTTCTATCTTTACCTCTCTAACTAGCGTTATACACGCGGCTATACACCCGCCGTAGTTTTGCAACGCGAGGGTGTCAGCGGCGGAGAGGCAGAGGGAAGGAGGTGTGTCGAGAGGCGGAAGGCTAGCCAGGACCGAGGACTAGACTGTGTGCATTACATCCACCCAACGAACCTTCCCTGTGTCTGCGTGTCTGCGCGGTTTCCGTCTTTATATCTATCCGACTATATTCCTGTATTCTCATCTCCCTTCGACTCTTTTCTTCTCTCCTCTATCCATCCTCCCAGCCTGGTTCTCTTTCCGTTTCACTCGGCGAAAGCCGGGTGAACCGTTGGAGGGGTCGAGTCAAGACTGCCAGGAAGCCTCCAACAACCAGCAGTGAACAGGAACAGCGCCGGCAGCGAGAGAGAACAGCCCCGCATACCAAATCATTGTTATTACGGAATATTACGCGCGGCTGTATCAGCTCGTACAGACTCTGCGGCCAATAAACTGCGGTTACCGTCCCTAATATGGTGAATCTCAATTTTCAACGCTACTCCCGGATGTTGAAAGTCGGTCTCGGGACAGAGAGAGGTTGCGCCCGAGACGCCTCGGGTGAGTGTCGAGGCGTTGAGGAACTTTGGCTTCGGAGAGGAGTTGTTCGGAGTGGGCGAGAGGAAGCCAAGATTTCAGTGGGGTGTTTCGGCTAACACCTGATCGTCATCGATCTTGAGGTAGCATTTGGGTGGCGCTTGCGAATGCAACGAGAGTTGGATTACGAAACATTTTTTACCACTATTTCTGTTTCGGACGATAGTAATATTACGTATCGTTGTTTCACGTTGCTATGACATTGCCTGATGGACTTCTCTGGTGACAGTTTAACAGTTACTCCTCAAAAGTCAGTATTTATCACCGAAGGCACAGTGGTTTTTTGGTGGATTCAGAATTCGCACAATTTTTCATCTCAGTCGTCTGTTAACGACATTAGAAAATTATGATTGTGTGCAAGCAATTTCTTCAGCGCCTTGCACACGCAAGAATATCGAGCATCGCGCTCTTTTTCGTTGATCAAAGCTGTGGAACGCGTCGAGGGAACGGAATCACCGTTCCACGGACATCATATTCACTCGTGCACCAGCAAGTTCCGAGAGTCGTGCGACACGCCAATTTTTTTTTTATCCTTCATCGACCGAGAGAAAATAATAAAAATGACAAATAACAAAGCGAACGAAAAAAAAAAGCAAAAAACAAAAAAAATGAAGGTCCACAGCGGGAAACGGGGAATTTTCACGCAGGATATAACGCCGATTAGCGGGCCCCCGCGACCGCTCGATAAAATAATTTATCGAATATATTTCAATTTCTCGCGTATTATGTTTTACCCCACAGTAAAACCGTGTGCGCGGCACACTATAGAAGTCGCTCGCTACTGTTCCGAAAGAGTAATTCAATGGAAAGTATAAATATTCATTTACGAAGCGGGGATTTAAAGCGGGCGAGAGAGACGAAATGAAAGAACGGTCGCGCGCACAGTCCGTCCCCCCCCCCCCCCCCCCCACCCCCACCCCCCACCCCGCGCCAATGATTTATATTGGCAAAATAATAATTTAATTTCACCGCAGTTGGGCACGATACAAAATTGCACGACAAAAATAATAAATAAATTTCTGTTGCACCGTCCGCTCGTGTCGATTTGGTAGCCGGCGCTCCGGTTCGCATCGAGTGCAATGGAGAGAGAGTCGGCACTACCGGCGAACGTTCGCAACCCCCTTCCCCTCTGCCACCCACTGATTTCGATGCCGCGGCACACCACGGTTGTGAACCCGCGCCAACTACGGACCCAATGAACGTCCGCCTTTTTCCACCTGCCGAAACACCGTGCGTGTATCCACCACAAATCGTTAGCATTTTTTTTTTTTTTTTTTTTTTCCCCCCGAGGAAATTTATAACGATATATTCGTTGCGGCAGTTTAGGTCCGATCCAGCCTCGATCCCCGGCTCCGGTGTTTCATTGACGTTACCTTTACCACCTTTCCACACAAATCAACACTGCCACCTGCCGCCATCGTCCGTTCTGTACCGGTATTTTCGGCAAAACGCGACCACCGTACATCAACCGTTGCCGGAATTATGAATCATCCCTTATGCGAAACCCGGAGAGACTGCATTTTCATTTTTACGATATCATTGTGTAGTTCGGGACTCACTGATAGCCCCAAAAAAAATTTTAATCACCAGAGCGGTCTTCGAAAATTATTGGAAAATTTGTTTTCACCTACTGTTGCATTTCGCCCCGTTCTCGATGAATAACAGGTAAAAAAAAAAAAAAAAGATAATGAAGGAAAAATCGGAGATCGGCATCGCCGCACAATGAAGCAGCCAGATCGAAGGTTCGGATGAGAGAAAGTGAAGGAAAGTGAAAAACCCCTCACATGCGTGAAATGGTTTTGTTAGAAAAAAAAAAAAACAAAAAAAAATTCCTAACTCCGTAACTCCCAAACTCCCCGTCGCTATACGACAGTACGTTCGTACATTCGCAGTTGTGCTGTGCAGCGGAGAAGAGTAGTAAAACGGCACCCCGCCAGTGCAAATGGGTCCTGTACAAACATTCATTACTGGCCCTGGGTGTTGGGCTCGCAATATTGTTATCTTAGATTTATAGATGTAACGTATGGCGGACACCGCTGCGTGTGAGCGTGAGTAGGCGAACAGTCTGTAGTGCGGAAATTCGGTGGAGGAGGCACACATGGACCGCTTGCTCTCTCGGACATTAAACGCGTAGGGAAGCCTCGCCTATCTTATCGAAGCTTTTTGCCGGTCCGTTAATTTCCTATTTTACGGTTTTTTATAACTCGTCCCAATAAGTATTTACAGGTGTTTTTTTTTGTTTGTACGAGAAAAATGTTTGACTCACCAATATTCTGCCCAAGTGCTTCAGCAAAACAACGATGAACTTGTACCAAATGAACGGCGGCTTCGAACTTATTTTACAGCGAATTTTGGGTTTGCTCCAGCAATTTTTTGTCCGTTCCGTCCTTCCTGCAATTAATTCCTTCATGATTTTCATATGTTCCGAACAATATCTTAAGAAAGTACGGGAAAAAAAATGATATCGTCAAATCGCAATACAATTCGTAAAAATAATATTTTTTTTTTAACATTTATTCGACTGTCTAGCCAAAAAAAAAAAGTCAGACATTGACTCCACTCGTATTTTCCACTCTCCAGGAGCTTGCATCTTTCATCTCAAAAATCATATTACGCGTAATGAAAAAGCGAAGAAATTAAAAAAAAAAAAAAAAAAAAAAAAAAAAGTATAGTCTTCTATCAACCTATTGCGTCGTTATCTTACCGAAGCTTTTACCCCGAGATTTTTTTTTTACCCCTTGAGAGAAAAACGAACGTGCCGAAGCTCTCCGTCGTCGTAGTCGTTGCTGCTATACCCTCAAATCCACATTACCTTCAAACGACGCTTTTATTAACCCTTTTTAATGCATATTAACTAGTCTCGAGCTCAGCAAAAATTAATGGAAGAATCGTAGTGGGCCGGGTCAGGGCTGTTCACTATCGTTCAGATGGGGTGGTTCGAGTGGGCGAGCGAGGCACGCTCTGCGTCGAGGACGGAAGAGCGAGAGAGGACCGAGGGGGATGAGTTTGGTACGGAACATTCAGGAGTATCACCGTTAGCACTTCCTATTAGCAGGGTTCTTCATTGGTTCCGGGCAGCGCGCGGGCGAGCTTCGGCCCTCTCGCAAACGATATCGTATAAACGCGTCGTTAATTACTTACCCGGTGCTCGTGCACACCTCCGAGCCCACCTTTTCTGCCACCCCACGGCACTGCCGCCACCCTCTCGCGTTCGCTTCAACCCCCGTTGTCCGGTGTCTTCTCTTTCTCCTCTCACAGACTCTCCGCGTTACGATGCCACGTGTTAAGGAAACAAACGTTTATTCGAAAAAACTAATTGAACAGGAAGCCTCCGCTACCCAACGAGGAGCATGCATGCACCTTTCCCTCGCTTCGTTCGCTAACTTCTCTCACCCTTTGTCGTCCCTTTCCTCCCCGTTTCTACTCTCGAGAGCACAGTTAAAGGGGATTATTCCGGCGACTGTTCCGGCACGAAGATGGCCAGACGCAACCATGCAGATATCGAGTCTATTTATGTTTCGCATCCTTCCGAGTACGTTTCTGTAAAAATCGATAGGTTGTTGTTTCCAGAGATAGAAAGTCGGAGATGCGCCGATGGGAAATATGTTGGAAGCGACTGGAGATACGGGCGAGGAAGGTTCAAAATATTTTTTCGGCAAAGACGAAAGATCCCTCGGTTGAATCATTTTTTGATCAAACAACAGTACGATAATAAAATTATTGACGGCACGGTAAATAAAAAAAATTTGGTTGAAAAAAGTTTTTGTCGCTTGGTCGAAAAAATGATTCTTACGTCTCGTGTTTCAATTGTACGAAACTTTACCGTGCACATCCACTGGATAAAAGTTTCATTTCAATTATTATCATTACAACTATGGAGTAAATCCCATACTGACAATTGTAATTATTTCCGTACTCTCGAAAATTGCATCGTTATAATTAACGAATGCTTCAGAGTTGTCAATTCCGCAGTACGAAATACTGTCGCGCATTGTTTCTACGATTTATTATCACGGATATTTAATATTTTTATAATGAACTCGGCCCTTTGGTATTTCATCGTCGAGCGAGCCATTCGAGCCGGCTTTGCCCGCTACGTGTACGAAGATAGGTGTATGGAATGGAGTGAGCGTAGGCTCCTTGAGGTCCGCTTTGCGATGATAAACGATGCGCACATCAGCCGGAAAATGTGAGCAGCTTCGCGGTGGTCTGCGCTGACTGAATCAAACCCCTATCAATCACGGTCGACTCGAGTGAGGGAGAACGACGAGGTCGCCTTTTCTATCCTCAATGTGTGCAACCTCGAGTACCGACGACTCGACGCTTCCGCTCGCACGTGACTCGCTCCCGGTTCATTTTCCTCGTGGGTAAGAATACCTATGTCGCCTCGGCTGTCCTCGCTGCCACCCCACCTAAAGTGTCACCGTAAAAACAACCAACCCGACCGACCATCGCACGCTCGCGCTAACTCTGGGATTTTCATTTGTCAAACAAGACGAGTCTCTTGCCTGAGCACCCGCCTGTTTTTTTTTTCTATCTCTCACTCCCCCTCGTCTTTATTGTCGGACGATTCTGGGAGAAGCGGAAAGACACAAGATTGACAAATCCATATGCAAGAAGGCGGAAAAACCTCGGGAAGACTTTCAATGATTTTCTGAATGACGATTTATCGCTCGAAGAATTTTGATGGTGAAGAATTGATTTGAGGAGAGACGGCTTTTTGTTCAATGAAATTGTGTCAAAAATTCTTTCCGAGGACCACCTTTGGGCCAAAGGAACTTTGAATGATAGAGGCGTGTGTGTGTGTGTGTTTTTTTTTTTTTTTTTTTTTTTTTTTTTTTTTTTTTTAATTGCATCCTGCAGTGACATTTTGAGTGAAACACACTATAGTTCGCTCATTTGATTCACACCTTATCCCGATACGATCGCAGATGATTCGGTCCACAATTGTTCGCGAGAATATAGAGTTGCATTCGCTTCTTCGTATTTCAAACGGGGAATTTTTCACGTTGGTCGATTCGCAAACTCGAGCCGTGTTATTCGTAGAATTTACTTATTCATTGTCGGGCGGGTGCGAAGAGAGAGGAGAAACGAGGCTTCCCCTTTACACGTATTGCAGTCGTACACAAGCTCCGGCATTCGGGACGTCAGCTTACCCGTACGCTGAGCGCGTGTTTTGCCGCCCTTAAATTTCACCTAAATAACTACTCGCGACCACGGTGCTTAGCGCCGAAATGAACGGGGCTATTAACGATTAAAAAAAAAAAAAAAGAAAAAAAAAGAAAAAAAAAAAGAAAAAAAACAAGGTACACAGAACGACTACCGAGGAAAAAGGGAAAGCGCGGAGTCTCCGCCACGCGCGCACACGCGCTCGCGTTCCCTCGCACATTCTCTTGGTTGAAAGGAAAAACAAGACCAAGAACTGTGGGCCAGAAAAAAGTCGAAATATGAGAGCAGTTAATAACACTTTGCGGGAAATAATACTGCGAGAAAGGCCGCTTACTGTGACAAATAACGACCCTCACCCGTTCTTTCTCTCTGTCCGACCCCCGTATCGCGTCTTCTTCTACCGGTATAATAGCAGGATACGCGAACGCGCACATACATACGAGTACACGATGTACACGAATGTTCTGTCCACTGGTCGACCAACGAGGCGCGTTTACATTCCAAACTTGCACTGCTCGCCTCGCTATTATCATCGCAGGCTGCACATACCGAGTCTATCGGCCACTACTACTGTCGCGCCTTACGACGACCGTGACTACTGCAATCTACTACCCTTAAACTCGCTCCGTATCAATAATAGTCAACGACGAGGCCTGCTTCGCATTTTTTTTTTGTTTTAAACCATTTTTTCCTTCTCCGTTCAGCTCGACATTCGAATGACTCGAAAGAATAAAAAAAAGCATTGGGTTTCAAGGGTAATCGAATCGCATGCGTTATTGTATTTGATTCCTCTTATTAAATTCCATGGAATATTATTTTTTAATTCGACGGCATCCGATTCTATCGAATATCGTTTCTGCAGTTCAGTACCACGAATAATAATTTTTTTTTTGTCACAAACTTACTCTCTAGTCGTGTCAATCGTCGTCGATGCGAACACGATCCGGCTCGCATCAACAAAAAATACCGAAAATCCCGCTTCGTCCCTTATTGCGTGCAGACATTTCTTCGGCGATCGAATCGCGCATCGTCAACGACCAGCGAGAATATAAAAGCGTCTCGTTTCCAGCGCAATTCGATTGCCCGTCGAATTTGATTCGCTATCGAATTTTAATTATCCCGGGGGACGTGCCTTTCACCGATAATAATGATCAGTCGAAGTGTCGCCGTCTGAAAATACATATAAACGTTACGCCAGCCCCAACCCTCTCCGCCGATCTCTCTTTGATCAAACGCATAATTTTTTTTTTTTTTTTTTTTTTTACCCTCGAGCGCTTTTCCATTGATATTATTTTCCCTGTTGACTCTCTCTCTCTCTCTCTCTCTCTCTCTCTCTCTTCCGCAAAGGTTTAGCGGGTTTCATTAAATTCATACCTGCCGCTCGTACTCCCCCGAGGGGTGGGTTAAACATTCCCATATAGTCGTACCAGTGGGAGCCACGCTGGACGTCCGTGGTCATCGCGACTCAGCTTTTCGTCCGGAACACACATCGGTGCTCGAAACATTTACAGTTGACAGACGTCACATGCTGGCACGCATCAGACCCGTCACCTGTCAACTACCGGTCTGAACGAATTATTACGGGATCGCAGCGGCGGCCGCGCGCATCTCGTGTGTGCCGATGAGCAGCGCACCGAATCGTCATCTCCCTCGCTCCAGTCGTGTTACCGTGCAAATATGACTGCGGCCCGTACGGGGGGAGGGAAATCACATAAGCCTGTACATGTGGCGAGGCGACCGATAATTTTTGCACACAGCTCGGTCAGAACGTCCGCCGGGCGAAAATGGAGGAATGGCGGTGCGCTGAAATGGTCGTCTGATAAAAAAAAAAAAAAAAAAACGATCAAATGAGCCGGGAATCATCTCTCGTTGACGAGGCACGACGTGCCAACACGCTCCGATGATGATTCGACATCGCCTCCTCGCTGTACCGGCCCGCCTGCACAATTTCGTGTCATCGAGGCGTGTCTATCGTACGGGAATATTACGAATGACTGTTTTGTATCCAATCACGATAATATTCCCGATGAATAGATGGAAATGAAAAACAAGCGGAATAAAAGAGGATGTCGGTGTGTAGCGGCGATGTCAATTTCATTGACATCGGTGTCTGGTGAAGTCGACGTCGGCTTTCGCCATTGGTCGATCGCTCATTTTTATTTGGGCTTGGCCGGAAACTTGGGCTCGAAACGATGACGTCAAAATTCGGACTTGACGGACGAAGGATAAATACGGATTATCGGCTTTTAGCTTTGATTCGTCGATGGTTTGCGAAGAGATCGGAAGAGAACGATTAAGATAGGATTATGTTTGAGAAAATTGATTCTCCGAGGTCGAGAAGCCGAGACGTTTTATTCAAATGTTTTTTGTCACGCAATATCAATCACGGATTGCACGACGAACCATTTTTCGCTGAGAGAACGACGTCAACTCGACTCGACGGTCCTTCAGCCCGATAATATTGCGATCAATCGATCGGAATGGAAGAATCAAATGAGGGAAACAAAAGTAGGGTGTCGGACGAAGCAGCGAGGTGAATTTTGTTTTCATCCGTGTTTGGTGTGCGCGAGGCCGATGTGGGATTACTCTACGTGGAATATGGAAACGTTCTCGAGAGTGTAAAATGGGCTCGCGCTAATAGGAATAACGTCGGTAGCATCCGAACGGACCCGCGCCCTTTCACGATATCTCCCTCGCTGCCTCCCCAGTTTCAGAGGCAAGAAAGCACGAGCAAACAATTTCAAACACCCGGCAACGCGGAATATTACAATGCGATATTAGGCCGGGATGAAATAATCCCGTGAACAGCTCGGCTTTCCTTTCTATTTGACTACCCATCGCCGACCCGCCCAACCCTTCGCTAACCTCCTCTCATCGCGAACGGGAGTAAACGTGGCGGCGCCGCTGCGCTAATTGCCGCGAAAAGGGTTAACGCCGGTACATCTGCCTCGCTCGGTCGGAATATCTGCCATCCATATTTAATTGGACACGAGTCGAGACTCCTTGCGTGAAATGGTGGAAGAGGTTACGATACAAAACGAGAGGAAAAATTACAAAGATTTCATCGTCTCTCGTGCGGGAAGCTTTATTTTCGTAATTTTTTTTTTTTTTTATTATCTTCAGCATTCAACGTACGTTGGATAGGACGAGACGCTGCGAATCATTGACTTTTCTCGTCGATCTTGTAAATTTCAATGACGCTTGATCCAACGATGTGTTGTTCAGGAATTTTTGAACGCATTAATTGGCACACCGTCAATTTTACGCGACTGCATAAGATACTTGAAAAAAAAAAAAAAAAAAAAAAAAAGAACGTTTACACCTGAGATTAAATTGTTTCAGTCGCAAACGTGGATAATTACACAAAAATTCGATACACCCGATTTAACAAACATCATTTTATCAATCGATCAATTATTATTGAGCGTTGCGGAAAATTTCATTTTCATCTAATTTTTCTAAACTATTTTGTTCAACACTCCCAAACGGTTGAAACAACTTTGCTCGACCGTAAATTCGGTCGCCCTTGTATAGATATTTTCCGGCAAACATATTTTCTTGCCGTGCGAAATATTTCAAGGGAATCGACGCCTCTACTCGTGTCGCCGGCAAAAATCACGAGCGTTCACCACTCGCGCACACGAATACTTACACCATCGGAGCCATACCTCTCTCTCTCTCTCTCTCTCTCTCTCTCTCTCTCTCTCTCTCTCTCTCTCTCACGGCATTATTTCAAAAGAAATGTCTGCGGTCCTGTGCAAGGCGTCGAAGAGCCGTATCGTGCAGAGGTCGTCGGTGGACGCCGGCGATTGTCGTACCGAGCAAAAATATTTCTCACGTCGTCGGTGCTGAAGCCGGTGCCGCCCACCGCCGCGCGGACGCCTGGTAGAAAGCTGTCGGCATGCAGTAGTACGTATCGGCCGCGGGGTGGTTGCTCGCCCGCTTCGTCCCTTTTATACTGCCGGAGCTCTTTCTCACCCCCCGCGCCGTTCCTCGAACGTTTCCGCGTCCTTCCGCACACTTCCTCATCCCGGCCGAGAGCCTCGGTGGCACCCACTTTTCCTCATTTTTTATTTCACTCGGAAAATTATCGACGGAACGGGAAGGTGGCGCGTAGGTGCGCTACGAGACAAACGGTAAAGGCAGGTGCGGAAGGATCGCGCGGTGGTGTGCGAACGACGCAAAGAACAATGGAGACGAAATCGCGCGTTCGCAGCGGCGTCTAACCGCTCTGTGAGCAATAGGTTCATCCCTTCGCGAACGAATAAAGGCGCGGCCGGTAATTAATGGGCCCTCGATGAATCAGCAGCCTGGCAGAACGGTGCCCGCTTCCCCGCTGGACCGCTCCTCCCGACGACCGGGGAATAATACCAAGGAGACAACAGAATAGTTTATAAAGCTCCGCTCTGCTCGGCTGGTCCTGCCCTCGCCATTCGTGAATCGGGAGATTCGAACGTGGCGGACAAAGTCTCTGGCGCGTCTCCACTGATTCCTCGACCCATTAGCATTGCGCCATTTAACTTGGATTTTAAACTGCGGGAATCAATCACGGCGAATACAATTAACGATTGTTCGCTAAGAGGTTGAAATCGAGGTGACTCGACGCGGTCCCTTCCTCGAAATCAGAATGATAATGCGAAGCCAATCGCGTCGACCGGGTTGCAACGATGATCGGAAACGTCCCAGCGAATTTTTAGTGTTCGACACTTCGCTATCGCCACTCTGCCCCTCGTATCCAAAATATCCCACGTTCATGAATCATGAGTGTGACTATCGCTTATTGCATCTGAGAATTATTTTCGCTCGACACGAAACGAGGCGAAATTGTTCCCGTGTTCGGAACAGTCATGATTCGACCGTAGACGAGAAACAGTTTGCTCCGTCTAATTTTTATTTGTAACATCCAAATTGGGTCTCTAAAGCTCGGTCGCTGGATTTTTAGGGATTTTTTAGGAAGACGTTGGAGACGTCGGGGCTTTCGGCATTTAATCTCTTGGAGGCTGGAGCTCTCGATTTTCATGGATTTTGGGACTCTGGAAGCACCGAGATTTCGAGGCTTTGGGCTTTGTCTCCGGATTTGGGTCTTTGGGGCATCGGGGCGGTGGGTCGCCACTGAGTCTAAACTTTCACGATTTCCTACCTCTTACTTTTGCTACGTGCCTCGAACTTTGCTGTCCTGGCTCGTGAAAAAAAAAAAAAAAAAAAAAAAAAAAAACGCATTTCCTGAGATAATCGGGCGCGCGCTATCGTGGCCATTCCATGTCCCTCGCGAAGATTTATACGGATAGTTTATTGTTATTCCAACCCACTTGGTTTTATGGGCCTTTTTCGAAGTAGCAAGGAGGAGCAAAGGACAGACGGCCAGAGTGTTTACGGGTGGGAGCGAGCCGGAAGGACGAAGAGGTAACACAGGGAAGCGAATTCGCCGTGTCCAGCAGCCGTTTCTTTCACGGCACCGGCACTCTTCGAGGCTTAAACGCCGCGCAAGAAAAGACCCAATGCGAATCTTTCCAACCCCGCAACTGTCCAACCCGCAGTCCGACCCCTCAATGCCCCCCCAACTTGCCGGTGACCCAACGGGCACGGCGATAGGGTGAAAGAACGACCTCCAATGGGAAAAAAAAAAAAAAAAAAAAAAAAAAGAACGCGGAATTCGTGGGCAAAGTGGCAAAGATAAGGACAGGCATCGGTGGTACCGGTGGAAGGAGGTGCTAGTGTGGCTGAGCCAGGAATTCAGAGGTCATGAATGGAGCACGAGTCGTGAAATAACGGGGGTGCGGCGAGCAGTATTTTTTCAGCCCCTTTTTCGGGGGTGCCGCATGGACGGCCAGTCCTCGGTACACGTTGCGCAATAAATTATGTTAAATTTCATGCAAACCGACCGCTACGCTCTGTTCCGTATTTATTTTCCGTCTTTCCTCGATTAACTCTTGATCGGGTGGTGGCACTTGAAAAAAAATAAAAATAAATAAATAAATAAATAAATAAACAGTCGTACATTGTGTGCGCGTAGATTGTGTGTAACGTCGAGTTTGTCCGGATTTTGGCCGTGCGCCTTTCGACCAATCGCTCATCCACGCTCGTACACGCGCTCTGATCTCGTTCTATTTATGTTGGCAGTGAATCACGTCGGAGGTTTGATTTGTCGATGGCTTTTATGGACAGGAATTAACGCGGTGGCGTTCGGCAGCGGTGGCGCTTCGCATTTTGTTACTGCAAATGCCACCTCCCCAATCCCTCCACTGTCGCGCGCGTTCGGCTTTACACTCACGCCCAACTCTCGATCTCCCGTCACCGACCTTCCAACTATTCCAAACTGAACGTTCACTCGATGATTTGTACTTCCACTTTGCCAGCTTTTTAATGCGGAAAATCCGGCGCGCGCTTCGATTCTTCCGCTTTCGACGTCAATTTTTTTTTTTTTTTTTTTTTTTTTTTTTCATATCAAGATTGATCCGACTGCTCGTCACGAATCAAAGCATTTATTTGTAATACGCGTTTGTCGACATTCGTGTTGCGAATGGAGATCGACGATTCGGTGTCGGACGATTCGTGAGTTGTTGCCGATCCGAAGCCCGATGAGAGCTGACAAGTAAGGAAAATATGGTACTCGCCAGTCGGCAGACGCGGCGTTCCCAACGCCTGTGGAGGCGGCTTCGGCCACGTGGAGAGAATATCGTGGATCGTAATTATTCGGGAAAGATGGCACTTTGCTCGGCATTTTGTCGCCTTGGTTCCCTAATGGCCGGCGGTTGATAACGAGGTTTCCGTACCGGACAGCGCTGTCCACTGAGAGATGTTGACAGCGGCTTTCAACCTTGCCGCATAGGAAAGCTCACCCTCACCCCCGTAGCCTCCTGCTCGTGTTTCCTTCCTACCGATCAGATCTTTGCCGCCGGACACAGAAACTATCTTCGTCCCATCATCGACACTCAAACTCAACGCGATAAAATTGATATCAGCGTGTCGTCGACGTCATCAAACATTTTCTTAATCCTCGTAATTTTTCTTTTTTTTTTTTGTAACTCAATCCGACAATAAAAAATTAAATCTCCCATTAATATTTCGATAATCGCACGTTGTTGGAAATTTGCCGATAATCGAAAACAGTGAAATCCCATCGTCGCTTTTCCGGCGAATTTAATACGTTTGTTTCATCTCCCCGCCGGCAAATTAACCAGAAAAATAAAACGAAGCTGTAGGAGTCTCGAATATTATTTTCGAACCCCGAGTGTGCCGACGGCTCGGTCGTAGACTCGGTTTAAAAAAAAAAAAAAAAAAAAAAAAAAAAAAATTCTGCTCGTCGACCGATGCGATCGCGACGCAACGTTCAACTTTCTCATCGAACAGTCGACACTCGCCTACTCTCCGATACAGTGGACAAGTAGCGTAACCAGACTGTCATCGCCCTGCCGCAGGGTTGTTTCTTCCGCCGCGAAGAATTAGCATAGTCGCGGATACGTGGTCAGACGTAACGGAACACAAGAAGAAGGCTTTTCGTGCTAATCCCCTCGAGGGTACTAAATGAGGTGGTGGATTTGTTGGAAAGAGCTTATTCGCGTACGGAGCATTGCGAGGGTTGGTCGGAGACGGGGGTGTTGCAGCACTCGTGTACACGCGAAGAGTCGAAGAAGGTGGCGCACCGGTGGGAAACGGAAGCGAGAAACCGAGAGACAAAGAAAGAGGAAAACGGAGAAGGTGGTACGGTTCGGTGGGTGGGAGAAGGTCCGGGCGTGCTTGAAACTGCAAAGCTCGTATCCACACGTGGGCAACAACAATGGGATCCTACGGGGATTACGATTCAACGAAGCCTTCGGTAGTGCTCTTACGGTTACTCGCTGCTTCTGCTTTTCCAGGGTGGCCCGGCTGGTCGCACATCGCCGACACACAACGCCGCCAAGAGAAAATGGCGCAGTGGGAGGAACAAGTGTATACTCCGGGCTTAACAAACGCGCTTACGAGTAGATACAGCGCGTACGGGACTAACTCTACCGCGAAAAGCCTGATACAAAGGAAATAGGATCGTGAGAGACGCGCGTATCTGTCTCGGTAGGTGTGACCGTGTAAGGGTGAAACGGGCATCGAACACATTTATTCGCGTAACTGGCGAGCATTACAGGGCAATGAAGACACCTCTGAGGCTACTTATCCGGACGGTTCTTATCAACGATTCTTCGTATCAGGTGGATCTTCCGTCTACGAGGTGATCACAGAGAGCGGAGAAAGAACAATTGAATGAGACGATATTTTGTCACGGTAATTCGTCGACTCGACACACGGTGGAGCAAGGTATAGTTTTGGTTGTCTCCGATCAATAACTAATAAAAATCCGATCGATTGACGATGATTATTGAGTCAAGTAAAATGGCCATTCAATCGGTTGTGGTGAAATCCACAGCTAAGAATCTTAACGATATCGTTTCGTACGATTGTACACGTCTTCGTATGATTCTATTATATTCGACCACTGATTTTCCCCGATCAAAATTCCCCTATTCGATCCAATCTAAATATATAATAAATAGAAAAAAAAATTTAATTCTCCCGAAAAACGGCTCTCACTATTGATAAAAAAAAAAAATCAAATCGGCTACCACAGATACTCACGAAAATTCACAAATACTCAGACGTGCCATTAAAAATTCTCTGGCTCTCGACTCTTCGATTCTACTCCCACGCTCGACCGTTCCCGAATGACATCTTCACCAAGCGGAATGCAACGGAGAAAAAAAAAGTCTCACTCGAAGGGACAACAGTCTCGGCTGTGTGTGACACGACACCGAAACGGATAGTCGTTCCGACGACGGTCCAGCATTAACGTTTCCGTCGCCGATATGACGAGGAGATTCGTGATTTTGACCCGACACAGCAGCACGCATGACCGACCGTGTGCTAGAGTTCCCGGTCGGCGTCGGACGATTTAGTAGTCAAACGTTATGCCGGTAATAGATACAGAAACCGAGGGAGCGAGCGAATGAGAGGAGGGAGATGGAGACAGAGAGTAGCAGATAGAGTGCGGAGAGTGCGGAGAGCCAGCCGTGAGAGCTGCGTCGAGGTAGGTATACAGAGAGTCGGGTGGTGACGTTGACTAATGATGGTGGTGAGAGAACACACTCCAGGTCTAACCCGACCTGTTGCACCCCCCAATAAACCCCGTCAAACGACGGGCGCGCGTTCTCGCTAAATAGAATCGTGTAGAAGCGAGTCGTCTTTCGACGAACCAACTGACTGATTTACTTGGGACGTGGCGGCGCGTGCCACTTCGAACTCCATTAGAGTCAGTGGGGCATTCGGATGGAGAGAAAGAAACACGGATGAATCGCGGGCGAAAGAGGATGACATTGAAATTAACGGGAACGACGCACGTGTGATGGAAAAATGCCGAGACTCGTTCGCGCTGTTTCCGCGCTGCTGTTTCGCTGCTGCGATTCATTGAGGAGTCGGACATTCTGCCAATCACACGTGTACGCGATTTACCGATTCATCGAAGAACACCGAAATTTATTCATTCGTTCGATTACTCGTTTCACTGTCACGAGCACTGACGGACTCGCTGATTTTCGTTGAAATCCGGCTCGATGCTTCCCGATTTCAAGACGATTGCGGTGACGCGGAAAATTGTCCGATTATTCGCGGTTAAATAAAGAGCTTCTTTGGGGTTCGGTGGGCGTTGATACGATAGCTCGAGCCGGGATGAAAAGCCCAGAGCCATCGGTTCGCCCTTCGTTGCGGAGAACGACGAGCCTGGTCGCACCCTCGAGGACCCTCCAGCGCGAATTCAATCCCCGAGAATGCCGAGTCCCACCGAAATAATCATTCCCGGAGTCGGTTCATCCCTTCGCTTGCAGAACTCTCTCACGAATCGGCGGGACGCCGGAACGCGCGTCCGACAACAAAATCGGAAGCTCGAGCGGTCGAAGTCGCGGAAGCGTGCGGCGAGACCGGACGACGCGTTCTCTTATTATCGAGCAAGACACCGTAAATTTCATAACTCGATGTCCAGCGTAATCTCGTTTCGACCTCTCTTCGCGAGAAGACGACCGCACAACGGCTGTCGGCGGAGTAAAATCGCGACGTAAGCACGTGTGAGAAAAAAAAATAAAAGAATTCACCTTTCGGTTGCTCGAAAGCAGACTTAAAAAAAAAAACAAAAATCAAGAAAAAATTATCGGAAGGAACTTTGAAAAAAAAAGATAAGTGAATTCTCGTTTGAAGCTACATTTGCACGGTGGACAAAAAGATATTTGCCGACGCGGTTCGTCGTCGAAAAACCGGATAATCAAGAGTACCCGATTTAAGATTCGAAGACGCCTTTCCATCAGACCCGGAAAAATACCCCGAGTACTCGAAGTAAAATAACAATGATCGGAAGTATTCGTGCACACAACTAGCAATTCACACTCGAATAAACAATCGACACCGGAACTATCCCTGAATATTATTTTTGACGATCGTCGACACCAAAACCTAAGCGCCGGAAACGCCTCTGTACCGGTCGTGAGCTTTTGAAAAAAAAAAAAAAATGAAAACCCCAGCTACGCGACGAGCGTTCCGATTCGTCTCCGTATTTTCCGTATTGCGAAAAAAAAAAAAAAAACACGCGCCTCTCCTCTGTGCTCGTTCGAGCTAACTCACGAGCGCGTTTCGGGTAGTAAGTACCGATCCACCAAACTCCGGGCGGGGCTCTGACTCGGTTCTTTCGCCGGAGGAATCCCATACCGCGGACTTTATGGCCCCATTGTTCTGAAAATCAAGAAATGTGTCAACGGCAGCGAGGGTAAAAAGGCGAGCTCGCGGGTCGCAGAGTCGTGGCGGTTGGTGTCAGGCCCAGTGGAACGTTACTCTCGACGCCCGAGTCTCTCAGTTGCTCTCTTTCTCTCACTCTCTCTCTCTCTCTGTCCGTTCCCTCTTTACCTCTGTTGCCAACTCCCTTTATCTTGTGCATCTGCTTCTGCTCTTGACTATCTCCTTCTCCCCATCGTACTCTTATTCTGGCGGAACCCGTTAACATCCGAACGGAAAATTATCGTGAGGTGTAGTTGCGGAGTCACGGACCGCACCGACAAACCGTAGCGCTGCCGGTTCGCTTCCGGTCGCGTCCGGCCGTTGGCGCAGTCATGCAGGTCGTCGTTTCACCGGCGCTCGTCGCCGCCACGTTTCCACAATTTCCACGGAATCTTAATTCAACGGCGAAGCTCCGCGTCTCGGTTCAATGGAAATCACGGCTCACGAGACGCGAGTCGGAAATTTTTCACCCACGAGCGCTTCGTCCGGCTGAACGATACGCGGACGTTTCTATCGCGAAATTAGACTTTTTCTGGCCCAAAGGAATTGTAAGTGTGTGAGAAATTGAAAACAGTAAGCGATACAGCGTTACGAGTGAAAACTTTTTTATTTTCAATTCTCTTCATTCACCGTAATTTTTGTGATCATTTTTTCCGTTTATTCTTGGTGCTTTTATTAATTTTTCTCTTTCGTTCAATTTTGCTTGTCTTTATTTTAAAATCCTCGAGTAATTAGAATTTTACGTGTATGATAAATCTGAAAAATTGAGTTTTTCCTTTTATTAAAGAAATATGAAAATCACAAAATTTCACGCTATGATATTATCGGCAACTCTGTATTGTTATCGTGGAATAAACAATCCGGTTATTTGGTTTCGCGCGGAACACCCGCCCGAATCGGAGCTAAATATCTCGAGAACGAGCTTTAAAAGCTCTTCTCTCGGAAATTCCGATGAATAACGTTGTTATTCGTTCAATCGATAATTCACTTATGATCTATCGTAACCGAGTTATTCCACTTATTTTTGCAATATCGTGAGTCTCGGCCCGATACGAGGTCGTGGATTTATAAGGGAGAGGAGAGAAGAAAAGAGTTTTTCTCCCTGGCTCGAGCCCCGAAGGACCTTACGATTATGCCAGAGAGCTTTTTCCCTTCGCTTCAGATCCTTTACGTATAGTTCACTGGATACGAAGAGTAGGTAGTTCGCGAACGGTATAGAGAACACGAGCTGGAGAAGGCGAAAGCACGAGGAGAAGCGGTGGAAGCACCACTCGTTATTAGTGGAAATGGTCGGAAGAAGTGGCTAAACAGGCTATTCGTATGCCGCGCGGTCCTTCCATCTCGTGGAATCGCCGCGTTTCCGTCAGTCACAATGGCCGAGGGATATTGCTCCCAGGAGCAAAAGCTCGAGCGAGAAAGAGTGAAAGGGGAGCGGGAAGCACGGCGGCGTCGGACGTTGCCCGCCTAATCAGAAATTAAATCTTAACCTTAATTCCTCTCTCTTTCTCCCGCTGAAAACGCGAAACGGCGAACGAGCTCCTCCATCGCGCACCTTTTTTTTTTTTTTTTTAGTCTTGCTTTGTTCGAAGAATCCACGATCGATGGACGGAAAGTTGAGCCTCGCGCTCGACGAACGGATTGGTTATTTTAGGGAAAAATTAATTCGGGAAGGAAAGGAAAAAAATTCCATGCACTTTAAATCTTTCGGACTGTGAAGTCGCATTGCCTTTATGATGCGTTAGCTTCTCGACGGGTAGCGGTCGAGAAAATTCTTGAAGCTTTCGGCAAAGTAAAGCGCTGTTTAATTTGTGTTTCTCGTTTTTTTTTTTTTTTTTTTTTTTTTCAAAGGTCGCGAAGAATCGAAATTTTTATCGAATTAAAATTTTGGTTTCGCATCCTTAATCGGGCTCTAATCAAGTCCTAAAAAAAAAAGTTTATCCCCACAATTCGAAATCTTATTATTACAGTCCCATTGTTAACCAAATTCGCATCAATATTTCGGTCCCTCCGACGCTATCATTCACCCAACCCATTAACCTACATTTTATATCACAAAAACTTTTTTCAAAATGCCTCGCAAACAGTCAAAATGTCCCTAGAATTTTCTTGACGAAAAGTAATCAAGACAGTTGAAACCAATAGTTTCCCTTCCAATGTAAAAAAAAAAAAGGCTGAATCGGCAAATTGCGGCGCTCAAAGTTAATGCACTCATAGATTTTTTTCTCGATATTCGTGAATTTCGAGATCGTTCGCCGAAACCTCGCAGCGCCTCGGCTCGTCAGCAAGTACTTTTCCGAGCACGCGGTACGTCTCTCAAACCGATGGAACTCAAATACTTATTGGACGATTCGAGGCGGACCGAGGCGGTCCGTTTGATTTTATTTCACGGGAGCTTCGCCCCTTTTATCCAACGCTGTTACTGCGATACAGTATATCGTGTCGGAGACTACTATTGCATGGAATAGTATTCTTAACGTGTACGTGTAGAGCACATAGACGCAGTGGGAACTTCTATTGCCCCTTTGTGCAGCCCCGGCGAGCTTAGATTGAATGGCCGTCGGCGCATACGTTCATGACCGTTTCATTTACAAATGTATTTCCTTTCGAGCGGAACTTTCAATTTAGTTAGATTCCCCCGCATCGCTGGTGCACTTATTCTCTATCGTACTCTGCGTACCGCGACCGGTCGATCCTCTTCGAAGGATACGATACTTCGCATCGAGAGTCCTTCGGGGAGCTTTGCCGACCTCACCGCCTTTTCTTTCCCGCCAGTTAATTCCATATCTATGAAATTTCCATTACGCGTAGTTAGTGACGACTCGGGTCGACAATTTTCCGACAACGATCGACCAACCTTGTCTCATCAAGGTGTATCGGAGATGAGTCAGTGAGCAGCTGGAAAAATAAGCGAAAATGCAGCGCAATTTCGCGAGATTTTTAATTTTTTTTTTATTTTAATAAGATAAAAATGCTTGACATTTTTTTTCGGTTATTTTTAATCCGGGTTTTTAGGTCTAAAATTGTATATTGAAATTTTGAGGACGTCGACGAGGCTCGAATAACTCCGGAAGCGGAGTACGAGGTAGATAAAACTTGTGGGTCAGTTTAAGGGAAAAAACGTGAAGGTGGACGAGAATGCGGAGCATGAGTCGGGCGCGAACGATCGGAGGTGGAGCAAGTTTCCACGGGGAAAGCTTCGCTAATTGTAAAAGCCAAGTCACCTGAGGGAACCGACTGACGACAAGAGTCTCTCTCGTTCGCTCGGTGTTCTTCGCGAAGGGTGCTCGGGGGAGGAAAGGTTCAAAATTTTTTTTGCGAGCGCCTAGTGGCGAGCTTTCGCAAGTCCGTCAATTATGAAGGAACCTTAATAATGAAGGCACGAAGGAAGAAGTTCCCTCGGGCGGCATCACAATCTTTCATGCTTACCCCTTAACGGCGAGCGAGTCTACGCTCGGTTCCACCACCCTTGTACTACCACTGCGAAAACGGTGTAACGCATACTCCCTGTTCGTCCCCTTAACTTTGCAAGCTGGGGGTGAGACGAAGGCAACGGGAAAGCTCAGGGACTTTCCGCCGCTCTTGTCCGTCGTCTCACCTCGTCGCGAAATCGCCGAGCTTTCTTCACATCAATCGGACTCCACCCGCGGAAATCAGATTCCATGCAAAAAATCATATTCGAATATCGTAGAAACACATAGATTTGTAAAAATTAATTCTACGTGGTTTTAAGACTGCGTCGAGCTTCCAAAAAAATTTGAAAAAATTTCACAAGTTCGTCGTGAAATCGCCGAGCTTTCTTCACATCAATCGGACTCCACCCGCGGAAATCAGATTCCACGCAAAAAATCATATTCCAATATCGTAGAAACACACATATTTGTAAAAATTAATTCTACGTGGTTTTGAGACTGCGTCGAGCTTCCAAAAAAATTTGAAAAAATTTCACAAGTTCGTGTCCTCAACTTTGCAAGCTGGGGGTGAGACGAAGGCAACGGGAAAGCTCAGGGACTTTCCGCCGCTCATGTCCGTCGTCTCACCTCGTCGCGAGATCGCCGAGCTTTCTTCACATCAATCGGACTCCACCCGCGGAAATCAGATTCCATGCAAAAAATCATATTCGAATATCGTAGAAACACACATATTTGTAAAAATTAATTCTACGTGGTTTTACGACTGCGTCGAGCTTCCAAAAAAATTTGAAAAAATTTCACAAGTTCGTGTCCTCAACTTTGCAAGCTGGGGGTGAGACGATGGCAACGGGAAAGCTCAGGGACTTTCCGCCGCTCTTGTCCGTCGTCTCACCTCGTCGCGAGATCGCCGAGCTTTCTTCACATCAATCGGACTCCACCCGCGGAAATCAGATTCCACGCAAAAAATCATATTCCAATATCCCAGAAACACATATATATTCGTAAACATTAATTCGACGTTTCTTTAAGAGTGCGTCGAGCTTTCACAAAAATTAGAGAAAAATTTCACGAGTTCGGGAAAAAAATGTAGAGATAAAAAGTCTCGGTGAAACGACGTTATTTCGCGTAGATTCGCGACGGAAACAATTGCTCATGCCCAAAAAGCCTCGGTCGAAACACTCCGGAATATCAATGTGACTCATAGCGTGTCGCGTCGAAGAGAAAAGAAACTCGGCTTAACGGGGCGAGAGCGTTTCTTCGGATGCCGCGAACGTGGCCATTCATCAACCCCTTGTGCGGGGTGGCTATCGAGGATGGCCATGGAGGATCCACTGGGCCGGCAGGAGCAAAAGCGGCGATACCGGCGGGCAACAACGGGTGCGCCGAGAAGCCCCTTAAATCTCGCAAGCTTGCGAAACGGAGAAGGGTCGCGCGGC
This sequence comes from Listrodromus nycthemerus, assembly GCA_963978505.1. Classification (NCBI taxonomy): domain Eukaryota; kingdom Metazoa; phylum Arthropoda; class Insecta; order Hymenoptera; family Ichneumonidae; genus Listrodromus; species Listrodromus nycthemerus. The sequence goes on from OZ021683.1 coordinate 2,939,939, forward strand.
CGAAGCCAAGTAGTGCTGCGCGGGGCTCGACGTTTAATTATTAGCGATATCGTTCCAAGACGAACGATAATCAGATATCGGATCCGCGCGTTGCATGAATAACTCTCTCCCTGTTCGCCCTCAGCATCGAGACAGAGAGAGAGAGAGAGAGAGAGAGAGGCGAGTCGCTTGTCCCGTTCCACACCCCGTTCCTCCCCCGAATCCGCGGAGCGTCACAGAAACGCTCGAGAGCGCGAGCGCGCTACAGCTTTCGAACTTCCACCCCTCCACCCGGCCGCCGACTCACTCCACCTCCTTGCAACCCCCCCGGCCTCCCCTGCCGGCGTATATATCAAGTCAATAATTAACACCAGTTACAACTTGTGGGAATAGTAACGGCGTTTATGCTCCCGGGGACGTCGTATTTCAGAGAAATGTGCTCGTGCCCTAAGCGCCATCTCTGTTACTCCCGGCTACTCTTGCGGCAGCGATATAGAAGCTACCGCTGGAGGATTTGTCGGTGGGGTTGGTTTGCCGGTTTTGGTTGAGCATGGCGTAGTCGACGAGGTCGAAACGGGGGAGACCGTGCGGGGGAGGACGAAGACGGAGAAAGGTGGGAAAGGCGTACGGAGAAGGGAGAGTGCCGTGCTTTGCTCAACCTTCCGTGTACATAGAGCGCGCTATAAGCGAAACGTTCCTCCTAGCACGAGAGCCGTTTGCCTCACATTGCACTTGGCGGAGAAGTCGGGGAGGCTGAAGGGAGGGTGAGGTTTGAGATACCAGATGAACAGATACCGAGCGGCGGCGGCGGCGGCGGCGGCGGCGGCGGCGGCGGCGGCGGCGAAGTACACGCTGTTGGAAATATAGATTTAGGCTTGTACGTAACTATCCTACCGGCGCTACCCTCCGAACTAGTCTCCACCATCGTCCCACGATATCCCGCCAATTCTCAAAGGTTAGTTATATACACGTAGGTATATCCGCGATATATGCATTCGAAATCCGGGAGCCACGAGGCTTCCGCGTTCCGGCGGGCCTCGCTGGAAGGGAGAGAAAACCCAGTCAAACACAGTCGGATGTACGCCGGGATAAGAGATCGTCGCAACCGCGATCCCGCTTAAGTCTCAGGTTTACGGCGATTACGCGATCTTACCTCGCCGTGACTTCCAACCCTCTTCGTACCTCGGATACGATACCCTCCTGTTATTCTCTTACTCTTCGGCCAACTCGGTCTCACGTAGCTTCGGCGAGCCGCCTCTGGAGACCGGCAATGCACACACACACCCACCTCCTCCCTCCTCCGACCCGCGGATCCTCGTTGCATGGATGAACCTCGAACTATGGAATTTAGAATGGTGAGCGAGGCAGAGATTTCGAAGGTGGAGTCTCTTCGTTTCGTCTCTCTCACGGTATTCTCGCTTCCTCATATCAGCTCGCGTTTTGCCCGTGGTCCTTCGCGTGTTTGGCCTGAGTTTCAGGATTGCGCCGTTAAGAGGACTGTCGAGTGGGCGAGGAGAATAGGATTGGGCCGGAAGAAGCGACCGAGGCAAACTGCGAGGGTGATTTAGTAGCGGCTTACTTTGAGACGTGGTGTGAGATGCAACGCGAGGCTCCTGCTGCTGCTTGTTACTCCTGAATCGGCTATGAAGGAGTTAATGGGGCGAACAAGCCGGCGGAGTCGCGCGAGTCGGAGATCGGAGCTGCACAGGCCAGAGGAGAATGAACAAACGAACGAAACGAGGACGACGCTGGCAACTTCTTTCGCTGTCGGGGACTTGCGTCAGACGTTAGTCGGTTCGATGTTATTTGGTTTCGGGAATCGAGGGAATTCGAAATGCATTCGGCAGATAAGGAAACAGTCAGAGAACCATCGATACGTCGGTGAAATCAGGAAATTGCAGCGGATTTTTATTTTTCTCAAGAAAATTCGGAATATGTGCGAAGATTTCGGATAATCGTCGGAGGTAATTCGCGAAATCCATTTCAGCTGTCGTGGTCCATTAACACTCCGTTGATAATGAATGAAAAAAAAAAAAAAAATGTGAGTTTAATTGTCCGAGAAATTCACCGTTGGCCTCCTATCGGCAACGAATAAGAAAATCTTCAAATTTCAACTTCAAATTTCCCACTAATTTTCCAGCAGAATTCCATTGAGAGTGACTGATAATTCTTTATTCATCACAGCATCGAATTCATGAATTAATCGTGAATGTACTGTAAAACCAGACGTTTAAAAAATTTCACAGACAATCAGCGACGCAATCGACGACAAACCTCGCCATCGCCGGATCGGGACGATTTCGACTGGAAAGCGGTTTCGCCGTCGCGACTACCGTCGTATCCTCGTACGTTCGCACGCTGCGGGGTTGGGTTGCTCAGTTTCAGGGGGTGGGGATGAAACAGTTTGTGTTAAATCAGAGCGTTGGTCGTTAGAGAGAAGATGTAGAGGCTAATTAAAATAAATCTTAGAAAGGAGTAATTATACGTGTATTAGCTGGGCCGGGTAGCGTTCGTGAGGTGATGGACGACGCAGCGGCAGATGTACCCAAACGCCTCTTCATTACTAGATTTCCCTTATTACCGGACGGACACGTTGCCGCCATTGCTTTACCCCGGCGGCGACCTCCCGAGCCATCCCCGACCCACCTTCGGCCTGGCGTCGCGAACCGTGCGGTAACCCAGACTGCAGGTGACTTATCCCGTCTCGTGTGTATAAGCGCCGACTATGCAGACATACTGTGCGCTCCTCTGTACGCAATAATACCTGGTTGAATATAATAGGCGAGCTCCTGGGCGAGAACGGGCTAATAGTGATTATCGGGGAACGAAAGTCACCCCCGTTACACTTGAGGCGGCGAACCAAGGCAATTTGCCGGAGAGGAATTTTCGTCACTTCACAATTTTTTGGAACGAGGGAATTCAAAAGTAAACAGTCGTGGACTTTGGAAATGGAGTGAACTCCTCATTTTTTCAATCGAATTTCAAAGTTTGAATATGAAAAAAAAAATTTTTTTAAATATTTTCCGACCTTTTTCTGGTTATGATTTTTTTTTTTTTGGAAAATTGTGTGCAAAGTGTCGTGTCGGTTGCACAAAATTAGCGTATTTCGAATGTGATTTTTCAATCTAACAATCTAATCCTTTCCGATTATAGAACTGTGCTCTTGAACCGGTATTTTTATTCGTTACCGTATTAAATTGTACAGGACAAATAATGATTCACCAATATTTTATTAATTATAGCGTGCAACAGGATCGAGATCAGGATTTTTGAAAAAGTAATTAGCGTCACGACGATTTTTACCACGAAGTATCGTATTTAAAAACCGTTTGCCGAACGGACGCGCCATCGAACCAAAAAATATATTTATCCATGCATTCAGGAGCATCGTCCTCTTTGATAGGTTAACGAACGAATTTACGATTACTACAAACACACTCAGTCGCGCGTGTGGTATTATATGCATCCGAGAGTTTAGTAATTATAACCAACTGGCCGTTTCGCATAGCCGCCTACGCTATCGCAATGATTTTGAAATTTCATTTGGCTACTTAATGTACCGAATAATAATATCTCTCGGCAGAGGAAACAACGGAATCGAAAGAATTTTTAATTTTTTTTTCGTTAAAGCGTTCACGACTCGTTTGTTTGCCGGATTAAACGGGGATTAATTAAATGAACGTCGAATGAGAGAATACAATAATGCCAATGGTCCTGTTATAAGCATTCCAATACACCTCAAAAGAATATTTGGTGCAACCGAAAAAAAAAAAAAAAAATTGCATCAACAAAAAAAAAAATTCTCAAATCGATCCCTCCTGCAATTCTTACACCGACTAATTTACACGTCGGTCATTGAAATCTTTTGATTTAACCAAATAAAATTAACATAAATTACCGGTAACTTATGAAACCCACTCGGTGCAAAAAGAATGTGAAAATAAGTTGACAACCCAGAAAAATGCAAATTATGACAACACTAATAAAAATTGAGAAAACAGAGAATAATAATAATCTACTCATGAAACGAAAAAAAAAAACGAAAATAATAACCCCGAATCCGTCCCGCAGCTCCAGCAAAGTAAAAAAAAAAACCCCGGAATTTATTTTTTTTTCCTTCGCAGTCTCTTCGATCGTTTCGTGGATGAACGAGACTAAACGCCCGACGCAAGCAACGGAGAACCATCGTCGGACGGCTCATCTCCCGCGATAAGAATGATAGACGTCACGGTTGACCGAGCGAAACGAGCCAGCGTATGTCGCGCATCCTACACGTATATAATTCATCTCCGACTACACAGCTATGGAGCCGGTGTCTCCGCGTTATCGATACATTGACGCGGTTACCAGTGCCACGTGTGTCGAATGGCCGATGAGCAGCGGGAGGATCGGCTCGGTGGCGTTAGCGCAGGCGGCATTAATGCCCGCGCCGTTGCCGGACAAACGAGAAAGACGGAAAATCGGAGAGCGCACGATAGGAGAGTGTACAGCGATCGAGGGAGAACGGCGGAGGGCGACGCGGAGTGCGAGCGAGATACAAAGAGGGTGAACGTGAGTAGGCGTGAGAAAGACGGCGAAGGGGTAGCATGCGGCAGCGGGGGTGGCGGAGAGGGATGGAGAGATGGCAGCAAGGACGCAGGACGCAACGGGAAAAGGGGGCAGGAAGGGGTTGAGAGGGGCGTTATTGTTATCTTAGATTTATAGTCATAACGGATGGTACTACCTCGCTAGCCAGCGACCCCGAGCGGTCTTATAATCACCCTCCGTGCCACCCTGCGCTACGAGCGTCCACCTCCAAGCCTACCTCGAACGCCTCCACCTCCTCCGCGCAGCATCCCCGTAGCAGTTCCAACGCGCCCGCAGTTTAAGTGATTTGCGACGCGGTGGAGCCGCCATGCAGATCCTTTTGCCTGTAGCTTCTACCTACCCTCGACCAGTCTCACCCCCACCCCATCCCACCCCCTAACCGCTATATTTTCTCTCTTGCTCTCCGGCACTTTCCAGATCCCTCACGCCGCTACACCCAATCCCCAGCACTCTCCCTTCAACTACCCCCCCCCCCCCCCCCGCCTCTCCCATCGCCTGCCCGTTTTACCCGTTCGTTCGCTCTCAACGTTCTCCACTGCCGCTGCTCTCCATCGTCCTCTCGACCATCCTCCATCCTCTGGCCGTTGCGACCGCTGGTCCCCGCTAGCTGAGCTAACGGGCACGCCTAACCCGCAGTCTCGATGCCCGCGAGGGATTAACGAAGCCCGTAAGAGCCGCTGTTGCTGGATGGTACCTACGCGAACCACCGCTACGACGCTAGCGCACCTCCAAATTATTATGCATTGCGCAATAACGCAAAAGTAGTCGCGTACCCCTGCCAATGCCAGCCGAGTTCTACTCTCTGTATTTCTCCTTCTACCTTTTGCTCTTTCTTTGGTTGGAGCGAGAGGGTGGGGTGGGTGGGTGGATTTCTCCGACTCGTTCTCGACCATTTATTTCCCGATGCGCACTGTCTCTATTCACGTGAGCTCGCTCGCGAGAGTCCATGGATAAAACGTGAATATGGGAGATATCGTAGCGACGCATTCGAAAAATCTCGGCGCTAAGGACTGTACGGTAGTCCGATGCGTTTCGATACAGTGAATTTGGAGAGGTTTTTTTTGTTGTTTTTTTTGGATTTCTCCGGGAGAATTTCTCGCAGCCAGCGTCGGGATTGGAGACTCGAACGGTCGATTTCAGCCGATAAATCGTGTTCCGTTAAGACTCTCTCAAACGCTGCTGCAGACTCGCGCCTTATCGCAGTCTCCGAAAACGAATTTTCATCTCGTGTATTTTTATCGACGATTTTCAATGAAAATTTAGTGCTCGTTGAACGTTAATTAATCAGCAGCCGGAAACGGATTTACGGAGAACTATGATCGATCACAGTCTGCGAGAGAGTCATCGATGCTTTCAGACCGATCGTCACCTGGCAGTGAAGCATCAACTTGAATTGAACGAAGCCGGAGTGTGGAAGATCGGGAAATGAAGAATAATTCGAAACTGGCTCTGAATCATTTTGGAAACGTGGATTTGTCAGAGTCACGGACAGGAACTTGGATTAATTGTAATTGTGCGAAGAACCCGATTGTGAATGTGTCGAAAACGCTTTTGCGCACGATTCTAATTCGTACACACGCCGTTCTTCCCACTACTTTTTTTTTGACCCTTACGTAGATGTTCGATTATAAGCTGGAACGGAAGAAAAGCGAAAACTGGCGTTCGTGCTTATGGACAGAAAACGCAGAAATGCTGATATCCGGAAGATGCCGTCGAGAGAGGAGGAGAGGTCGAGAACAGGGGAGCGGATCTTTGGGAGAGAGCTGTTGTGACGAGCACGTAGGTCTGCGGATGGGGCCAATCAAGGAACCTCGTCGTCAGCGGGTTTGCCCGATGCCGTTGGTTGTTACCCTGACTTTCCCTCGAGCCCGTTCGCCGACCGGCTCACCTCCGGTGCTTCGTGACTCCTCGCCACACCGGAGTATCCAGCACGTCTCCGCTAGTCCCTTCCATTCTACAATCCTCGCACCCAAAAAAAAAAAAAAAAGCTCAAAATGCAAACCTACTAAACTTCCACGAAAACCGAAGGAACATCATCGACCGCGTCTCGAACTGAATGTCGACTCATGGCGCATCCGGAAAAATTTCCAAAAAAATTCCGAGTCGTCGGATGTGCTGAAAACAATGACTCGATGGCGACGAGGACTCTCGACGGTCGAAAAGCTCCGTTCCGCATATTCATGACCGGTGAGACCAGACCGACGGGAACCTCGGACCAGCCTCGACCTCGGAGCAATAATGTCAGCGTATGTATGTGTTACACGAAGAGCTAACGGCGAAGCGGAGCTACGTAGGAAGAATAAGAAAAGACACGGGACGGAGGATCGAAACAATAATACCGTTGTGCACAGGAGACTCGGTTGGGCGCGCAGGGTTGAGTAGGATCGTAGCTGTAATACGAGAAGACCGAAGTAGAAAAGCGGAGCGAAAAGAGGGTAAAACTCGAAGGAAGAGGAGTCGTTCGGTTGGGCGGTGTGGGTGTAGCGGGCGTAGGCACGCGGTGTTTGAAGCGACGTGAGCCCCGAGAACGCGGGACGACCACTCTCGGGGTTAGGAACGATAAGGGAGCGAGAGAGCCAGCGAGGCAGTGGAACTTGATGGAATTCCATAGATCCACGTCGCTGCCGCGTCGAGACAGAGTCGGCTAAGCAGCCATTTAAATGCAACCGATGTGTCTCGGGGAGCTATTACATCTGATGGACGGTTATTGACGCGCTCTGGCTTATACCGAGCAGCGTTGGCAACCAAGCCCTCCCACCTTCGACCAACCCGACCACCCCTCCTAACCGAAAGCCACCATGGGCACATCCCTTCCTAGCCAAGCGTCGTTATACCCCCTTGTGGCTGGAGTGAGAGAGCTCCCTGCACCCCTCGATCCACCGGAAGAGCCGCGCAAGCGGAGCAACCACCCCTTCGCAACTAGGAGCAAGTACTAGTAGTGGTAGAGCGGGTGGCGGAGGGAGTCGAGTGAGTCGATTGCGAGTAGCCGAGAAACTCGACCATCGATACGCATTCCGTCGGTCGATTATCGATGGAAAATCATTAAAGATTCGAATGAAGTAGTCGAAGTAGTCGAACCAAAGCGGATGAATGGACTTGCTGGAGGAGACGGATCGATCGAACTGCGGTAGGTGGTAACGATTCGAGAATCGACTACAACGTTTGTAGTCGCGGTCATTGACAATAATCGCGATTCAATGACCGTCTCGACGCTCGTTTCTCCGAGGGTCAGTTGATCTTGGAGCGGCAGGGAGTGAACCAGAAATCCGATCGCCGGTGAGGGAGAGTCAGTTAGAGTTTCGCTGCTCGTGTAGGAGGGTGCGGAAAGTCGACGGTGGTGGTTCACGAATCTCCCCACCGTGCGCGGAGTTTAGCGTCGGTGAGGGCTGGATGGGGGTGGGATCGCGCGACACATCGTGAATTGCCACTGAAACTGTTGCGAAAGCGATGTCGACTGGGACGCTGCGAGGTCTCGGCCCCATTCCCCGTGTATCGGCCAGAGAATACGAACGATCGAATTACCGGATTTACCTTCTCACCCCGTCCACTCCTCTCGCGCCACCACTCTCCCGTCTCCTCGATTTCACCGTCATGTTTCGTCCTTCCCGCCGCGATGTTGTCCTGAATAACCGAATTCCTGTCTTACCAAAAAAAAAAAACAAAAAAAAAACAAAATCAACATTCGACAGAAAATCGCGAACGAAAGGGGTGCGAATCGAGGAGGCGTAGATGGTTAATTTCGAAATTTGCTCTTCCCCACCTTCCTTTCTCATCCACCGGTTCGCTCCTCTTCTAATCCGCCGCAGGACCGAGTGTATCCAGTAGATACGCCAGCGCGATAGGATCACCCGGGTATTCTACACTCGGCCCCGAGAGTACCTAATCTCGTGAGAGGGAAGCCGAATCGCTTCGTTCTCGCTTCGTACTCCTAATGGCGAACTGGCCGCGGTGCACGAGCCAGTTGCTTAGCCGGCTCTGAGCGCCAGGCTTGAACGTTATAACCCTCCTCTGTCTCACTCATTTTATACGAGTTCCCCGCTTCGCGGTAGGTATATTACACTTTGCTACTGCAGAAGTGATACTAAACCAATGGGCAAACAGAAGTAAATCAAGATTGTCGGTGATTTGTGGCGGCCTGGTAGTCCTGTTCCGCGAGGCGTTCGCGCCGCGGCTGTCTCCGTTGTCCCAACGAGCTCGAGTTCTCCAGCCTGAGTTTCGTCCGCTGTTACCGCACACCGGGAGCAAGGACCACCACCCCACCTCGAGATACGGGGTAACCCGTACAGCTCGGACTCATAGCTCCGCACCTCGATTTCGCCGAACGGCCACAACGTTACGATAAAGGCGTTTCGAAGCCAACCCGGCACGATCCACCCTACTTCTCTCCCCTGCCTCGTTCGTTGCGGTGCCTTCTCGACGATGTTACAACTATCGTATTATGGCACTGTTCGCGGTGCGACCGACGCTTCCTCCTCGTGTCGATTCGACCCTCCAATCGAGGATGATGGGGCAACACGGATGTTTCGGGGGAAAATCTTTTCCGGCAACGAACGATGAAACTTATCGTCGGTCTTCGTTTTTCGGGAGTCTCGAAGAGAAACGATGGTCGAACTGTATCGAAGAGGGCTCAATGAGACCTGTGGTTTCATTGGGAGAGCTGAGCATCGTTTATTCGGATTGTGTTTCGACAATCCGAATTAAACGCGGCGGTTGGAATGTGATTCGGGACCAAAGATGGATCAAACTTTCCAGCTGACTTGCACGGTGCTTCGCGACACGATGCAAGCTACTACGTTGACCTTATATTTTATTAAATGTCCGCGACATATATATTCGCAATGTTAAATTAGTCGCCGGAAATAAATTTGTGTCGGACATGTCGGTCACGTGTATTTTATAATTCAAACTTTGAACGTCTATTGAAAAAAAAAAAATAATAATAATCCCGACAGTGTTGTCTCAAGCGACCCTCGATGGTAAAAACGAATGTATGAAAGTTTGAGCGAGGAAAGGTTGGCGGTCGCGGGAGAAACAGCGGTGGTTGCGGCGGCGGAGAGCAGAGACTGGTAGGTACGCGGCCGACATTTGTGCAGCAACAGGTGGCCCATAAAGAGTGCACATCCGTTTATCAAGAACGAACGAGTGCATGCGGATTGACTGATGGGTGCTGGAGGTCGATCGTCGAGCAGGCAGGCGACGGTCTCGAGAGTTGCTCCGCGTGCGTATTGGCTTTTAAGCCCCGAGGATTTTACGTACCGCCGATCCTCGGCCAGAAGAGCCCGGGCGAGAGAGTTTTTTTCCTGCCCATTGCACTTCAACCGTCGACAAAAAAAGAGAGCCGAAATTAAACCAACTCTGGCGTTCGACGCACACCGACATTGGCGCAGTGTTGAACCTCGATTGAGCGCAAAGTTAATTGTTGTTAATTAAATACAATATTGGGGATGAAAATATTAAAATAAAGGAATTTTCTTTGTTAATATTAATTGTGTTATTTTGTTATTTTGTGTTGAATGTAGGAATAATAATTATTGTTCGTGTAATGGTGTAGATGGTTAGATTATTTGTTGCTTACACGGAGAACAGTGAGGTTCCTTCGAGCAGAGGGATCAACGGCTCGGCTTATCGTAAGAGTACACTAGCTCCGATGCCCCCGAGGGATTAACGAAGGGCGTGGAAGCTGCTGTTGCTGGATGGCAGCGGTAGCTCTGCGAAGCACTGGTACGAACGCTGGAGCAGGTCCCAATTATTATGCATTGCGCAATAACGCAAAAGTAGTCGCGTACTCTGCCAATGCCAGCCTCGTTCTCGTCTCTCTATTTTGTCCTCGTACCTTCCGCGCTTTCTTTTGTGGGATGGAGCGGTTGGATTTCTCCGACTCCTTTTTGGACGATTTATTCCCCGATGCGCGCTCTTTTCCTTAGCACCAGCTCGCTCGCAAGTTCACGGATAAACGAGAATAAGAAAAACATCGTCCTGACGCATTCGAAAATCTGGGCTCCGAGAAATTTACCAGAATAGTGACACGCACGAAAATCGAGATTGCAGATTTCCCACCTCAAATAACGTTATTTCAAATACTTTGACAAAAAATCTCGATGAAAAAGCCAAAATGTAATTCCAACCAATGAAAACGATTGACCGAAATGAAAACGGGGTCGCGAAATATTTTTTATGCTAGCCCTGTATCAAGAGGATTATCGTGGTACATCAGGACCTCGATTTTATTAACAGCGACGAAATCGAGGTTCCGCATTCCTCGCCTTCGACAACAAAATCCGGATGAGGAAACGAAAATGTTATTTCGAAAATTGTGAAAGATTAACCGATGAGAAAATCGGAATCGCAACGTACTTTTGTTATCGGGCCAATCTCAAGAGGCGGTAATAACGTTAATTCGCCGAAAAGTCTCTCGTTACGTACGATCTCGGCCTCCTCTAGATCACAGAACTATGGAAACGGCTGGTGGTTCGTGAATGAGAAGAGATAGAAGATACTGGATAACACCCAGTAGAATTTCCAAGCACAGTAGAGACAAGCTCCCGGTTGGGCCCCAATGAGACTGTGCATCACAACCCCGCGAATCCCCCCCGAGCTTCACGCTCGCGCTCGCTGCTTGCCCCACGACGATAGTAAAAACTTTTACAGTCCTTATAATTATGGGTAATTTACGGTAATTAACGAGGCTGGACGGGAGTCACGCCGGCAATTTTCTGAGTAATATTTTTGCTACGATAACATCGCGCTTTCCTGCGCACCCTTCCCTCCCTCCCGTCCCTCCTCCGTCTCCTTTTTCGCTCGTTTTCACTCCGAAAGCTCCCCTTTGGTCCTGCTACCGCCTGCACCTCCCTCAATAAGTTCCCTCGCCATGCTCCAGCAACCCGTTCGGTTCGCGAAAAAAACTCAACCAAACCACCTCGAGACGATCGGAACTAAGAAAACATCCTGGGCCATTTTTCCTCCTCGCTAATCTCTAGACGATTTTTTCCAATCGAAAGATCGTCGACCACCCAAAGTGATCGGATGGAGTCGGCTAAAAGTCAAAGCCGATTCATTAATATTTCCATGCGAATTTTCGGCTCTTCCTGAATTTCAGATTTTTCGTGTACCGAGAAAAAAAAATTACTGAATTAACCAAGGTGCGTTTACCCTTGGTTAAAATAATTATTTAGTAATAATATTTTGAATCTAGATGAAAAATTCTGAATCAACGGAACAACAGTTCTGAACGTAGGCGACCTCGAATTTGATGAATCAAACCATTTTTCGGGATTTTCCGAACGGATCCGAGTAGCTTTTGGCTGGAAGTCGGAAACGGGAAAAATTGTTCAGAGCCAATCGTGGTCATCGAAGTCGCAGGATCTTTGAAAAATTCTTTCCTCCGTTTGCAATACGAAAGCGATGGTGGTTGGCTACTCGTCGAATTTATCTTATCGTTTCCTCCCGCGGCGGTGTGACGATCCGGTAACGAGATATAGCGTAGCGCATACAGGCCACATAGTACATTAAATTCTGGAAAGTCTCCCGGAATCTTCCACGAGAGAAGGAATCGTAAACAGGATCGTACATAATACGGATATTCGCGACGATTTTTCTCCACTTCTCCAATCTCTTTGATTTCCTTCCCTCTTTTTTTTCTACTCCTAAATGGGAGCAAAATAAAAATTCCAACAAAATGCCGACCGAACAAATAATTTCGGGAGTAACGCAAAAAAAAAAATCAAAAAAATTAATCGAAACGTTTAAAAAAATTTAGGATAAAATGAAGACTGGTCACGATCCGCGTGCTGAGCCCCAATTGGGCGCTGTTGAAAAATCTCGGTGACCGTCGTGATGTAAGAAGTGTAAAAAAAAAATTGATAAAAATCTCATTGCATTACGAAGTTGTTGAGTGTCAATCGGAGTATCAAATGTACGCGAAAACAAACGATTTAAATTACTCCCACGGTACCGTAGTAACGGCTCGTACACACGAATAAAAGTACATTAGCGTGTGTGCAAAAAAAAAAAAAAAAATCAGAGTATCACGACACACGTAACAGTGCATCGACCGCTGGGAGAAGGAAGAGGACACGTCGGTGGATTAAGTACGAATGCGGGTGGGAAAGAGCAGTTGAGGGATGAGCGGGGCTTCGACACAACCACATCCTCGCACACACACGCGCACACACCGTCAAAAGTGAAGCACTCGATTCCTTGTGAAAACTGCACAGTCGCGCGAGGGAGCGAGACACGCGCCGGATGATATGCGGCATAATTTTTTGCCGTTGAATTTTTTTTTTTTTTTTTTTTTTTTCTTTTTTTCACGTCCACCCTCCGCACGCAAACGAGCGATAGCGGCGTCAAAGTGGACGGAGTGTCGGTGGTATTCGTTGGACGGATGCGTGCGGCGCACACACGTATAAAAGTGCCGTGCCAGCGCGGCCAACTGAGCCGCGCAGAACGGCGAACTGTACGCGCCGTTATCGGCTGGATGGACGAGCGATTTTAACACGGCTCGCGCATTTCCGTAATGATTTACAAGCATTATTGGGTATTAATTTCAATCTACGTTTCGCGAGAGGGATAAAGCGACGGGGGTGGCTCGGTGCCGCCTCACTTTTACTCGCGGTCCCTCTCTGTCTTTCTGCGTGCGCGATATCGAAAAAAAAAAAGAAAAAAAAAAAAAAAAAAAAAAACACAGGGACTTCGACGGGGCAGTCGTCGAGCGGTGAGGGAAAGAGGGAAGAAATATGACGCGTGCATCGAGGGATGGAACGGGGTGTGGGACATGAGGAATCGAGGGGGCGGGGGCGCTCGGAGAGGGACGGACAGGTCGACGCCGCACGTCGCAGGCTACAAATCAACTGTTCCGAACAAATTATGAATGATATATTCGTTCCACTCGCTTGATATATGCATATCTCATCCGACAGTATGAGAGCACGGTGCTATTGCGCTGAACGCGCTACTGCCGCGCTGTCGGCCGCTGGCTGCACCTAACTGCAGTTGCAAATTTGGAAAATGCGCGGTGGAGAGCGGGCCTCGAATTTTGGAAGGGGGGAGTGGGGGGGGCGGGACCGGGGGGGGGGGGGGGGGGGAGTGATAGAAGCGGCAGCAACAGCAGTTCGATTTTTATTCGAAAATACTTTATCATCGCGTAGACGACGAATGAATGTTCGATGAGGAAACGAGAGCGGTTTTTTTTTTTTTTTTTTGGCGACCCGATCGTCGATCGTTGGACACGTTTCGTTAATGGTGATGTGTAATTGTGAAACGTCTCGGCGGTTTTTTCGTGTAATTTCGTTGTATCTCGTATAATTTCACGTGGAATCAAATGAAAATGTCATCAGTGTTATCGAGACAGTCAATTTTTGTTGTGCAATTGTTCCAGGACAATTTTCGTTTCACGGATTCAATGGAAGACATTAAATTCTGTGGAGGGTAAAGTTTTTTTGTCGGATGTGCGACAGGAGAAGCAACGCCGTTTGTTGCGTAATCGTAAACTGCAGCTCCGTTACGGGGATGTCAAAGGGCGGACGAATGGGTTACCGGAATTTTACGATAATATTCGTAATTGTAACAGGCGACACGATTTTTATTATCCGACCCGAGTCGATTTATCGGAGGTTTTTTTTTTTTTTAGGATCCGCGAAAACTTTGAGTGCTCGCGACTGCTCGATTTTAGCCGCAGATTATTCGAAAGACTAACAGGTGCGATAAGTTGTAAAGTTTAGTGGCCGATGGACAATGCGACGCGTCGAGGACTACGAGGAAATCCTCTTTTTCACGAAAAATCGTTGTACATCGACGCGGCGCGCTCTCCGATAACACCCTAATGTCCCGTAACGTTCCGTTTCCTCTCTCTCTCTCTCTTTCTCTCTCGCAACGGCCGCACCTTTCGCCCCCTCGAATTTTCGTACGTAACATCCGCAATAACTTGCCGCTATAAAAGCCATCGACAAATCAAATTTTGACGTGATTCACTGTCGAGAATAAATTTTGGGAATCCGGACAAGTGGAGAGATGGCGCGGTGACATGGACATGTGTTCGCTCCCTCGACGCGCAATAATTCCCACTCCTTTCTATTTTTCCCTCGTTTTTTTTTTTTTTTTTTTTTTTTTTTACTCCCCTTCGCAGTGTCCTGTTCCTCCACCTCGCTCACAGCTCAACACTCAGCTCGTCCGTTACGTTCGTCAATCTCGGTTTCCTCTTATCGCAGTCGTCGACCGCGCATTCGACAATTTTGTCAACGCGAAATCTAAACGCATTTTCTCGGGCTTCGATAAAAAAATTAATTAATTCCGACTGCAATAAAATTATCGAATTAATGAGGTTATTTCGACAGAGGACAAATCGAACTAAATAAATTACGATGTTCAATACGGAGTTGCGTGTAAAACGAAAGCGAATATCAGTAATCGATACGAACCGCAGACAATTTTTTTTTATAACCAATGCCAATTGGTCAATTCGTGTAATCATGCGTCGATGCAAATGCATTCGTTCTTACAATTTGTTCCGTGTGATTTGGAGAACTGATTCATTGTTTTTGGAGACGAATAATGGAGTTTAAAATTACTTTTTTTTTTTTTTTTTTAATTTCTTATTTAAATTCAATTAACGGTAATTTAAATACAGCCTAATTGTCACAAGATATTTTAAAAAATACTCAAACGAAATGTTCATGAAGATATTTCGAGTACAAAATGTATTGTATATTTTAAAATCCGTGTAGACTTTTAAACATGGCATTTTGAGTGCTTGGATTATTTCGCCGAGATTTACGAACTACCGTAAATATTTGAAGCCTACGCCAAATTTCGGGTAATACGTTTGCGTACAAAAAAAAAAATACGACAGTCTTCCTCTTTCCAAAAGTTGAACTATAAAGGGGCTCAGGCGTGTCGCATCGCGGTGACCCTTGGCCTTAATAAGACCGCGACACCGCCGGCTATATTTCCAATCCGCGCAAAATTGTACGAAAGAAAAAGGCAGCGCGTCGAGAAAAAAAGAAAAATTCCTTACGGCCGAAGACCACGACGGTACAAAGACTCATTCCGCGTCTTTTCGTCCAGTTTCTTCGCGAAACAAAGCCGTGGGGTCCCGGCAAGTAATATACGAACTTGTTTCTTTTTGACGCGAAAAGAAATAGGACAGTGCAAATATCCCGGAGACTCCTGAGGCGCAATCCTTCAGACATCTTCACCTTTTATTTATTTTTTTTTTTCCCCCCAACATCTCCGGACTCAGCCACTTTCTCTCTTGATCTCACCGCAATCCAAAGACCCTTTTTTTTTTTTTTTTTTTTTCGCCGATACTGACCGACGCATTGCCCAATCGTGACGAACGGACCAGCAAAAGTTATTAGAAAAATGGATGGAAGTTCGCGCCGTTTCCGCGACACAATTTCCAACGTCCCCGCTCTCCGGCCCGGAAAAATTTCAGTTGCGTTCTCCGTGAGGGAGAACGCGAGCCCACGCCGCTTCCTCCGTCGCCATCCGATTCGAGTCCTTGTTTACGAGGGGCTCGTGACGCTCCGAAGAGAAAACCAGGAGCTTCGAAATCTTCGCGATCCGCTCTCACACGATCCCTTCCGCGGTCCCTCGCACGGTCTCGCGGTGACTTTACCAACTCGAACTGGCACCCTCGACGCTCGGAACTCTCGTTCCTTGGGAGAATTTCGTGTCGTGGACACACCGCAATCTGTGTATCCGCACGCGCGAATAGCGACACAGCGTCGTGTGCGTCGAGAGGTGCAAAACGCTTCGACGTTGGTTCGCGCGGATGTGGACGAGTTCCACACCAGCGCGATTATAATGTCACATACCGGTTGTAAGATACACACGAGCCGACGCCTCCGAGGATCGCGCGCGGGGCTGAGGAAGGACCGGGTCGCCGGAAAATCGAGATGAAAGCGGCGAGCCGGCTCGCGAACGTGGAGCAAGGACGGAATGTTCGGATTATCACGAGAAACCGTGGAATTCGTTCGGAGAACTCGAAGGGGCTGAGGTGCGCGGACGAAACGCCGGAGCGTTCACGACAGTGGAGAACACGGCAAACGGGCAGGCCAGATAAGAGAACCGTAGACGACGTCACGTCCCGGTTTGAGTGCGACGTTTCTCCTCCACTCCTCACGCGCAATATACGAACCCTATTGCCGACGCCAGTCAAACGAGCTTTCTCCGCTCTTCCTCGTTTCCACTGTTCCTTCCACTTTTCCGCATCGCAGTCGACCCGGGACTCGTCAATTTTTTCGGTAATTTCGTACGAAGATTATTCTAGATCGAGAATCAATCGGACTCGAAAATGTGTGAAATTTTTCTGAGACCGCTCTGGAGCTCACCCGGGCCAAAGTCCTTTATCAACGGCTTCGAGTCCTCGGGATTTTTGGTGAGCGAAGGACCCGAGCTACTGGGAACGATTCGTGGGGGATGGAATGTTCCATATTTTTGGGAGCGATGACTCGGCACCTGACGGAAACCGGAAACGAGACTGCGAGGTCTTTTTTCACACCCAGAGGGAGTTTCGTTTGTGATCATTTTTTTTTTTTTTTTTTTCGCACGGTTGTACTTTTTGGTCTCTCGCAGTGTGGCGAATCGTTGCATACGTTTCGTGACACTCGCTCGGATAAATATTTTTGTCAGCAGACAGTTCCGTTAAGAGGCGTTATATCGGTGGATGCGGCGCGGCAACTGGGTCAAGATTCACGATCGCTCGCAGTCGCGAGAGATCGTAACTCAGTTTCGTTAACTCGTTACAGCGAGGGGAGATGAGCGAGGAAAGAAGCGTCGTTGGTTCGAGGATGCGAGAGAGAAAGGGTGAAGATAGCGACGGAGCACAAGGGTTATGGGAGAATGCCAAGATAGGAAGGCAAAACGGGCGCGAGAGACGGTCGAAGCTGCGCAGAACCGGAGGAGAGGAGGGAAAGCAATCAGAACTTGGGCCATTGCTGGATATTACGGAGACGTGAGAGATGTCTCCTCAATCATATTAATTGCCGAGATAACCGTTGCTTCGACGGCAGTGCCAACCCTTCCGACCCCCGCGAATCTTGTCCCTCAGCGATCTGCGCCCTTCGCGCCACCCACGCGTCCAACGACTCGGATTTTCCTACGATTCGCTTGCGTCGCTGTGCTAAACTATTTTTTTCCTCGCCCGAATTCGGCACAGTTAATGGTTACGATGTTTCCGTGTCGACGGAGCGAGATGTGTAACGCGTCAGATTAAATTCCGCGTCCCAAATTTCCTAATTGAGTATTTTGTTTCAAAGTGATATCGAATTTTGCTTTTTTTTTTTTTTTTTTTTTTATAGTCTAGGATTTTCACGGGATTCGGACGAGCCGTCTCAGGAGCGAATCGGCATTCGATGTTGCGCTAGAAATAAGACGATATGAAAGTTATCGTCCGTGTTCGACAATTTGATTCTCTCACATTTTGCTTACGAGCTTCGAGGGTGAACTTTCGTTTCGCTAAAACTGCCGACTCGTGCAACAGGTTTTGTTTCTTGCGCGATAGTTTCGTTGTCTCGATCCGCGATATTTTTTCGTCGATCGCGCGAGCAACCGATTGGCACAATTTTTGAGAACACGCGACACCGGTGTCGAACGTAGTGCGCGATATTTTATTTGTCGTCGAGGCTTTCGTCGGGTCGGCGAGCTTTTCGTCGAACGAAATTTAATGGGGACGAGTGCGGAAACTGTAGGGGTGAATTCCGTAGTCGGTTTCGCACGAAGTATCCGCGCCAGCTCGTCGGCCGTGTCGGAGACTCGTGGCTTTTCGTACATAAGCATCCGCTCCTCGTGTAAATGACACTACGTGCTCGAAAACGTAGCGACTCAGCGTATATAAAATAAGCTGACCGACTCGCTCGATTCTCGCGAGCCTCCGAGAGCGGATGGATGAGTTTGCTCCGCGCAACTGCGAGTTCAGCTGGCAACGAAACCGCGTTTCCTGTCTAATCTTGGGTCAACAGAATACTCAATGATACTTTCGTCAACGGAGATCCGGCAAATTCACGCTAATTAACGGCAACGACGAAAGAAACTCCATTTCTTTTTTTACAATTTTTTATTTTTCCCCACCTCGATATATCGGCAATAAATTGTCCCTCCAAAACGAGACGATGAAACGCGCAATTGTCTCGAATTTTTCTGAAAGAGCGCGTCTGACCCGGTGATTAATTTCGGCGATCGAGAAATCGTTTATTTTTTTATTAGACGATTAAAAAAAAAAATTGAGCGAAAAATTCGAGAAATTCGCGAAATAATGAGGAGGAGTTTTGCGATGACGGAAATTATTGTGATGCAATCGGACGGACCCGATCGTGCGCTGGGAGGGCAGCCGTGAGAATAATCGTCGACAATCAAGTTTCATGTCAGTGATTGGCCAGGAGTACGATGCCAAATGCACCTGCATATGCATGACCCAATCTCATATCCACATCCGCACCCCTGGTCACTATATGGAGCGCATAGCGCATACAGAGAGGCACGGGGGAGCTCTATCTCGCCCATATTGTCCCTCTAACACTCTCACTTACGCTGTATCCGTCTCCGTCTCTCCCACGAACGGCAACGACCGCACGCGGTGTGTCATTACTCGTCATTATCCACCTATCAAATCGCTCAGCAATAACTATCCGCGTGTGTAGAGCCGCTGTATTGGCTATCCCGAATCCCGCTCGGTCACGGTTACACCATCGGAGCTCGGCTTAGTCGCAATCATCAAGGGGTCTCCAGTGTAGTTTACTACCTCGATTTCACCACTCGCACACCACAATGACTCGTGAATCTACAGATTTATTTTACCATTAACCAACGTTAATTCGAGAATTTCATCCGATTTTGCTCAACGAATACTCGAAAAATTGGGGCATTATTTTTATTTAAAAAAAAATTGTATCGTTGCTGTTTTTTTTATGGAATCATTGGATACCTTTGATCTCGAAACTGTTGATAATAAATTTTAACGAAAAATAATTGAGACACGGCGATTCATTGAAAAATGTAGGAATCAGTGCGGCTGATTAATTGAATTAATATGAAACGCGCTTGAAATTTTAAACCTATGAAAAAAAAAACGAAAAACGATTTTTTCTTGAATTTCTTGTTAAATTAAAATAACTTATTTCTCGCCCAGTTAAATGGCACGATTTTTCTCTTACGTCAGTTTGAGCAATGCAAAAAAAAAATGTAGGAATCAGTGCGGCAATGAACTATGAAACGTGCTTGAAATTTTGAATCTATAAAAAACAAAAAACGATATTTTCTCAATTTTTTTTGTTTTAATTAAATAACTTAAATCTCCCCCAGTTAAATGGCACAATTGTTCTCACGATATATTCGATTCCCCATCGGCGTTTTCTCAATGTTAGTCGAACCCCGTTTTATTTCGCGACAACCAACGACATCGACTGAAAGAAAATAAACCTGAAAACGACGCGTGACCTTTTCGTTAATTTAATGTATCGTTTAAAAAAAAAAAAAAAAAATGGAGAAACAAAAAAAAAAGGATCCGATCATACGTGACGATTGAGATAAACCGCAATGGGATTGCGTATCGAGAGAACTTTTATCGAAACGAACCTTCGGCGACGAGAGAAAATGGGAATGAGAGAGAGAGAGAAAGAGTGCGGACAGGAACGAGCGAAGCCCAGCGCGCTTTCATGCGCCCGACTTCGATGATTTATCGTCCGTCCAAATGATCCTGGCTTTAAAACGTGTCTGGCAAAAGGCGAATCGATAAATCGTTCGACGAACCGCAACGTCCGTGAGAGCTGTTGGGCCGCGCATACAGTTTTATATTTCCCGAGTATATAAATTAACGAAGAGTGTGCAGCGCGGGAAGTGCAAGATAATCGGACTTTAGTGAAGTGCCTGGGGGAGTATGGAGAGCGGAGCCGAATGATCGCGAAACTGATCCACACTTTTCATCTCCATCGTGCCCCGAGAGATTTGAGAATTCATCATTTTGTAACGAGACTTTCTTCAGACTAACTCGTTGCACTTACGATGATAAAAAATCACCCCAAAAGAACCAATTAATACAACCGAAAAATGACCGGTGGACAAAAATTACCGTAACACGTACTAGGGGGGAGTTTGGGGCAAAATGGCATACCCGAATTGAAGATGTTTAGCAACCGTAATTTTTCGTCTCAGGAAATCGTCAGATTAGTCAAGAATTTTCAGTGATTCGAGCAACTGTAAATTTTTTTTTTTTTTTTCGTGCCAAAATCTCGCTAATCGGGCGATCGTGTGACAATATTACGTCATCGATGGAAAGAAAATTTCCATGGTGCAAATCAAACGAATCGAATTGAGTGACACACGGAAATCCGTGTTTTTCGATTCTCGCTCATCCGAAAATAAATGTTCCCATCGAAATAGCTTCTTTCACACGCTAACGAATGGAATTAAAACAAAAAAAATACATACGAAACTTTGAAAAAATTTGTGACCTTACCCACGAACAAATGTGTCGCAACACACCAATGATTTCTCATTCGTAACGTTGCCTCAACCGTTTCGCAAAATATCCTCCACGAGCCATTCAACGAGGCTTCCGGGGATTTTGCGACGTGTTTTTTGAAGCGTCCGCGACGGTGAGAAAACATGTAAGTCAGTCGTAACAGGCAAAGGAAGAGTCGTCGAGGGTGAGGTGGGAGGTGGTTCGGTCGAAGGTGGAGCAGGGTTGAGTCAGAGGTTTCCATCGAGAGCGGCGAGGCAGGACGCGGGACCGGATGTTATTGGCAGGAGAGTGGAACCATTAGTCGCGATGATGGATGCCTGACAGAGGAACGCGCGCTCAAGTCCTGGTAGCCAGGCACAGGCAGCGGGCTTGGGCAGTTATAGTAAGTAATGGCTTTACTCTGTGCCCCCTGAGAAAGCCTCCGGACCGAGGTCTCCTCATCGCGAACCGCTGCAACCCACCGTGCCATTCGAGTCGCCGAGAGTCGCTACCCCTTTCCGGTCTCTTTCTCCACTCGAACTCGTCCGCGTCTCGCCCACCCTGGTCCTTCCGTCTCTCTCTCTCTCTCTCTCTCTCGTAATAACAACAAATCTTGCCTATATTAATTCTCTGACGGGCATAACTCTCGGCCGTAGTATAGACGACGAAGCACCGGCGGGGAAAAATTGCCCGATGAAAACGTCACCGTGGCAAAATACGGGATTTCGTATTACGCAGGCACTTAGAGAACGGCGAGGGAGCAAGGAGGGAAACAGCGAATTCCGACTCTTACCGTGTTCATTCTCACCTACGAATGGTGAAACTTCACGCGAGACGACATTGCGTTACCCTCGAGGCGACAGAAAAAATGTCGATGGGGACGTGGATTTCTCGAAGACACACCGCGACTCGGTGGGTTTCCATCGGAGATTATTTTCCGACGGAAAAAATTATGGGTGTCCGACTAGTGCCATGGTTTTTAGTGACGTGTGGGGAATTCGGATGGAGCTAGAATTGTTGAGCTGGGAACAATAAGGTTGCAGGGCGAATTATTCGATGGGGTTGTTGCAAGAGCCGGAACTGCAGATTGAAGTTTTACTTGGAGATTAAAGTTGTAATTTCGGGTGGGAAATCAGGTGTATGCCCTGTATTTCGTCTTACAGAGAAATCTTCATTTGACAAACTTTTTTCTCGTCCACGAACACCCGTAATTATTTTGTTGTCAATTTTAGAAAAAAAAAAAAAAAAAAAAAAAAATAGTAAAATTCACATTTTTCGATGAAATTAGCGACGAGAGAGTTGGGAACAAAAAAACACCGATAAATATTTTATTATGTAATACCTGCGTTTCCTTGTTGACAATTGCGAACGAAAAAAACTTTCTGTCCTAAGCCCAGGACACGAGTCCATTTTACCCCACTATGCATATATCTTACAGTACCGTTGGCCAAAATATCAAAGAGCTTTCTAAACTCGTCAGTCATTGGGAATTAAAAAGCTCACACCGAAAAACAATCCTCGTCGAATCCAATTTTGCTTGATCCAAAAGAAAACAAAAATATCCCGACGAATTTTCAAACAAAGTCATCGAAACTTCTCACCCATTCTCACAGCTACACTCCAGCATCTACCCCCAGGAGCAGCCGAATATCGCTCGTGAATCTCACTATCGTAGCCGCGAATACTTGAAATAATTGTACCCGACCGAAAAAAAAAAAAAAAAACCTACAGTCGATGATTAATCGTCCTTTATCGTCGAATATTCCGAGAACGGAGCGTTATTTATTCGAATCATCGTCATAATTATAACGGAGATTATTATCGCCGCTGCAGATACACCGATGCGATTATTGTCACATAATTCTTCACCTACTATCCAGAATACCGAAATGCACTCCGTAGAGTACGGCGTGCCCGGGCAGATTCGACAATGAGCTCTGTCGTCCCTGAACACCTGCCCGCCCTACCTACACTTCAACGCGCGTATACCGATTCGCGAAAGCGACACAACGCAACAACGTACGCGTATCGCACGCAGCCAGTTTAGGCTGGAGCGACCTCGCGCCCCGACCGTTCGCGCAGTTCGCCCAAACGTTCGCCAATTATTGTTAGGATAATCTGCCGCGAGCCTGCTGGGACTGTTTAAATTAGAGGTGGATATAGAGAGTGAACGAGAAAGTGAGGGACGAAACGAGAGGCGTGGCCCGAAACATCATTGCACAGGTCCGGAGATTCGCCTCGTGTGCGGCGCAATGATTATCTGTATAGATCACCTAGCCTATATATATATATATATATATATATATATATATATATATATCGACTTCTCCGCTCTGGCCCCACCGCTCCCCCCTCTAAATCATTGATTGTTGCATTATCTGTTATTGGCAATGCAATTAACTGTTTACGGTAAAACAGTGAGGCGAAATCGTGCTACTGGCCTCCCCCCCCCCCCCCCCTTGTCCCACGTGTTTTCGCTTACCCCACCGCTCTACGAATGCACCCTAATTCGCAGTTGCATACTGCACACGGTTTCGCGATGCGTGAGTGCCGCAGCTATATCGGACAAACGGTACCCCGGGGTGGGTGTAAGAGTTGTCCGCATAAATCGAAGGGGAAGCGAGCGTGGCCAGTGATACGGGGTAAAGAAGGACCGCGTGCTTGAGGAAGCAGCCCGAGGGCTGATGTGCACGTTTAGTGCAACTGTCGAATATATGTATATATATATATATATTAGATTATAATTTGATAATTGATTTAATAAATTTAATAAATTTTTTAATTACGTAGGTGGGAAAAAGAGAACCCAAGTGCAATTCTTTGAGGAAGGAACTCGATGCCGAACGGTTGGGGGTCAGTCGAGAGATCAGTGTCACGAATAGTCGGTCAATTTGCAGCTGGGAAAAATAGTCGCGGAATACTAAAAATACAAAATACTATTTGTTTCAGGTAACATGAAAAAATCATTTTGGAACTCGAAATGCATTTGCAAGTACTTTGTTCAAACCCTTTTGGAAATAGCTCTTGAAAATTAATGTGAGTGAGTCGATGGGTGAGTGGGTTGTTTGGTTGGATGGGTGGATCGGTTGGTTCCGTTCTTCCACTCATCGAGCCATCCCACCGATAGGCCACCCAAACTTTACTTCCCCAATGTGGAGTAGACGCAAAAGTATTCACGATTTCCTGATTAAATACCCCAGAAAGTACGTCAGAGTACACAAGTATTTGACTACTCAAGATACATAAAGTATATTTAAAAAAAAATACGCAGCTCTGATTAACAGCGAAAAAAATAAAAATAAAATAAAATAACAAAAAATAAAATAAAATAAAATAACAAAAAAATTTGGATGGACGGGTTAATCGGTTGGTTCCATTCTTCCACTCATCGAGCCATCCCACCGATAAGCCACCCAAACTTTACTTCCCCAATGTGGAGTAGACGCAAGAGTATTCACGATTTCCTGCCCAAATACCCCAAAAAGTACGTCAGAGTACACAAGCATTCGACTACTCAAGATACATAAAGTATATTCAAAAATACCCAGCTCTGATTAACAGCGGAAAAAAAAAAAAAAAAAAAAAAAAAAAAAAAAACCGCTTACCAACGAGACGAAATACGTCGAGACGTCTCCGGTATAGTCGTCGGCCAACACGCTCGACCACCGGTTATCGTCACGCGTGTATCGCCTCTCAGCCGAATATACTTCGCGAGCAATTTCGGGGATGGCCTATATAACTCGTTGGCGATCCACCGCGTCGATTACTCGATGCATTGCGACCGTGCAGAGAACGACGGTGTATTCCCGGCGATTCCGAAATCCCGAAATCCACGCGGGCGGGATTAAGCTGAGGGGTTGCGAGGTGCACGGAAATGCCGTTCCACGGTCCCTTCGATGGGAACGCTCGGGCCCCTTCCATCCTACCATGTTGCGGAGCCTGAGGGGAGGGTCGCGCAATGGACGGACAGAGGTCCTCCTCGTTTCCGCTTCTCCTACGTTCTACCATTTACCACCATCTACCCCAATTCTATCTCGCTCGGTTCGTTCCCTCCCTCGCTTCGCCACGGCCTCGCGTGTTATTCCGCGTATATGATCAGGTGCAATTACAATCAGGTTAATAATTGTTACGGGGGCTCCGGCGCGACGACCCAAGTGTCAAGGGATGGAGAACGGTCCGCACAGTGCCGTTCCCATTGAGCCTATATCCGAACTAGCGTCGGTGCTTCCGAAACTCCAGAGCTGAAGCAGCACGGGCACGCTTCGTTAGCCACTGGCGTTCGTGATATTACCATGGGAGTTGTGTGGACTGGCGCGAGTATCGGCCGATCGTGTGTCGAGCATCTGTGCGAGCCGATGGACACACCGACGGACCTCGATGCACCCCGACGTGCCGATTCTTCCTCGCCACTTTCGTCCGCGATCTTTTCGTCCTCGTACGATTTTTTTTTTTTCTCTTATGTCAGTTTGAGCAATTCGTAAAAAAAAAAAGGAAAGTGTACGGATCAGCGCGGCAACGAACTATGAAACGCGCTTGAAACTTTGAAAGTTAAGACAAACGAAAAGCGATTTTTTTAATGTATTTTTTTTTTTTAAATAAATAAAAAAGTTTTTCTGACCCAGTTAAATGCCACGATTTTTTTCGGGGTGCATCGAATTCCCCATTGGCGTTTTCTTGATTATCGCTCGACCCTTTTTAGTTTCGTGGTGACCAACGCCATCGACCGGATGAACGTAAATCTGCGAACGACACCGTGCTTTTCGACCTATTTTTTTTACCACCGGTTGTAAAATCACCTCGCCATAAGCGACCGGCTCGCACCGTCGACAAGGAATTAATTAACTATCCGATACGGCGCGTATGTGACTCGTAGAAAATTTTTTGCTTCAACGGGGAGAGAGAAAAAGGAATATCCTAACGGTAACGCGACGCCTCAAGACTAGCAAAGTGGGGGGAAAAAAAAAAAGAAAAAAAAAAAGAAAATTAACCGGGCAAGCAGGGAGAAAGAGGTCGCGGTACAGGTCGCATTATCGCGTGAAAACCGGGGGTGGATTGTTATAACGGAGGGTATCCTATTAGAAAGAGCGTCGTCGTCCCAGACGACACTTAATGAAGGGCTTTAATAAGGGCGTACGTGTAATTAGAAAAGTAATAAACGCCTTAAGGCTAATAAGATGTTTACTAATGGCACGATAACGACATTGGAACAATTATCCCGGCTACTGGCTGCTGTTGGCCATATTAAAATCCACATGCGGGAAGATGTCTCACGTAACGCCGTCCCGACCATCCTCTTCGCCTAATTCGTGCAGAATCCAACGAAACATACGACTATCCGACAGTCCTGTAAGGAGTATTAATACGAAGTACTAGCGCGAAAAACAGTGGAAAGCAGCGAGAGAAAAAAGTTCGAATAGTCGCTCCCTTGGAGCTTCTGCCCTGGGATCTCGATTAGGGCTCTGACTTTCACTCCCCTCCCACTCGCCTCCCTTCCACCGTACTTCCGCTATGGTTCGATGAAAAGAATCCTGGCTCACAATCTACCAATAACCTTCTCTAATCCCCCTTCTGCTCCTCCTACAAGCTTGCGCTTTAACGAGATACCCTCGACCTTATCCGTTCGCAAAGCCTCGCACGATTAGAGCAGTCCGGCGGATAATACGATACACGGAATAATTCCTTTTTTTTCTTCCTCGGTTAGCTTCGTCCGAGAAAAATCGGAGATGTTATTGACAATCAATGGCGAAGGGAATCTCGTGTTTTTAATTTTTTTTTTTTTTTTTTTTTTTTTTTTTTTTTTTTTCTTATCGATAGCTCGTTCAGCCTGTGAATTTGATTGATGAGAATGTTTTTTGGAGTCTTGCTCGCAATCTCTCTTCGGTTAACGGGGTGTGACTAGATTAATTCCACTTTTTAGCAATAATTCCTTTTTTTTTCCACGGTTAGCTTCGTCCGAGAAAAATCGGAGATGTTATTGACAATCAATGGCGAAGGCAATTTGGTCTTTTTAATTTTTTTTTTCTCATCGATGGCTCGTTCAGCCTATGAATTTGATAGACAAGAATGTTTTTTGGAGTCTCGCTCGCGATCGGTGAACTGTTGACTTTCTTCGGTTAACGGGGTGTGACTAGATTAATTGCACTTTTTAGGAATAATTCCTTTTTTTTTCCTCGGTTAGCTTCGTCCGAGAAAAATCGGAGATGTTATTGACAATCAATGGCGAAGGCAATTTGGTCTTTTTAATTTTTTTTTCTCATCGATAGCTCGTTCAGCCTATGAATTTGATAGACAAGAATGTTTTTTGGAGTCTCGCTCGCGATCGGTGAACGGTTGACTTTCTTCGGTTAACGGGGTGTGACTAGATTTTTACGTTTGGAAGGACATCATGAATATGGAGGAGTGTCAACGGTATACGCAACGTCATATTCTAATGCCTGTTTCCCCAGTCTTCCTTATAGCCGATGGAGAGCCTCCTAGGATTCTTGTCGAGGCTTTCGGCATAAGTCCTCTTCGTTATGATTCAACGCTGTAAGCCGGTCTTGGGCCGCGACGCGCCGGTTTCTCCTTCGCTAATTCCACGCGCCGTTTTCTCCACCCCGTTCAACGCCGCGTCTCTCGTCTATGTCGAGAGCGAGAGAGAGCGGTGGTGGAAACAGCCACGAGATATAACCCCGGCGTCAAGAATCTAACTCACGTCCGCTTTACCTCTCGCGCCCCCGCGTCCTTTACCAGCTCACGCGCCATCCGCGAACTCGCTCTCGCGACTCCTTCAAAAACAAACATAAATCCTTGTGATGCATACTTGTTGTGATTCCTCTCCGTGGCTCTCTCCCGTATGAGTCTGAGGGTGGATTAATCTTCAACGCGGGATGGACGATGAACCGCGACGATGAGGACAAGCGATATCGAATCATGCCGGAAAGGCACCTGGAGAAGAAATGTCTTCGTAACGAGTAACATTTTTTTTTCCGACCAATTAATTTTCTTCTCGATGTATCTGCATGCAAGTTGCAGCGACGATTTTTTTCTTGATCTGACAACACGTTTATCGTGTAATTCGCGTAATTATTTGCATCCAACTTAGGAGTCAAAATC
This sequence comes from Listrodromus nycthemerus, assembly GCA_963978505.1. Lineage (NCBI taxonomy): Eukaryota > Metazoa > Arthropoda > Insecta > Hymenoptera > Ichneumonidae > Listrodromus > Listrodromus nycthemerus. Next base: position 2,968,032 of record OZ021683.1, read on the forward strand.
GAGGATTTTGGAAAGTGGGCGAAGACGCAAAAACGGAATTTGGCATGGTTCGGTAATCCACCGATTGGCCAATCGATACAAATTGACGATTCTAATACCGACGGTAGTCCGATGACTGTTTCGTTGGCCCAACTGGCTCGACGCAGTCCGCTGTTTGTTTGCGCGAATCTGTAAATCCCTCGGTTCGCCGGATAGAGAAACACATCGACTGTTTCAGGTCGATCGTCAGAGTGCCGCGAATAGTCCTTGGTCCTCTGCTTCTGCTTCTGCTGCCGGGTATCCATTAGGGACAGAAGTATTCGCGGGCGAGATATATCGACGTCGCCCAAGAGAATTTATAGTGACAGCGCCGGGCGCTTGAAGGGATTGTAAATCCCCGTTTGAGGATCGCTGATACCAAGTTTTATGTGGGACATTAGTTGGGTGGGGCGTGGTTGAATGGCGCGCGGAGTCGAGAATAGCAGCGCGGGGCTGCTAGAGTTGCCCGGGCGCAATAAATTAGCCCGAAATGAAAGACAAATCGCCTCGGAGCTGTCCGCCCGTTTGCCCGACGTGATAGAAGTGCGGACCGGGAGAGGAAGACCGAGGTGAAGCAACGCGTGAGCGATTCTGGGTCCTGCTTTTCCCTCCTCTCTTCGATTCCTTTTCCTCGACTCTCTCTTATTCCAGCTCTTCTCCAACGGAGCTCCTTACCGACCGGTCCCAGGGGTGAGAAAGACGACCGAACCTCGTCAGCCTTCATTCCACCGACTACCACCACTATCGGCCATTTCTCCCAACACCCGAACGCTCGCTTCTCCGATGGTGACCTCCACCTACGCCAGTCACCACCATCGTGACCATCGTCACTTCTCTCGCTACCGCTTCTTCTTCTTCTTCTTCTTCTTCTTCTTCTTCTTCTTCTTCTTCTTCTTCTTCGCATTATTTCCTTCTTCTTCTTCTTCCAACTGTTCCTTTATTTTTCCTCGACTCTTCTATATTCCCCTTGCAGAGACTCGTCTTTCACAGTGAAGAGAATTGCGAGAACCTGAATCATGCTTACGTGCCTCTGACCACCGACCATGTTGATGGACGCCTGTCGAACCACCTGGGACCATCCTAGTTGGTGCTCGCTCACTCCTCGATCCTTCTGTCTATGTTTCCGTGTCTCCTTGTGCGAGTCGTTGCACACACGTTTTTAAGGCAGCTCCTTCCACCTTGAAACTTTGTCTTCTTCAGGGAACCCCAACGACGACTACGACGTGCCGGACTCTCCATCGAACTTTTGCAGCTTTCGTAGTTTCTAGATTGTCTCGTTCGTCTCTTTCTCGTTCGTCTCTTTCACTTTCCTCTATTTGCAATACAGTTTCTTACTCCGACAGTCCGTCGCTGCTGTTCCTTCGGAATTACAGCAATACCAATGGTGGCCAATAGGATTTTTCGATCGAACGAAATGGACGGGAGTGAAGAAAGTCGCCGCTCTGTCCTACCCTGATGCAAATAGATTTTTAGCTCGATGTGACGGATTCTGGTAGATTCGATTCGTCGCGGTCTCAAACCAAATCTCTCGGATTTTTATTTCCTATCTTTAACATTTTTTGTTCTTTTTTTATCGATTTAAAAAAAAATGTCGCAAGGGAGAAATCAAGGAGGAAATCGGTAAGATTTTCGACGATCGCAGTTGCGAAATCGTGGTGGATCATTTTTTTTTTTTGACTCACCTATGTTTCCAACGTCCAACCGCTCAGATATATCTTCGTGCGGTTGAATATTCACGTAATATTCGTGTAGTATATCAATGGTTTATGCGGGATCCAATTTCGATTCGATTAAACTTGTTTGCTGGTAGGATGATTGGCTTGAAACGGTGGCTGAATCTGATGCGTACCGCAAAGCAAAGGGTCTGAGTATGTACTTGTAAAGGAGGCGGAGGAAAGCGACATTACTCGCCCGCGGATGATTTGCCTTGTTAACGACCTCGCCGAGCGGAGAGAGACGGAGAAAGACGGAGGAAGAAAATCAGAGAGATAACCGGCAAGAGATAGAGGAGGACCCAATCCCGCGACGACAAAGAGCCTTACTGTGCTAAGAACCCCGAGACCGCAAACGCAAACCCTCGGGCGTCGGCGCTCAGGGGAGTAGCTCTGACGTCTCGTCGACAAAGGTTGGAGACGTCAATTAATTAACGAGGAAACGTATTTTCCAGTACCTTCGGCACTGAGAATCGAGAGTCAAGTTGGCAAAGGCTCGCGCGCTCTCTGTCTCTCTCGGGCTGTTTCTGTCGTACTCGGTTGCCGTTGTCGTTTCTCCTTACCCTGTCTCAATCGCGATGTTCCTCTCGTTTTGTCTCTCCCTAGCCTGGCGTGCCTGATCTGTGAGAAGACTTCATGGGCCTTCAGATATTAGTGCGGAGAACGAAAAAGATGGGATGCTTTAACGATTGCTAGGACCAGAAATGTCCTGAAGCGAAAAGATTTTCGAAAGCGATGTCTCAATCACGATTTTCCTCTAGTTTTGTCTCTCCCTAGTCTGGCGTGCCTGATCTGTGAAAAGACTTCATGGGCCTTCAGATATTAGTGCGGAGAACGAAAAAGATGGGATGCTTTAACGATTGCTAGGACCAGAAATGTCCTGAAGCGGAAGGATTTTCAAAAGCGATGTTCCAATCGCGATTTTCCTCTCGTTTGGTCTCTCCCTAGTCTGGCGTGCCTGATCTGTGAGAAGACTTCATGGGCCTACAGATATTAGTGCGGAGAACGGAAAAGATGGGATGCTTTAACGATTGCTAGGACCAGAAATGTCCTGAAGCGAAAAGATTTTCGAAAGCGATGTCTCAATCACGATTTTCCTCTAGTTTTGTCTCTCCCTAGTCTGGCGTGCCTGATCTCTGAGAAGATTTCATGGGCCTTCAGGTATTAGTGCGGAGAACGGAAAAGATGGAATGCTTTAACGATTGCTAGGACCAGAAATGTCCTGAAGTGAAAGGATTTTCAAAAGCGATGTTCCAATCGCGATTTTCCTCTCGTTTTGTCTCTCCCTAGTCTGGCGTGCCTGATCTCTGAGAAGACTTTCTGGGCCTTCAGATATCAGTGCGGAGAACGAAAAAAATCTGATCGCCCAACGATTGCGAGAACCAGAAACGTCGCGGAGCTTTCTAAAAGCATTCGCAACGAACATAAGAATTCAATAGACTGACGCAATAGCAGCGATCTAAATTAGTGAAGGCCGAGGAAATCTTTATCTTTTTTTTGCTTCTTCGTAATAAGCTTAAACGGAGCTGGAAGCAAGGATGAGATCGAGGAGGAATTCCAATTTCAATACGTCAATTCAGAGCTGGAGAAAACGAGCGAAGACCATCGTTGCGACACGAGGATTTTACACACGGTCCAGGATATCGAGGGACGATCAGGCAGAGTCTCGATGTCCGAATAGTCGTATGTGTAGATACAACAGTGTGGAGTGGAGAATAGCACAGAGCCCTTATCGATCGCTATACAATCAGCAAAGTTTTTCTCGATAGCGCGCAATAAAGCTTTACGTATACGACTTTCGTCGACCATAGAGTCGGTACGTGATCCTTTCGTCAAAGGGTTTCTCTCGTCCGCCTCCATTCCGCTCCCCACTCTCATCGACTTTCCTTGACGCGCAGAGCCGAACCCGTCCATTTTCCATGCCGAGCTATGGCAAACACAAAGCTATTTTTTTTCAGCTATTTTTCAACATCCTATAACGGCGAGACGGCGTTACGAACGACATCGACGAAATTGGCCAAAGTTGCGAGTGTAACAGATTGGATCAGGAGTTGATCCAATGTGATTCAAAAAATACTCCAAAATATTGTAAAATCCTGGAAAAATGTGTGTCTAAAAATGCGGTAAACATGTCGAATTCCAAGCAATTAATAGCAGCTCCGGATTGGCGAAATTGTTATTCCATCGTGAATAGAAACACGAGAAATCAAAAGACTTCGCATCCGTATATATAAATATGTTTTACTTTGAACGAATCCGACCATCCGAAAAATTTGTGAAAATTGCTTTCGTCTCATAACTAACTTTTTCGGAGTAGAATCTTCATTCGGTGAATCAAATTTCTCGAAATCATTGAGAAACTCATGATAGACGCGCCGACTGATTTTAACATATTCTGAAGGAGGAATCAATGATTTTTTTCCGGAAAAAAAAAAACACCACCAAAATCGTCCATTGAAAAAATTACGGTCACGTAAGTCCATCTCGACGAGTTCCTAGGAGAAAAAGATTTCCGATCCAACCACTTTATCGGCTCAACACACTTTCCCTTTGGAACGGTTACCCAAATATTTTTGTCCAACCTACCGGAATTATATATTTTCACACGGGGGGAAAAAAACAACTCCATCCCTCTTGCCGTTTCTCTCTCGTTCTCTCGTGCTTCAAATGTGTGTGTGTTTTTTTTTTTTTTTAATATATATACGCTTGTCGGAAACGTGAACCGTCCGCTAATTTTGCAAAAAGCTCGGGATCGGCGACGGGGCTGTTGGATTGAACGAGAAAGTGGGGGGGTCGTGTGCCATTCTGGCGTACGCATGAACGCGAATAACTCACTCATGTACGTACTGTATACAGGAGGACAGTCACTGTTGGCGAGTGTCTGTGGCGAAATGAACGTTTTAATTCCCCTCCATAAAAGCCAACGACAAATCAAACGACTTTGACATGATTAACTGGCAAGCATAAATATCGGTATCAATGCACGTGCGCCCAATGACGCGTTGCTCTCCTCCTCCTCCCCCTTCCACACCCCCCCAACGATCACTCGTTCACCAGCACAAATTTTACTATCCTTTTCCCTCCCAACTTCGCATCTGTATACTTCCATCGATACTATCGCCGGTTTTCCTCGCACCGGAGCTTTCGTTCGCATTTTCAAAAGCTGTTTACGCATTTTGCTGCGCGAGCCACGTGTCATTGAAAAAAAATATGTGTATGTGTATACATGTGGATGGAATAAAAAAAGGCTGTTTTGAATTTTTGTGGGCCGACTCGGCTTTGTTTGGAGAAAGCCGAGTCGTACCTATGAGAAAGTGTCGATCAATTTTCTACGTGATATTGACGAATAAATCGTACAATAAAAATCAAGCTGGTTTACTTGAATAAAATAATATTAATTTCTCATAGACAATTTACCGAGTAATTCCAGGCTTCCATTGAAATGCGAGTCGCATTATTAATTCTTTGACGAAATTATTGAAATATCGCACGATCTGAACCTATTACTGACCGCCCTGCTCCGATCCTTGACACCACAGTGGTTGCAACGGCTCCAGCGAAACTTTTGCGCAATTAGTTCATGCTAATTTTTTTTGTAGAGAATACCGAGTGGGATTTTCTGGTGAGTAGTCGGATGCGAGGCATGATGGACCATCCTAAAATAATGAAACGTATAAAAATGTGAAAGTATCAGGAAATTTTTGATAAAAAGGGACGATCGAGAATTTAGTCATTGATCGAAGTGATTTGAATTTTTTTCTTTTTTTTAGGCTTGCGAAAGAATTGTGAAAATATTGTTGGGTGGCAAAAAAAATAAATTATGGTTTCGGGACCGTTGCAGCCGCGTTATTCGCTCCGGGGTCGAAACTAGCCCCGAACTCCCTTATATATATTTATTTACGTATTATTTATTTCGAAAAGCTTCCCGATGATTTATAAAGAATAAAAATAAACGAAGATATATCGAATGACACGAGCGCATAAATAAATGCTTCATACTGCTCGAGACAGTCCGAGATTCAGCGATAGCGTAGATCCGATGAATTAGACTAGCATGCCATTTAAAAGGGAGCTCCGGGAGATCCCGAACGAGAAACGCCAGAGAAAAAGAAAGCCGAAAAATCCCACCGCGTATCTTGTACGAGCAGACTCGCGGACATCGATTGTATGCAAATTCGAAACACTCGCTCGAGAGCAGCTCCCGCGAGCGTTTTCTTTTCGACTCTCCCCTGTCGCTCTCGGGTCTACTCAAGAGACCATACTACGATACGAACTCGCGTGCCATTTCTGGGTTACTTAAATTATGGGGAATTGCGAGAATAGCGCGTACCGAATATATATATATATATATATATATATATCTTTCGAAAGCTCAGATACAGCCCGGCCATGCCATCTTCCGGAGAAGCGGCGAACCAGCGACGAAAATCGAGGTGTTCCCGTTGATAAAAGCTCGCAACCCTCGACTATTCGCAAATCGAAAAATAAATTTAAAAAATATTTTTTGATTTTAAAAATTGAATTTTAAAAAAATTAAATAAAAAAAAAAAATTAAAAAAGAAAAATTCAACTCGTTATGACACTTTAACTGTAAAAAATAAATATATACCTGTAAAATATAACTGTAAAAAATAAATTTTTACGGGCTTGCTTCGCATTTAATGGGTAAAATCGTAGACGTATTTCCGACTTTCTTCGGTTTTGGGAAACATATTTTTTTATCGATTTGTTTTTTTTTTTAGGGTAGAACGCGGCGGTGTTTAAGAATATTTTTTAAATTATTTTTCTTGTATTATGACAACGTCAGAGACTAAAGAATTCGTTGAAGAAAATCGGAATGAACGAATGATGGACCCAATTAATTTTTTTTTTTTTTAGTTATTCTACAAACAACGCTTGGAATTTTCACCCTCAGAAAATATTCCTCCTCTCGAATCTCGCTCACGAAAAAAAAAAAATTAATACCGAGAAGAATTTAACGTTTATAAACGATACTTCAAGCAGGAGCTTTGAGTATTCCGTGCGGGACGGTCGACCGGAGGCGCCGGCTTCGGGGGGTGGATTCCGTTTTGAGCTCCGGAACGAGGACAAAAAAAAAGTTAAAAAAATAAGCGGCACAAAAGCGAACGTAAGAAACTGGGCTAATGCAACAGGTAGGTCACTAAATTAAATATACGCACGATACGCGCGGTCGTTCGCGCTTTTCTCGTGCGACTCAAATTTAAAAAAAAAATTCGACTCGAAACAAAAAATCACTACAGTGAAAACTATAAATTCGCCAATGCGATGAAACAATTCACCGACGAATCGTAAATATATGTATGATTTTTTTTTATCAAACTTTTTTTTAGACCCAACCCATTCGGGTCAATAAACCGGGTGAGGCAAACATCTGGATACATAAATTAACCACAAAGAGCATTATCAACCTATATAGTTGTAATTTATGGAGGGGTAATTAAAGGGATTAAGGAGAGGATCTCGAGGGCTGATTTGCCCGCGCTCTTGCTCCACCTCGTCGCGCCGAGAAGATCGCGACGTGGCTCTCTGTCGGAGACGCTCTGTGTCTTCGTCGGAGACGCTGGAGTGAGCAAAGTTTAAACGACAAGGGCTCATTAAGATATGAAGCGAGCTAACGGCATCGTTGGCGTGGCCGCCGCTCTCGCGCAAATGGCGAGACGGCTCCAAATTCGCGCGCTTCCTCGCCGACGACGAATTTTTCAATCGAAAATATATATTTTTTTTAATTTTTCAAATTCGAGATTCAAATCGAACCCTTGTACGAATAAGCGAAGTTTTAATAATTGGTCCCGCGAGATGGAAATCGTTCTGTGCGAACCTCCACCGAATCTTAAAAGCTCTGCGACCTCCGACTGCGACGGGAAATCCCGAATATTTGGACGGACGTCATTCTCGATTTTTTTTTGATTATCCCTAAAATTATTGGAAAATCCTGATTACCGATTTTATTAAATGCAGAATTATTAATATGATTTTTCATGTGCGGAATACTGTAATAAAATTTTTTTTTTTCAATCTACTAAAAAAAAGTAACAATGACGAAACTTTCTCTTCGAAAATTTCCAATTAGAACCATTAAAAAAAAATATATTTTTTTTAACGAAATTGAAAAAAAAAATGAAAAACATTTCGAAATACCGACAATTTTTCATTGGGTTTGTAGGAGCAGTTTTTGCCTAAAATACGTACGAGAGAACCGTTGAAATTACGACTGTATTTAGTGGATTTAGGAGCGTCAGAATAATGGTGGAAATAGTGAGTCTCGTTTGTCGCTGGTAAATATTAGAAATCATGAAAGTCATAAAGTCGTACGCAACGACGGAGAGCATCTTCATCCAGTGTAATAACAACTGGGTGTCTGAATATTTGATGTAGCAATATTATTCACCGAGGTGTGTTGCCCATTACGACAACATTTTGTTGTAAAGCGTCATTAACAGGTAGTCAAGAGTCGTAAGCCTTGCGTCAGAATAGCGTGGGCGCCGCTCGGTTCGCACCTGCGGGCGTCATTAAAACACGCACCGTTGAATATTATAACGCCTAACTTTTACGAGGTCGTAATGCCCTCAACGGCTCGTACAGCACTTCTGTAGTCATACCGAGACCACCGCGACTCTTCCCTTTCCCACTTTTATTCGTCGTGTCCTTTATTCTTCTTTTGAGCAAAAAAAAAAAAAAGTGTCCATTATCGGGATTCGAGTCGCAAATGCTGAATTTTTAATTCAAAATAATCGACGTTTCGAATTTAAATAAACCAGAAAAAAATTAATTCCAAAGCGGTTGAAAATCATTGCAGAGGGAACCGATGTGGTACTAAATTACTTAAAATTCCCAAACTCGAATATCGAAAATTTGAAATTAAAGAAAGAAAAAGTCTCAGAGTCGAAAAAAACGATCTAACAATTTAAAAAATTCAGGCACATGTCCTGTTGAAAAAAAAATCCGCAAAGATCTTCCCTCCAGAAAAATCTGCATTCAACATACTTTTGCCATGGATTTCTCGTCGGTTTCTTCCAATGAGGATCAAGAAAAAAAATAAATAAAAATGTGCGCCTCGATCGCAAAGTAAAAAAAAATAAGTAAGAAGTGAGAAAAGAAAGTAAGAAAAGAAAAACTCTCAGACTTTAAAAATCCAAAAACCATCTAACCCTCGTGTAACCATTGTCAACAGCGACAGGAATTTTTCTTTCAAGTACAATTTAAAAAATTCAGGCACATGTCCTGTTGAAAAAAAAATCCGCAAAGATTTTCCCTCCAGAAAAATCTGCATTCAACATATTTTTGCCATGGATTTCTCGTCGGTTTCTTCCAATGAGGATGAAGAAAAAAAATAAATAAAAATGTGCGTCTCGATCGCAAAGCAACGCAAAGTGATGGCGGCTTCGTGGCTTTGTCTTTTTCGCAGTTTACCTTGTACGAGAGAAATGGCTGATGCAAAGGGTGCCGTCGCGAAGAGAGTTGCCTCGCGTCGTTACGGCCGCATGGGGATGGCGTAACGTTCGATAAGCTGAACGACGCAGTGCACAGGAGGTTCGCCGCTGGTTTCGCTGTCCTCACACTACTCCCAAGGGTACGCACAAAGGCCTAATTACCCATAAATTCAATGATTTACGGTCGCTCTAGAAATGTAAATATGAAATATGAAAATGAGGACGGTAGTAATAAAAGTGATGTACGGGGCTCCGTAGGGTCGTTCATGAAGGCGTCCATCATTGCCGAGTGACGGGGGCTTCTTTGTCTGCTGCATCCTCTCTCGACTCACTACACGATTCACGATTATTTTGCTCTTTCTCGCTTCCGCCATTCCCACTACGCTGTACTGTACGACTGTTCGTCTTCGCGCGCACACGTCTTTTCCTCGCATCGTGCGGTCTAAATTTATATATTTCCAACGGTGACGATGAAACTTTCTCGGCAATCGTTTTGTCCATTTTTTCCAGCCAGAGGAGGTTTCACTGATAATTTTTTAATAATTCCACTACAGCCCTTTCCTGTATTATTATTTTTTTTTGTATTATAAAATTAATGTCATGCTGAGATTCACCGAAAAAATAAATAATCGAATAATCGAAGAAATTGCACAAGAGACGAATTTTGGGGAAAAAACCAAACCGCTGCGCAGCCGCTGAGGAAATTGGAGACGACGAGTCGCGCCATTAACAAAATCTGCTACGTCTTCTTCGAGATTTGTTCGACGATTTTCGTGCGCCGTTGTTTTGCGCGACTGTTTTTTTTTTTCAACGGTCATAACCCGAGGTTCGGTGGAGTTGAATTTTTCCAACGATAATCGTTGATATTCCTCGGCTGGTCACTCCGCGTAAATCGCCGCGGAAACATCTTCACGGCGTACGCGAAAGAACTCATGAAAATGAAACGGGCGATCGCGATAAAATATTCCAAAGCCGGTTTTTCGAGGCTCCTTTATCTCTGAGTAATTAGAGAACGAGAAATGAGGAAGATGGTGGGGAAAAAGAAAAAAAAAATCAACGAACCATCGGAGAAAGAGCCGGGACGGAGAAGCAGCGAGAGACCCATTTCGCGTGCATCTCTCGCGCGTCTTATTTATTTTCTTACGTATTATAGTCTCAACCACTTAACATTCGAGACGCTTTGAATGTGTCAACGCGACCTTTCGATTTTAACGAAGCCCACCGGGGCGACGGGAGTCGAATGGCGGAACATTTTTTTTCGGATCGTAAATTAACCGCCTAATTGATTCCATATCTGTTATTACCTGAGCGAGGTAGGTTCCGTTGCTCTTCAGCGAGAAAAGTCCCGACGTACCTCATCGCGATCGCATTTCAACCATTTTTATTCACCATTTTGATTGTCCGTATCGAGTTTGAACTATCAACCAATCGACATTCGTGAGCTTCAATCCGATTTGCGAAACCATTTTCTTACTCGGTAACCAACTCGGACAATCATCACCGAATCAAAACGAGCAGAGAGTCTTCCTGATACCAGGGAAACGAAGAAAAAAGTGTGTAGATAACAACATTCTAACACCGATCAGGTTTCACCGTGTCGCCAAACGTGAAAACCGTGAGAAGATTGTTTCCCGGCGATACGTTCGTCGAAAGTGCAGCAAATGGCGGCGCGCGGTCATGAAATGGCGGCCCAACGGAGCAACTCTCGGTATCTTAGTTGCGCAATGAAGTTTCGACGATGAACGACTAGGAAGAAGCCGACGAAATAATCTTCCGTCGTCGACTGCTTTTCAACACCTATAAGAATCATGAAACGCATGACTTCCGACAATTCCAACGGCGAATAGTCGTCCGACGAGTTGCGATACAAAGTGACCGAAAAGATTGATGCTTCGTTTTTGGCCACATCAGCGAAATGAGAAAGTCGAATTGGCGATCGTAAATATGATTTTTTTTTTCCTAAAGGAACGCAGTTCAGATGCAATAACAAAGACGGTCGATTTGGCCGTTTTCTAGAAGTGTGTAGGTAGTGTAACATTACTGGAGTAGAGTCGAGCTTGATGTCAGTATAATCGTAGAATTTTATGCTCTGTAGCTGCCACAAGCGTGCACGGAAGGGAGAGAAGGGAGCTTCGGTGGTTCGTTGTACGAAGCACTGAAATCCTCACGGTAAACGGAAGAAAGGCCGTAAATCGTTGAGAAAGTCGAGCCATTCGGGACTGTAAACGGCAAACCCAAGCGCGATGGTCCGAGCTGGAAACCGGCGTGGCGCTATTCGCGAACTCGCAGTTGTGTAATTGAACGAGAGTTCGTTTCCACCGCGGTAGATCGTCGTAACGTCCAAAGTTTCGCATATCCAGAACGCTTCTATTCTATCTTCGGTATGTATACGACCCGATGGTATTCCGCGTGATTGCATAAAAATTCATTATCGTTTCGCGAGAGACTACGTCGTTGCAAAGTTAGGACGGAATCATTTGCCAGACGAAATGGCTGAAAAACATCGTCCAATATAGACATTGATAACGATAGAAAGGTTTTCTTGGCCATGATTGGAAAGAGTTCGCAATCGGTGGACTGGAAATATACGACGGGAACGGATTTCAAGAAAAACAGGAAAAATCTTGAGAGCAAACGTTATACAAAGATGGTCTGCAATTAGAAAGACCGACCCGTAAATTTCGGATGAAACGATCATTCTTTTTTTTCTTTGGGTATTAAACATTGAAATCCAAATGGGAACCTTTTGCATCTTTAGGTATCAATTTTTGTATGAGCTGTGCATTTCCACTGAAACATTAAACAGACTCGATAAAATAAATGAATCGATCAAGTTGAATCTTTGTACGCGAGGCGAATTTTCGCCACAGAGTTGAAATTAATTCGCATATTTTTCATATCATACGGGTTATTGGTTTGGTCGTCTACATCTGCGGCAGGATAGCAGTAAACTTTGTCAAAATGTCGATTAACTAGGAAACCGCGCCCGATTGTCGATGCAAAAATCCGCAAGAACGTTCCTTCTTCAATGTCTTCATCGTTCCCGCCGTTGATAACATGAACATTTATACGCTCAACTGTCGACCGTCGCCCGTTTTATCCTTTACAAGGTGTCGCCATCTCTAAAGGGAACTGCTAAACCTTTGTCAATATCGATTCGGAGCTGCTCCACGATTTCCGAAGGCTCCTTTGAATCGGCGATTTTTTAACGTTGTTTCGCGATTTATCGACGAAACGACTTCCATGTTATAATCACAAGAATCACTACAGACGCTATGCTTTCTGATTTTCCCTGACGCTTCCTGATTTTTCCTGATCCTTCCGGATTTTTGCTGATCCTTCCGGATTTTTCCTGACTCTTCCTAATTTTTCCTGGCTCTTTCTGATTTTTCTTGACGCTTCCTGATTTTTCCTGACTCTTCCAAATTTTTCCTGACTGTTCCTGATTTTTCATGATTCTTTCTGACTTTTTCCGACACCGCGGAGTGCCAAGTAGTAATTTTTTCTAACAGAAAGCTGTTAGATTTGTTTTTTACTTTTCAAAAGTTGCATCCCCTCCTCTGATGCAAACAAAACAAAAATATTATTTCAACTATTCAGTTTTCGACGTTTATTGGTTAAAAAACAAAACAAAAACTTCGCGATGATTCACCCCTCGTTTGGTCGGTCAAGTTTTCATAAAATACTGTCGTGTTCTCTTTGGTTGTAACAACCGTAGCCTCCAACTATGGAGAAGGTCCGACAGTGCCAATAGAAAAGGATTTACGGGTAAAAGATTATCGGCTTCGTGTTACAAATTCAAAGTTACGCAAGCTCGAAAAAAAAATTAATTCGTTCCACCCATGGTGAACCATACTTTTCTCTCGTCATGTATCGCATAATCAAGAAAAAATAATCAGATTTAATAATCTGGGGGCGTTTAAAATATACCTCCTCGATCAGTCATGATATAAGTATGACGATCGCCTCTCTGTACCGCAAATAAAAATGATATTGCTCGATCGAGGTACGAAATTAGATACAGCGAGACTGGGTACAGTTGGGGGTGGAAGGTAGAATAGTGGGGGAAGATAACCCCCAAGAGCACAAGAAGACGAGAGCGTGTCTTGCGAAGAGGCATTCGCACATCGGCTCTCATCGGCTCAGGTAAGCCGCATAAGCTTCAACATCCACCCTTCAGCCATAAAAAGGACCGAATCTCTGATTCGAATCCCTCGGTGTAACTCATTCTCAATTGATTCTGGCAAAATATTTTTTTCAAGTGCCTTTCTTTTTCGAAAGATCTTTGAAATCTTTTTTTACCAAAACGATATAATCATTTAAGGTCGCCAGAATTTTTAACACCCGCTTACTTCGCTAATTAACATTACTACATGCATGAGGGAAGTTTTAGTGAAAATCTATTCTATCTCGTTACACCGTACAGGATATACAGCGAAGACGATATCGCCACCTGAAGCAACGTGCTAACGACAACGGCAACAATAAGGATGGGACGTACTTGCGTGTTCTTCCTTCTCGCAGGTAAGATACGGTTAATATTGTTGCCAGCATTTCGTGAACGTAAATCGGATACGCGAATTTGCATGCGTTCCATTACGTGTCCTTTCTCATACGTAAAATTCATAGCGGTAAAACCTTACCGCATCTATAAAAATCATGAAACATTCGATGAACGGCAATGATGTTCCCTGTAAATCTGGTAAAACAGCAGCAATGTAAAAGCATCGCAACAAAAAATAATATACAATGGTACCTGTAAATTTCATACAAGTTGCAATTTCCGACTCGACGATATAACACTTATGTTTGTTATATCGGAGTTATATAAATGTGTGACATGCAATTTTTCATTCAGAGAAAACATATTGCTGATTCCATCCTTAGATCAGCATCTTCATTAGTGAAAACCGAGTTTACTGTATCGACAATAACGGATATGTCTCAGAAAAGATTATGTTAATTTGTGTACACGATACGAACCTCCGATCAATATTGAGGTGTTGATCTTAATTTGTCACATTGAATATTGATCGGTCAGTTCTTTTGACGTTAATAGAGAAGCGAGTAATTATTTTTTTGTCATATAATCCTTATAAAGATTTCATGTAAAAGTCAAAAATGAGAAAAAATATTGCGGTCTGCATTGCGTCAGTCTGACTAGATTGTTTGGATAAATAATTGAAATTGATCGGCTAGGCCGTTCCCAGTCTGCGATTAGCATCGGGTCACAAGCGTTACCAACCTCTACCGAAATCTTCTCATCTAATACCATCAAAGTCACTGCGCTGCAGTGACCACAATTTGTATAATACCGTTCGACATTGTCACGGATAATCCGGTCCACCCACCTCTGGGATAAACATAGTCGTCGCAAAATCTTCCTGCATTTCCTGCTAAGCGAATAATTATTGTTGTAACTGACCAATGGAATCGTGAAACGAAATACTATAGCGTACGGAATAACGTTGATTTAAAACATTATTTGTTGGGAAACCTCGACGCAAGTATTTTAATATTTAAATTTGGAGTTGCAATTATTTTGATATTTAAATTTAAAGTCGCAAACATTAAAATATACCAATAGAATTGCAACTCGAAATGTCGTTGAAAATATTTAAAAATCCGTATCGACGATGCGAGACAACAACGAGAGAGAATATATTAACTTTTGTATTTTCTAAATATTTAACGCGAACCGCGTTGAAATTCCACGATGAAAGTATCACGCCCAGTCGCCCCTTCCTCAAATGGTATACGAAAAGTTTTGCAAACTTATGCATTGCCACCCGCATCGACACCGTATCAGACGATAAGTTGTAATTACTTGATTGAAATTCATTAGCTACATCAACTTGCTGCCCGGTATCTTATACATAAATGTAACATATTGCCCGGAACAAATTTTCAAATTTTTGCATACTCCAGTAGTGATTTACCTCCGATAGATGAGCCGGTGTTTTGTAGCTTTGTAACTTTTATTTTATGTTACTGGAGAATTCAAATTATCATCGTGTTTTTACTTTTCAATTCGACTTTCGAAACGAAAACATAATCTTTAGATTGCTGTCTGTCTACCCGTTTGTAAATCTGTAGATCTATGAAACTGTCCTGGGCGAAAACACAATGTCTTGCAGGTAGCGATAAAAAAATTTGTGTTAGATTACAGCGCCATATTATGATATGGCTTGAATGAGGTAACACGAGCCATCCGATGTACAAAATGCGCATCGAGTGAAACGTGATTATTGGCGCGGGTCTATTAAAAAAGTGTACACAAAAAATAACATTACCGTAGAACACAGTGAAAATAATTAAATAATAAATAATTAGACATACCTGGTTTTAAACTCGTGAAGCTTCGTATGTAGAACCACCGTCTTCCGTTGCCTCGGGAATGCGTACTTATATATTTATTACTCACGTAGCATTTCATGGAAATATTCTATAACTGTATTTTTATTCAGCTGTGTATCAAGCTGTGGCGAACGAATCTATGCATTGTAATATACCTATATGTGAAAAGTGGCGTGACTCGTAACTAAAATGGCCGCCGTAAAAAGCGGGTAAACCGACGCTCGGTTTCGGCACAGTTTACTGAGGGTTTTTTAATACTAAACAGACACTCGGTTTTGGACACTTTATTGAGGGTTTTTAAAACTAAACCGACACTCGGTTTTAGACACTTTACTGAGGATTTTTACTGCTAAACTGATGCTAGAAACTTCCACTTACTACCTCCGTCGAAAATAGGCTCATCCTTCATCGACAGTCGATTTTCCATGGCACTGATGTTCCTAAATACACCCTGAAACACTGCTTTCTCATACGCGAGATTAAACGATTCTCGATTCCTAATTTCACCGGAGATAGACCATAAATAAACCTTACTCGCATAGCGTTTCAAGGAAATATTCTATTGCTGTATTTCTATTCAGCTGTGTATTAAGCTGTGGCGTACGAATCTATGCATTGTATACCTATATGTGAAAAGTGGCGTGACTCGAACTAAAATGGCCGCCGTAAAAAGCGGTTAAACCGACGCTCGGTTTCGGCATAGTTTACTGCGGGTTTTTTAACACTAAATCGACACTCGGTTTGGCACACTTTACTGACGGTTTTTGATACTAAATCGACACACCGGTTTTGGACACTTTATCGAGGGTTTTTGAGACTAAACAGACACTCTGTTTTGAAAACTTTACTGAGGGTTTTTGCTACTAAACCGACGCTAGAAACTACTACTAGAAGCCACTTACTATCTCGATCGAAATAGGCTCATCCTTCATCGACAGTCGATTTTCCATGGCACTGATGTTCCGAGATACACCTTGAAACACTGCTTTCTCATACGCAAGAGTAAACAATCCTAGATTCCTAATTTCACCTGGGATAAACCACGGATAGGCCTACATTCACAGACTTCTTCGCAGCGACTCCGATGGCGTACTGAGCGTAAACAACCGACGTTCGCAGCGACACTGCTGCGACTAACGGTTGACGCTGCAACTAGCGAGCCATCGACCTTGGATCGAACGTCACAGGCGTTGGATCGCTTTGGTGTTAGCAAATATTCCATTTCATGCATGTGGATAAGAAACAAAAATTTCTTGAAAGATATATATGTCATTTCCTGAAATCACATGAAACAGGATAATTTCAGGATAGATTACAGGATAGCTGCGTAATCTTATCTGAACAGATTCATCACACTTATTCGCACCAATGCAGACAGGACGAGCAAGTCACCCCACGCAGTCCCACGATCAGACGTATTTTTTAAATAATTCATCCACCGGTGACTTTTAATGAAAGATCATTTTTGTTTTTCGACAGTATGCGTAATGTGGACATTAGGGGCGACTCTGTCCTGCGACCAGTGTGGTCGCGAGTGCATGCCGAGTTGCGGAACTCGTCAATTCCGAGCATGCTGCTTCAACAATCTGAAGAAGAGGATTCCTGATCATGGCCCGAAGCTGTGGGTCGGTCCACCCAGAGAAACAGGACATCTACAGCTCATCTACGATGCATAGACCACCGCGTCCACAACGCCTCCGGTCCAGCTTCGACACAGCGCTAATTATTAACTCAAATGAACGTCGCCTACTTTTGCTATAGATTTTCTGGGCATCTATGCTGAACATGAAAAAAAACTTATTATATCAATTATTTTAAGAAACTTCAAAGTATGCATTTTTTACTTTTGTATTTTGCACATAATTTCTTATGTTAATCGGCGAGAACTCACTTTGACTCTTTGTTACAGAAGTGAGAGTTGATTATGTGAATACTATAATGAAATTCAAGGTTCTATCTGTCATATTGTTCAATCCTTTTATCAAAGTGTATTTGGTTCGATTGGAAAGTGGTCAACTCAAATCTTCTTTTGAAAATGTAAAGTATGTTTTGTCACTACAAATGATAAATGTCAAATGTTTCGGTTCATCGTTTGACCTACCGCCAGCTTGTACGAAATATTATATCTCCTTTACAATAACTTAATGGCTTTCATTGTAAATAGAATTACAACTAATACAGTAAAATTGTATTCAGCATCAACTTACCCACTCTCGTATCGATTGTATTACCTTTTTGAGTAATACGTCTTGTTTTTTCGTGTTCGAACTCTCTTCGTGTTTTTTCATTTTTTGTAACAATACGTTTACGTTCTTTCTCAGCATTCTCCACTGTAATTTGTCTAAACCCGGATATGATTCTGAGCTTATGAATTTGAGAACGTCTTTTTTTGTCTCGATGTCATCTACTATCATCACTTTGCCTTTCCTCGCTTTTTTCCGGTCGCTTTTCGTCGGTCGTTTCGAACAAATTTCAACGACGTCGTCCTCGTTTTCCGCCTCGACGATTATGCCCTTCGTGAATAGCTTTTTTGAAGTTCCCTCCACCGAATCAGCGATGAATCTGTCTCGACTTATGCGCTCTAACAATTGGAAATAATTTTTATTGACATTTTTAATTATTCTTCTTTTAAGTGTAGAGCATCCATGTATACCTCCAACGTCGTCCAGTGAAACGGGAACCTTGTCAATACTTTTTTCGAAAGCGATCTTTCTGCTATCAGGTTTTGTGATCGCTGCGTTACTTTCGATGGATTGTATGACAGTCGACGCCGAGGAGACGAATGTAGATTTCGTCTCTTCTAAATCGCATTCTTGATCCTCGTCCATGTCGTGATCTTGCGTCATTAAGTTGAATATGCCGTCGGTCAAGCCGTCTTCAGAAGGTATGCTGAAAAGACAAGTAATAAACTTCAATCGTATGTATGCAATGTTTAACTATCGAAGAAAAAACTAAACGGTTTGATCAATAATATAATTCTGCATGAATTTATGCACATGTGTAGCATAACTGAAAAGTTTCCGCGTTTCCTTATGAAAACAAGTAAAGCAGCATAAAAAAGATAAAAATTGCTCCAGCATCCCGTTTAGAGATTCAGCCTCTAGGATTAGGATTAGCAGCCTTTAGTTCAGCTTTTTTCCTACTTATCTAATCAATATTTGATAATACTAACTGTTTGAGATCGTCATTGATCCATGAAACGGACAGCCAAATTTTCAGATCTTTTGGGAAATAGTAGTTTTCAGGAAGCCAATGAACTCCTACTAATTCCAGTTCATTAAGATATTTGTGCAACCTGTTGTACCACTCGCACGACTTCTTGGTTAAAAACCTTGATAACAGCCTGTAAAAACACAAAAGTATACATGGTGGACACTTTATTCAGGCAATACAAAAATTCTCGAACATTCCTTAACTGATTTATCAATTTCTCCTGACCAAAGATCCCATTGAATGTGATAGCGCTATCTATTGATTTTCCAGAATTTTTTATTCCATGACAACATTGAGAGATACATGCAAACTGGAAATAACTACTATTCCACAGAGGAAGCCAACTCAATCTTTCTTCGATTTCTCGGCTCTATGCCCCCCGGCCGAGTTCCATTGAGAAAGCACATGCAAATTCAATTTGGATTTTCATGCCTTTCCAGGGATAATCCCCAATTTTCCGTAATTGCACACATTGTATTGTATCGGCATGCTGCGCAATTCACCGTACAAAATCCAAATGAGTTTATCGCTTACCAGATCCTGCTGATAACGGCGTATGCAACTATAGAAATGTTCCACGCTTGTCCCAAGCTAATTCTCGTTTTGAAAAAATTAGCTGCACATCCAGCGACGCTTTCTATTCTGCACATTAGTTTAGAAAAACCCTGAGTTCTCACAAGCGTGGACTGCAACATTTGCCTTGACGGTAAAGCATGGATATTCCCATTGCACTCTACATTTTCCTTGAGATAAATGTAATCTTTTTCCAACGAGAGTTTCAGGTAATTAAGCAAAGCTCTGTTAACTTTTTCCATGTTCTTCAAGCCCTTGTCACTTCTCAGCTTGCTCTTCATTCTGTATATCAGACGGCTGAGAATCGCCGCTTCAGTTTGGAAAAGCATATTTGATTGCAAATCCAGGATCACTTTGTCTACGACTCCCAAGAAGCCCTTTGAATCTGACAGAAAAAAAAAAAAATTATTTCCACAATTTTGCGAATCACTTCATGTACGATGGGAATTCGTTTTGAATTTTATAGGCATAATTCATCAAATTATCAAATTACCAAATTCATTTGCGGTGCAATGCCAAGACGTAGTCGGAGGTCGGTCGAATACTAATTTGTTCCAGCAGGCTTGCATTTCAACTGATTTGCGTCAAATTAGCATGGAACAAAATCGTCACGGCCGTTTTGCCAGTCTGAAAAGACCCCACACAACGAGTGTCGTATTTTAAAGGTGGTCGTACTATTTAATTTTATAATAGTGTTTTTTGAAATGATTTATGCGTAATGGCAGATTTATCGGTTGTCAGGGACCGTCCCTGAATTTGTGTTGCCGGATTACACGTGGTATCGAACGGACCTAGCCAAACCTGATAACCGTCTTCAGAGATTATGGGAATCAACAACCAATCAGAGTCTTCTTGTTCCTCTTCTTCTTTCCGCGACACTGTGATTGGACCCTCAGCACCACCAGAGGGCATCCCAATCTGGCCACGAGAAAACCGCGCCGTCCAAGGTTTCTTTCTTGAGAGTGGTTTCTGCGAAATTCATACAATAAAAGAGAAATTTAATAATAGCAAAGAACAATCGATAAAGCCCAACAATCAATCATTTATTGAATAATAATGTACACTGTTCGTGACAAATAAAATCTATTCATCGCACTACTTGCAATAAAATTAATCTGTTTGTAGTACAACTTCGTATAAACGGAATAGTCTTCAATTTATTACATCAATTTTGTCATTTACTACTTCGTGTCTTGTTTCGTTAATCATGGTTTCTCCAGTGTCTATTGAATCGTACTTGAACTTGCAAATACAAGTTTAAAACAAAAAAAAAACTAAATCAATTGCATAAATATCAATATAAACAAAATCATGGTGTATAAATCAGTGAATCATCTTTTTCATGGAAATTCGCTAATTTGATCGATGCAGTTATTCCCGATGTAAAAATTTTTTTGCATAATCTGTCACGACAGTTTGTCGTTTCAGTAAGGATTTAAAAAAAAAAGTATTTTGAATTTAATAATCTCGCGAGGGCCTCGCATACGTCACGTCGACGTTTCTCCGATACGAAGACTAGAGTTTTATATATAAACATTCCCTTAATTCGAACGCAAGGTGACAAGAATGTAAGACCGTTACGAAAGTTATTCTCGATCACCATTTTCGACCTGAACCGGCTCTCGGAGCCTCGCACTACAAAAAAAAACAATTCTATTCTTTTGTATTTTTTTTTCTAGTTTAACGATCTTATGAAAGCCGCGTCAAATAGTTCCAGCTCGTTTGCGAGATAATTGGCTTTGTTTCGCAATACTTTAGCGCTTGTCGCTGCCTCTTCTAGGGTTCGGAGGTTTGTCGCTATAGTTTTGAGTTCGGTGTCCATCTCAGAAGTTGCCTCGTCCACCAAATGACACAGCCGAGCGAATGTACTTGATAGTTCCCTGTGAGTTTTAATGAATATCGTTACTGTCATGTGAAATCCTTTTCTCCCACCTTACCTAGGATCGGCCGGAAATAAAATCCGCAATAAAATTAATAATTACTCTTTTCATTACCGACCGTGGTAATTAGCATGCTCTTAATGGCATCGGGAACGATCGTCAAATTTTTTTTTCGTGTTTATCCCCACGGGTTTAACTTACTGTTGAACTTGATGACTACAATTCGCGGAAGTGAGGTCAACGATTAATCGTAGCTTCTTCGTTGCATGATCGACGTATTGGCGCTTGAACTCTCGTTCCTTGGCTTTGTTTGTCCACGTGAGACGTTCGTAGAGATACAGAGCACCGTATACAGCACCGGTTACGGCGATAAGACGCCAACCCACAGTTTTGAGCATCTGCCAAAATACCAACATGTAATTCAGAGATAGAAAAAATTGTCATGATGCTTCAAAACGTCGACAGAGCGATATTCTCTGAAGTTACCCGAATATTCCAAAATTGTAATAAAGTACAATACACAAAATATTCTACTAGATCCTATAGAATAGATGTTAATAAATTTTCACCGGTCATTACCCTTTGCGAGAAAGCGCATAAATGTAGTACAGGGCACAATGTGTTTCTAATTTCTAATTCTAAATTTTAGCTCAGGACAATCGCCTAATTCTATCGGTCAGTTCTATCGGACAATTAAAAGCGGCTTCAGTATCCCTTTAACTAGTCACTGCGTCGTATAAATATCATAAACACTGTGTCTTATACTCACGAATCCCGCGACAATGAGTCCACCCATGGTACCTTGCGATGTTATCGAAGCAACTGCAATCCTCGTTGCCAAAGACCAATCGTCATTTCTCGATGGGAAACCAGCCGCGCTTGTTACGAACTTTACCGAATCCACGCTGTCTGCTGGTGATACTAACGACTGTGGAATCTGAGGATATTTTTTATTTAATACATTATCCGATAATTTCATTTTTATATTACATTTATATATTAGTTCCATCCAAACGGTAACAATTTGTCTGAATTAAAGCTTCGAAGACTCACCTCCTGCGGATAATTTGCGATCGCAAGTTTGTGACTCTGCTTTCCGGCAAATCTACTTATCAACGCCGTGATGCCCCATGAGAAACGAAACTCAAGGTCCTCACGAAAATCGGCACACAAGTTGTCACAGTTGAGCCTATAAAGAATCTCGAAGGGTTCTCGCCTCGGTACGAGTGTGATGGTTAACTGTTTTTTGTTTTCCGGCAATAGACTGGACATTCGATTCGTCATCTCACGCTGTGAGTTTTCCATGTTCATAGCCAACGCAGTACTGAGACGTGCCCGTAAATTGGAGCCTGCAAAAAAATTTTTCCTTTGAGCAAAAAGTGTAGACGAGGCTTCAACACCATCTCTATTCAGGGCGTTTGTAGTGTTATAAAAATAAATGATCTTGATATCTTAACAATAGTCCGATGCAAACTTTGTCGTTTTATGAATTCACTACTAATAAATGTACGAGCAGAAAAATAAACATATGAGTTTGCAATAACTGGAGGCTTTCTTTCTCACCGATACGTTTTATGTGATTCGATCATGAAAAAATGAAACGAAAAGCGTGTTAAATGTCAACATAAAAAAATTGATATGTAATTTTAGATATAAACATGTACACGTACCAAGGCCATTCTCGACGTGGGTGTGAAGTTCACGTTTGTAAACATTTAATACAAGTGACTCGGGGTGGAACGGAACACTGAATTCATCTACAAGAACAGCGAGTCTCCGAATTTCTTCGCTCAAAGCTTTAGACACTCGTTGCTCAACGTCTTCGACCATTCTGTGAATCTTTTCCTTCATCTCCTGTGTCACTAGCATTAATTGTTGCTCAGTAAAATTGAGTTTATCGTGAACTTCCTTCTTGACGTTCAACTGTTCTCCTCGCATTTTCTGAGTACGCTCGAGTATCTCGTCCAACGTTTGACGAATTTCTCTGTACAAAAAAGTAGAAAAAAAATTGCGAACAAAAAATAACAATCGATAATGTTTTGAGCAGGATTGTTAACATACGTACGTCGCTATGTGTCGTCCCCGTTGTGAGTGTTGTTCAAACTTTGTTTTCACCGCCGACTTTGAGATACATTCTTCGAATTTTCTCTCGAAATCTTGAAACTCGAAATAGCGATTCTGAAAACCTTCGGCTAATGCACCATCTGCAACATTCAAACGGTTAATATGAAATATGTCTGATTTTTTTTGGATCAAGACCCACGTAAATTAACGGTTTCATTATAACGTTGCATTTGTCATGGGATATAACAGGAACACATGATTAACTTATGATTAGGCGGATTCGATCGAAAGAATTTGATGATAATCTATATACTTGGTACAGAAATTCAAATGTGGTCGATGGTAATGTGGCAATCTCAATTTACGAAACGAAGGTACGTACTGTGCGCGGGTTGTCCGCGTTGTTCTTGCATCCGTGCTTGAAGAGTTTCCTTAGCGGAAATAAAGAAGATTCGATCTTCAGCGTCTTTGGTTGTATAAACCTTCAATTCTTTCGCAAGAAAATCAACGGCACGTTCTTGATGTTGTGCCCGGACCTACGAACATGTAAAATGTATAAGATGTAAAATGATGAAACAGAACAAGTGTTGAAAAAGCAGTCTGGTTTCTAAGTTCCAGTTACATTGATAACGCAGTGGCGTTCGCGATGAGTACGATACATTCCTGTAAACTTTAAGAGCCATGATTGAATAAACCGTGTACGTAAAAACAATTGGTAATGATGCATCGATACATTCATGCATATTGCGCAGTCAATGAAAACCGTGAAAGTGAGGCTTTTATAATAGTGAGAGCGATGGAAAAAGTATATGTGCGGCTTAATCGAACGAATTAATTGAGCGGAAACACTTGTCGTTCATCGAGTATTACGCGAAACGTACCTCCTTTTGCTCATTGGCCAGCTACGGGGTAATATACAAAAATTACAAAAACCTTAATTGCAATCGTACAATGAAATACGAGAATATAATCTCTTGCCATTGATTCCATATAGGTAACTTTGGATTGCATTTTCTTTAGCGTATTGTTTACCGAATTAATTGCAATTATCCTTATGTTACTGTAATAGGGCATTGCGTGCCAATTTATAAAATATTTTTGAACCCTTCGCAAATGTGTCCCATAATTAGCTATGTTTTTCAATGTATTTCTTTTCAGATTAAAAAATTCAGTCCTGTGAAAAATATTGTGCTAATCTGTCAAAAAAATACTGCAAAAATATGATATTTTATTGAACATTAAATTTTCGATTTGAAAATTTTTGGAGATAATAATTATACCGTTAAGAGGTACTAAAACGTGGTCAATCAAGGGACAGATCGGACGGGCTTCAAAGTGAATGTATTCGTAGGAAATCTCTCATGAAAGTAAAATCGTCTCTTACAGCAAAATACACGGAGCGACGTAAGTACTCAAATAATGAGTCCATCTTCGAATAACTTACCTCTTCGAAAAATTCGGGTTCAGAAGCTGATGCGTCCCAGCGGTTATTGAGAATAAATATATTCGGTTTCGAAAGTTTTGTCGATACTTTGTGAAAGAAGTTTTTCTCCTGCAAAAAAAAAATATATATATATATATAGATATATACGTTTATATATAGACAGGACGCGTAAACAGATAAAATATGATCACCCAATAGTTCGATAACGAGTGTGGACAAATTTTTTGTTTCGAATACATAATATCTCACCGTGACCATTAGAGTGGACTCAGCATTGGCTACAAGAACAAAAACGTCAGCGTCGAGACAATGCTTGTCGATCCATTCGTCCAAGTTGGGTGTAACGTCAACGCCCGGACTGTCGACGAAAACTACATCGTCCCGCAGTAGAAGGCATTTCTCCTTTGGCCAGAATATGCGTACTAGATGACTCTCACAAAGCTTCTCCTTGCATAAGGCATGACCAAGCTGACCGACTGAATGAACCGACTGCTTTTCGTTCGATCCGTCTGTCATGAGATACGCTTCGCCGTTCTCTGAACCCTCGACTTGGAGGAAACAATTTGTCGTGTGTCCAATCCCACTGGGGAGTATTTTGTCGCGTAACATTGCATTGATGACTGTACTCTTTCCGTTACTGGTTCGACCAAAAAATGCGACTTTCATGTGATCTCGCTTGAGTACGTCCTGTATTCCACGCACTTTATCGACATAGCCCTTGATATTCGACGATTCATTGCTGCTGACAATATTGCGATCGTCGCGCAATGCTAAGAAGAAGATATCGATTAAAAGATATGTGAAAATGGTCACAAATAATCTGTATCGCATTCTTATCGGAGCCAGGTGGTAATCGTTGCTATGAAATGCCATTAATATGTATTTATACAGTAAAAGTACCAGAAAATGAGATATGTAAAAAATATTCTAATTTCATAATAAAGATAGACATCCAACTCCGACTCTCGTGTTCAATCAATACAATCTTTGAACTTACAGTCCATAAAAGCGACCGTGTCCTGCACATAATCCTCAATTTCCCCAAATATGTCGTTTATCTTCTTCTTTGCCTTGACGAAAATCTGCAGCGGAGAATTCTCCGTTCTAGCATCATTATTTCGCAACTGGCTGTCCACCCCAATCATAGACATTGTGCGATTGATGTAGGCAGCCATGGGTCCTTATTTATAAATCGAGCGGATAGGATTCAACAGACAAAGCAGGAAATTTCAGTGCGCAATACAATTTTGGACAGTGCTGCGACACCGTGATCGGCATGCGGGAGACCAACTGAAATCAAAAAAATAAAGCAGTATTTAAAAAAAAATTGTCGTTACAAGATGTATACGTCTATCAATATATGTACATACATTGCTCACAAGTAGTATATTGAAAAAGGAAGAACAAAAAATTAAATAAAAATAGATGAAAAAGTTGTTGCGCTATATAATATTCTACATTAAAAAATTATGGTGACTCATGAGTCACATGGTTTGGCTTATTGAAATTAATCAAATGCATGACTTTTAAATATGTTGATGCAACTGCAACAGATCTCCCTCGTAGCAGAGTTTATCATATTTTCTAGCAACCCTCCTTTCAATTGACTAAAGCACAAGGGTGAAAAAATTCTGCACAATTCCCAAGGAGCTCGTTGGGCCGTGTAGTCCGGTTCCAACGGGCCCCGGACCATCTTAGTCTCTAATGATTTTGGTACAAAAAACCCTGTGTTCATGTGAGTACCAATTTGACTACTATAAGTACCACTATGGGTACCAATCTAATTAAATATGAAATTAACAAAGTTCTGTGATATTATAACGGATGGACTATGTAAAACATAAAAACTGTACGAATGTATCTCAGCAATTAAAGTCACCCAATGGAAACCTTAACCGAAAACGTTTCGCATTTTATTTGCACACATAGCTAACTTAACATCATGCCGCTAAAGGCCGATATGAGACGTCCAACCACATTCTTGGACAAAATGTATAAAAATATAATACTGGCGACTGATTTCGCAAATACAAAGAATAAATCAAAGTAATGGTTATGTCAATAATAATGATTGGAGGAAATAAAGAACAGGACTGATTTTTTACGTGACACTAGGAGACAGTGAGCAATAGCAAGTAATATCAAGAGACCTGCTTGTTATGAGGCATCGGAGCGTCCCACGAAGCAGAACTCTAATACTGTGCTTCCAGGTACATGTCACATCGGATATGCGACTAAAAAATTGTGTACATATGTAGCAGTGACAAAATCTAACGAAATTTCATTGCCTATATAAATAATCTCATGACGTAACATATGTAATGTGCGCAGTTTCAAGACCGAAATATGGATTCGGCGCAACGCATTTTTAAATATTCATTATCCTTTTAATACGATGCATACGATTCAGTGTGTCAAGATAATCGACGGGATTGCACTTTAACGCGTATCGGCGAAGATGTCAATAAATAATTACATTTTTTTTAATGCTCCACGTGGTGAAACATCGGATGGCGGCGGATTTACTCCATAGCGACTGCACCAAACGGTATCGGGTATTATTATTGAGCCTATTACTATAAAACGCGTTACGAAGAACGGAGTTGGATGATGATCCGCGCCTCGATCCCAACACTTCTTTCGTTAACCTGATGATAATGCTACGATGAATGTATGTTAACGCTTCAATGTCGTACTAGGAAAGAATAGTTTCCCATAGGTACGGAGATATGCATGACGTCTATAGGTGGCGATACGAGACAGATCCGTTACTTCTGGGCTCGAATTCAAACTTCATATTGCGGCGCGGCTTCTATAAAATTTGTCACTAAAAGTGTTCATTTTGCATATGTTTTTATTACGATCCAAAATTATTTTTTTTCACAGAAAAAATGATCCTCTATTAAATGGCAAAATTTCGAGATATCGACTTGAAACTCCAGCCATTATTATCGAGTCGCAAATTTCCTAACCGAATACATAAAAGAAAAAATTCAAAAAAATATATTGACCAATATTATTTCGGTTAGATGTTCCCTCACCTTTTTTTCTTGTCATTTTAGAATATTTCCGGTAATGAAATTAGTTGGGAAATCCGCCAATTAAAAACAATTACGGTTATCGTATCTCTGGCTCCATCACGTTGTTACACTATTTTCTCTCGTTATTCTACAAAAGCGAAGAAAAATAAACATAATTGTCTCAAAATACCATTTCCCTTGTAGTTTTCTTAATTTAAAATTTTTCTTATAATTTTCGCCAATTTGAAGATATCAGCAATATCCACTTGACGTGAATTCAATAAATATCCGAAATACAAAAATTGCGATTGCTAAATTCCATTGATCACAGGGGGTGTCCAACGAGCCCACAACAATCTGTTGGTACATGTTATCAATTTAGAGATCACAACAAAAGCGGTGATATCGTTGTTATCGTTAGTCTTATCGCATCAACAGTTAACCTACGTCTTAGCTCGAGTGCGGGTCAGCCGGGCGACTGTGTGCTTCCATTACACAAACAGTTGCTTTGCCGGTCAAAACACGGTATAAATATAGGAGGATGACTTCCATTATCTCATTAGGCTGTATCGCTGAAAGTTCCCAGTCGGCCTTGCGATGTCACGTCTCAAAGGTTCGCTGTCATTTTTGCTCCTACTTTTAACTGTCTTTTCCACTGGACGATCAGCACATATTAGGATCCAGGATGTAAAAAAGAACACGTGCGGCTATGCGGTAAGTGCTATCAACGATCGCTCAATATTTTTGAATGAATTTCCCGAAATCACAATAACTGGCGCTCAAACTCCGTCAATTTTTTATCATCTTCATTCCACATATTTGGTTGACCCATTCAATGATATGTCGATTTTCAGTCATGCCCTAAAGTCGATCCAAAAAAGCTCAATATTCACCTGGTAGCTCATACACACGACGATGTTGGCTGGCTAAAGACCGTTGATCAATACTACTTCGGAAGTCGTTCGATGACCCAAAAGGCCGGAGTTCAGTATATCTTAGATACTGTAATCGAAGCGCTTCGGAATCATCCGGACAGAAGGTATTGGAATAACTGCATATAATGTCATATTATTCCAGCATCTAAGTATATTGTTCTTCATGGATTGATAAAATAATACACTTTTTAATCTTAACTTCGAATAAAAATAATAATAATAAATGTAAATACATTCCAAGGTTTATCTACGTGGAGACTGCATTTTTATGGAAATGGTGGCAGCGTCAGGACGAGAAGACCAGAGCCGAGGTTGTGTCTTTTATCAATGATGGACGGTTGGAAATCATCGGTGGAGGATGGAGCATGAACGACGAAGCTGTAACTCATTACCACTCGCTTATCGATCAGTATACTTGGGGTTTTAGGTAACAATTATGTCAATTCAATTCTACTCGCCAATCGTGTAGCTTCTAGTTTTGGTTTTTAACTAGGATTTGTTTTATTTCGTTAATGGGTATGGTGTGGTCACACCAAATCTTCTTACTTGATACGGTGTCGCAGTTTTGATTATTTGGACCCGAAGCTTCCTGGCGTCACTTTAGGTGTCAGTAGTCTTGAAATTGCATATAGTTGTATTATTTCTTGTCAATGGTTCTTTACCCTTCGTTTCTTCATTATGATCTAGACAAAAAATAACAATATGAAGAGAGCGCATGCCGCTCAGTTATTTCTGTGATATGAAATTGAGTTACACACAATGTCTTATCAAAGAGATCATCTTCTGATTGTGCTATTGACAAGGGCAATTTAAAAAAAAAAAATGGCTAAGCCTGCATAAAGAATGTATACACAGAGAAGTATTTCTTCACGTAAAAATAGACATTTAATATATAGTTTAGTTAATCTCTCACCTTTGATTGAATGTCAGACGGTTGAATGACACTTTTGGCGAATGTGCTCGACCTCGCATAGGCTGGCAAATAGATCCATTCGGTCACTCAAGGGAGCAGGCTTCTATGTTTGCGCAAATGGGATTCGATGGTATGTTCTTCGGACGTCTGGACTATCAGGATAAGGCGAAACGTCTTACGAATAAAACTGCCGAGTTTATATGGAAGGCAAGCCCAAGCTTAGGTGAGGAAAGCTCATATGAGCGAATCGCTGGTACATTCCAAGGCTAATATATTAACAATGTTCTACAATAATATTTAGAATTCAGTACTGTTAATGCATTATCTTATATATGAAATTTTGCATCGATTGCAGGAGTCGGCGCGGACTTATTTTCGGGTGCACTTTACAACAACTACTCACCACCTCCAGGCTTCTGCTTCGACGTTCTTTGCGCCGACGAGCCGATGATCGACGATCCCAATAGTCCGGACAACAACATTGACGCTCGAGTAAGCGATAACGAGTTAATCGAGCGTAAACGTTACTTGAATCCGTAATACGTTGAACGGTTGGCACTACGTGCACTTGATCGTTATGGTTTATGATACATGAAAGTTAAACCTCTCACAAGATTATTGAATCGTAATCGTGTATTTCTGTGTGGCAGCTCAAATCATTTATCGAATTTACGGATAAGCAAGCTATCCATTATCGAACGAACAATATCATTCTGACAATGGGAGGAGATTTTACTTATCAACAAGCGCAAATGTGGTACAAGAATCTCGACAAATTGATAAGGTACTAACAAAACACTCCGAAATGATCTTATCTTCCTATTGATTGCTTCTTTTTAACCATTATTATCATGTTATTATAGCCACCTGTAAATGCATTACCGAGATTCAAAGTACGCAGGAAAACATCTTTTGTACGAATGTCTCGTTAAAATATTGTATCTTGACAAACGTAATTTATCGATTGTACAGGTGGAGCTGTTTCTGTCATATTGCCAGATACAGTCACGGTCTTACCAGACCAACAACATTATTCTTACGATGGGTGAAGATTTTAATTATCAAGATGCAGCAATGTGGTTTACTAACTTGGATATGCTTATTAGGTAAGAATATGCAAGTTAAGGAAACGATGTTGAATGAAAACTTCAGAAAAAAGCCAGTCTCGTAATCAACATGATAATAGTAGTTGAATCATATTTTCCTCGCGATGTTTGGACGTGATATAGGTAATTGATATTAAGGATGAGACATCGTTTTTGATTGCAGATACACCAACGAAAAGCATGGCTCCGAAGTTAACGTGTTTTATTCAACGCCATCATGCTATCTTAAATCGTTGAATGATCAGAACATCACCTGGCCAACTAAAAGCGACGATTTCTTCCCGTACGCAAGCGACCCGCACGCATACTGGACCGGCTACTACTCATCGAGACCTACGCTCAAGTTCTTTGAGAGAATGGGAAACAACTTTCTGCAAGTAAGTCTTTAACCGAGTCTATTAACGAAATTGCATTGGTTGCAGTTTTTTTCATTGTGTCACGAGTTCAGTAACATTTTTTGGCACGATTATCGTACCAGATTTTACTTCAAATTTTTAAGTTTACGAAAAAATCGCATCTGATTTTACCAGATATTACTTAAAAATTTTAAGTTTACTTAAAATTATCTTCACCTTTTTTTCGAAAGCTGCATTTTTACCGACATATTTGACTCCTGTGTGCACTTTAACCCGTTGTACTACATTACGGACACATGCACACTAAGGATTCGGAGTACATTACTTATTACGAAAGTTGATTTGTCGGCGGACCTCCTCGAAAAATACCATAGACGTGATTGTTACTCAATTTTTCCAGGTCGTCAAACAATTATCGGTATTGACAAATCTGGAATCGAAAAACGAGGATCTCGAACATTTCCGCGAGGCGATGGGCGTTATGCAGCATCACGATGCAGTAACGGGAACTGAGAAGCAACACGTGGCCAATGATTATGCCCGTATTTTGCACACGAGCATGAGTCACGGAGCTGACATTGCATCGGAAGCGATGGGGTAAAAACAAGCACATTTCATAAAAATCTTTAAAAAAAGATAAATCAATGAGTGGACACCATTCTCTATCGCCGATCTGTAAAAAAATTGTTACAGAAAATGGATGGTCAAGGACAAAAAAACCGATCCCGAGAATCTCCCTAAATTCCATTCTTGCATGCTTCTCAACATTAGTGTCTGCAGTCATTCTGAGGAAAACAAAAATTTTGTCGTGACCCTTTACAACCCCATGAGTCGGACGGTATCTCCATACGTACGAATTCCCGTGAATGGAACGGCTTACGTTGTCAAGGATTTCACTGGTGTGTTGTTACAAACCATTCATAATATTTACCATATATTAAACAGCAATTTTTAATAAACCCATACTTTTTGATACAGGGACCGAAATCGTGACGCAGCTTGTACCAATTCCCGACTCTGTTCTTAACATGGCCGGGAGGCAAAGCAAAGCGACATACGAATTAGTCTTCCGAGCTCTTTCCACACCAGCCTTGGGTTATCAATCTTTCTACGTGAGTGAAAAGGTCGGTGTTGATGATCGTGTGATGCCAGTTTCGTCGATCGGCGAAGAGGTATGTCCAAAAGATGAATGAGCATGGATAGCTTTTTGACGATAGTCCAAAATTACTCACCAAAACTTTATCCTTTTAGTTATACAATATGACGGTCGACGCAAACGGAAAAGTTGAGATCAGATCGAAGAAATCGAGCAACGTTACTATCAATAACTTCTTCTACTATTACACGAGCGCCGAGGGTAACAACGAGGTCTTCGAGAACAGATCTTCAGGTGCTTATATCTTCAGGCCCAAGGATCCGGTTCCAAAAAGCATGAACTCCTCCGGAGCGTACAAAGTATACCATGGTAGGCTTAGTAATTGATGCGCATTGGCAAGGATCTTGCAGGATGGTAGAAATCTGGAAATGTAATCGATGTTACGTCTTTAAGGTCCCTTGGTTCTGGAACTTCATCAGACTATCAACGAATGGGTCAGCCAGGTTATAAGAATTCACAACGGCGACGACAGGATCGAGTTCAATTGGGTTGTTGGACCAATTCCCACTGACAAGTATGTAGAAATTCTTAAGCAGTAGCGATTGAAAAATTCGAGGCTTCTTAGAGAAGATATATTTGCCGCGTATAAATGACTAATAGGTTGTTGAGGCCCAAACGATATTTAGAATTCGGATTTTCTTTTATACTTACCGCAAGTGCATAATTTCCGGTTCGAACATCTCATTGTTCTTCCGGAAGTTACGTGTTGCCGGTGTGAGGTCACTTCAGAACGTGCTTCTCGTAGAATCCTCTGAGCTTTTGAAAATTGGGACAAACAAAGCATCAAACTTATCAAAATATATCAAGGAAATAATATCGATATTAGATATCACAACAAAAAATATTTTACCGTCCTTTCAGGGACAAAATTGGCAAAGAAGTCATTACAAGTTACTCGACCGATTTGGCATCAGATGGAGAGTTCTACACGGACAGCAACGCCCGAGAGACCCTCAAGCGAAAGCGGAACTACCGTCCGACGTGGGATCTAAAATTGGAAGAACCAATTGCCGGAAACTATTATCCAGTTACCTCTAAGATACAACTGAAGGAGCAGAGTCGAGGATTAAGGCTTACCGTACTGACGGACCGAGCTCAAGGAGGCACGAGCTTGAAAGATGGCCAAACGGAGCTGATGGTAAAGGAGTCCCTTGACTCTCAGTGAAATTAATTCATTGAATTTCATACCCGTAACTTTATGTGTTATAGATTCACAGAAGGATGCTGAAGGACGACGCCTTTGGCGTGGGCGAAGCTCTGAACGAAACAGCTTACGGCGAGGGATTAATCGCCAGAGGTCAACACTACGTCTTCATTAGCGATTCGTTAGGCGCCGACGAACTGCTCAAAGAGAAGATTGCCGAACTGGAATTAGCTCTACGGTCGTGGATCCTCATCACACCCGCTAATGACGTTAGCTTCGAGGATTGGCGCAGCAAGTACAACATGCAGGCAAGCACGTGCAACAAATTTAATCATGAAAATATTGGCATTCTCACAGTTACATTTACTCAAGTTATTTATCGATCATAATCATATTTATACTCACTCAGGGCGAGGGTCTCAGAAAGGCACTGCCACCTAATGTACAAATCCTCACTCTCGAACCGTGGAAAGGCGACAGTGTCTTATTGAGACTGGAACATCTCTTCGAGGTAGGCGAAGCTGGAAATCTTTCACAGCCCGCGGAAGTTAACATCCAGGTACGTGTAATTCATTACTTTGGAATCTTTGCATGGAACAAAAATATTATATGATTAAAAGCTAATATTCGATAGCTGGCGAAGCATTGTTCTGACCGCGATTGTTGAAGTAATCTGTAAATGATCATTTTCATTTCCAAGCGGATTTTAATAACGGTCCATTTAATCGATAAATTCATATTACAGGATTTATTCAGCCCGTTCACGATAACGTCAGTCCGTGAGACGACACTTGGAGGTAACCAATGGATAGAGGATGTGAAGAGACTGAAATGGGACCCGGAGTCCAACGAAGTTCACCGACATTCGTCTGAGAGTTTTAGTACACCTTTAATTGCGAATAATTCTGCGGTTAACGTATTGTTACGTGCGCGGGAAATTCGTACATTTATTGTAAAAGTGTCTAGGGCATAAAAAAAGCCAGACGATTACCGTCTTGCTGATGAACTAATTTTTCAAAAAGTTAACGAAGTCTTTGACAGAAACATGAATCAATGAAATGAAGCGATATCCAGCTGCTATGGGTGGCTCGAAAAACAAAAAAACAATCTGGAATAATTTACACGAGTTAAAAAAAAGTTTATTTTTTGAGACAATAACGTATCTCTCTTTCTAGACCGCCAATTACGTACACATTCCAACTGAGTACAAAGAACCAGGCTGTGGGATTTTCGCGGCGTTAGAGTACTCTGAGTACATTGATGTTATTAACTTCACTGACACGAAAAAGTACACAAAACTAGTCATTAACTTCAAAGTTTTGCTTTACATTTGGATCTTTATACGAATTAGGCAAGAACATGCAAATTACGTCAGTCTTCACGATGATCGGTTCCGAGGGGATGTATGAAGTGTATCTCGCTGAGAAAATTAATAAGAATGAAGACGAAGTAAATCGAGTAAAGTAGCAATCCGTAAGAACGACGGGCTACGAATCCAACAAGGTTGAAGTAAATGATCGAGGCGGCTAGTGACGCCAGCAGAAAAGCTAGACACCCGGGCATCATATCGCTTATTCGGATCTTCGTTCGATAATCATCGCTCTGAACGGCTGAGATTGTCCAGGATAATCCGAGTCCGAGCAGTGTGTTGAAGAGCGGACCACCGAAACAGGCTGAATAACCCATACGAGGAAAACCTCGTCTCGCTATCGCCACGTTTGATATCAAATCTGGCAATTTAATTGATCATGAACTACTGACCGTGTTGTCGTACAATTGTAGGAAAAATATATATACATATAGATATTGTATATCTATGTATATATGGAAAATAAGCCACTTACCGCCGACACTATTTCCCCACGCAAGCAATGTTATTCCGAGCATCGCATCGGATATCCCGCTCGCATATCCTATACACTGAAGAACCGCCATTACCTCGTTTGCGGTAACGTAAACAATCAACATGGCGCCGACAAAGCCCAGAAAAGCAAAAATCTGGAACATACCGGGAATATACGCTTCGTAAGCCGTAGGTAAAGACATTCTGTTAAAACTACACCCACATAGAATGCAAATGTTGCAAAATTTTTTTTTTCCCGCTCATAAGTCTTACATTCAGCTGTTTTCGGATTCAACAAATGATCAATATTTTAGTGCAGCCAATACGTTACTTCGTTTCTTCTTAACATCGAACACGTCTGCTAACGTTCGCCTTATAAATAGTTACTCAGATTCAGACATTTTTCAGATGTACGAAAAATTAACTGTATTTTAAGAATTTGTCGTTCAAATATTTTAATAGAATGATTTTAAATATAATGGCTATGTATTTCGATCATACTTTGTAAGATTTGAATTATTGACAATATGTCTGAAATGTTTTTGAAATATTTTGTGCCACATGGATAAGTTATATCAAAGAACTTATACATGGACAACTTTGCATTGTAGAATTAACACTTACATCGTGATACTTCGGGCAAGGTTTGATGTCAGTTTTTAGAAAAATCACACCAGCCAATATCACTGCGGGGATCAGAATAACAGGCAGAATCGGTACTGGACCGATGCTTAATCGCCAAACTGTAACCCAGTTATTATTTATATATTAATACTGATGAAACTAAATCACACGTTGTTACATCCTAACTGAATAAGTATCGAAACATACCATTGAACTTGAAGAGAAAAAGTAGCGGTAGAATCACTAATTGCAGGCAATTTAGAAGTTTCGACCAACCCCTCTTTTCAGCCGTTTCATTGACGACTGGGATGAACAATTGAAGAAGTAACATCATAGGTGCTCGCAGTACAATAATTACTTTGGCGACACGACTGGATTCCCTCCAATCCTGACTGTTGACGGGATTCACGTCGTAGAGGAACTCCCTTATAAGTCCAGTGGGACGTGAAGAAGATGATTCGTAATCAACTTCATCACGTGTGTCTCGAGTATCTCTGAAACTTGCCATTTCCGCCGCTATCGCCACATCTGGAGCAAAATGCTTTTGTCAGTCGCTCCGATGAACCGAGTGCTAATTTAAAAAATGACAACATCCAGTACCGAGCTTCGTTTGAAGACTATAAGCACGCGCTCGAAGGGGAAGCTTTCTTCGCGGATCAGCTTGACTCGTCTGGTAAGCAACAAAAGTTTTCAGAAGTTCGGGCTCTTGGAAACGTGGAATTCTTTCTGCAAGGAAAATTCCTCGATTACATTCTTTACAATACTATTGGTACATGATAAAAACGAATTTTCACTTTCCCGTACCTTTTCGTTTCTCTTCTCTGTTGTCGTAACACTGCATTGCGATGACTACGACAATGAACAGTACATAAATAAATACAAAACCTGTGTAATTTATTGACATTTGTTATTAACAATAAATTTTCGAATAATCCAACAGATACTAGGAAGCTTACTGAGGGCTTCCCAGAGGTGAACAACTTGGTCCTTGCTTATGTAGCTTATCCAACAGACAGCAAAAATATAGAATAAAGAGTCTCGGGTGAACGACTTGACGGGTATACGAAAAGGAGCAACAACGGCCACGGATCCAGCTATTATGGCAGTGACGAATACTCCGGCGCCTATCAACTCGGTGAACATCAGAATCATTTCTCTCTGATCGGAAACTAACGAGGTGAA
This sequence comes from Listrodromus nycthemerus, assembly GCA_963978505.1. Lineage (NCBI taxonomy): Eukaryota > Metazoa > Arthropoda > Insecta > Hymenoptera > Ichneumonidae > Listrodromus > Listrodromus nycthemerus. The sequence continues at coordinate 3,005,023 of OZ021683.1, forward strand.
TATATCGGGCGCGCCGTTTCCGAATGCTAATATAGTAACGCCGGCGATGTTTTCCGAAAGATGCAATACGCCCGCTATGACACCGAGAGATGGACAGAAGCTGACGGAAGAGAAAAGTATTATAAGAAGCACTGCATTACGTAGTCTGTTAAGTCATATTTTTACGGACAAATTATCCGCGGTCGTAGCCAACATGAGGAAGAGATAGAGCAGCCAGAGAACAATTATAAAAATCCCCAGTGCGAATAATCCTGGAGCGGTTTCGGTGTTGAAAGTGCAGAAGAGCAGTCGCGTATATTGAATGAGCGAATCGGAGTCGCAGGTCTCTTGATTCTTGACCCATTCGCATCGATCGGAAAGTTTTATTTGCCACACGTACGAGCAGTCATTCTATAAAAATAAATAAAAATGTAGAATCAGTCAATAATAGCAAATTTTTTACTTTGATTTTTAACTTTCCTCTCTGATCTGCAAACCACCATATCTCAAGACTCCATCCTCGACATTATTGTCGAGTTGTTCGCTGCTCATGTCTTCTCTTCTTTGATGTCAATTCGTTCCAAGAAAACTTAGCACTCCAAATTCCATAAAATAAGCGTCACTGCAGCTGACTCCTTCGGTTTCATTTGTTTTCTCTCGCCGGCTGTATGTGAAATAAAGCAATCTTATTATAGAGTGTCGCTTAAATAAAGTAGAACACACATGAAAAATCAGAGGTGATTTTTAAGGTGGATTTACATATGTATAAAAATCCTATACATGGTGTTTCTGCCACGCAGGTTGGGCGGAAACAATACTCGACCAATCTTGTAACTTTATGTAATAATGATTTATTAACTTATTAATTCTCACATACAATAGTATAATGCGTGAACAATGAAATATTTTATAAACAAAATTTACAAAATAAAGATACAATTCTTTACAACTAAAAGCTACTAGTATTAGTTACGGATCACATAGCTTTATACTTATTTAATCGGCGTACGCGCCATCGGTCGCGACTCGACTTCTATTCTTTCATTTTATGCTCCATCTCTCGTTTACTTCTTTTCTTCTTTTTTCTCTTCAGTGTTTTTTTTTTCTTCCTTCATCTATTTATAGTATAATATTTGCGTTTATATTATACATATCATTATACTATTATACTAAATGCTAAATAAGGTAGGTTTACCATCAGCAGCGAGTCGTCGAATATAGATAGAGAGATTTCAAGGACGATAAGGAGTTGCGGGCTCACTTTCTCAATAATACACATACCAGTATATTGTATAATACATTCATATAAATTCAACTTTGCTATGTGTAAATATAAAATTATCATCTCTTAGAATTAACACCACTGACAGTTGATATATATGCTTGTAGTAGTTTGTGTGTTAACTAACTCTTGATTAAACCGGTTGATTACTATGATACACATAATGATTCATTCGCCGCTTTCGCCATCATCTTCTTACACATCGATAATATATTATTCGCTATTATAAAATTAAGTCGATATTTGTGTGTATTCGTAACGATTTTGTTCCTCGGGGCAACTCTCTCATTCGCACACTAAAAACAAAAAGTACTCGGGGGGTTTTTTTTTTCCCCCCAAATAATTCCATTGGATCATTTTTCATGATGGTATTTTCTCCATATTCGTTTCTGAAATACGCATGCGCCAAACGTATTACCAGAAAAAGGCTATATTACCGGTACAACTTCTGGAGAGAAAGCAAGTTGAGTAGTAGTTGTAGGCCGAGCGCCAGAGCAGTAGATATATATATATATACTTCATTTTTTTTTGTTGCCATTGTCGTCTAGCCTCGAGATTCAATTTTTGTTCCTCCTCGTTTATATGCTTAAACGTCTTTATAACGGACGCCATTTTGATAGACAAATCGATTCGGCAATCAGTACGACGGTCCAGCGAAATAATACATAAATATCTTGTGGGTTACAAGAGCCGGATGATGATGATGATTACGATGGTGCGATATCGACGAGTATCGTTTAAAGCCTCAATACGCTCAGCGGTTTGTGTACAAAAACTCACGTGGATTTTTTTTTTTTTATTCGCCATTACTGGACACGATCGCTGCTAAACGGACAATATATATATATATATATATTGCCAATCGTAACGTATCCAATGTATATATTTACACGAGTAAAGAAAAATATATATAACCACGATATTATTATGATAATAGTCGTATAATAATTGTGATATATTTTATTCGTAAAACGTTTGATTTTAACGCAGCTGTGTGTGTTTAAGTAAGTACAATCTATTGGGGAGCAGGCAAAGAAAATGGTGGTAGGTGATTTAATTGGTTTCTCGATGAATCAACATTTTCTTACGTAGACTTTGCCCATTACAAAAATCGGTTACTTTCCAATTAGGTGTACTAATCCATTTCGTCCGTCGCGACACACGCTCGCGAGCCATGATGGAAAACAAACGAAAAAAAAAAAAAAAAAAAATACGAAAGTAAAAAACTTTCTATAGTTACAATTACTGGCGAGTAAAAAGGGGATTATTATTTGGAGCTTAGGAAATTGCGAATTATCGCGAGATTTTTTTGATTCTTTGTTGACTTTTGTTTGTTTGAATTTTTTTTAAATATTATTCGTGATGTGCGCGGATCGGGTCGGATCGAGACGCGTTGCCTTTCGTTTCGATGTCGACTCTCATTTATTTTTTGCTTTTTTTTTTTTTTTTAACTACTCTCACTTACTCTTGTTTCCTCTTGGCTTTCGTTGATAGCGCTTATTCCGTCGTGCGGGCGATACTTTTGATGCTTCGTGATATAATTTATTGTCCATCGTTAATAAATATCCATTTTTTTTCGTTTTGTTTGCGACGCCGAATCGACGCCATACTGCGTTCGTTCGATATCCAGACACTACGCTCGTGTCGCCATTGTCGAACGTCAAATAATATAGGACTTACAAACGAACGTTCTTTGTTTCTTTTTATTTCCACTCACTATGGCGTCCGACAGCGCCCAGCCCGTTAACGTCGTCGAATTCAATTGGTCTCCATTAAGGTATTGAATTGTACTGCGAGGAATAAATGTGTATACAACCGAGTACACGATACAACAGTTAGACTAATATCTCATCGACCGACGTGGAAAGCGTTCGATACCATTCAATACCTCCACTAACAGTGACGAAGGAACTTGAGAAATTGTTTTTTTTTTTTTACCTCTCACGAGTGACTGATCCAACATCCTATATCGCGGCAACCAACCCGTGCTATGTTGTGCTTTTTTTTTATACCGCTTCACACCTCAGGATTACGTTGGGTCGTGGCTCTAACCTGTTCTCGTCGAAACCGAGCGGGCTTGCCAATGACCGGATAGACCGAGCGTCGCACGATTTTGTTAACTCACACGAGACGTTCACTCCACGAGAAAAACAAACTTTCCATATTATCTAGACATTCTGTACGGAGGTGCGAGTCGGTTGACAAGTGACAACGTAATATTGTCGAACGATCAGCGTCGTGGTCATCATCTGTATTGTTTTTTCAACGCTTTCGCCGGAGACTCCGTGGTGACGAATTTTTTTGCTTCTCGTGCGACGGCGGTGGCGCCACGGCCTCTGAACGTACTCGTGCTGCTGCTCGGCGACGACTTACCCATTCTCGAGCTCGCTTTTTTCTGTATCTTGTTGCTCTTCGACAGCAGAGCACGTCGCGTAGTTTCTTTCTCGCTATATCGATCTAGCTCCGTCATTGCCTCTTGAATTGCATTTTCCAATTGCATGTTCAATTTACGACTTCTACGGACAAACAAACAGACAAACAAAAAAACGATGGAACAATCTCGTATAACGTCATCCATGTTTTTTTTTTTTTTTTTTTTTTCTAAACATCGCTAGCTTTCGATGTCGCACGATTTACACATTAAAGTAGACGGTCGGCTAAATTGATACCCAACGATTAAGCCATAGAGGAAAATAATAAAACGTGCGAAGCAAATTTCTATTGATGCACAAAGTATATATAGAGATATGTACTTTAAACCGTATTAAATATACAAAGAGACGAGTAATCAACGTTACATTATCGGTCCCAAGGGCATGTAGTTGTACCTTGGGAGAATAGAGGGAGGTGCAGAGGAGGAATTGCAACAGCGAGTTGGACGGTCTGATAAGAAAAGCGGAAAAGCGTCTTGCAAAGCTGGAAGGTGGTTATATTCCGCGGCCATTGAAGCCTAGGAGGCGTACGGACGTGGGACGAGAAAAAAAAGTTTGGTTCGGTCAGCTGTTGAGGAGCGAGACGGGGTCACGGGTTGGCTCGAACCTATGTTTATCCCCCGACAAAAACCTATTAGAACATACGAGTTATTTTAGTAAATAACGTAGGTCTTTGCGACTCACTTCCTAACTCTCTTTCGTGCCCGATGATGCGCCTCGAGGCCCTCCGACAGTGACTTGAGACTCTTGATTTGCACATGCGTCAAACCGCTGGCAGAGCCAGCTCCGTACCAACGTACGCCAACGGTCAAGCTTCCAGGTGGTCCGACGCTCTCAACTTTGCCCGGCCATGCTGTACTCCCGAGCGCTGCTCCCCACACCAGCTGGCCGACTTCGAGCTTCCAATTGCTCGCACAATCTTCCTCATCCTCGGATACTGGTAGGCCAAATAAGCAACTCTTAACTTTTCGTTCTGTCTGTATTTTTTTTTCTCGCCTCTTCCTCATGAAAAAAAGCGCTCGTCCGAAAATTCTTTCACCCTTTCCGTTCCGGTCGCCCAGATTGGACGATACTGCCTTTTTTTTTTTTTTTTTTATACGGCCCCACAATTCATCCCATAATTTATAATCCTTGCCGAGTTTTTGACGCTTGTCGCATACGATTCCAGCCGATTTCCACCATCGGCTTTTACCGTACGCACGTTCGTCAACGTCACGAACAATTGCAGATGTTTGTTAGATACTGGTGCTATATGAACCAAGCTCATGTTTGTGCGTTATGCCCTATAGTAAGGAAGTGGGATGCGAGGTAAGATGAATGTGACCGTATCTCAGCCGAAACACGCCCGTCGCCTCATTCGAGTGAGAACAGTGCTTCGGTCCACAAGATGGCGCGCATGGAAAAAGGGGACTGGAGACGCAGAGAAAGACCCAGCCAATCAAATATTTCATTTTTTTTAATGTCGACTCTACTTGCCCTCTCTTCGTCTCTTTTTCGACTCGCAAAGCAGCGCTCATAAAAAAAAATAATAAAAAAAAAAATACGAGACGAAAAATAAACGTAGGTTAAAAAAATTAAATACAAATAAAAAGAGACGGGACGTACGGAAATTTTGGGAACAGTGATTGGCAGCTTACTATGATCTCACGTTACGGCGGATTTCGATTAAATGGGATTTAATGAAGCTGTTACAACGATACCGAATACAACACAATGATGCAAAGCTTTCGTTCGTTTCCACAGACATCGTCTCGGTATTGTTATATCGGCCGTGGGTTTATTTATTTTCCTATGCGAAAAATGATTGAAGCCTCCACTTTAGTACCATGCATAAAAAAAAAAAAAAAATAGACAGAAGTCACAAGCCATGAAATTTCCATCGCCCTTCGATAAGTTACAACGAACCTTCATGCTCGGTTTTACTGTACGCTTACGAATTATCGTTCAGCGGATTATGCTACACCAACGGTTTACGAATACCCAGCGAGAGTACGGTAAATTACGAGTTGCAGAGTATGCACGTATGCACACACTTGCACCCCCCCCCCCCCACACACACACATTTATATACATGGATAGAGCGAGTTGATAAGTTTTAATGATATTTATACTGGAAATCTATTGACATCGAGCCTTGGAACGGTATTAGAGAAGCCACGGAGTGTCGAGGTTAGACCTGGATCCGACATTGAAAACAAATGATACAAAATTTATGTAATCAAAAATGTTGCTGTACATAAAAAAAAAAAATCAAATTATCGTCGGTCAGTTTTGCTTCCCTCCACTACCTCTCCAGTACCGTTCGACGGACAGTTTTAATATCAATATACAATACAATACTGACCATCCTGGTCTTCATGCAGGATCGAGTGCATGTTGTGTATGGAGTCCAGCTTACGCTTCATTCCCCGTCCCTCGCACCTCATCGTGCTCATCACACCATCGGATTGCTTCGACGTCTCCGAAGCATAGATCTGTTAAACACAACTCGATAATCTCATACACAATTCTACGACAATGGCATGCTAGTTATCTTTAAATTAATACATTTTTTTTTTTTTTTTTTTTCATTAATATATTCGTGATTGTGTTGTACTATTGCGTGTTCCTGTGTATGAATGAATGAATGAATATCGAATGGATTGACAATCGTCGTTTTCGGTCGGAGTAGCAACAGGACCACCGTCACCAGCAATAGGAGACCCGCTCTTCGACACTGACTCGTCGAAGCGTTCCTTATCGTTTTTAAAAAGCGAAACAACCGGTAGGAGTTGGATGTTTAACATGCAAATTTACAAGCGGCATTATTAAGGATATAACAAGCGAAAGAAAAATTTCCCCCCCAACGAATTACTCATGCACTCGGTAGCGCTGGCCAAGGAAAACTTTTAATGAATCGAAAGAGCGAGGGTGGATTATTCTCACTGGAGCATGAATTTATTGTGAATAAAATGCCTGATAAAAGTACCGTCTGTCCGCAATCCATCTCCGGCGGACAAACCCTCTACGACAATTACATTATTGCAATGTACGTTAATTTAAATAATAATTCTAGAGACGATATAGATCGCTTGAAATCCTCCTATGGAGAGCCGTTAACATAATTGTTCGATACAAACTAATTACAAACTTAATAATATCATGGAGTACGAATTCGTTGCGTTAAGTATTAATTATTAATGAATAAAAAGCGTGCGAGAGAGCTCCGTATTTTTTTTTTTTTTTGCTCCGTCCTTAAATAGAACTTGCATCAGAAAAATTTTAAAAAATAAGAAAACAGAAAAAAAAATAATGTAAAATTCCTTTAAAAAAATGTACAATGATCGATCGATCGTGGGAGGCTAAGCCTCTGACGACGATTCGTCGCTTTCGTCATCGCTACTCTCCAATTGGCAATCTATACGCGGCGAAGCATCGTTATTAAGGTACGGATCGGTGGCGCTGTATTGCCAATGATGATGATGATGACGATGATGATGATTGGGAGGAGGACGAGTCGGATACGTGTCGGACTTGTGGCGATAATGGTGGGATTGGAGAGACGGCGATGATTGAGTTGCGAATAATTGCGGTATTGCTACAATGTTCAAGCCTGCTGTTACTTTACTGTGCGAATAAGGCGTTTGTGTTGAATTAGAAGCTGGATTAACGGATTCAAGGTTGGTCATTGTATCGTCAGACTGTTGATTGCCAATAAATCGCGGACGGTATAGCGATATGAATTCGTCATCGTCCGGATCCTCGTTATTGGACGTGACCAGCCGGTAACGCGAACGTTGAGCGATCGCGCCACCGTCGCCATTTAACGTAACGGAAGTAGGACAGTAGCCGATGCTCGGATCGTTATCGGTTATCGACATTAATTTCTCTCTGTCCAGCAGCATGTTTCCTCTGTGCTCAGCGGCGTGATGTTGTTGTTGATGTTGTTGTTGTTGTTGTAGTTGATGATGATGATGATGATGATTATATAGAATGGGTTCGTATTTATGGTGAGAAAGTATCGCTAAGCTATTATCCTTAGAATCCCCGTACGTAAAAGGAGTGTCAACCTCGGGTTTATCGACGACTAGCCGTTCCCCCGTCGCCGAGTTATCCACTGTGTCTGAATATATAGAATGATTTGGCGATGACGTGTCCATGTACTCCTGTCGAGAGTCAGGGTGTGTGTATTCTGGGTGTGTCGTATCGGCCGGCTGGTGCATGTCTATTAGGGTTAGATGGCCTGCTTCTCTGCTGGCCTTCTCTACGTGGCTACCAACCTGGATCCCTGTCGTTACGGTAGACTCGACGTACGTTTTTCCATCGAGCTGCTGCTGACCACCTCGAGACGGCGTCATCGACTCCTTAGTTCTCGTTGAACCCTCGATTTTCCACTCCTCAATTATCGCCTGAACGTCGGCTGAGTCGGGCTCGCTGCTGGAGATGCAGTGGACCATGGGCTGTACGTGAAGAGAAAAAGCAAAGTGTGAGTAAAATAAGATTATTTACATTTTTTTTAAATCCTTGACCAAAAATTACAAAAATACCGTTGCCAAAGGTATTGGAGTTATTACCGTGGAGGAAGAATGATGATGATGAGAGGTGACAGTCGGTGCTGGCGAAGCTGCCCCGTGTGTGGTCGTGTCGACCGCTGGGCTGTTCGAACGTTGACTGTTTCCAGGACTGTGAGTCGTCGTGTCCGGTGGAGATTCACCCTGTCTCGTGATGTTCGACTGATTGGTCTGATTGTTGGCCCCCGCCGTTTGTGTCGAAACGGAGTGTCTGACCATCGATGGACTATACCTTCCGTCGTTCGATTCTCCTTGACACTTGTCGCTCGTAGCTATCCCACCGCGATGACCGTTGTTGTTTCCACCTCCGCCGACGCCGCTCGTACTGCTCAGTAAGTACTGCTGCTGCTGCTGCTGCTGTTGCTGCTGCTGCTGCTGCTGCTGCTGCTGCTGTTGTTGCTGTTGCTGCTGCTGCTGTTGCTGCTGTTGCTGCTGTTGCTGCTGTTGCTGCTGTTGCTGCTGTTGCTGCAGTTGCTGCTGTTGCTGCTGTTGCTGCTGTTGCTGCTGTTGCTGCTGTTGCTGCTGTTGCTGCTGTTGCTGCTGTTGCTGCTGTTGCTGCTGTTGCTGCTGCTGCTGTTGACGATTACCCTGGTCCTGATGACCGAGGGATTTGTGTCTCTGGTGCGAGAGATGTGAGTCGGCATTTTGCTGACGATGCTCGAGAAACGGCGAGTTGATCGGACCGGGCTTTGATGAAACCTTGGCTTTGTTTATTATCCCGGAATTCATGATATAAGAGTGACTGTGATCCATATTGATGGACGAACGATCGAGCCTGTTGCCGTTGTTCACCGAGGAAGGCGCGCTCTGAAAATCGGATATCTGACTGTTGGATACCATCGTCGTCTGTTGCTGAACGATTGTCGTGTTCTGCTGTACGAAGGTCGTGTTCTGTTGATTGGCAGCCGATGATACCGCGATGTTGTGCGAAGTGGCGCACGGCACCATCAACGTCTGACCATTCATCTGTATGAACTCCTGCTGAGCCTGAAGAGCCTGCGAAGGTCGTACCTGGGATGTGTTGAATGTGACTTGCTGATTCGGATTAACGCTGGCGACGATCGGACTTAGCTGATTGCCGAAGGACGTCGAGCCATTGACGAGAAATTGTCCGTTGTTCGGTGACAAGAATTGCGCACCGGTGGCGTGCTGATGAATTATCTTGCCGCTGGTGGCTTGGGGCGCTCTTATGACCATGCCGGCTGGTCCCGTTGCCAGAATACCCTGACCCGGACTGAATATTCCGCTGTGACTCTGCACCGGTGTCAGTACGTTCTGTCCATTGACGTTCTGTATCTGCAGCTGCATTCCAAGATTCCCGGTGTCCTGGAGAAGCGTCGTTGTGCCGTCGGCCGACATTACCATGCTGCCCAGACCCGGCACGATGAATTGCTGAATGGTCGGAAAGTTTTGCACCATTCCCGTCGTGCCGCTCAGAAGATTCACTGGTTGCAGCAGATTTATCTGCTGGGAGGGTTGACTGTTGGTAATTATCTGCTGGGTGTTGAACTGAGTCGTCTGAGCGCCGCCTGTCTGGCTGTTCATCACCAGTTGTGCTGGACCGCCGCCCTTGCCGGGAACGATCGTCAGGGCCTGAAGCATCTGCCCTCCGAGGCCCGGCGACTGGAAGTTCTGTTGGGCGAAGTTGGACTGCGACTGAACGAGCATACTCGCTCCGGTGTTTTGCTGGGACGGAGCGTAGTGCACTATCGGACTGACGTTCTGACAATTGTTCTTGCGCTTCTTGTAAACCTTCCTCTTGTTGCTTATCCCCGTCTCCGTCGATATCATTCCGCTCTGTCGGCCATTCGTCATTCCCTGACTCGCACCGCCGAGATTTCTGCCGACCTCCTGATTGGCCTCGATTATCGACTGGCTGTTCTGCAGAACGTTTCCTGTCGCCATAGCTAGATGCGGTATCTGAACGTTCTGACCAATTCCGTCCATGGTCATCATGCCCGGTTGTATGAGGACTGGCGTCTGGATGGTATTCACGAGTACGGTCGGTTGACCGATTATCTGCTGGCCGACACCGACCGGCGGCATGACTTGACTGACGGCCGCTGAGACATTAGTCACCATCGGCGATACAGACAAGGGAGGCATACCGTTACCGCTTGAAATGATCTTGGTCGGAGCTGGAGGAGGTGGCATGACGCTCCCGATTCCTGAACCACCGGTGCTCGCCATTATAAGCTGACCACCGCTCGAGACGAGGATGTGCCCGGGTGGAAAAGAGGCTGCTGCAGCCGCAGCTGCTGCTGCTGCCGATGCTGTGCTTGTAGTTTGTTTCAGTATAGTTCCACCGGACGTAGCGAGTACATTGTGAACTTGGATATTCGATTGTTGATGCATATGTTGTTGCTGTTGCTGTTGCTGTTGCTGTTGCTGTTGCTGTTGCTGTTGCTGTTGCTGTTGCTGTTGCTGTTGCTGTTGCTGCTGCTGCTGCTGCTGCTGCTGTTGCTGCTGCAGTTGCTGCAACTGTTGCTGTTGTTGGTGCTGTTGGTGTTGTTGTTGTTGCTGTTGTTGATTATGCTGGACTGTAAGAGCTGAACTCATTTGAGGCACTTGTATGCTGCTCACAACACTTTGTACCATTTCCAATGGAGACTTGGAGACATGTGTATTTTCGGCCGAATTTGAGACAATCATTGTCACACTCGTCGTCGACAACACGATTCCCGTCGAGTAATTAGCGGTCGGCTCGTGTTGTTGACGACCCGATGGCTTGCCGTGTCCGCAAATTTTAGTTACACTCTTTCTATTGACCAATGTCGATGGTGTGTTTATGGAGACCGTCGCCGTGTTGGCTCTTCCGGCGAGTACCGATGTGATCGTGTTGCTGCTGAAAGTGTGACCGCTCGCCATTGTCGTGACAACCGTCGTAGACGCGACAAGACCCCGTTCGATTATGGGATCGCGTTCATTTATACTTATCGCCGAGTCAGTTGTATGTTGTTGGTTGATATCCATTTTGGTGTGAGTCGCTTGGCTGATCGAACGCACGGACAGGTGGGAAGGCACATTCTCGGAAGGCAGCAGAGACACAAAAGTTTGGGATGACGATGGACTTGGCGAGATGCTGCTTGATACCGAGGTCGTTGTTGGATATCTGTTCGAATTCGTAGAGATGCTCGTATGAAGGGAGGGTCGACGATTATGGTGAGGCTGCTGCTGCTGTTGTAGCTGTTGTTGCTGCTGCTGCTGCAGCTGTTGCAGCTGTTGCAGCTGTTGCTGTTGCTGCTGTTGCTGCTGTTGCTGCTGTTGCTGCTGTTGCTGCTGTTGCTGCTGTTGCTGCTGTTGCTGCTGTTGTTGCTGTTGCTGCTGTTGCTGCTGTTGCTGCTGTTGCTGCTGTTGCTGCTGTTGCTGCTGTTGCTGCTGTTGCTGCTGTTGCTGCTGTTGCTGCTGCTGCTGCTGCTGCTGCTGCTGTTGTTGTTGTTGTTGTCGATGATGCTGCTGATGTTGCAGCTGCTGCTGCTGCTGCTGCTGCTGCTGTTGTTGTAGCAGCTGCAGCTGTTGCTGCTGTAGCTGCTGTTGCGGCTCTTGCGGTTGTTGCTGCTGCGACTGTAGCATCTGTTGCTGTTGTTGCTGCTGCGCTTGTAGCGTCTGTTGCTGTTGTTGCTGCTGGGTCTGTAACGTCTGTTGCTGCTGTTGCGGTTGCTGGTGTTGTTGCTGTTGCTGTTGTTGTTGATCTTGATGAGAGGCCAAGACCTTGCAATTTTCGAAAGCTCCAGGAGCGAGTGAATGATGTCCCGGGCTCGACAAAGTTGGCGTCGAGGTGCAATACGTGTAAGGAGTTCCAGGCTGTGAGTGGCTCTGTGACGTCGAAGCCTCGGTCTGAATACGCGCTGTTTCAGCTTGCGAAATGGTCCAATTAGAGTTCGGTGGACTTTCAAAATTGCCCGGACTGCTACTGCTGCCGACAGGGGAGCCGTGACTCGTGCTCACCGTGCCACCTTGAATCGGTCGTGGATCGATCACCGTCTGACCGCTACTGCTCAGAGGAAATCTTTCGGCGAACGTCGAAGATGTCACAGGATCTTCCCGTTGATCGGGTCGAGGCTGGTAATTCTGACGATCGTCCTCGGGCCTATACTGATCCTGCAACGAAGACTGAATATCGAGCTTGTTGACGTAGCCGCACTGCTTGTAGCAAGAACCATTCTCCGTCTTCTCCCCACCTACACCGGGCGTCACGCTGCTGTGCACCACGATCGGGCAGTTCGACGAAACGTTCTTCGCCAAGTTACTACCGAGGCACAACGTTTTTTGCTGTTGAATGTAGACTCCAACCTCGGCGTTCTCAACACCAACCGCCGTGCTCGCGGGATTTTCCATTTGCTCGATCCTACCACTGTTGCTTATATTTGCGTCGTTTCTGATCTGCGAGCTACTGACGCCTGTCTGTCTCGATATCGTGCTGTTCAAAAGAGCCGTTTGCTGGGCGAGATATCCACTCGGATCCTCGAGAAACGAGGGACTGTTGCCGCTGTTCTTCGCCGTCGTACCGATTTGATTATCCGCTTGCGACTTGGTCTCGTCGAACTTGTCGCGAACACCGCGACCCGACTGATCCAGGGCGTTACAGCCACGGGTTTCGCCCAGTGTGTGATGCTGTCGTTGCTTCTTGTTGGTGGTCTTGCCGGACTTCGGTTTCTTCCTCGCAACTTCCTCGGTCCAAGCGAACACCGGCGGAATGTGCTGATGCAACGGTGGTACGCGATCGAGACTGTTGCAGGCGGCATCCGGCATCGACAGAGACTGATTCTGAATCTCGCTTTGGTAGGCGGCTCCGACGTTGCCTCGCATCAATTGCTGTTTATGCTGCTTGTGATGCTGCCACATCGCCGTTACCCTGGAATTTTGCTCGGGCTGGGCGCCCTCGTCGATCTCGCGACCGTCACTCGAGCCTCGTCCACCGTGAGCCACAAGTCCGAACTGCTGGTGCATCACCACTTTCGGCTCGATCTTCGCTGGGCCAGTCGGCTTCGTTCGCTCGTGGCAATTCTCCTTCGCGGTCGACACAAGTTGATCCTGCGAATATATCCTTTGCTGGACGTCGCAACCGTTGTGTACCGCGTTGCCGTTCTGTACAATCTTGTTGCTCTGCATCACGGTTTGATTATGCAGCATTATCTGATGCTCCATTATGTCTTTGCTATTGTCGTCGACGTCGCCGATCGACTGGACACGTATGTATCTCTCCTGAATGTCTCGCTGATCGACGTCGCCGACGATTCTCGGACTGCCGTTACCTTGGTGAATAATTCCATCGATATTACGATTGTTCATCGTTTGATTGGGATATTGCTGGGCATCGTACAAATCGCGTACGTGCTGCTGTTGCTGCTGTCGTGGAATTTGCATCAGAAAATTTTCATGACCATCGTTTTGTACGACGTGCTGCTGTTGCTGGCGCATACCAGGCGGTATTTGATGCTGCTGCATAGAATGCTGTTGTACTTGACTTAATTGCGGCTGCGTACACATTTCCGTTGACGTCTGGGATGTCTGCATGTGATGAACGAAACTCCCGTCCAAGTGCTGAATAATGTAGCTTTCATTGTTATTACTATTATTATTGTTATTGTTATTATTATGTCGTTGTTGCTGCTGTTGCTGCTGCTGTTGAAGCAGCAGCTGGGGATGATGCTGTCGATTAGCGTCCTGCATCAATACTTGCTGTTGCTCGATATTATGCTTTTGAATATTATGCTGCAGGTGAATCTGCTGTTGAAGTATGTGCTGCTGGGGTTGCATTGCGTGAAGCGGCTGTTGGTGGAGAGGGCCAGCGTAATGCTGCTGGGTCAAGTGATGATTGGCGACGATGTTTTGCTGTTGTCGCTGATCCTGCTGACGATGCAACATCTGCATCTGCTGATGTTGAACCGACTGCTGATTCGCCATACCGTCCACGTGTGTACCACGCTGATTTATTGTCAATGCGTTCCCCATCAGCATACTTCCCATACCGTGGCTATGCAATCTCTGTTGGGAATTTCCAATTCCGCACAGACCCGCATTTCTACTGTTGACAGACTGGTGATTCATCTGTTGATTTATTTGCTCGAACTGGGTATTGCCCATTCCTCCCGACCATGCCTGTAAATACAAATACATTGAATTAGTGAATGTCGAAGGGGAACGCGTGCAAAACGCACTGTCAACAGTTCGAGCTACGAACAGCGAAATTTTCAAACCTGAGAATTTTTTGATATCAATGACGGTTGAAGAGGTCGACCCACCGATGGCTCAGGAGCAATCGGCGTGTCACGGTGTCCAACAATCTGCGTTCCCGTAACGGTCACCGGGCAAAGATCGCCCGCGACCCCAGCCAGTTTCCTCTTCTTTTTTTTACTCGAGCCATCTGTAAACACACATTTCGGAATTCGTTATTATTTAATGTCCCAATTATTCAATATTTTCCTATCATACTACTTCACCATTGTTAATATTATTTCTATTGAAACACTTTGACATTACGATACTTTGTCATCGCAATATCGTTATCCAAGATCAATCCGCATTACCCTTTCTCAACTGTTCAATGAAATCCGACGAGTTCGGTGAGTCCGAATCGCCGTGTATGTTTCGTATCGACGTCGAGGCCCCTGTCGATGAGACGTTCGGTGTGCAAGAGGCAACCGGACTCGCGGCACCCGTCGTCGACAAAAGTTTCCTCTTGTGATTGCACAGCTTGTTCATTTCTCGTGTTTTGCCCTGAACCGGGCTCCAAGGACGTGTGGCTACCTGCCAACAGAAATAAAACACCAGACATCAGCGACAATCCCATGTACACAAATTATAAATACAGGTATATCTAAAAAAAAATAAATAAATTCCCAAAAAAAAAAATACAGCGTCTCGCATATCCCTCCAGAGACAATGGTAATCCGTCCGTGTGTGAGAGTCATGCGGGACCGGTTTCGCTGCCCGAGTACTCGACTCTCGCTACAGAGTGCTGGCAAGAGTAAACGGGGCTGCTTCGGTGCTGCAAATTAGTCGCAGAAGCTTCGGTGCCAAGTGCCATAACTCATAAGTGCAGCTCACGCATTATCTTCGGTTCGCCTCCAACTTTGGGAAGAAAAAAAAAAAAAAAAAAAAAAAAAAAACCCCGAAGATGAAGAAAAAAATGATTCTCTACCGGAGGACCTAGCGAGACCTCTCGTTTTGCCGTGTATCTCGCT
This sequence comes from Listrodromus nycthemerus, assembly GCA_963978505.1. Classification (NCBI taxonomy): domain Eukaryota; kingdom Metazoa; phylum Arthropoda; class Insecta; order Hymenoptera; family Ichneumonidae; genus Listrodromus; species Listrodromus nycthemerus. The sequence goes on from OZ021683.1 coordinate 3,020,453, forward strand.
GGCATGTCAACTCCCCGTGTAGTCTACTCGGGCATTCGCGCGCGCGCTGCTATTCTCTCGCCCCAATCGCCTCACGCTCCACCGTACGAGAGAGCTTCTCTCCAGCCTACAGCTCACAGCATGTTGTTTGTACTATATACGAACGCGTACAGCGTGATATCCCGTACCTACAACTACGCTCTCCCGTGGAATCTCGTCCGTCCGCGTCAGGGGTGCTCACTATTCTTAATCCGCTGTACATATTATATCCCTCAACTTTAACGACCTACCTCAACCGTGCATCGTCATTCTCGATTCTACCAAGGATTCCCGTCTCACGCGTCAAACTTATTCTACACGGAAAACCCAACAATTTTACCCTCCAAGAGCCTCGACTGTTTCAGGACACTTGGATCATGTTGAAAGAAAAAAAATAAAATTTTGTACTCATAGTTCTGTCTTTAAAAAATTAAATGTTGAAATATGGGTAAGATTTTTTTTTAGTTAGGAATTATCGGTCGAGTCGCGTCAGGTGGGATTGTTATCTTTAGTGTGGATGTTCTCGATAGGAATTCTTCGGTAGATACGATGTAGATTACTTTATTTTGTGTGTATATATTTGTGTTGAGAATTTTTTTTCTTGTATGGGAATAAATGAAGAAAAATTGTTTTGTGGCCATCACCGGTTTCCCATTTGACTCTGTGCCAGGCTCGACTTTAAATTCAATCGTATTCGATTATGTGGTCCGGACCATTTTTTTTAACCTGAGTGTGGTAAGGAAATCAAATTTCGAGGCTACCATTGGTTTCCTCCTTCTTCAACTTTACAACAAAGTCGATTCTGCAACTTCAATCCAGTGTATATTTTCCCTCAAAACGAGGACACTTTCGTTTCTCCCCAATTCCTCAACGTTCCAGAAGCAAGATATAACTTAAAAAAAAATAAAATAAAAATAAAAATTTCCAAGCAAAAAAAAAATTAAATTTACCCCATCAGCGTCCAAAGAGTCCACGTCGTAACTCAATCATGTCTCTGATGACTGATTCCTCATTCATTCTTCTCTCAACTCAATGCCTAATTTAATCTACTAAATTAAATTAAAAAAAAAAAAAAAGAAAAAAAAACCTCATCAAGAAAAAGCATCAAGCGACTCTCGTCTTTGACAAAAGAGCCGAAGGTCTGATCGAATCACCGGTTGGTAATCATTGATCGTAGCAGCGTGGTAGTCGCGAAATGAACCATATTGAAAACAGTGGCCGAGCTTTGTGTTCGATGGCGTGGCGAGGCAAAGCCGGCGTTCGCACGTGGCGACGATCTTGGCAGAGCAGCGAGTCAAAACGAGGGGTGCTGGAAAGAGCATCGTGCACCTAAAGAACGACGGAATGCAGTCCTAGTGGCTCTCAACTTGATTCCACTCTTAATTCACACGTTCGGTTGTTGGCTTCGCGGACGGGCGAAGCCTCGAAGCGGCAGCATCTCTGCCGTCTCACAATGTTAAATACAGCCAGCTGCGATAGTCCCACCAACCGTCTCCCTATACTGTGCATATGATTGTACAGTATGAACACTTTCCGACGGTGCTGCCCGGCGCTCCTCGTAGAGTCGACGCCCGCCCCGCACGACTCTGGCCCGGTGGTCAACGCACGTCAACTTCTGCGCAACTCGTTTCTCACTCGAGGGTTGAGCCATCAGGGACCAGATTTTTCTATAAGCGCGACGTACACATGCTTCGAGCCGTGATATGAAAGAGGTCGCGTTAAGCGATTCCGGCCACTCTGTATCGATTTCGGTCAAACAATAAAACACATTATTTCATCTATTTTATTTCCATGGCAATAAAAATAATCGAGGAGGTCCGATTTTTTTATTCTCAGAGGTATTTTTTTTTTTGTCGAAACAAAGAAAAATTGTACGACTTTGATATAAAAAAATAAAATAAATTATATACTTTTTTTTTTGGGTGGATCCTACGGAAATTAAATGGAGACTTTATTTTTTTTTTTTTTTATGAGAGTATTTGAATAAATTCTGATTCGAAATTAGCGTGTGGGAAAATTCCTCGGATTTGAGAATTAAAAAATTAAGGAACTTACATTTTTTTTTTTTCGAGTAGAAGAAAAAAAGATGATCTTAGGAATTTGAATGCAGCGTCGATAGAAGATTAAATTGAAATTCTTAAATGGTTGTGTATGCAAATTTTCCGCCGGTTCTGCTGCTGCTGCTCGTCGTAGAATCGACGCCTTTCCCTCCACCAATCTACCTCGGTGGTCAACGCACGTAAACTTCTGCGCAACTCGTTTTTCATTCGCATCGAGGGTTGAACCATCAGAGACCAGATTTTCAATATACCGCAAATTCATGCACGGCGCCGCAATGGGGGAGAAACAAGTTCTCGCATCACCGGATTAAGGTCGATTCCATAAATATACATTTCATTTTTATTCTCCACGACAATAAAAAGATCAAAAAAAAAATATATTCACCGCGATTCATTGTTCTCACAAGTGTTCTCACCGCAAAAAAAAATTCCCGAGCCGCGTACAAAAAAATGGTAGAACTTAAAATTTTCCCTTGAATAAAAAATATGAAATAAAATATTATCTACTTTTGTTTTTGTGATCATTGATACTCGAATGTACCCTTGATAAATCCTCGATGAAACCCGAGCGCTAGTAAAATGAGTGTTAATTTTTATTTGCATTGTAGATTCCCATCGAAAAAAAAAATTAATCTCGTCGCAATCCGCAACTCTATTTTCAAGCATCACGGCGAATTCAACTTACAAAGAAAAAAAAAACTATGTAGATGATATTGAAAGAAAGCTATTCGTTACAGGAAGAAATGTTTTTATGTTCCGCAGCGCCATTTCCCCGAATAGTAATCCGACCGTCCATCGTCTCTATTTATATCTGGCTACTTCGAAGCTCGCCGAGCATTTTAGTCAAGCGACCAAGCGAATCGTATATCCGACTTGACCTTCAATGCGCCGAACGCTTCGATCCGAGAAATCCCCTCCGTCGAAGCTGGAAAGCTAACGTACATAATTTCCTCGAACGATGACGCAACAAGCCGGGCATTACAAAATGGACGTATCGACGGCGCGGCCGAACAAGCGAGTTTGGGGCGAGCGAGTATCGCGAGACAATGTCGTCGGGTGTAACGAAAGATTCGCTCGTCGGGTCGTTAGCGATGGACGAGGATAGAACGTCGACGCGTGTCAATCGCTGGAGAGGGAGACGGGCATGGAGTGGCCCACATAGTGAAGCAGTAGCGGCAAAGTCGGGCGGGGAGCCGATGCAGACGTTAGAGCCGACGGGGAAAGAGACGGAGCGGCAACGGTTAGAGAAGCCGCCGCGGCGAAAGCGACTGCCAGCCGGCAGGTCGATATCAGCCCCGAGCAACCACCAGACATCTACCGACCATTCACAAAACATTCACCTCAAGTGTCCGCGAGAGTTGTGGCCGCCGAATATATATCTACGCGCGCTCGCTTCGCCCGTCCATCTTTTTTACCGGCTGCGCGCTTAACCTCACACGTCCATTTCTCAAAAAATCCCTCCCCGTGTAACGTCGCGATTATTGCATCATCGATTCTGCGTTTACGAATGTTTTTTATTCGCAGGTGATAAAAGAACGATTCGACGGCAGGAAGGTTCGCTTTTGGGAGGAGAGAAACACTGCGGAGACGGAGGAGAGAGGGAAAGATTAACTTACCTTGGGGTCGAAGTTGAAAGCTCGTTCGGGTCTGAGCGGACATTCCAGGCCGCACTTGCATGTTCCCGGAGTTGTTAGGTACTCCTTCAGTTGCCCGAGGGAACCCAGCGCCGTACTGCTGGGACTGAAACGAAAAGATTACGGTCAGATTAATCACAGCAAATATCCACGTCGCTACGTAAGACATTGGATTTTTTCTTTATTTAGACAGCACTTGCGATGCTGGTGAAACGAGGGACTGTCCTGAAAACTTTGAAAATTCACCAGTAGAATTTTTTTTATTCGTGTAATATTATTTTTTTTTTTTGCAAGTTTATATTGAATCGTAAATCGATTGTTTCAGGAACCTCGAGAGAACCTCAAGAGCGTGTGACTTACCACGGTCGGTAACGAAAACTACAATAAAATTCTTCATCAATATTTTCTTTGAAAGAAAAGTTAAAAATTCAATTTTTATCTCGAGCCGAATGGGCATCGTTTGGACAAATTTGTCTGCCGTGTAACAGAATTTATCGCATTTTTCGCAGGGGACATCTAACGGTGCGTCGAATAGCCGTGAGAATAAACTTGGAAAGTCATTCGTTCATTGGAGGGATGCGCCGTTTAAAACTCAGGAAAATCGCCCGCTCGAGATCACACAGCAGGCTCGAGACGGTTATTTCGGATTTGCTTGTTATTTTCATCGCCGAATCTCCGTCCGGCCCGTTGAAGGGGATCGCACAATAGGGCTGCCAATGACTGGCGGTCGAGCGACGACCGCGCCATCTCGGGGCATTGCGGATCAACGACCCGCTCGCGGCACCATCGGCCGAAGGAATGCGGAAGTAACCGAAAACATATCTCTCTTCGAGAACACACCAGCCAGGCCGCAGTCGTAAAATCATTCCCCTTTGCAAAATTGCTGTAATAGACGCCGATTCAGTATACACGATTTTTCCCACTAATCCGACGTCAAATGTTTTATAAACTCGAGTGACATGAAAGGAAAAAAAATAAGACTCGTCGGGCTTCATCAAATGCTTGAAAGCGAAACATTAATTTTGTCTGAGCGAATGCGGTCTCTCGGTTCGTTGCGCCACGCCCCTCCCTCGCGAACCAACTGCCTCTGTACCGCCGCTTGTGGCCTCACTTAGGTACAAAAGCTGCTACTTAGTTTACCTTCACAACTTCATTCCGAGTGTCTACTTTTTTTCCAGAAAAAAAAAACAAACAAACACAATCAAAAGAAAAAATTACTTGGGTCTCAGGGAATTATCCGTGAGTGCAAAATGGCTGCCTCGGTCGAACGAGCTTGAAGAATATTATTATTATCGTTGTCATCCGTTGATATGGGACAAAGTGAATTTCTGTAAATGTCGAATTTATTTTATTGAATTTAGGTCCGAATTATTAATGCACAAGAGCTCGGTCGTTCTCAGACGGTGGAAATCTACGTGAGAATCAGAGAGGAGAAAATCTGCCTCTGTGTTGCCGCTTGTAGCTTCACTCAACAAAGAAAAAAAAAAGTTGCCACGTAGTTTACCTTCGTAGCTTTGTTCCAAGTGCGTCCACTTTTTTTTTTTGATGAAAAAGGGAACCAGAGGAAAGAAAAAAGCTACTTTGGTCTCTGGGAATTATTCATGAGTGCGATACATTATTCATGGGTGTAATTTCGAGGTTAAAGAACACAATTATATCAAGCCTGACCAGTATTGTTATTATCACCAATTTGCATCGCATACAGGGCGGCCTGTGCAAAATCATTTTTGTTTGAATATCATTTCAAGGTATCGCGACCACCGTTGAAGAGTTAATATAAAATCGGTAGTTTTGATAAACAGTTGAACCCTCAAATTCAATTCTGTAAACATGCCTCTATGTAACTCAGCCAGTGCGCTGCTCAAGGAACAAAACAAAACTCCTAATCTGTAAACAAAGTTCCCCAAACATAACGAATCGAATGTACGTACAAAATAATATCTCACAAAATGTAACTCAGAACTTTAGCTAACCAGTTGACCTCTAACCTCTGAGGTCAAAAACGTTAATCCTGAAAGCATCCGTATCAAGTGAAATTTAATCTTTGGCCAAGACTTTGTCAGTGCGCCGGTTAGAGAACAAAATCAATACCTCGTCGAACAATTATTATAATTCAGCGAATTTAATCTTCGCTGCATCATTGAATTTCCTGTAAAGAAAAAAAAAGTCTTTGTAGGTTGCAAAAATGTTTGAACAGAGAATCACTCAACGCGGCCATTTTGACTGCTCGATTCCTCATCGAGCTTTCGTCCCATGCGCTATCTTCAGGAATCATCCATATTTAACCGTATCTCGTGTGCCCTGCAACAGACAGCGATAATCTCCGGGAGGGTATCGGAGACCATCGTAAAAGGCCGTAGACGGTTGAGCGAGTTATATCCGGCGGCGGGATGTACGCGAAGGGACCAGCGGTAGATATTCATCGAGGACGGTTATTGGCGGAGGTTATATCGGTCGTGAGTTTAGTTCGCTTAATGGCCGCCGGAGCGTGGAACGAGGGGGAAAAAAAAAAACAAACCGCGAGCGGATCGTTGCCGAAGCTGTACAGTGGCTCGGGCCAGGATTGAGGTACACAGAGTAGCGCATAAGTGGTGTGTAGCGGTTGCAGGCGAAGCGATAGGAGGAAGGGTGCGACAAGTTATTGATTACCAACTCGGACACGCGGGCGGACGCGAGCGAGCGGGTGACTGGCCCGTCGCCCGAGTGATCAAGAACGTCACCTCCTCCGCCGCTGCTGCTGCGCCGGGCGCCGTCGGGCGTCGAGCGTCTAAACTACCTGTCAACTGTTATCGGCGAGCAGGGGAAAGCGGCGGGATTGGTGGAGAGGGGAGGGGCGAGCGAGAGAGGAAAAAAAACGGGCGCGAACGGTCAAGTCCAAACGGATGCGTGCGATATACATTGAAGGTGTTGTGGAAGGGGAGTGGTGGGGGAAGCGTCGCAGTCAGGCGGGAAAAAAATGTTGCTCGAGTACTACTCGGAGGTTAATTCTGGCGAGGCGCCGGCGACGACGAAATTATTGTACAATGGGTCTGAAGCGTATCGGCGGTGTGTAACTTAATGAGGCTTCGGTAGGGTGCGAATGCGAGCAGGAGAACAGTGGCGACTTCGTCCACCGAGGCCGGAACTCGAGATCGTATCGGCCAAGGCTCTCCCTTCTGTGGGGAGACGGTTGTAGCGCGAGCTGGCCGTGTGCTTCGCTACACCGAGGAGAGGGGGGTTTCCTCGTATTTTTCGGCAGTGGTCGGGCAGAGCGCGCCGCATCAGCGCACCGGGCGGCGAGGCGTCGTACTAGCCGAGGCGATCACAATCGCCAACCGTCCGGCATTGTGTTTCTTGTTACGGCACACCGTACAGACCTGCTGGTATTATGTGGACGGGGCATGTTCGAGAAGGAAAAAAAAAGAAATGAAAGGGAAGAAAAAAATAAACCCCTCGCAGTTACCTCGTCATGAGACTGTGACTCGCGATGAGTCAGGCTCGGCTGATATAACAATAATGATATTCAATCGTAACCAGCGTCTTTCGGAACGCGCCGAAATTCACGAGCGGGAGCGAGAGGGAGAGGGAGGGAGGGAGGGAGAGAGAGAGAGAGAGAGAGAGCGATCTCGTGGGAATGAAAAGTTGTAACACGAGTGGAGTGTGTTTCTACCGTGGAATCCCGAGTGTGAACGATCTCCCCACGGTAAGATCGAGCATCCAGGCGTTATTCGTCGTTGTCGTGAAATTTGCGAGACAATGGACGTGATTCCGATGATGGCGTCCGATCGGGTCACGCGCTGCGGTTCGCAGATGGTAAAAGTATGAGCAAAAGAAACATTTGTACTTCTTCGATTTCGGCGCCACTGTGACTTTAGCATCCGACCAACTCGCCTCGTGTAGGACGAGCCGTGACGTTAATATTTTTTTTTCTATGATTTCATGACTCGAGGTTTTTTTTTGTTTTTTTTTTCGATAGGCCAGTGTCGTACCGAAGAAGGCGTGAAGCAGCATCGTCGTAAGACAAAAGTCCCTAGCCACAGAAGCGAGTGTATCTGGGTCAAGAGAAAACCGGTTGGTCAATCCATCCCGAATCTTGAGATTGCAGCCACACTGAACGTGCGCCTTGAGATTGTTTTCGAGTGAAATATATATATCAGATACGAATTGGTTTGTACCGAAGAGCTAACGAAAAGGCCGCGTCGGTGTACGAGCTGCGAAGGACAACCGGTGGGAGTCGATGAATATAAAGAGAAAAAGAGAGAATAATTAATAAGAGTAGTCCGAGCGTGGAATAAGCGACGCGGCACAACTTCCACGAACGCACAGGCACAGGCGCGCGCATGTCGGCCGGGTGGGGAGACGGGAACTTGCGAGCGCTGTGAAACGGTTGGTGTTCGCGCTGCTCGTCGCCCAATGGCCGGCGCTCTGTTTTAGCTGGAGATTGAAATAGCGGCGGAAGAGGGGAGGCTTGTTGTCAATCGACAAACGATTTCCACCGAGCTATAGGTGAATCTATTTTTCTACGACGCAAGAGGTTGCCATCGAGGCCGCGCTACAGCGTCCAACATTGACACAGGCCCGTGCGTTCCTTCATTCATCCGTTTCTCTCGCTACACTCGAGACTTATTCCAAGTTAATTTGGGACGTATCGCCCACGCTGCTTCACCCACTCATCTTGCGTTAATGAATTCACATGTTTACGTCACTGGCTACGCTTAAAAAAAAAAAAAAAAACCGTGATAATAATATTTACAAAAATTCTCGGCGTCACATTTTCCACCACTTACGGTCGAAAAATTTTATTCTCGACCGGACCGGCGAAAAAAATCCTGGAAATACGGCACTCGCCTCTTGACAAACCTACTTGATAAAAAAAATTAAAAAAATAAAACCAAAACTAGCGTGTTTCTCGTATGTCACACCCAATTAAAAAAAAAAAAAATTCAAGTACAGCAGGAAGCTAAAAACAAAAATGGCGATACGTGTCCAAAGTACTTGGAACTTATCTCCGACGCATCTAGCGACGGAAACGGATTATCGGACGGAGACTTTTTTTTTTAAATAAATAACTATCAGACATTACAGCTTAACAATGTCATCATAACCTAAAAATGAACCAACGTATTTGTATAAACCGTACACAAAAATTGTCCCAAGGCCAAATAACCTGTCTGTATCTAAAAAAAAAAAAAAAAAAATTAATAAAAAAAAAATCGCCAACATTGAATAAACCCACGTACCATTGAGAACCTCATTGTCGTCGTTGCGGCCGCGTTTAACTTTACAAGCTTGCAACACCGCGAGCAATAGTCGGGCCTTGAAAACGCCCCCCCCCCCCCCTCCACCGCTCGACGGCCCAGCTAGCAGCGGAGGCCTCGTTAAGAGATTTCATACGATTGAATCCGTGGATCGGAGGTCGAGGCCACCGATCGCCGCGGCACTGCTTGAAGTGGCAGGAAACACATGCCTCGTCGCGCGATTTCTCGCTCGGAAACGTTTCCAACGCGAATAACCGCCGCGAAAACTATCCACCGTAATATAATACGTACACCGATCCGTAGAATGGAAGATTTATGCGTCGGAGATCGTGACACTTGTGCGACATCTTGGCATCTCATAAATAAATTTCATTCGCCTCCCCTGCTACGACTCCTCGCACCGTCGCGCCATCTAGCTGCCAATATATATATATATATATAGAGGCAGCTGTATCACTCTATATATATATATATATATATATATATATATATATATATATATATATATATATATATATATATATATATATATATATATAGTGATACTGAGAGTTTATTGTTTTCACGGCGTAATTCCTTTGTCTCTTATTTACACGGGGATACTTCATGATGCGAATAAATTGTCGGGACAGGGGCGTTAGGTTGAAAGGCGTTTTCAATCGAGAGAATTATTCGATCGTTGAGACGAGACGAAAGTGAGCCAAGGACGTGCCGAAAATACGGGCAAAGCCGGAGGAGTCGACGTGGCGCGCCGCGAGCGCCGCCATGATTGAAACGCGGACGGTCGTGCTCGAGTGCGACACACGCGACGATTTCTCGGCCAATCAACGGCTCAATGAAATAACAAAGAGAATCCAGATTGGCTCGCTTGTTTGCAATTGACGTGAGGGGAGAGGGGGGGGGGAGCATTGAATGGGGAAAAAAAAAATAAAATTAAAATTTTTTAATAGGCACCTTGTGGATCGTCTCGGTTGCGGAGGATTCTTGCGAGGTTACGTAACCAGTGGCAAATTAGTCGTGCGACAATACGATCGTAACGATTTCCGTGTTTTGCGACTGCGGACAAAGCAGTTCGGTCGGGCGCCGTTTAGCGAATGACTAGACGACTCGTCGAACGAAGAATACACCGTGACTAATCGTTGCGCATGCGCGTCATTAAATGTCCGCCGCTTGGGCGCGGGAATCGCCATAAATGCCGATAGATTTCAAACCATTCTCGATTTGGGCGCTCATTTCTGTTGTAATTGTTTCGTTGTACGTCGAGTGAATCTGACGATGATATTTTTATTAGGTTTTGTAGGATTTGAAACGGCCTAGGTTGAGCGAAAAAATTCTGCAATTATAAATAGGATATTAAATTAGTATAATTTACCGAACGCGAGTATTGTGGCGTTTTAAGAAGATCTTGTGTGTGGGAAGTCGAGAAGTTTCGGTGTTGAATGTAAAAATAACGAATTCGGAGGGTCCGACAGGCTGGGCTTATATAGCGAGAATTGACCGCTTCGGTTGCGAGAGCGACGCGTTAACTCGCCATCTCGCGGCCAACCGTAGAACTTTGCCTCGAGCTAAGGATTTCGCGGTACAATAAATTCTAATTTTCCGCCACATTTTTCTCACTCAACGAAAAAATAAACTTCATGCACCGCACGTACATTATCAGCGAAAAGGGCGATTTAATGAGAGTTTGAACGCTTTTTCATTGGTACAAAATTTGGAAGAAGTTTGACTATATCAAAGGTGGCAAAAAATATTAATTTTTTATAACGATAATATTATCGAAAACTTGTTAGCAAATTACTAAAAAAAATCGTTCTGCAGACAACCAGTAAACCGTTTTTTCATCTTTTTGAGTGAATTAAACATTTTCCTCGAAGCCACATGATTGTTTTCAGAATTTCTCGACTACGAAACTGTTGGCGCAATCGCCTCGAAACTTTTTGCGTGAACTTCGATACTGAAGCGTATCCAAACCAAAAAAAAAAAAATATTAAAATCTAAAATTGAATTCTACACAAATCAAGGAATTCATTCTTAATACGTCTGATTTTCTTGAGATTTTTGGCTCATCTCCAAGTACCGAGATTTCAATCGAAGGAAACTTTTCGTTGTTAGCGTACGTGCGATGCATCCTGAACCGTCCATACGTTTCTGATCTCCAATCGCGATCGACCACGATAAATTTTAATGGACTCTGAATTCCGCTTGCGATAATTTTATTCTGTCCTACCTGAAACGCATAACGAAATGTGGCTATCGGGATAAACTCAAAGACCAAAGTCGAGGTAAAAGTCGCTAATACCTTATGTATATGATGACGTTGTTGGTCGATATTCTCTTCCATCCGCGTGGCTCTCTAATTGATATCGGCTGTTGCGACGCCTGTTGTTGCTGCTGTCGCCGTCTCTGATGATGCCGATGAGTCACGACACTATCGTCCACAGTCAAGTTAACATTGCTGTTCTGATGCGCGATAACTTGGCTCATCGAGCTAGTCGCCTGCTCCCCGAAAACACTACCCGGCAAACGGTCGCGTTCACAGGCAGATCGAACTTGGCACTCGGGACTGTCGAGTATGCTCGCGCTGCTCCTTCCGCTCGTGCTGCCGGAGCTGCTGCTGCTGTTGCTGCTGTTGCTGATGCACGAGGATTCGACGATGTCCAACGAGGCCGAGCAACAGCGTCGATCGGGGGTCGCGTTGCAACGCTCGAGGCTTCTCTCCCGATTGTTCCTTCCCTCGAGCGAGTCATCGTCCTCGACGATCTTACCGTTTCCATCTATTTTACAATTATCTAGATTCTGACCGATCCTCCTCGAGTACGTGATCCGTCTCTGTCCCTTGAAAGTCGACGCGATACTCGACTCGGAACCGGAAGACGAGGATGATCCAACGTTGCCGCCGATCGAGCCCGTCGCGCTGACCAGCGCCGCGCCATCCGCGCCGATCCCGTACGAGCACTCCGGCCCCAGAGCAACGCCATCGTAGCTCAGATTGTCGACGGTCTTGCACGGCAGCACCGCCGATACGCAAACTCCGTTCCCTAAATTTTGAAAATCCCTCTCGTTATTGCCCTTCGCGACAACGCCAGCGTTGCCGGATGGCCCGTTCGATTTCCAAGTCGTTACCGTCGACGGATCCTCGTCGCTCTTGCCGCTCAGACTGTCCCGATCGCTTTGCGAGGGACTCTCGGAACGGGAAAATAATTCGGCGCAGTCCTGGACCCTCGCCACATCGAAAGTTCCCACCGACGAGCGGGACAACGAATTCCTATAATTGCCCGGCTGCAGTCGAACCGCTCCGATATCCTTCCTCGATACTTCCACCTCCTCCTTGAAACCGACGACCGTCGACTCGAGCGTTGCGTTTCCCTTTCTCGTCCCGAGACCGTTGTCGCTCACCAGCACACCCTGGCACTTGACGATCGAACCGCAACCATCGATCTGCTCGAAGTTGTTCTCACGCTCGTCGATCTCCGGATTTTCTGGCAACGTGGTCGCTCCGGCCAGCTGCGAAGCGGCCGGTAAAACAGCGCCGGTAACTTCGACCCCGTAGCAAGACTTTGCCACGTGATAAATCGACACCGGCGAAAGAACGCGCGACTGCGCCAATCCCGTCGCCGATCGTTGATCTTGGAAATTCTCGCAGGCACCAACGACCGTGTCATCGTTCTGGCCTATCGATTTATCGTAATTGAATTTATCGACCCGCGGGTACGTCGATGCGACGACGCTCTCTTGATTCCTCTGCAGACTGCTCGGCGCCGGCACTGACGAGGCCACGCTCGCCACTGATACGGACGTTGTCTGAGGCTTCTGATTGTTGTTGTAACCGAGACGATTCGGGGGAGCAGGGTGAGCGATTCGCTGTTCAGGCTTGCCGGCCATGGTCCAGGTCCAGCAGTGCAGGGCGCCGCGCCACCGACATCACTGGAACACACAGCGATCTCCTCCGACCCACTCCTGAACCCTGCTGCATCCTCTGAAACGAAAAATATCAATTAATTACCTGTATTGTTAAATGTTGCAGATTAAAAATTAAATTTTTTTTTTTTTTAAATACAAATCTTACGTTATTGAATACGCGTGATTTTTTGTAATCTTTGTAAACATTTTTTTCGCAGGTTGTACATGGAAAAAAAAAATATTTTCAAAGATTACAAAAAAAAAAAATTTTGAAAAAATTTGTGGATGTTGAGAAAAATGAGAGATTTTTTTTTCTTTTCTTATGGAGGAGAATAGTTGAGTCGAGGGGTGATTTGTTGAGCGATGATTTTTTTTTTTTATTGTTTTTTTTCTAAAGCGTTGGAATTTTTCTTGAGAGATTAAGGTTTCTCTTTAAAAAAAAAAAAAATTATGAGTCGAGTCATCGAGATAAATATATAGAAATAATCTGATTCGTGAAATCTGTTTTCGTAGCCAATCGGAATCATCCTTTATTATTATAAGATAGACACGTCAAGTTAAAATACAAAGCAATGAAAAGAGCGTCAGCAAAGCGTTACAATTAACATTTTCAGTCAATAGTTAGTCACCAGTTGCAATTAATAGTTTGTATGATTTCTTAATTTTATGTGTGTAGTTTTTTTTTTTCATAAATGTAATTTTTTTGGGCTTTAAAACATTTACAAGAAAAAAAAGCATAAAAACAAATCTTTCTCCATGAGGACCCAAAACAAAAAAAAATCACTCTTATGTGTGTGTATTTTTTATTTATCTGTTCCTAATTTGTTTTTCCAGTTTTTCCAAATTTATTACTTAATGGTTTAAAAAAAATCGTTTACTGTTCTACACCATTGCGAAATTAATTCTTCAAAACTATCAAACGACATGGTCGTCAGATTAACACAATTTCTTTTAAAAATCCCCAATTTCTAAAAATGAATTTTACATTTATCATTTCCAATACCAAAGTAAATAATAAATGTCACAATTAAATAATTCTCGGTAAAAACTTTCTCTAAGATACGTTTCACCGTTTGTGATTTATTTAAAATATATATTTTTCATGAAAATAGAGAAAGATTTTTTTTCCTACACGAATCATTCGTTTCAACGAGCAATTTTTATATTCGATAGAAATTTGGAAAAAAAAAAAAAAAAAAAAAAAAAAAAAATCCGCAAATTACCCAACCGTTTCGCAGATGCGGCAAATATGGCGGATTCGAAGGATCGAGAAACGATAACTCTCACGTCTCGACCCGTTTCGTTCCTATTAACGAAGTGCATTACCATAGACGCGTGTACGATAAACCGAACGATGCTTCTTCCTCCATTCCGAGCTATCCGTATATTCCCCCCCCCCCCTCCTCCTCCGTCTCACCAGTCAAACACATGCTCGAAACGCTTTCTCCGACTCTCGTAGTAAGCTCACCTTACTACAGCATACCACTCGCTTTACCGGACGCGATTTATCGATAGTCGAACGAGAACGATAGTGTGCGACCAGCGTTGTGTGTATATATATATATATACACAGCACAGGCTACGAGTCCGCGTCTTGTCACGGTCAACGAACGATCAACGAGTCGGTAGATCGCGCCTTCTCCGCACGTGGACATCAACGCGATTATACGAAGCATTTCAAATTTATTCCAACGGCGATGCCTCAGCTAATCAGCGTTGAGCGCGAGTACGAAAAAACAAAAAGTCAAGCTACGCGTCAACCTAACCTCTCACGGGCACTCTCGAGCGTGTCGCCCGACTGGTCAATCCGACGAGCGGGCCAGCCAATACGAGAAAAAAAAAAATTACCTATTTTGTAACAGCCTGCACCGAGCATTTGATGCATATGTACGAGCCGTACGTTGTTCGTCGAAACCTGTTGACATCACACACACACACACACACACACACACACACACGCGCGCGCGAGTTAGTAATTCCAGATACAATGTTTCCGACTGACTGTGTTTACGGTCCGTTATGCCACGTTCGTACGCCACCGGTTAGGATTCTAGAGGAATAAGGGGGGGGGATATCACTTTCGGGCGTCGCTCGTTCGCGAACCGCGACACTGCGTATCGCACACCGCGGTTCGACAGCGACAAGTCTAACGTACAAACACACACACGCACACACACAAACACAGAGAGACACGCGCGCATACACGGGAGAAATCGATGCTCGACACGATTGTAGAATAAAAAGCTTTCGATCGCTCTCGCACCGAGTCCGAGTGCAGCTGCGTTACGTCATCGGTGGTTACGTCGTTGATTCTGTCCCAGTCGCTTCGCCACGTAAAACTTGACTCGGCGTGGCGCTAAGCGCGATTCACTCATTATAACGCGAAAAAATCTCGGCGGCGCGCAGAGATGCGGCGACGTCGACGGCGATGACGGCGACGATGTTTTCATCTCTTTCGGCGATGTTTCGATGCGAAGAGCCGATTAGGTGGGAGGCGACGGAGACGGGGCGACGCGTGGAGGGGGGGGGGCGGAGAGGACGGGGAGGGGAGTGAGAGGAGGAGAGAGGCAAGCGTAGCCGTGAGCGAGGAGGCAAGAGAAGAGAAGGTCGGAGCAATCGAGTTCACCTATAGTACGTGTAGTATGTCGTATACGTCACGCAGCACGCGGTGCTAGCTCACTCCCGCGTGCGCGCGACCGCGCTTGCCCGCTCTCGAGCCCACCTAACGAGAGTATATGCGAGTGTCCCTGTTTTTTTTGTTTTCGTTTTTTTTTTTTCTGCGTTGGTATGTCCTACAGTAGATAGTGTAGTTAGTAGTGGCGGCAGTGGTAGCGCCGGCGGCAGACGTCACGCGGCCGGAGGAATGGATGCGACAATGTATGAAAGCTGAGAGGCTCTTACGGCGTTAAACGACAAATAAATAAATAACAGTAATACAGTACTGTGCGGTCTCTACCATGTGTGACGATGGCTGTGCCAGCGGCGTTTCCGAGCGTCCCTAGTTCGGCGGCGAGCGAGGAAGCAAGTCAAAGCCACGATTCACGATCGACGATAAACTAGACCTAGTCCGTTGGCTGTGCCGCCGCATATGTCGCGTTACGGATGCGTGTCGACCGAGACAAACAGCACCGAGCATCCTCACTAACCGTCCTCGCTGACGTCACATTGTCTTACACATTTTTTCTATTAATTTTTTTATTTGAATTTTTTTTTTTATTTTTATTTTTTACACCAAATAACCGACAATTATACGGACCGCACGACGATACACGATTTACGTGCAGCTTTTATAATCAACCGTGAAATCCACCGTCGATGCATCCCGTCACATTATCACCCATTTATGTATCACGCTCGTGTACGAGATCAGCCTCCCGTAACGAGGAGCGATCGACCGAGCCCCGAGTGTATTTACGTTACGTTACGTTACACTACGCAGCTGCGTTTACCGAACGTCCCGTGCGGAGTTAACCAAAGCCGTGTCGGCGACTGTTAACACCTGCTCGTTCGTAGCGTCCAAACGACTGACGGCTCGTCAGGTTTGCCCGCAACAGTTAATGCTCTCTCGCTCTCTCGCTCTCTCGCTTTCTCTCCCTCTCTCTCGCTCTTTCTCACTCGCTCGCTCTCTCCGATCCACACGTCCGAAAGTCGTCGCGTATGCGTCTGCGGAAACGTTTGCGCTCGCCTGTGTATCCCGAGCACTCCCAACACCAGTCACGAGCCCGCGCGACACACGAAAAACAACGAGAAAAAAAAAAAAAGGAAACCTCCTTTTGAACACAATCTCACCTACTTGTGTGTGCTCGCTGCACCGCCACTGCTAACTATTATTGCCGACGTTCTCGCCGCCGCCCAAACTCTTTCAACAACATCGGGAGAGCTTCGACCCGATTTTAATCGTCACCGCAACAACTTTTATGTATAAAATAATGGCCCGTACCGCCTATCCTGTGTGCAGGATTATGCGGTGTATATCCGAGGTTACCGTGTGTGCGTGTACTACGCGCTTTTCGCCTAACTGATATATTAGAAAAAAATATGGCTCCCTCTGCATACCCAGAGAACATGGAGACGGCAGAGAGCCGGAAGACCAAGTCGAACTAGCAAAATGTCTTCGCAAACGAAAACACAAAGTTTTGATGGTTCCGTGCGGCGACGCGTGGCGCCGCTGCACGTCGCGTGTGACTGTCGACGATTGGTAGCATTGATCGAATCGTCGATCAAAGCGGGAGAATTCACACGGGGACGGTCGTGATTGAGCCCGCATCAAACGCGTATTTTATCTGGCTATGCTCGAGTAAATCGTCTATGCAAACCTTCGCAGATCCGAGAACGTCCTTGGGAAGACTTCGTCGAAACTTCGATGCCGTATTTTTTTCTTTTTTTTTTATCGACAATCTTGCGAATTGAATTTTCAAAGTTATGATGAACAAATCACTTCGGGGCTTTTAATCGTATCAACACGTAAGGAGATGCGAGGATAAGAGTTTGCAATGACGCAGAGGTTGTTCAAGAGAATCGACGAGATTACAAATCTACAGCGATTGCGCCTCGCACACGATACCGGGTTGTCACAGTCACCGGTCACACAAGACAGATTAACGTGTCGCATGGCAATTAATACACGTACTCGACGTGTTTCATCGGGTACAGCGAGGGCGAAAACTTTCCGTCGATCGCCGGTGCGCCATTATCGGCTAAAGTTCGTTCGCATGAACGCGCGAAAACTCAATTGGTCGGTTGCTCGCGAATAAGCCAGCGTAATTCGCGGACGGCAGAGGCGAAGCTTGTATCGCGATTTTTCGATTTAGACTGTACCGCACAACGCACTTATCCCCACGCAAAGTTAGTCCAGATAGAAAAAAAATATTTCATCATGACGTCAGCCAACGGAACTTATTTATAAATTTTTCATCGTTACTCGCACTTTGAACCGTTTCTACCTTCGAGAAGGTGGAGTGCGTACGAGTGCTGCGACAACCGCGATCGCCGAAAATCGAGATCAAAGAGCTAGAGAGTCATCCAGTCTACATGCGGCATTGAAATTGTTACGGTGAGGCTCGCACATAATAATTTTCCTTCATCACTTTTATACCACTGTCCCTGGCGGTGTCCTTGTTTTTTTTTCTTTTTGTACCCAGCCGGACTTACGGAGCGAAATATTCGAGTCTTTTCGCACGACTGGCCTGTAGCATTAGCTGCGAAAAATTGCGCGAATATCTGTCTATAATCGACATCCTTTCTGTGCGTCGCTGTGTATACGTGGCTTAAAATATATCAGAGCTAACCCCAGACTTATTCTAGCCTAGCTGGTAAATGGAATGGCAAAACAAAAAAAAACATTGGCGTGTACCCAGTGATTCATCTTAACTTTGATTTCTAGTATTTTTTTTTCTTGCATCGTCACATATAAGCCGGGTTTTCTTGCGATATTTTTTTGCATTATTGTCCTGTGTTCCCTGCATCAGCCATTTTATTATTTTTCTTTCATATGCATCTTTTTGACCCCTCCGGTGCATTGTGTTTTTAGATAATATTTTTATTTACGATCCGTATACGCTCTCTATCATTCTGAGGCAAAGGTTAGAAAATGGGTATTTTGCTTAAACACTGATGAACCTAACATCCGAGTAAAAATTCACCAAACTATCTCAATTACAGATTTTTAAACCAGAGAGTCTAACGCTACAAAAATGAGTCTTCAGTGGACACTTATCGCCTCCTTCCTCTACATAGAAGTATTCGTAGTGTTGTTGCTCGTACTACCCGTCGCATCGCCAAAGAGATGGCAGAAGCTCTTCAAATCGCGTTTCCTGCAAAGTCTGAGCAATCAGGCGTCTGTCTACTTCCTGGTACTTCTAGCGATCCTCGTTCTCTTTCTGTTGGATGCCATCAGAGAGATGCGCAAATATTCTACGGTCGAAGCCGGAGAACACCAGCATTTGAATATTGAGATGCAAGGTAACAATTCACTTTTTCACCGTCCGATAGAGATGTGGAAAATCTTGCGGTTGGATTGATTGCGACCTTTACACTGTGTTCTGTCATTTTCCAGGCAACATGAGACTGTTCAGAGCTCAGCGGAACTTCTACATTTCGGGATTCGCATTGTTTCTCAGCTTGGTGATAAGACGACTGGTAATCCTCATATCCACCCAGGCGACACTGTTGGCCCAGAGTGAAGCAGCTCTGCGACAGGCGGAGTCAGCGACGACCACCGCAAAGAGTTTGATTTCACAGAAATCGGCGGGAGAGAGCGCGCAGAACGATTCAAACGAGGCTCACGACAAAGTCGCTTCAGAGCTCAAGAGCCGCATCACAGAACTGGAGAAGGTTAACAAGGAACTGGAGAGCGAGCTCACCAAAGAGAAAAAGGACAAGGAGGCCGTTAAGTCCCAGGCGAATTCTCTTATCGCAGAGTATGATCGTTTGAACGAAGAACACTCGAAACTCCTGAAAGTGTCGAGCAGCGATAAGAAGAGCGATTAAAAAAAATTTCGCTGAATTACTACACCCCTTTCCATCCAATTTCCATACCAATGTTTTTCCTTCAAACCTCATCGTTTTTAACTCGATTAATTATGTTAAACTAGTTTCTTAAGGCAATTATGCGGGTGGTGATTTTTTTCTTCGTATTGTAGTTTCGTTGTTCATTTTTTTTTAAGCATCACGTTTCATTTTTCATACCGGACACTGCACAGTATAGGGTGAATCGATATAATATAAATCGCGTAAACACATGATTCATGGATTAATCAAAGTGCGAGATTTCATCGCTCGGCGACTGTTACGGTCCGGTTTATCTAATCGTCGAGCGTTACATTGCGCGAGCCGAACGAAAATAGATCGTTACCATGCCGCATCTTAAAATACCAACATTCCGAACGAACAAGAATACGAGTTCGTTGGAAAGCCTCTACTTTTTGTTACTTATTTCAGGCTAGCCTGATGTCGCTTGTCCATGCAAATCAACAAAAAAAATTTGTTTGAATAATCCAATACTCTTAGCGTACTATATTAAAATTTGGCTGTTTATGCATGTGAACCAAATCTCGATTGTAACAAGTTAAATAAAACTTATATTTATCGTATTCCATATTCTTCCATGCCGATTATACTTTATCGTCGGCATATGCGTACAGATTAATTAATATACAACAATTAACCATTTATTATAAGTTGCTGTACATTTTTTAAATTTTATTCTGCGGAACATTCATTCATCTACGATCCGGATCTGCATCTGGGATTTGACGATAAACAAGGAGGGGCCCAATCGTCGAGCGGACGTCAAAATAAACATATTTTCTTCCTATACATCACTGCGTAGTTTCCGTAATCGTTCGTCGACTAGCTAGTTTGTTGCAACGAAGGAACGTAAATTTTTTAAATTCTCAATTCTTTTTTCTTTACCAATATATTTTCCTTCAACCATCGTACTAGCAACGCGCAGCTATGATACCGGCGCGTCGCTGATCCACGCAGTTACTAAATTCCTCCACTAAACTCGAACACTTGAGGATCTCTTTTGGATGGTCTTGGTAACATTGGAGAACCTTGTCTTTGTTCTCGATACACGGCGGCACAACGGAATTAATGTCTATCTTCTTCTTACCTGTAATGAGAAAAAAAAAATCTTAAACCCATTTATTGTTTAAAATAGATGGACAGATTGATTAGACGACTCTGCGTAAATGCTTACTAGTACTAGAGCAAAAAAAGTAAGTCTTCCCAGTACATAAAAAAGAACGTGCAAAAATGTGCAACTATACAAGAGTCGAGAACTTAAAATTCCATTGAAATAATCCAACTGAAAATGCATTGAAGGGCATGTACAGTAAAAAAAAATCTTATAGAGGTAAGAACAACGACATAGTAAAGGAATAACGACATTACAATTCATTTGTCGTCTATGCAACTGTCAAGCTAGAAAGCCAATGCAAACTGAATTAGCAAGGGATCAAGAACATACTACACACGAAAATAAAAACCTCGAAAAAACAGAGTAACGCCCATTATCATGACGCAGCAAAAAACCAGTCGAGCAGAGTCTACCAAAAGACCAATCTCACCTTGAACACTGGCGACTTGATCGACGGCCCTTTTGTATTCTTCCTCTAGAATGCTATCTACCCTTGCGTGGCTTTCCTTAAGGTTCTCCATACGTTTTTGCCAGTACAGATTCTGATTGCCCAGTTCCTCGTCCTTCTGCTGTTGCATCTTCAGAGCGGATATTGTATACTCCGGATGTATGTGAGGCGGATTATAATTTGACGCAGCGACTTGCACTTGCGACGAGGGGCTGGCCTGTTGTACGGGGCTCGATTCCCACGGTCCGGCTTGCTTCGTCTCAGGCACGTTGGCGTTTCCCTCGGCCTTCTGACTGGCGACACCCTGAGCGAGACGTTGCACTACTCCGTTCGAGATGTGAATGACCCCGAGCTCCTCATCATTGGTGATGGTCAGCTTGCGGGCACTTTGACCGGAGCCCATGCTCGTCCCTGCACTGTAGCAATGACAAACGCAGGTTTATTTATTTCAAAGCCCACCTTTTCGCAAAGATCGTCAATCAGATCGAACCAACCCTGGAACCAACCCTCACGTCGAGTCACGACTCTTAACTCGTCCGGCATCCAAACTTCAACCTACCTGACGACGAATCTTCAAATATCTTTTTCAGACTCGCAAAGCAGTCCCCTCAGTGTATCGGTGTCAAAGTTACATAAATTTCATAATACGACACACACGCCGCATCGAGCAAAAGAGAATAATCGAACGATAAAAACGGTGCTCAAATCGTTGTTAAGAAAGAAGAGGACCGCGCCGTGGCGCCCCGTGTTTTCACGCACACGGTCCTATCCGAGGTATCGACTTGGACTAGTCGCCGCGCGGTGTGCGACGATCTCTCTGTTATTCATCGGCTAAGGTTGGCAGCCAACTGAAGTACGCTCTGTCTCCGTCCGACGAACATCGAACGATCGTCCTTGCATTATTGGGCATCGGCATTACGATTGTAACTTTCCACGAGAACAAAAAAAAAAACAAAAAAGAAAAATGTTTTTCGGTTCGTAAAGAGATTCTATCGATTGTTGGATTCGTTGGAAATTGAAGGTTTCGTCCTGCGGCTTTCAGTGGTTAAACCTAACTGCGGTCCGGCGAGACACGTCGAGAGCGGGTTGGCCGACGAACAATTCGTGGGTCAAGATTCGCGAGGTGACGAGTCGCGACTCTGGCCCGTTGCGTCGACTAGTCTGTTGTGGTCCGTTGCGCGTCGAGCAACGTCGAGTGGACCGCGAGAAGAAAAGGCGCTCACCCCTCGAGTAGTGGAGGATAACACGATAGGGGAGAAGGAACTCTCTCTCTCTCGAGTGCGAAACGAGTATCTTCCGGAACGCGCCGCTGTCCGCGAGATAGGTTCGAACAATGTCCGATACAAGACGACGTCGAAAACAATCGGGTGGATCCGACGATCTCTCGGACTCTTACGACGAGTTGAATGCCACGAAGGAGACTCAGGTAAGCGACGGGACAAGCGATTGTCCGCTGTCCGATAGAGTAGCATCGAGGCTGCACGCAATCCGGCTTATCCCAGTTTCTGGCAGCCCGATTAAGGCGGCGCGAGACGGTGAACGGGCGAATGGTCACGCATTAAACTGGGTCGATCGACGATTTACCGTATTTCGATCGCGGAAATTGGAACAACCGAGTCGCAAAGATCGCGATAAAGGAAACACTCGCAGCCTCCACTCTCCTGGTGAGAGAATGTCCTCGGGGTTATTAATCCTTTCGCGAGCTTCTCGCGCCGCTCCTTCTGCCGATCATATCGGCGTCGAGCAGGTTATATGTTCCCTACTCGCTCGTCCGTTCGCACTCGAACGGCACGAGAGTTCGACCGACCGGCACATCTTACAGTTTCGCCGAGAACGTCGCGAATCCATCGCTTATTTCGACGCACCGCGGAACGATAATTCCGTCCGATAACACCGCTCGGTGTCCTCGAGTAACAAAATGTCTATCTTGAACTGGCGCGACGACAAAGACTCGCCACCGCAATCGCGCATCGGACGATTAATCGCGCAACGGAACGGCGGTTATCATCGCACTCGATTCGTAATGAAACACCCGCAGTTTTGCTTTTCGACAGGGATTTTTTTGTCATGTTTAGGATTTCTTTAAATACTAGAGATGTTTACGGAACATTGAAATCTTTTTGTTGTTTGGTTTCTATTTTATGTCAGAGAAGTTTTGTTCGGGTTTAGAACGGGAATTTTTTAATGTTTTTGTAATGTGCCGTTTTGCATTTACAGAGTAGCGAACAGACGGATGCTCGGCACGACTCAGAGTACGACACAGCTGGCAGCGACGCAGAGTCCGAAGCTGGATCTCAGGATGGCGGAGAACGGGAGAGCGGCGATGGTCAGGAGGAGGACAAGCCGCAGAAAAAGCTCGACGATGACGAGGATCGGCGAAATCCACAGTATATCCCGAAGCGTGGAACCTTCTACGAACACGACGATAGGACCAGCGAAGAGACAGGCGAGAGCACAGCTGAACCACTGCCTGAGAGAGAAACCAAGGAGAAGAAGGTCTGGAAAGACAAGGAGGACAGGTGGAATCACGACAGGTACAATGACGACGAACAGGCCCCGAAGAGTCATGAGGAACTTATAGCGGTCTATGGGTACGATATCAGGAACGAGGAGGGACCTCCCAGAGCCAGAAGAAGAAGGCGATACGGGTAAGTTTTTTCTAATAATATTGTTTTAACAAACTATTTATATACTTTTTATTTACTCGTTCATTTACGGGCTTGGGCTTTCCAAATCTATAAAATAAAAATGAATACTTCATAAAAATTTTATTGTACATAGAAAATAGGAGAAAATACCGCAATAGAAACACGGTAATGCCCTTGCAAGATTGAGTATAAATTGTAAATATGAAATAGAAAATACGGAATAAAAAATTAAACATAATATTTTTGTTTCTATTTTATATATACATAAAAATGACTATAATTTAAATAACTATAATGCAACAAAAATTTGGTAAAAGTGTGATTTCCATTAAATTAAATGTTATTCTACATGAAGAAAGTAGAAACTTATAAATAAATATTATCAGTATCGTAATTATAATATTTTGCATTCGAATATCGCGTGTTGCCAGACGCGGACCAAATAAATATACTCGCAACTGGGAGGACGAGGATGCCTACGGCAAGACGGCGGCGAGTGTGACGGGAGGAAAGAATCCCGGCAAAAGAACGAACAGAAGCGGCGAAGAGTTTCCAGCTCTTGGTGGCAGTAATAAGGTAAATGTCTAAAGGTAGCGTGATCGAGCGATAAGTTTGATAACTTAGAAGAGCGGACGATTGGCCTCGTTTCTGACGGGGCAGGTTCAGACCGTCGAAAAAATACGTGCAACTTTTCCAGGACGTGTCGGCGGAGTCCGTGGATGAACCGGTTATTTCCTCCGCCTGGTACACCAATAAGAACAAATCGCAGACTAAACAACAAAACTTTCCGCCTCTGCAGCCGCAACAAGATAACCACAAGGCGCAAACCGGGACGGCCGATAGCGGTACCCATACGTGAGTATGACTAGCCTCCAAGATAATTATTTTTTATGCTCTACTTAAAAAAAAATTTTGATACATTTATTTGAACATGGTGCATTTCTGACCATTTCTACCCGGGTCTAATCTTTTACATCTTTTGTCGGCCTATCGATTTTTCATTATTCTGAATTAGTAAAAGCACACAGATTTTTTATTATATGGTATGGCTTAAAGGCTTAAATATAATTTTGCAGAAACGAAAATAGAGCTCCAAACGAACCAACCAATCCCGCCTGGAAGAAGGAATCGAAGTGTTGGAATCAAAATTCGAGCCCAAACAGGAATGCCGGTGGCAGCAACGCCGATAAGCCGATGATCGCGAAGTCACTGCCGAGAGATGGAAAGGGTCCGAAAAAGCGACAGGTCCAAGAGTCGGTTAGCCTGGCAGCGAGTAGAGCCCGTGGTCGGGGTTTGAAGGTGAACTCGAATAACAATCTGGGATCGAGCAGGACAACGGAATTGAAGCCGAAAGGACGGGGCGCTGGGCCGGTGTCCGTCGAGCCTAGACGGAACAATACGGTCCAGCATCACGAGAATGAGCAGCAACATCTCGTCAACGACGTGAAACAGGGTAGCCTTAACGACAGCTCGTACAATTCCGGCGGGCGGCAAAACAGTACGCATTCCATGTTTACACATTTAATCAAGCACCTGTTGGGTATTTCGCCGCAAGTGCCGAGTCTTGATGTTTTACGAATCTTCCAGAAAACTTTTACGCCCCATCTCCTGGTCAGCAGAGACCGAACGCAGTTCCTCCGCGCATGCAACAACAGTTGCAGCAGCAACAACAGCAGCAGCATCAGCAGCAACAACAGCAACAGCCGCAGCCGCAGCAACAGTCTTCGCAACAACTGCTGCCTCAACAACAGCAGGATGTAGCTGGAAATCGACCGAAACGATACTCGAGCTTACGCCAACGACCCGCGATTCCTGAAGGACAAGGGCAGACGCAGCCTCCTTATCCTCCGCAACACGCCCAGCATGGATATTATCCGCCACAAGGTGATGATCTATAACGATTCAATTATCTATCGACTAACGCCTCGCACTGGAACGGGCTGACGATAGAGTAGAGCCTCATTTATCCGATCTTAACGCTATTCAAAGCACTTAACCCATTCGAGCTCTCCACGCTAATAATATTTGGTTCAAAAATTCATGTCGGTGAGAAATGCAGCCAAAGCAATCTTCCTTATATTTAGACAGTGAAAATATGCTCTTCGCCGTAGTAGCATTTTTTATAAAAATCAAACGGATATCAACGCACAAACTTTACCGAGTATTGTCGGTAACACCAATTTCCCAACCGTCATTCTCTCTTCACATTACCTCGGATAAATTGGGTTCTACTCAAGTGCTTGATTCGGCAATTCATTAACATTTTACAATTATGTGCCACATGGATCGCCTAGCTGGAAATTCGCACGGTGTTCTAGAGTCGCAAGGTAAGAATCTTGCGTTAATTATGTGTGCCGTTTGTTTTTGTGTGATTATCAAATATGTTAGAACAAGATTGTTCGATGGAGAGTAAGAGGGACAACGTTCATGTTCGAGGCGTACTCGTTCGAGGACTGTTAATCTTTTTTTCTCTCGTTTGGTTTGTGGTTTGCCTTCGTCGAACGATCAAACTCGAATTTGTTAATCAGTTTTGTCAATAATCGATCGCACGTATTTCGCAGGTTTTCCACAAGCGCACTTCGAGCCTCCGACACCAGTAGGGAATTCTGCAGCGCCAATGCCAGGTCAACCGGTGATTCCGTTAGCTCCCGGAGGTCAGCCAGCCGGATACGCCCCTCCGCCGTTTTTGGTACCTCCGCCACAGTTCATCTCGCCACAGGCGGCTCCTCCAAATATCATCAACTACGTGCCGACTCCCGCGGTTCCCGCCTTTCCGCCAAACTTCCAAAGCTATCAGGGCTACAATCCCACAGTCCAGGTATATAATTTTATACATATTTCATTTATATACATTCATTATATATATTCGTTTTACCGTAATGTTACTAATAACAATCGCTTCGATAATAGGCACAGGGTCCACCGCCCCCTCCGGAACTCTTTCAACCGCAAGGCTGTACTTACTACAGCCCAGCTCAGCAACAGCAGCAGCAGCAAGGCGCTCCGTTGAGGCGCGCAAAGGCAGCTATACCGATTCTTCCGCCTCCCGACACGAGCAATCAGTACCATCACGGCAGTCGTGGACGGGGTAGAACGTCTCAGCACGGCCACATCGCTGTTGTAGGTAATAACGTTCAGTTATCGCCGTCTGCGCAACAAGAGTTCGACGGGCCTGAAAGCAAGGCCGAAGGTATTCGAACCGAGGTATTCGAAAATGCTGGATACGAGTCCCCAACACAGCAGCAGCTCCCGCAGCAAGATGAACAGCGAGAACAGCAGCAGCAACAGCATGAACAACAGCACGAAAAACAACTACAACTGCAGGAACAGCAACAGCTGCAGGAACAACAACTGCAGCAAGAAAAACTGCAGCAGCTGGAAGAAGAACAACAGAAAATCCAGTCGGTGCCAACAGAGATTGAGCCGACGAAGGTCGAACTGTTTACTCCACAAGTCGAAAGCTCGACCAGCGATGCCTGTGGTCCGACCTCTGACGCCGACGAGACGCACCAGGACGTCCCGTCGCCCCAAGTAATCGAATTTCCGAGCATTACCGAATCGCAGACAGAATTACCGACTGACACTATAGCAGAGCCCGAACCTGTGGTATCGACCAAGGAGCCTTCGGTGCCGCTCGAGTCATTGATTATCGAAAATAATGAGGACACTGCCGGTACAGCCCCAAAAACTGTCGAGATAGACGCAATGACTGACGATCCGAAAATCACCAAAGTCGAGAATAACGTAGTGATCGAAAAACCCGTAGTCGAAGAGACGGCCGCCTAATCGTGATTGGATAACCATGAACGGCTCGATGAAACAGAGCTTTAGCCGATACTCTTGCGGGAGGGTCAGAGACGCGACGGAAATTTTTTTCATACATGTACTATAAATAGCCTGTGCTTCTAAGCTCGTAACTATCGACAAAGCACCACTTGTTTCGCAACCCCTTTTTCACTTTGCAACGACTACGTACGTTAATTGAGAAAAACGTATACACTATTAATCCTCGAGTTGCAAAGTAGATGATAAATCGCGTCGACGACATTACCCGTGCCCAAAATTATTCGGCTTGTTCGTTGCAGATACGCGTTTCCTATATCGATCATGAGATCACTTTATAGACGTTATCTGAACAATAATGAAGAGACGAATAAATTATAGACCAGAAAATTGCGACCGACATGCGCGTCCATTAACAACGTATAAATCTAAACTAATTAAAAATCTCTCATAATTGTCGAATTACATGACAAATATGGCAATACAATATGATAATGCGTAAAATACGAGATACGCATAAATGCGTAATGTACGATTTGCCCAATAAAGTACGGTTTCTATGAGGGGACAAAAAAAAAGTTGAATTAAAAGAAATACGAGAAAGAGCAAATTAACGCGACATAGAGAATAATGTGATGGCAGTAGATGTTGTAAATAATGAAGAAGGTATTTGAATAGATTCTGCGACATATTTGATCTGAAGGGGGAAGGCTGTCGCCTAGTTCGCCTAGAAAATAGACGACATGAGAAAAAATAACCGCACGGAGCGAAATTAATCTGACTCTACGAATTTCAAGTCACAAACCGACCCTCTCTATCATCGTTTCCGTTCCAACCACGTCGGACGAAGCGAAACGTCTCGTGAGAGGAATAATCGTAACAAGGCTAATTCGACCGAAGTCTCAATGCTTTATGTACAAAATACATTTATATATCACAAATGATACTTGATTCGCGTTGACGAATAAAAAATAATAACTACATTGTAAATCGATGCCTCTATACGTATATATAATTCAATGTCCTTTATTGCCTTAAACAAATAGATAATACAATTAATATAGTTATCATCAGACCCTCGATATGTACATTCATTTTCGTTCATTGAGCTTTGTCGTGTAGAATTCAATACACAGTTCAATATGTACGTTAATTTTTTTCCATTGAGCTTTATCGTGTGCAATTACAAAGTAATAATATACAATTCTCAATAAGCGATGATCGTCGTCAATCGAATATGAAAAAAAAACCCAAATTTGCATAGATATGAAATTATGGATGAAAAAACTTTTTTAAATAATTTTTTTTTTTTTTTTTTTTTTTTAATCGATTAAGCAGAACAATACGGTAGGTATATATATATAATATATATACATGTATATATATATATATATATATATACGTGCGTGACTCACGAACGCGTCTATCAATATTTGTTTCGAAACGACGATATATATGTTGTTACTTCATTATGTAAATCTCTTCTAAGGACGAAAAAATGTCGTATTACTCGATAATATAGACACTCGTTACATACAATACACCCGTCTCAATTAATTACGTTTGTCGATACGTTGCACCCTCTGTATCGCACTCAGAGGGATTAAGTCAATGCTCTGTTGGGCATTGTTGTGTGACGTATTGATTGATCTAGCTTGCAGCAGCGACCGACGTCCGGTGGACGCACCGGTGAGTTTGTAACCGCCTGCAAGATTGTTCGCTCCGTTTCCGGAACAACAGAAGGTACGCTTGAATTCCTTGCGAAATTTCCCTGTAACATGAAAACGAAGCTCATAACGCGGGTTCGACGGGATTTTATAAAACTGCCGTCTTTCGGTTACTAAGCTATCGATGTCGAAAAATTCCCTATATCTCGAATGAATAATAAAAACGTCAATTTTTTTGGGCTTTGGTACCATTGAATTCAATGGTTCTCCCTTCAGCTATCCAATGAAGCAAAAGAATGAATTGCAGACACGCTTACCACTCATGAAGTTGTAGATGAGCGGATTGACCGCACTGTTCGCGTAACAGAACCAATGGGCGAGTAAACTGAACGCCGTGGTCAGTTGATTCGCCGGCAACTTCACTGTGTGCCTGAAAAGCAAGATGGCGACGATATAGATGCCGGCTACCGCTGTAAACGAGCGTTCTAACGACAAGCAAACATTATGCTGGAACCTTAAAGCAATAGTGTACCAACTCTCATGGAATTACCATACGAATCGTTACACCGTCGCTTCAGATGTGCGATGTGTTTTACTGGCTAGCTACCTCAAGATCTCGAGTAAGTGCACGGGAAGATAGCATATTGCAAACATTACTACGACTGCGACAAGCATCTTCGCGGCTTTTCTTCGTGACCTCAGTTGACCTTCGAGATTCCCGATGCCCGAATGGGACGGAATCTCGTTAACTTGGCACACTCTTGTCGGCACTGCAAATTGTATTGAATTTCAGATTACTTTAAACGAAACAACGACAATAATTACACAAATTTGTGAGATTCTACTATAATAGTGGAATTATTCACACTATTACATATACGGTCAAGATTCCTATAGAACATATGTAAAAAAAAAAAACTTTGATGCTTCAACGATACAAGACCACAGCTGCGTAGCATGCGCATGCGCAGTACGATCGCATTTGCATCAGACGACCAGAATCTCAACTCCCGTTGAAAGAAACAGCTTCACAGTTTTTATTAACGGAACTCGGTTGGAGAAGGTGGGGGAAGGAGTCTGGCATGACCTTAACGACCCGGAAGCCTGAGGGAGCGAGATTAAAGTGAAAGAGAGTTCTTTAAACCGTGAATACATCTCGCACCTCTTCCGTAACTCATAATCGAGCTCGCGCCTGCGCACAGCGGGGTTTCCCACGACAAACGACGCCGTAAAGCCACGAGCTGGCGCGATTCTGTGTTCGCCGGTTCGTCCTGCCCATCGCACATGACAAAAGCATTCGTTATAGCGTTAAAAATAGAAACCTCGGGGTAAATCCGATAAAAATCCCGTCAATGCTCGGCCACAAATTTTCGAAAAAAAAAAAAAAAACTTTCCGATCCTTCTCCATCGGTCTCTCTACTCTGTCTCGCTTCCCTACACGAAGCTTCTTACTACCTAACCTATCGCGTATAAACTCCCTCAATTTGCTTCGAGAATTTAATTAGACTGAAACTCGGCGTTTCTAGAGAGACGCTACTGGCATACAGTACAGCCAAAATGAGGTTAATGAGTGATATCCATTTCGATATTGTTGAGGTTATGTCTACATACGTATATATCTCCGTGGTATAAAAAGATCCCGCCGTCGCCGCCGGGTCAATAATAGGATCACGGAATTAATATTAGGGAAGTCAATTTAATCATGGAGGAGTAACAGTCGAGCTTAGAATTATGACAGGATTATAAGGGCTTAAGTCCGCAAAAGAGTGCTAGCTCGCGAAGACCTCCGATCTACTACTATATATATATATATGTTTGTATATATACTTACAGTTATGTCCTGGAATGTCGCCGCTCCAGAGTACACGAACTATTTCATAGTAGGCAACAGACATAAATATCAACGGGCCAAAATAGAGAATGATGAACTTAATAAAAGTGAAGGTCTTCTTGCTGCTGGGTCCCCATGATGGCGCGCATTGAGTGAAGAATATCGTCTCGACGTGAAGCTTCGGCGGCTCTAAGTGCAGTACCACGAGCTCCGGTATATCTGTATACATGTTGCAAACAACGAGTTCGTTACCTCCCATTAATATGCATGAGTTTCGATACAGTTGCAAACAGGGATCGTAGGTGGCGCCATGGATAGTTTCTCACCGAAAAGAAGAGAGACGAACCATATCATGAATATTGCCTTCTTCGCCCGACTAGTGGTGGACTTGAATCTCAGGGGAAAACATATCGCGTACCATCGATCGACGGATATGAAAGTGAGCGTCATTACGCTCACGCTCACGGAAACCGTCTGAAAAAAAAAGTAAAGACACCGATTGAAAACGGTTGATACGGACTGTAGAAATAAATTGTAAATTTAATTCAGTGAAATTTTTTATTTTTATATGTTAGGTTAACATCAATGTACTTAAAAAAACTTTGAAGCTCAAAAAATGTTTAAGAATTAAGGAACACTTTATGTAAATGATGTGTCGATACCGTTTATCGATTTTCAAATAAAATATTTTTTACCGTGTGATATATATTTCCGTTTCACGGTTTTCCAATTACGCCTGTGTTCACAGATACGCATTTGTATGAAAATAATTTTGTTTGGTTATACTCGTTTATTTCGTCGTAACAATGACCGTTACTGGCGCAGACAATATTTGTTTACGGTTTAATCGAGAGACGTCGAAATAACAAAGATTCGCCCGGCGGGCAGCACGCTCGACCCAATTATCGCCATGGTTTATTCACACGGCAGTCACGCACCGAATGCTAGGGCGCTCTGCACCAATCGCGTACTCCCTTCTCGTGCGAGACACAGCGACGTTTCGAGTTTATGACATTACTTTTTATCGTCGTTATCTTCGCCCATTCTTTCATTCGTACTTCCGACACACGCTCTCATTTTCCCAGATATATTCGTTGATAATTGGGTACGCGTAAAAAAATAATAATGATAAAGAAGAAAACTGTCCCATTAGCGCGGCATTTACGATGATGTACTGCCGTAGAACGAAGCCAGCTAGAATTTCCACTGTCTCGTTAAAGGGTTTCGCGATAGAAACCCCGTAGCCCCCTTTCTGGCGTAACATAACCCCTCTCTGTGCATCGCTTAATCAGCATCCGTTACCATTACGCGATCGAACGTGCAAATTTTATACTTCCAATTATGGTGCGGGGAGCTGCCGACGACAAGGTCCGCCATTTTGTAACTCTCGACTGCTCACTAGAGCGGAAAGACGGGAGCTGCTCGTCGCACCGGGCCCTCCCAATCGTGCTGGTGTTTTTTTTTGTCTCCGGTGTATGTTGTAACTGAATATCTCTCGACAGAATTTAGCACACTAATTCTGTTGTTTTTATAAACGTAGATATAAACGTGAAGCGACGGAGAGAGCTTCGAGAGAACGAGTCGAAAGCCTATGCGATTAATTGCGGTTATGTGATACATCCAAAGCGTTACACGTGAGCGAGATATGTTTATAGATATTACGTCGCTCGTATAAAATGCTTCAATATCGAGATTCTCCGGTAAGATTTTGTGTCGCCGCTTTTCTGAACTATTTTTTTATTTTTTTATTTTTGCGCCGCGTTACTATTTTTTCAGTGTCGCTTTCTCATACAATTTTTTTCTCCAGGTCTTTCGTCAGTGATCCTCGATAACGGTCCTTTATCCGGAGGCGCCATTGTGGCAGGGGCGTAACACACGACTTGGCAACTGGTACTGAATTATTCATCACTAGTGGATGCACTTTTTTTCTTTCCTTTTTTTTTACTCTAGCGGATGCTAATAGTCCGAGCTACTAAAATAAATATACCTGTAAAGGCGTCCCCTGTGTCGTTCACTGTACAGGGCAGTCGGGTAAAATGTGTTTTTTTTTTTTGACAAATTTTGTCGCTGAACAAAATTTGCGAAAAAAAATTATACACATTTTTTTCGATGGACATAGAAATAGAATCTTTAATTTCACATTGAGAACAACGGTCCGTTGTGAATCGCTCGCCGAGTGCTTCGCTGCAAATTAATTTTCATATTGCACCGATTATTTTAGGTTTTCCCGGAAACGACGACAATGAAACTGCAGTCGGTTGCGTCCACGATGGTTATGTATAATTAGACCGCGGTGGTCTGTGAGGCGTGTTCACAACTCGTGGGACAAGAGGGAGAAAAAAAATCGACAAGAAAATCGATCCACTGTTTCAATGTCTCTCCATTAGGAGCGAATTTAATTTAGCGCCACGTGTATTGTGGTCGAAACCAACGAAGAAACGCTTGGCCAGGGCGATTGACATACGGAAAATCAGGAAAATACGTTAAAGAACTTTGGTTTTTATTTGAATATTTCTCCATCGCCTTTCGTGACGGATTGACGGCCATTTTGTTCTGGATTTTATCCACCTTCAGTCTTTGTTTTTTGTGCCGTTTTATTGATTTTTCTGTATTTTTTTTTGTCCTGCCGGCTGAATTAATTTCGTGGTAATTTAACATCGCTTCAGCGTCGAATCGTTGATAAGATAGCAATTCATCGTTCACATAAATATTTTTTAATTACTCTAAAGAAAAAAAAATAGCCAATGAAAAAGGGGATTCCTGTTTCTCATTACCTAATCGACACAAAATCCCAAATCATTTATGTCTCAATTTTTTAAAATTCTTCCTTTAATTTTTTATGTGAAATTTTTTATTAAAAAAAAAAAAACGTCAGCGATATTTAAAAATAAATTAATGCTGATGATCCGTCGCGATAGGTCGAGGTGGCTCTTACATTATTGAAAAGTGTTCGATTAATGGATCAGTAAGCGAAATGTTATTGACGTCGGGGTCGGAAATTGTAGGTGTGGAGAAATGGAGAGCGCCATGGCGTACCATGGTGTTGTATTAAAGCCGACGTGAGCCTCTTGAGCGAGCTTCATTCAGTCGGTAAGCCGCTTAGAAGACGACCAATGGACACACGTGGGACACGAACTTTGGAGATCGTATCTGCTTTTTCATCGATGCAACGACAAAGGAGGCGAAGCTCGACGAGAGTGTCCGGCGCATGGAAATTGTATCGAAACCGCTGCGCCTTTGTTTCAACGCGAGACGCGCGTCTCCCCGTGACGCACGCTGAACCGCCTCGGGCCTAGACGAGATACAGCTCACACGATTTATCCGTACAATACCTCGCACGCCCGTCAATCTCTTCGAAAATTCACACGGACGATACTTTAACCGAGCATACATTTAATTAACTGACACGAAATCTAAACGCCTTGATTGAGGAAACATAATTGTCGAAAGTACGGTCGATACAGAGATTATTAGATGTTATGCGCTTTAATATCGACACATTTTTACCCTGTAACGTACACGGCGGTAAATTGTCAACCCAACTTATCATCAGTCGGTACTTACGATAGGGGATTGGTGAAGCGAGACTGTAAAAAAAAAAGTGTGAAATTTCATGCACAATCGTGACGAAAAATGAATCCTCATTATATTTGAAGAATTAAAGATACTTTAAAAAAAAAATAATTCACTCAAATTTCACGATAAGAGTATCTTTATTCTTATAATTTATTTTCATTTCAGTGGAAACTTTTTTTTAAATTTCCATCAAAACTCTATGTTGAATCGATTGTACCAGCATGAAAACTTCGAGTCGGCCATATTGCATTTATAACTGCGAAGGACGCTGGAACGCGCATGGTAATATAGATTGAGTCTCTGGAGACGCGTCGGAGTGGAGAGGTTAGACGTTGATCGATGCCCGTCGAACCGTATGTATCTAAGGACTCTTCGGGGAAACGAGTATTTTTCCGGGAAGTTTATTTTTGGGCTTCTTGAAAAAATATTAATTGCCTACGTGAAAGCTTGGACAAGTGTACGAGCGAAGAGAGTCGAGGTCTCATGGCAGTAGTTATTTTAAATAGGTATTAACGGCCTGTCTACAGTGCCTGCTACTTCGAGCTGGAGCGCTCTTTGACGCCCAACTGTCATAGTCGTGTTTGCTGGAGGAGTAAGTGGAAGACGAGAACAAACGGCAACATCGACGGGGGGTCGCCACAGTCGATACTCCCCACTCGGTGTCCACCAGTAGCTGCGTGGCCCCTGCTGCGGTGCAAATGAAATTACCACTGTGATTGAGTTAGGCGTATTTGCCATCAACGCTTAGCGCCCCGGCACGTTTCGGAAAGCTTCGACTATGCATATTATTTCGACTATAAAGTCACCTAGTGCCGTTGCTCGAGCTATATACGTTCGACGGAAAACTCGAAGCGCTACCGATATAGCCAATGACGAGGCGAACACGTATCGGAAAAATGACCGACATTTTTCTCGTAATTAAAGAAATTTATCGATCCGTTCAAATTCGGAGATTTTTTTTTTTTCAGAAATTCCATTATTCGATACTTCCATTGTTAATTACGGATAACGAGGTTTGTTATTTTTGTAGTCGTGTCACGATCGTTTTTTGATACCTCCATTTTGCTGAGTTTCGATAATACGATTTACGCTCGCTATAGATATATATATAGCGAGTTCCGAATATATATATTTATTCCCAAGCGAAACGCACCAATGCCTAGTAGTTTCTACGAAGAGTCACGTGATGTACCGCGAATGGAATGCAAACACGGAATAATAAGGTTGAGGAGAGTACGATAAAGGCTCAGATAGTTGAATAGAAGCGTGAAGGAATTAGTACTTTTATTGCGTTAGTTGTCGTCGATGCGTGTCGTTAACCTGCAAAAATCTCTACGGCCGGTGGATAACGCTTAACGAGAGCGTAGGCTTCGTCGAATACGTGCCGTGTAATAAAACATTGATCGAGAACTACAAGAATAAATACATGAAGCAACGATGTTTCATCGTGAAAAGTATCCGAGCACTCTCCGCGTGACGATAAACAAGAAAAAAAAAAAAATAATCAACGAAAGGTGCGCGTCCTGAGAGAAATGCAACTAAGAATAAAAGTATGTAAATGAGAAAAGAATCTTAAGTACTTGAGGTAGCTGAGCAAGTGGAGAGAGGGGGGGGGGGCGGAGCGTTCTCTGGCGACGCGAGGGAGAAATCTTGGCACGTGCATTTGTATAACTGTTTGCGAACGAATACCGAGTGGGTGGTAGAGAGAGCGAGACGCGACATATGTATGTGATTTTATGACACCTGATTGTTTTCATAATACGGTAGAATTTACAGCAGCGAGCACGTAGGCCCTTGTCGCAATAAAAGCAACGAACGACGGTGAAGATTAATTTTCTTCGACAGGCGAGACCTCGCACTCGACCGTTCACGAACCGCAGCGCCATCCCGACTCTCGGGCGCTGCCATGGCAACGCGCTTCCCCCCACTCCATCGCCGTCGGTCCCGCTTCGGGTCTTGCGACTTCGAGACGGTACAAGTGTAGAAACAAAAAAAAATCACAGACAAAAAAATATAACATAAATGAATGAAGAATGTGTAGAGGCTCACCTGAAGATAGGGTATGGCTTTGCAGAGTCGCAATCCGAGGAACCACGTCTCGGTCACGTCCCACAGCACCGAGGACGGCAGACAGAATATAATAACCAGAAGATCGGCGAGGGCCAAGTTCACGATGAAATAATTCGTGACCGTTCTCATCGTGTGATTTCTGTAGACGGCTATGCACACCAGAGAATTGCCGACTAATCCGACGGTAAATACGACAAAGTGCATGGCGATGAGCAGCCAATCGTAGCCATCAGGCGCGACGTGGGCCGCTATTAGGTTTATGTACTCTTCGTTCGTTATACAGTAATCGTTCGTGCAATTCGTACCGTTGCCGTAAACATCGTCGTCGAATTCCTCATTATCGTCGAGTGATCCGTCGACGGGAGATTTTAAGCCCCGTGCCTGCGGCAGGCTCGCCAGTACGACAGTCGCGAGACAATCGATTATTCGAACCATCTTGTTGATATTTCTCGTCGATCCGCCTAACGCGCGCGCATCACTCTCCCCCCTCCCTTCCGCCCCGCCCCACGCCGTTCCACCGAATTTTTATTACATCAGAGCGTCGTAAATTTTCACGAAATTCAGCGTCCTTCGTCGTGTCGAGTGTCGGATCGATTCGTCAATCCTCGTTTTCAGGTCCATCGAAAAATAGTGTCTTCCCGAGCGAAGCGTCCTTTGCACGCGGCCGCTATTTTATAACCTCAAATATATCGTGTTATAACCAACGTCACTGTCGCCCTCTTCTCGACACGTTCGGCCGTGAAATATTCAACCGATGAAAAAAAATAAAATAAAATAAAAACGTGCTCTTGCGGTATGTTGAGGTTCTTCGTGCAAGATAGAGATCAAACTTGTCCTTTATTTCTACAGTCTTGAGGGGTGAGTATCGTGAGTCGTACGATTCTTATCGTAACGCTCCCCGCGCGTATCGGAGAGTTTCGTCTGGCCTGGATGTACTATATTATAGATGTTTGCGCTGTTAAGTTGTCGCCACTGAAGCCACTTTCTTTCGCTTCTCTCTTTAAAATGATGCTTTACGGCCGCTCGTGTAGTTTTACTTCGCCGAATGATCAAAGCAGGCAGCACCGACAAAAAAAAACGTACCAACCTATTCGCTTCGAGTGGCAATTCCGTTTCTCCCGAGCGTCGGTTTTTTTTTTTTTAAGGTTGGTCTTTATCACCCGCTCCTCGTCCACCGTTGTCGATCTTCAATGTTCACCGAGCGCTCGTGGGAGAGTGGTAGAGTATCGCACACTTGTGCATTCCGTTTTCATTCGGCACAGGGAAACCGTCACAAACGGAAATACGCAAATACGAACGTCGACGACAGAGGACCGAGTAACGATGTGATTATAACTCGCGAACTCGGCGGACTGCGCTTCTGGATCAAGACCGTCTCTCGCAACAGCGTAGTTTCCAGTCCGCACGGCAATTCCAATTCGTTACCGCTTTTTTAGTCTTCGCAACTGTCCACACGGATTTACGGTTGAAACTTGCCTCAGCTTTTATTACGCTCTAAACGACGCTTCTCATTTAGCCGCGGAACCTGCAACACAGAGGAAAACTTTTTTTTTTTTTTTTTTTTTTTTTTTTTTTTTTTTTTTTCTGTCGATCGGTACACGAATGAGGGCCTGGAACAATTTTTTTCGTGCTGTGCTACAGGGAACGAAAAAGCGGGCGCGAGAATTTTCGTTGAGCGTCACGCGCTGGTCAGCGATACAAAGAGCTAATTGGCGGGCTTCAGAGCACGCGCCATTTTCACGTTGCTCTCCTCACGCCTATATATTGCGAGTACCGCGTGGACTAACCGTGTTATAGCAGATACATGGCGAATAGTAGAATAAAAGGGGAA
Source organism: Listrodromus nycthemerus (assembly GCA_963978505.1). NCBI lineage: Eukaryota > Metazoa > Arthropoda > Insecta > Hymenoptera > Ichneumonidae > Listrodromus > Listrodromus nycthemerus. The sequence goes on from OZ021683.1 coordinate 3,058,798, forward strand.
GAACACGCTTGCCAACGTAAAAGCACACACAATGAGACCCTTCCAATTTTGGTCACGCGGTAGAATTTCACTTTCTACGAACGAACGCATGCGCGAGAGCGCGCGCTGTTTCTCGAAGACTCTTTCTGAATTAAAACAAAACTCCGACAATTTTTATTTAAATTCCAACGAGAGTTTCATTTCAATCCGCAAGAGTTTTATTTGAATGCCACGAGGGTTTTATTTGAACTCTGGTTAAGCGATTAGTTTCCGACGCTCTACCGGTTTGTGAAAAAAAATAGAAAAAAAAATTACCAGCGGAGTCGATTTCCGTCGGGGTTTTATGTGCAGCCAATAGGTGGCGCATGTTCGGGGTGTTGCGAACTGCGACGTTTGGTCCTCCTTGTTCATGCCTATGATTTCACACTCTTAAAGTGCGAGGGCTGCGTAGAAGTGTCATAAACGGGGCCTCTCTCTTGCTGCGCATATAATTTTCGACCGAATCACCACAGCCGCGGTACATGTGCTACAAACATGGCGGGTGCGCCTGTTGCATTGTACAATTGATATAGGTTAAATCGCACGCGAAGTCGACGGAAAGAAGCAGAGATCGTAAATGGGTATAAATACACTGGAGCCTCCGACGCATAGTTTGCAACTATTATTAACTTTATCGGTGACATTCCAATTCTGTGAAACATTTCTACCAAAATCCCGAATAGACGAACGGCCCAATTACTGACCGCCTGAATTACGTTTGGCATCGAAAATTAAATAGGATTGTTAAACATAGTAGAGGCATTGAAATAATAATCCCGGAGAATGTTCCAAGCATATATATTTTTTTTTATGTTAAAAATACTTCCAGAAAAAAGAAAAAAAAATGCACCGCTATGTTTCGTAAAATTCGAATGATCGAAAGTATTTCCAAAGTGTTATTAAAATATGTGATGCTGTATCGATTCTCATAAATCGATTCAAGAATCGTAATCGCTTAATCGCTTCCAAAGGAAAATGGCCGCGCGACTTTGTGTCTGGCGGTTTTACAGATAAAATTTGAAAACCCGACGATTTGTATATACAATCTTATTTCGATGCTTTTCACAGTTCGCACTATTTGAAGAATACACGGAAAAATGTATGCCTGGCATAAAGACAATCTTCTATCGTAGATAATATAATCGGTAGATTAACATGCAGCAATTGGGTCGTTCACATCGTAACTTCAACCACGTAGGTTTCGCTTGAGATTATGCGTCTCGAGGTGGTGGGGATAGGCGATACAGTGCGAGGAGCGGAGGGAACAACAGCGCCAGGACGCGGGCAGCGTCGCTGCTACTCGGGCGTGAACGCATCGGTCGTTTGTTTTGATTTTTTTTGTTTCACTCGTGATTACTTTCCAACGACCCCTGTGCTCGCCGGGACTGTCGCGAAAGGTTGATCGAGTCCGCGATTGAGTTCGAGAATCCCTGAACTGGTACGCGTTCTACGGTAAGGTCGATTCTACGTTAAAACAGCAGTGGAAGCAATAATAGTCCCGGAGGCGATTATTCTTTCTCCTCTCTCTCTCTCTCTCTCTCTGTGTGTGTAGTCGGCTCGAGAGTAAGCCGGAGGAGGTTGTCGCTGCTCGAACGCGTGCAGTGATTAATGAAAGTGGGAGGGGGTTGCGTGACATCTTGTTTCTCGTTGGCGCGAGACTGCGGCGAATGCTGCACAACAGATAACTATTATCTGCCAGAGCGGATCGAGCTTGCAGGGCGTGCTTCTGGCTTATCGCGTCTCTCCGAGCTCCTTCTCATTACGTTTATGTGTATCGTGTTTGCACGGGTGAGACGTTTGTTTGGACACGGGAGACGTGACAAAGCGAATAGTCCGCGAGTCGAATCGATCGATCTGCGTCCCTCTCGAGCCGACTAATCGCAACATCTATTCTCTATCGGTGGAGCTGATTTTCCCGCGCGCGTTCTCAAACCCATCTCTTCCGGCTAATCCGTCGACGATTGGTATTAATTAAACGCACTCGCTCCTGATTGGTCCTATGGAGGAACTTTTCCAAACTCCCGATTTATCGTCGCCGGCGCGTTTTTAAAGAAGCAGCGGGAATTTTTAAACGTGTTTTTGAACACACGTACAGAAGCCTCCAATCGTTTTACGACGTCGAGCACGGCCATGTCAGTTTATCAAGCGTCATTTTACGGAAGTAATTTTATCATCTACCGCGGTCAATTCACGTGCGCTGTAGCGTTGCGCACCGAGTACGAAACGCACCGGAGAAGCGTCGCGTTAAAACAAAAACTCGAGAGTGTCAGATTATAATCGAAGTTACCTTCTGCCGGTCCGCGCGCTGCAAAAAATCCAAATCGACGATAGATCTATCCCTCGTGCGAACAACACATTTCTCGTCACTCGCCAAGCACATCACTCCGTTGCGCGACCACGTGCTATCATCAAGCTCGAAAAGCCTCGCGATTTAAATACAAAAAAAAAAATATCGGACATCGGCCATTTTGTCATCGAAATAGATCTAAGTCGTCGCGGTTCGATTCTCATTATTCGTTCAGATATATTTCGCTTTCGCGTGAAAGTTCCACCGGCGACATGAAAACGTTGCTCGACGCGGCGAGAGATGCGAACGGTAGGACGGACCTTGCGTCACTACCAAGTCGCTCGGTTTTTTCTTCTATCGGTCCTGACACCGACCCGAACGGCCGAGCTGTACAGCACACACGGTCTCCGTGCAGTGCATTTTCCGACCGTTTCGCGACATGAAGCAAAGAGCGTCGAAGCTTTCGGACACCGTCTCACAGTCGAGCTGCGATCGCGCGGAGTGCCGATTGTCGTTTAAGCTGCCGCGCCGCTGGCACAATGTCACGGCTCATGCTGATAAATCTCGAGCGTCGCGCACGCATCGCAACGAAAGCGCGCCTAGACCCGCTTCCACTCAAGATCACGCCCCACCCTAACCTCCCCGGCCACCTATTCGCGCGGGCAGTAAGGCCAGTAAGAGTAATGAGCCAATCGGCGCACAATTGACATCTTGACCGATCGACGCAGCGACGCTTCATCGTACACAATCGCGAAGGTTGCCAATGAAATAATTGGAAAAAAAAAAAAATATATATATATATAATTGCGTTTTTAATCGAGCGTCGAACAATTTTCGAGGCCAATAGCCTCGCAGTTTTTATTGTTCCTTTTTCCCCCCTCACTCTCCCCCTCTCCCGACACAAGCACCAGCTTGAATAGACGTCGATTTTTCATGCTCTCGCTTCATAAGGTCCGTGCCGCTTGATTCACGGGTTGGCACATCTTTTCAGTTTTTCTTATGGCAACACGGAATTCGATGAACGGGACGAAAATGGTGGTAGTCGTTCGATCACAGTGATTGGCAGATTAACCTGGGTGAGTATGCGATTGAAATGAAATTTATTGACGAGACGTTTGATACGCGATAAATGGAAATTAATGTACAGTCGTGATTTTTATTTTGTGGTTAACCGCGCGGTAATAGGATCGTCTAGCGTCGCCATTTTTCTCACGTATTTGGACTTCCCGCAAGGGATTACATTTCGGGAGTAGAAATAACAGAGGGGAGCTTCATTGCTTTTATTTAATTCCGATTGAGCTGTACGGCTTTAGGAAACAATATGGCGTTTCGAGGGATCTCGTTTGCGATGCTTCCAATAACGTACACAGTCTAGATGTGGCTCTACTTGTCCTACGGCGTTCTGGAATCCCCGCATCAACTGAAATTGAAAGACCTGTCGTCGTCCGATTCGTAAGTTTTTAAATCAGAAACCGTTGAGGTTGGCAACTTGATGGCGTAGGATTTATATTTAATTGAGATTAGAACATTTTTCATAGAATAAATGTTAAAAAATGGTTTTTTAATAGGAAAAAATCAGAAAAAAAAATTGATTGGTTTGAAGTCGAACATAATTTAGATAAATGGAAGGGATTAGCTCGTTGTTAGTGCTTGGCTCAATTAATGTTTTATTTAAGTAATTTACTGCTCGCTACCGACTGCGATTAATTAAAATCCGCCCTCCCCCGGTTATTTGGAAGCTACTTGTTTTTCACGCATCAGCTAGCAATTTAATGTATTAAAGTTCAATGCCAGAAGCATCCATGGGCTACACTTGTGTACAGGCGACATGGCTTCATTTTATTAAGTCAATACTTTTTAACCTTAAGGGTTCACAGGGGTCGCGCCTTATATTTTGGGGGTTCACAGATTTAGAACTGCTATATTAATTAATGGGGAATTCTTGTCCAGAGGCACTAATTTAAGGGAATTTTTTTTAATACTGTAAAAAAAGTAATTAATATTTTTACCGTTCATTTTTTTATAGGATATTTATTCATATTTCAAGTATACAGTAAAAAATAAATAACAGTAAAAAATTCAAAATTTTGAAAGTTGGCAGCTGACGAAGTGGGAAGTCTCAAAAAGTTTTATTTTTTTATTTAAAAAAAAAAAAAGTCTTTGGAAAAAAAAAATTTGTACAATTTGTTTTCAGTTTTTCGAATGAGAAAAAGTAAACATTGAAATTTGGGGGTGAAGATAGTTTATGTAATAGAAACGTCTGCGAAGAAATTCCCTAAAAATTTTTAAGAAAACCGGGTCAGTAGAACTCGATATATCGTGGGTATCATTTTTAAATAAAGACAGTTTATAGAAAAACGCGTTGAAAATTTTATGTAAAGTTTCCCACAGGCTGAACTATGAAATGATATTTTAGATTTTGTGGTTTCCACATTGCTGGGCGTAATAAGCAAGACCCATAATTTCGGTAGTTAAACGTTTTTTTTTTTTCAAATAATTCGTGTCGAGGTTTAACAATGGTAATTTTTTTATTGTTTATTTTTCCAGGACAATCAATGATAGAGGCAAGATGGTAAACGTTTGTGGTCTACAGAATCGACGTTTTTTGGGCTTCACTGTTTAGTTCCGAGGATATCTGCATAAAAAGTAGATCCCAGCTCCACACATCGTCCGATTCTTTTATCTGTTTTTCTGGATACAGTTTGTCAGTAAGAAGAGACAGATTAACGTCATCCAGAAATGCGAAAGCTTCGTTCTTCAGCAAATCCTTGTCCAACTCTTTGTACGCAGCGACACGATTCGTACCGACTCTGTTCATGCAAAAAATTGCGAATGAAAATTTCTTCAGAGCTTAGTAGAACGTACGCGACGGTGCCCAAGACTCACTTGATAGCTTTCGCTACGTCGGACAGTCCATTATCTTCCTGAATTTCATCCAGGTCTGGTATAACGGGAATTTCTGTAAAGATTCAACGTCGAGTATATTAATTTGCAGATTGTGCGCTGCATGGCAAGGAAGAATAAGATTCGGGTTAAGAACGTTTTTCTAATTATCAGTGGAGATATACACGATAGAAAAAAAAATTTCATTTATAGAACATTTTTTTTTGAGCTAAACTATTTTCTTATAAAGAATTTTCATTTAAAATATCGATGTTGTACAATTAACGAGAACAAATTGTTGTAACTTCGCGGGGAAGAAATTTGTGTCGAAGGTACAAACCCTTTTTTTTTATCATGTAAATACGACCTTACCCTCTTCCGGTTCGTCAGTTTCCACCACTCGGAATCGCTCTCTGAGAAACAATCGATATTAGTGACCAGCGATATGTGAAATGTGAGCGAGCATTGTTGTACTTACTGTTCGAATACATTTAACGTTCTTGACCTGAAACATAAAAAACAATTGCATTAACGTTTTAGATCCCAATTTGAAATCCTTCCCATGTTGGCGTATCAACAGTGTTTATATATCTTTTTAAATTTTATAAAGTTCATTTTTTTCATATTCTGTCCAATTAGAAAATGTTCTAAATATCCTCAAAATCTCACGTCTGGTTAAGAATGTTACGAGATTCTCTCCTTAATCTGATAATCCGCAAAAAAATTAAATTAAAAAATAAAAATAATTACACTAAATTTAAAAAATTAAAATAACAAGCCAACATTCAATTTATTAAAAGTTATATTTTTTAGGTATCTTGTTGAATGAAAGTTCGGAACGTTTTGGTAAATTGATGATTTATTTAATCGAATTTAAATTTACAGGTCGATCGACGTGAGACTTACTTGCCACTTTTCAATTCGTCGCCCCATCCGGTTTTCCTGGTCCGCGGTGGAGCCACCGGCGCGGTCGGTCTTGCAGATTTCCCTGAGGCGAGCGGTGCAGGGCTGTCCAGAAGATCGTCGTCGGATCTCGTATCCTCGGTTATGACGTTGTTCGAGCCGGCTCTTCTTCCCAATCTCGGTATCAACTGAGGAAATTAACGAAAAAGTCAGGTCATCAGGAAAATACCCACTATGCTAAAAAATTCGATAGCGAATTATTTTCCTGGATTCGCGAGAAGGTCGATGACACGTCCGGTGATTTTTGACCTCTCGATTCCCTTCTATGAACGATCGTTGTCGGAAAGAGGCGACAATTATCGGAACGAATATTACCTTTTTCGCAGCGACGTCGACGTCCAAGCCCCAATCCATTATAGAGACGTTTCGTAGCACTCGGGGTCTCGTCAAATGAAATTAACAAAAAGACTCCCCTTTGTTGAAGCGTCAGGTAGATCTGAGATGGTTGCGCGTCCTTTTATGTTTGCAGGTAGTTTCCATGGTAACTTGGGCGAGAGAAGCGAGCTTCTACACGGCCACGTCACGTAATTTCAAGTCTGGTTGCGAAGCTTGTACCGGCGGCGGATTGTGTAGAGCGAGAGAAAAGTCGGGCGAGATTTCTACCTTGCCTGCAGGACTGCGGTTGAGTTTTTCTTCATTTATTTTTATAATTATTTTTTTATTTTAATTTATTGCGTCGAGGGCAAGGAACAATTTTAAAGGAACAGGAACTTTACAAAATATTCGTGCCAATAGGGCTTTATTCGTAGCTGCATTGCGTAAAAGTTGCACTTTCTATTAGAGTTAATTACATTATACATAGTACTAAGTAATATTAATTAAAAATCATGTAGCCCGTGCACCGTCTAATTACCCTCCTGCATATTACAAACTGCATGTACAAGTCGTGACCCACAGTTCAATAGTGTTTCGTGTAATTAATTTGACGTCGATATTCATCGTCGTCCGGATTGGTTTTACAACGATTGTCATTATTCGGTGGTCGTACTCTGTTGAATCTGAAGAAACAGAAAAACGATTCAGCTATAGATAGTCGACTAATAAATTAAAACAAAAAATAATTTTAAAAAGCTTTATCAATATGTATTATTAATATTCTTTATCCCGTTTTCAGTGAAGGAGAAACGACCTTCGGACGTACCTTGAGAAGTCACCTTTGCACAGTCTCCACGGCAGTACGTCGATCCTCTCGTGAAGCTCAGCGGATATCTCAGGACTGACGAAGTTCGGTGTCCCGGCGCCGGAGCCGCGGGTCAGTAATCGTCTTTGCCGATCGTAACAGCAGTGTTGGGCGGCCGCGTAACCGCTGCCCTGGGAGAGCAGCGATCGGATGCAGTAAGCGGCACCGGCTTTATAAACGTCCATTCTCTCGACGTCGCCGTTGACGTCCCGCCATCGAAAGTACTTCCGCTGCTTCGGGTCCCAAACTTTGTCGTCATAAAATATACCGCTTGGGTATTGACATGGGCAGCTCGGCAGATAAACGAGGGGGCCTGGAAAAACAAAGTTCTCGAATACAATTGTACAGTTGCCCAGATAGCCAACCCCAGCAAAAGCTAACAAGATCAATTGCTTGGCACCAAACTTTGAAATTGAATTATCGTGAGAATCGATCGAGTCACTTTGTACTTTGTAAGAAATTAGTTTTTCTGAAATCTTCATTCAACATAACGGCGACTCGAGTAAAGTAATTCTGCAAAGCACGAGAAAGTCTTGCCCAGGAGTTTGCTTCTAAAAATTGTAGGCATTGATAGCTGGCAAAAATATATCAGGCAGATGCAGTCTATTGGCTTTGTTGCTCGCAAAATGCTATCTGGGTACGTTCGAGAAAATATTTACCGAGAAACGCTTCCTCCAATTTGTCCTTGCTATCTAACCATTTCCGGCACGTATCGTCCGAGCTATCTTCGCTCTCCAGCCATTCCCTCGTCGCTTCCAGATCCCTCAGAAGAGCGCGACTCTTCCCCATCGCCGTTGTGTTCCCGAGCGTGTCGAAGAGCCTCGCCAGTAGCGCTGCGAGGCTCTCGTGAACGACCGTGGGGTCTTCCATCGGCAGCAAATCCCTGTTATCATTTTCCTTGGCCTGCACCGTCCTCCCCAGCTCGTGAATTCTGTCTCCACTCGACCAATCCACAGCTTCTTCCTCCTCGGTCAAGTTAAACTCGTATTGCATACTTTCCGACAATTCCGTACGATGATTCTTCGGCGCTTCCGTTGCCGATTTTTCTCTTACCAACCGACCGGTCCGATCACCCGATTCGTCCTTAGAATTTGAAAGAGTCCCATTCAACTTTGTTTCTTCAGGCCTCTCGTATTTCGCTGCGCTTATCTTACCACGCTTGCCTATGCTTCGGCTGGCCGCGACCGTTGCATTGCCCAGTTTCACTGTTCGCCACAATAATACATCCGGTACCAATGTTTCAGGTTGACCTTTGGGACGTCGCGACCGCGAATCGGCAAGGATATCGCCGATTTCTCTCGAGCTCGGATCGAGCGTCTGACCTGGCGAGGAACCTCCGAGAGTCGCAGCGGATGCAACGAGTTCCTTGCGGAAGAATTCCAGCGAACGATTTCCCAGGAGCTGCTGCTTTTCGAAGATTCTGTCGCGAGTCGAACGATGCTCGTTCGGTCGATGGTTTCCGGCCTCGTCTTTATCGTCGCTTCTCCCGATGGAATCGGAAGAGACCGTGCCGTTGCGACCGGCGAAGCGCAAACAGCCGAGACGATTTTTGCACCGTCGTCGACGACGATGCTTCGAGTGTCTCGCGACGAGCCCGTCGACCGCCGACGACGACAGGATCGAGTTTCTACTCAATGACGCGCCTTCTTTGCGGATCGGAGGGTTTTTACCGTCTGCAGTGTCGACGTCACGATGGCTTCTTGTTCCGTCGGCTGATCCGATCGTCTCTGAGACGAGAACTGCGAATCCGTGTCGTCCGAGAACCTTCCGCGTTACCGGCGTCGAAATTACTGCCCTTTCGTCTAGCGAGCTTCCTTCCGCTCCGACAACTCGCTGGTTGTCGTGCGAACGTTTCGATAAACTGTCGGTCTGCGAACATTCGAAGACCGCCGATTTAAAAACGTTCGGGAATATCGAAGATTTTTTTTTTTTGTCGCTTTTCGACAGGAACGGAAGTAGAACTTTTCAGGTATTTGTTGCAAAATTTCTCATGAATTGTATATTAATTTTTCTAAAATTGTTCACAGGCTATGTTGTTTCTGACCAAAAGGAAAATGCTTTATTGCAATATACTCACTCGCTCTCGGCTGTCGGAAGGTACATCATCGAAAGCGGCTGCAGGACAGTTGAAAACGCTCAGGAAGACGACAAACTGACACAGTGTTATTAACATCGTATCGACCGCCCCAGGATCGTCGATTTCGAGGGGAAGAAAAGTTAAGGATAGTCACTGTTGGTGACAACACTGTGGTCCAAATTGTCGAGTACAATGACACCGTCACACGTGCTATCTTGGCGCCGTACGCGAAGAATTTCCTAAGACAACTTTTCGCGTAGACAACCTGCGCCGGTAAATCATTGGTTTGTTGGACATCGAAGTTTTTTTGTTCACAACCTCGTCGCTGAAATACACCAACGAGCTCGGAAAAATTCGACACAGAATTGAGACACTCGACGCTCGTTGCGCGAATACAAACTCGTTTTTAATTGAAGTTTAATTACTTTTAAGCTTCGAGGGGACGAAACTCGACAGGAGGACGAGGGCTTAGACACCGAGCAATATAAAACATAACAGGATCAACAGTGGAGCACAAGGAGGAAGAGCGGAGTAAAGGGAAGGAGTAGGAATTCCAATAATCCGTGCTGTCCATAAAAACCGGTAAAAAGAAACTTGGAAAATCTTAACGCGTCAACCGATTTTGGACGAATCGAATATCGACTCCAATTGAATGTCAAGCTCATCACATACGCGCACAGATACGAAAGACAGCGAAAAAAATAACTTTTCCACGCTTCCAACGATTTTCAAAACGCCAGCATGAAAAACACGATTTTTTAAAGTTCATTATTTTATTTTTACAGCAATATATTTTTGTCACCGCAAGGAAGTGAAGGAATTCAAAAAACAAAGCTTCATCCAGGAGGAAGCACAAGCGGATTTATATCGGCGAAAAAAGAAGTGGAGGAGCGAGGCAGAAGCAGAGAGAAAAGCGTACCGCTCAAAGGCCCAACACTATATGTGTAGTCGTGTGATCTTGTCAAGTTTCCGCCCCACTATAACACCAGCGGGGCAATAGGTGGGTACCTATCGGCGAGGGAAAGAGTGTACGACAAAGCGCAAGGAACAGCCGCGAAGAAACGTGGGCTGTTCTGGATGACAGAACACCGTACTACGTCATTGTACTGCCCGTAGGTACGCGTTTTACGACCAAGGGCCTTCTTCCTCTCTTTCTCTAGATCCTTTTCTTTTTTTCTTTCACGATCTTTCTTTGTCCCGCCCTTTCGGTTCTTTCCACGTACTTCTGGGTCGCCCCTTACGTTCAGCTGCACATTCCTTTTAACTTGTTGCCCTCGAGAGCTCGATCTATCTTTCCCTCGTTCGTAATAATACTTAATCACTTAACTTGGCCTACGGCACGGATTCGAGTAAAAAAAAAGGAAGAAGGAAAATGATACTCTGTCTCCAAAGTATCCGGGATTTCATAAGAGATTAAACGGTAAAACTGTTTACCAATATTCTAACACGGTTCCAGCGGAAGCAACGAATGCCCGCTGGAATCGAAATGAGCTTCGGTGAGCTTTGTAGCATCTTCAATAATAATTTTTTGCTCCTCATCTGGCACGTATTTCCGTGAAAAAAGTGAACTCGGATTAATGTTATCAAACGGATGTCTCTGTTTCACGATGAAATTACGAAAAATGGCACGTGCCCTTGCATTTCACGGAAACAAATATCCGCGATGAAGTTATTATTTTTGTTATCCGGCTGGTTGCGCATACGATAGACTTTAAATCCGGGAAACGCGTTCACACGCGCGAGGCGCTTGTATTTTATGTGGATCCGCTTTCGCGTCCGACAAATAAATTACAAACGAGTATCGCTCCGGGTCGTGACTCGTACCTTCTGTTATAGTCGCTCTTTGCAGCGTCGTTTTTTATTTACGAGGATGGAATGCAGGGGAACGTGTCGTCCAAGTTATTTTTAGCCGAGCCGATTCGAAAATAAACCGGGTACGAATTAAATATAGCAAACGCACGATCCAGAATCCATGGATCGCTCGGAGAACGCGTCGTATAGCTTGTATCGCGAGCGATGTACACATGAGATTGGGACACGTGAGTGGGCCGAGATCACGAACAAGCGACGATGTAATGCTCGCCGAGACCGTGGTGTACGCTGATATGTAAATTCGTTACGGCGAAATCTCCACGCAGAGCTCGTTACCCTTTAACGAAAATGATTTAACACGTCGGCGCTCCATTAACGTATCTAGAGTTCTCTTCGTTTTGCTTCCTCATATAGTAAACAGCTTCAGTAAAAAAAAAATGTATGTATATATATATTTTTGAGATTTTTATGTGGACGTGTTCGAAACGTTCTCCACACTTGAAACATCAATAGAAATGGGGTTTAAATTATGCAATGGGTCACCTAGTTTACTGGTAGAAAAAACTATTCAGTTCGTTTAAATATTCGATACGATACGGATAAGTTGATATTATAAGAAATAAAATAAATTAATATTGCACTGTAAGAAAAAAGATTGAGAATTAATCAACAGTATCGGAGGCTTTTTTGTACATAATCTGTTTTTAAAATTTAATGCACACGAGGGTTACATTAAAAATTTATTTTTACAGTGCAGAATTAAAAATTGATGTTATGAATACTAAAAAAATTAAGAAATTAAGATTAAATATTAAAATAATATGTATCTGCAGTAGGGACGCTGCGAACATGTTTTGTTGACAAAAAGAGTGTGAGAAACGGAGTGTAAATCGCGGTTCCACACAAGTCGCATTCCGCGGCTGCATTTCTCAATGCGAGTGGCGCCAAGTGTCGACATTTATCGCGACGATAATTTCCCGTTCTTTCTATTTACGATCGAAGCTGCGGGGACAGAGGTGGAGGAAAACGGGGCAAAATGAATTCCCGGATGAGACGAGCACTTTTTTTTTCTAATGACCCACGAAAATCTTTGTTACAATGGTCCATTATACCCCGAAGGAATCATTTTACCGCGCTCTCTTCTACGCACAGAGTTATGCGGGAAAAATACTGGTCGGCTTTTTTTTTATATTCGATACAATAATAACAAGTTAAAACTCTGAAAATCTCAAAAATAAAATAGAATTAATATTAAAATTAAAATGTAATATCATCAACACACTAAAATATAACTTGCTTAAAGGCGTGTTCAGAGAAAAGGAAAACAATCGTCGTATACATGTATCTTTTATTATCATACTTTCTTATTTTACATCATAAATAGTCGTAACAAAAAAAAAAGGGAAACTAAAAAAAAAATGTTTTTAAATTTCAACTACGAATTATGTACAGTCGTTGAGTGCGTTTGCGTGCATTCGCTTCTGTTACAGTGTTTCAACAAATCTTATTTAACGTAAAAAAAAAAACCGAGATTTCCGAGGACTAAATAGAATTTAATAGTAGGAATGTTCTTATATGTACAAAGTTTAATTAATGGACCACCGTCAGCTTCAATGCATCGTTTTTTTTTTTACTAGTGTGAGAATCTGGCACCGATCTTCCTATGATTCGGTTACTCGCCATCCGTCCAAAGTTAGCCACGTCGATGATGTTGACATCATCGAAACGAATAATTTTTTTTCGAATCTTTGATTTGCCTAATAATAGTAATGGTAAAAAGTTATTAAAAAAATTCTTTAAAGATGAAATTCTCAATAACTCTTCTACAAATTATGAAAAATAAAAAATCATAGCGCTTTACAGTTGATTCTTTCAGATTTTTGTATCGTCAGAAAGTGTTGGAATTCTCACTGAATCTGAATTTCGGCTGAGAATTTTTGTGCGACGGACAAATAAATAAAGTATCTTGTCTCGTTTCAGATTGGGAAGAATGTCAACGGCATCCGCAACGATCGGCGATCATGTCTTCGTAGACCTTTAGGACGACGTTCTCGTTGTCGTCGAAGAAGAGGATTGTCGTGCTGAGAAGCTTCGTGGGAACGCAACACGGCATGTGAACGTCGTTTACCAAGCCCATTTTGTGAACGATGCCCTGAACGGTGGCGTGATTCGTCGGTTGCTGATCCTGGCTGAGTGGCGATTCGCACGGTCCTTGGCAGTGATAAGCCGAGTAGCCTTTCGGAGCAATTATCGACGAGGACAGTCCAATCTCCTTGAAATCAACGTAAAGCTCGTGCCTCCCGCACTCGGTTGTATTTTCTCTCGTGTTCGCGTGACTCTTGGATTCATTCTCGACCCCGTCTGGAGCATCGCTCGCCAAGCGTTTTTCCCTCGGTCCACCCCGAGCACGATCCTTTCGCCGTCCGACGTATCTCGGCGCTTTAATTTTTGTTTGCTCGCGCAGCATAGCCCTCTCATAAATGTCCATCGACGCTAAAGCTTCGACTCTCGTTCTCCTCTCGGAAACGAATTTTTTAATCTTCAGCCTGTTAATCGCTTTCCCATTCGCGTGGGCAGCGCGTTTCTCACGGAAGAAATTTTGTACCGTTTCTCTCGTTGAGTCCATTTCGTTGTCTTTCACTTGCCGGGACGGATAAGCCGATATCTCGTGGTCCACCGCGTCCATGCTTGGCTCCCGGTAAATTCTCTTTTCCCTCTGAAGATACTCGGTTGTATCGTCGGGCAAATTCTTCCCCAACTGTGTACCGTAGCTTTCTTCCCCGTTGAGCTGACTTCTTCTCCCCGAGTTTTCTCTCACACCGTCCAGAGACGACTCTTTGTTTCTCTTCAGCCTCCGAAAATTTTCACGGCCCACCGACTCCTCCGTCGTATCGAGGCTTTCCTCCTCCGCGTCTCTATCGTCGTTGATGCTCGAACGAGGGACCTCTGCCTCACCGGCCTCGTTGTCGTACGTATAGTAATGTTTCTCGATGCTTTCCCCGGCTTCGCGAACCTTGTCGTCGTCGTCGAACAACACGAGAATCGGTTGCTTGCTGTGATGATAATCGTTGCGCCGGGAAAACTCGACGGAAACATCGTCGCCGAAGAGGGTCGAGGCGGTTACTATGAGACCAAGATTCGGAGCACCGGACACCCACGCGAGAACAGCTTGCTTCACGTTGAATACCTTTAAAGACCCCAAAAAAAATTCTTTTACATTTTTCATACGCGACGTCGACGATTCAATGAATGAAATATACTTTCAAGTTAATATAACGATAGTAGTAATAATAACTAGCACTAGGACTTTGGGATTTAGAAACCGGAAATTTAGATTTTTGGAGATTTTTTTTGGAAATACTTCACTTCCGAAATATTTAATTTCCTGCTGGAAATTTTTATAAAATTCGAGCGAAGAAAAAACTTCATAATATAAATATTATTTTTTACTGTTAAGAATATTATTGCACAGATACTGTTAAAGTGAAGTAGTTGCGTTATTGTTGTTAAACCGTAGTCTCACCTGCCAACCGGAAGCGTGAGCCCCGACGTAATGCACGTTAAGCAATCTGTGAAGATCCGGCTCGTCAATTCTTTTGCCCTCCAACACTTGATACACTCTGATCTGAAAAACAAATATTTCAAGATGAATAAAAATCCAAGATATTTTTTCGATGAAAAATTTCATTGAAAAATCGGAATTTTACCAGATAATAGGGTGACGAAAGCGTTGTGGGATGAATGAATTTCGAGCTCGCACGCTTGCGATAGAGATGCAGCTCGGCTTCGAGAACCGATTCGTTTATCTCGAGTCCCGAAATATTGAACAGGTACAAGTGCGAAAGCCAACTGTCTGCGTTAAAAAATTTATTAAATTTTTTTAATATGCTTCACGCTCGTCACGTCGCTCAAGAAGTATGTCAAATCGGTCGGTCCGTCTTACCCCTTTCGATGAAGCTCCGTACGATTTTTGCGTTATAGGGATTCTTTCCCCTCGTAACACCGCTAGGATCGGCGATCGTCTTGTAAAGTTCCATCATAAATTGCGGTGGTGTTTTGTGACGAGTAGACTTCTTTTCTATCTGCGTGCGTATACCGAACATCTGTGTTTTCCCCAGTTCGTCAATCGAAAAGCATAAAGGAAATAATGTATCTCTCTCGATAACCGATCGAAGACGCACAAGAAAATTTTCATAGGAGCAAGCAGTCTCGAACAATTTTCATAAAACACCATCTTTAATGATTTTTTTTTTTTTTTTAGTAAAAAATCAAAGAAATCCTATGGGATTGCCCTCTGGTAAATAGATTGTTGCTACAAATGTATTTCTCTTTTTTTGTTACAGGGCCAAGGGTTAAGCTTGCGAACGTGTGTATTTTTTAAAATATCCACGAGAAACTTTCAACGGACCTTCTGCAAATTTTCGAGAGCCTCCTCGCGTCGATGAGAGTCAACCTCGTCGAACTTGTCGAGAAGCTGACCGATTTGCCACGATGGATTGTACTCCTCCGTCGATTCATCGTCCATCTCCGAGAGTTCCATCGGATAAGCCTTGGCCGATTTATAGATCGGTATAGTCGGAAGAACAAGCGCTACGACGATCACTACTCGAAATACCGATAACTTCATCTTCTTCGCCGCTGTTCGTTGTCTTCCGCACGTCGGTTAAACGTCGAGACGTCTTCCTCGAATCGACAGTCTCGATTAATTGATGTAAGAAATTATTTTATATTTTTATATTTTATCACCACTGTTTTAATCGACTATAGACATCGTATCGATATGTAAAAACAAAGTGTGTACAGATCGACGACGCGATACCGAGTTTGGTCGCGGAGCTGGACTCGCCGTATTGACGCTAAATGGCATATGGGAGACGTTGGCCGCGGGGAGTCACCTTTATGCTATGCCGAGAAGTCGCCTCCCCCGCATTCCTCACCCAGAACACCGCGGCGACGACGACGGCGGCGACGATGCCGACGACGAGGATGCTAATGGACCAGCTCCGTTTGTTCGATTTCATTTGGCTCCTCGTCTTTCCAGCAGCTATCTCATTCCCCACCGTTTTGTTATTTATATAATAACAAAATTGATAATAATCCTAGTTGACTGAGGGATCAGATCGCCATTGAGATTCAATCCCACGATATTGACAATTGTAGTGGGAGAAAAAAATTGATCAAATAAGTCAGCGTGAATGACTATAAATCAGATTAAATTTGGATTCAATTGGTTCTGTGATATTGACAAATTTAGTGAAAAAAGTTTATGATTTAATTCGTAAAATGGATCGGATGAATATTGAGACTCAATGGGTTCTGAGATATTGAGAGTTATAGTTTAAAAAAAATAGATTTGACTTGTTGCATAATCGGTACATTATTACATACTGTTTTCATCCATTGCGTTACATAGACGGTTTTTCTATTAATGTTCTAGGCATTGAACGAAGGGCAACAAGACTGTGGACCCCGAGTGCGAGCTTGCGAATCTCTTGTAGGTATTTATGGCCGTCCACCCACGCAACCGCGAGAACAACCGGGCGCCACTCCTGTCTCAGAAGAAGTCGTCCGTCGCCCGTTGCTCTCGCCCTCTAACACTCAGGGCTCTCTCGGTCTTTCTGTTTGCATTCCGGACATCCTTCCGTCACCGTTGCGAATTAAAGTTGGTCGATGTAAGTGAATTGGCCGATTTTTATTTGACGACGAAAACGAGCGAGAAATAATTTATCTCGATTATTCGCTGTTTCTATAACAGAATCTCGGTTTCCGTGAAGGGATAAAAAAATATTATCGTACATTCGTGCCGAACACGCCCACTTTACCCATCACATAATCGCCTAGTCGATTGGGCACTTTGCAATTTCCGACCTCTAACTAGAATAACCCCGTAACGAATCTCGAGAATTACATTCAATGATCTCGTTATCATCTCCGCCTATTCTCAATTTATCACGATACTTCTCAGGATTCGCCACGAGCTGGCTACACTTTGTTAGCGTTGAAATCAGTGAAATCGAGTGGAAGATATATTGTAGACGCGCGATGCGAACCGTACGGAGGCGCTAGAAAACTTGGTCTGTTTGAGACATTTCTGGGAATTATTTTTTATTCAATTATTTCAATACACGACGCAAACGCGTCAAGTCAATCGCCACATCGAGTTTTACGGAGAATAGCTCGATGGTTCATATTTTAACGATAAATTACAGAACGTAAATCTATTTGGGAATGTTGAACGTACGCGGTTTCTACACGCAGGCGCATTCGGCGATTTGAATGATTTCTCTTCTAGAACCTCTTCGTGTTCTGAAAAAATAAGAACAAATATAGAAAGTTTATAAATTCATATTCGTTTGTCCAGGTATATTAACCCTTCAAGTACCTTGCAGTTTTTTTCATAACAGAAGAAATTTGATTACGAATTAGTTCTTATCAAGTTAAACCTATAGAAGAAAAAAAAAACAAACATTTTTGTTTTCTGGTTGATTATTGACTAAACGTTCAAAATAATTTGTTGCTCCGATCGGACAAGTCATTTGTTCTTGCCAAAAAGTCCTCGATACTTGAAACGTTATTATACGAGAAAAGGAATCACGTTTATCGAATTCCATTGGGCAATCGCAATTCCAATTTTCCACACCTGTACTCATGAACTTTGAAGCTGGCCGGTGTGCATGAATGTTGTTTCGAGTAAAGACCGGCGAGACATCTGCGTGGTTCCTTTTTGTCTCTCAAAAGACAAGTTTCCATCTCGTTTCCCGGACACGAACCGACGCATTGGCCAACGTTGATTTCCTACAATTAAAAGAAAAAAATTATCGTTGTAATTCCGTTGAGCCACCAACGACAAAGTTCCAAATTAATTAGCAATATTATTCTCTACGACAAACCCTGACTATGGGATTAACATCGGTCGTATTAATTCCCTCTTTGATCTCAATTTCGCTAAAATCCAGAACGCTCTCCGTGTGATCCATTCTGTGACAATTTCCGGCGCATCCACACTTCTCAATCGCCTGGTAAATCTCGTCACCTTTTCAAACATTAAAAAAATTAAGACAAACCAAATGACCCGTTTTACAATTGTTCCTTCTATATCGAAGATATTTTACCGTTTGGTCCGCTCACGCTGGTCGTCCGATTCTTGAGTGGTTTGCAGCCGAGATCTAAAAAAAAATTATTTTTTATTTTGTTTGTACAATTAGGTCATATCTTACAGGCAAGAATCTAATCGTTTTCTGTTCCATGTAGAATACCTTTGGCGCAGGAACCCATGCACACGCCAACGTCCACGACGACCTGATAGGGCGTGCCGGAATGAACGAGATGCGTGAAAGATTCTCTTCTGCACGGTAGATCCATTGAACAGTCGCAGGTATCGACGGCCTCGATAACTTTAACACCTTGGAGGGTCGAGACTCTTTCCAGGCGGGCGGCTCTCGGATGGCAATGTGAATTTGGTGGGCATCTCTGAAAAAAAATTAAAATTCCCATAAGTGAGTGCGATAAACATTAAATTTGAAATAATAGTTTTGTATCAATTTAATTTCTTTTATCGCCATATTCATATCGAATTAATTTTAACGTGAGGAAAAGTCTCTCAGAAGAGAAAGGTAAATTCAGAAGAAAAAGGAAGAAAAAGCTAAATTTTCAGAAAAACAATCGAATTATTTTTGTGAAGAGATGCCGTTTAATTTTTTTTTATCATTTATCTCCAATTTGCCCGTGAAAAATTGAAATTATTATTTCACAAAAAAAAAAACAATCTTTCCAGCACCTCCCAAACACTCCTTTTTTCAGATATTAATCCCATCGAGATTTCCTCTGAAACTTGCGTTAGACCGCAAGTACTAACTCAAGTTTTATGGACACAAAACGTCCATTCTCATACCTAGTGGAATATACAATTTTCTAAAATTTATACTAATATCCGCTGAAATTTTAGGATGCAGAGCTTGCTCGGGCGTGGCAGGGCGAGTCGGCTCTTGGAGAAGGAAAAAGGAACGCACGGCCCGGCAATGGAGGATTCGTTAGCGAACGAATGATCCGGCAAGCCGGTCGCAGGCGAAGCGCGCATCTCTGTATGTAATCCGGGACGAGAATCCAAGATTCGACCTTCCAAGGACGCTTAGAGAGACGCGGATCGGGTCCATGGACTTTCGAGAAATACAACACAGGGCGTGAATCTGCATATACATCCGTTGGCCCTGGCCAGTGTCAACAAGAACCGCGACGGTATTATACGACGATCCTCGGCTCGATCTTGTTTCTTCCTCCTCTTTCGTTATTCTCGTTCACCGGTGTGCACCTCGCGTCTCACACGGACGAACAATACAAACACACGGGCCCTCGAATGACCCTCGTCGTCACTGCGGCCAGAGTGGTGTAAGAGAAAAGATTCGCCGAGAATCGCGTTGTATCACGTGACCAAAATAGCCCTCCATAATGGAAAGCGTCGGAGCGGCGCGCTGGTAAATACGGGATAAATAACGAGCGTTGCGAGATTCGACCGGAGGTATGCGAGGTACCTGGGCACAATTTCCGAAAGCCGCTCCGCCGCTCGTATTTATTTACAATACAATAAAGTACGGTGGCTTGTTCTTTTGCGCACGAATGCTCGCGCAGCCACTCGAGCACTCACCGATACTCGAATGGAGGCTCGCGGGCAATTCAAAACAAGAAACCTCTGACTTATTATTATTCTATGTGTAAGTCTTTTCCGGCTTTCTCTTGAAACAAAAACTCGAATTAATATTTTCATACGACTTTCTCGTGATGTTTCTTTAATTGGGGATTTCTGTAAGAGACATTGACTTTCGTAACATACGGAAAGAGTTTAGAAAATTTTGTACCACTTCAACTACTTTAACTCCTATATATTAAAAAAAAAAGATACATTTTTAAGCACCACACTTGATCGAGGTAACGCGCAAAACACAGGTCACCCCTCTGTGTCATCGTCGACAATTGGCAATGATTCTATGAAACAACGATCGAGGTGAGTGGCGCACAGCTTGTCTCTATACCGATACGTTTTATGATTCATTCTATATATATATATATATACATATATATATATATATATAGCGCGAACACATCTGTTGGGAAGCTTGGCAAAACTGAATCGCTGCAGGCCGGGCCGCATTCCGCAGCACGTCACGCTACTTACACCCGAAAGGTATCCCTCCTCCTTGAAAGGTTCGAAATACGTGTAGCCTCTCGCTACTGAGGGCACCTTCGAAAATATGGTAGTACTTTATTTTCTTTTGTTCCTTCGCCTCTGCGAATCAGGCGATCCCGGCAATCGCGTGACCGCATTCCGAGTTATTATTCTTTTTTTGTGACTCTCCGCAGATCCCTTTGTTGCCTTCCGTTGACGAGTCATCGATAATGACGATCGGGCGAATTGCTCATCGGACGATCCATTCCACCCTGGGCCTGCGGGCCGAACCTGCACAGGCTTGAGAATCTTCATTCGTTCTGACGGGAATGTAGACGTACAAAGTGAGGAATTTTTACGTCGAAAATTGCAGGTCTTTGTTCTTTTTTCTCTTCGTTCGTTCCTAAGGCGAATTCCACGCATACGCAATGGCTGCCGAATGCCAGAGATTCTTGCTCTGAACTATCCGAAAGGCTGGTTCTCATCGTAACTGTCCGAATTTCCGGTAACTTGACCGTTGAGTGAATCGTTCGACGAACGAATAAACCGACAATTTATTCATCTCCGCTACCAGGCTTCTTATCTAGGACACAGTTAGTTGTTTTTTTTAAATTCCTATTCCTATTTTTTTTTCCTGTTTCCTTTTTGAATTTTATTGTCAAAATTCCACGCCGTAAAGTATCGTCACGTGCGGAGTCACGTGATTTGCTGGTTTTTTTAAATCTGGATAACACATGATAAATCGTGGACTTCTCCCCGAAGCGACATTCTTTCGCTAGTAATTTTTTCATCTCAATCATCCTGAATTACGGGTTATGCGTTGGTTCGTTAAATAAATTGGAGAATAAACGAATAATTTGTTCACCTGTACGGCCGGCCGACTGGCGTCGCCAGGATCGTCCCACACGTGTCGCGGACAAAGTCTTCGACAGTGGCCCGCGTCTATCCTGATAATTTCCCTGGATATGCCTGGAACATGTAAAATAGTCGAGATGAGTCGTCATCGGTCAGCGATCCGAAAATTCCCGGGCGATTCATCGGTCGGGCCTCCGGCAGTGATATGGAATTAGATCGGGGTCCCGAGTTTATGAATATCTCCGATGATTTCGTGGACATCGGAACCGTGCGCCGACCACGGATGGACCATAGTTCGTATTTTCGTCTCGGCTGAGTGGGCGAGCCGGCGATGCGTGGGTAAGAATATTTTTACGAATTCGTACACACATTAACCATTATAATATTTTATCCGTGACGTGTATTTTTTTTTTAACATGTCTCGTTCGACTACCGGGCGTCGATTGGCGGAGCGAAATTGCAACGGGGTAATTAGCAGGAGCAACGAGGAGCCTCGAGGTAAACCTAACCTCGTACCAGTTTCCAACCACTGATGCAAATATTGGTAAAAATTAATAAATCATACGAGACAGATAAATCAGTAGTGAAATAGTTTCTGCGATTCTTCACGTCCATAAGAATTAAATTTGCAAAGTCTGAACGAAAGAATGGACTATCGATAAATCTTTCATCGAAATAGGCTCAAAATCGTTGTTGAATCGTTCATTTTTATGGTTGGTCGAAGCATTACGATATACAACCACGTGGTCGGTTATCTGTACGTTGATGCGATAATCCCTTGTCCCTGTTGACGGCCAACTCGGACTCGGCGAACATAACCTCAATGTCGAGTCGCTGCCGTTCGAACTTACCGTTGCGCTTGTTATGTTTACTCGCAACGATTATCCGATAAAAGTGTATACGATGCATTATACGTATTACATTTAGATTGTATTGGTGTAAAATTTTATTGTGATATTTTGTCTCGTTTTGTAAATAAATGAATTTTTAAACGCACGCATTGTCAGTTACCGAAGCATCGCCTATAATAGATAGTCGGTCAATAAACCATTAAATTTCCTCGTCCCTTGTACAATGGTTATTTATCGCATTTACGCTGTACGGACCGGCAGGATTATTTTTGAGGATGCTGCCGACAAAAAGTGACGCAAGACCGGACGCCGCCAACCCCGCTCACTTTCCCTTCCCCTCCCGCCGTTGGCCGGTGAGTTGTAGGTCGGGCGCGCTTCAATTGATTAATTAAAAACTGCTGACGTCGTGAGGCGACACGAATAACTATTGCAAATATACATTACCGTCTAATCGAGAGGGAAGTTGTGAGGAAACGAATGGTTGTAAAGTCGAGCGGAATCGAACATCGATTATCGAAACGCTAGGTTAACCGAACGTTAGAACGAGCATTTGCACGGCCGTGTTCGAGTGCGCTTTTCATCTTCCAGTGTTAATCTATTCGCGATTCGATATACGAGATTCGACGTTATTGACAGTGATTAAACAATTGAGCTGACCTTCACCAACGTCCATCATCCTCTCGTGTCTCGCGCAACAGTGGTGCTGTCTGGATTCCTCGGTAACGTGTCCTGCGACGCTCTCGTCCATAACCCCAATCGTCTCGGTGCTTTCGGCCCTCGCTGCGGGAAAATAGTTGTAGAAAACACTCGTCCCGACGGTGATACGAGAAAACATCAACGAAAATTCTCGACGCAGCACGACGTCACGAGTGGAAAACATTGACGAACCGGTAAACTATTTTGTCATATTTAATGTAATATACCTTTGCGTACCTAGTCGAATGTTTCCGAGGTGAAGCAACAGAGCGGAGGCGCCGATGGCGAGCCGGCACCACCATTCGAGCTTCGTCAAATTTCTCATGTTTTGTTTGTTTATTTATTTAATGCACACTATTAACTATCGTTAGATATCTTATTGCCAGTGGTCTTGTTAATTTTAATCACGGCGGATTGTCGCACGATTTCAACCTGAATATAGATATACCAATGTGTGTATGGATATATATATATATATATTTATTTGTATATCGACAGAGAAGTTTATTCTATGTGTATGACGCAATGGGTGCTGCGTGTTTCCGTGCGCGAGACAACGGGCAACGACTGCGGTGCTGCATTACTATCGTTTCATAGGTAAGATAGACGGAGAGTTTTTCTTCGATTTTTAAAATTACCGACGGAGTATCGAAAATAAAAACCGGCGAGTGATCGATCAATCGGCAGGTTGCCCACGCAGGTTGCGATCTGGAGGAAGACTGGTAGGCTGGTGGAACGATTCCGTCCGACCTGACAGCCACCGATCTCTATTAATCTCTCTCGCTCTCGCCCCGTGTACAACGTCTGAACGAACCGCGTGCTGACGAGAGCGCGTCCATCACAAGTCACCCGTGTATGTATATATATATTTTCGCATTTTTTTTTGTACCGTCAAGATTTATCCCTCGCTCGCAGTTCTCGGACCGAAGCACAGTCCCCCATCGATACGGGACGCGCGATGGTGGTGGCAAGCTTCGACCAATCCTTAGCGCGTTCCACTCGGGGCCCCTGTTGCGATACACGTAACACACTCCGGATTCTGCATCGCGACCCTACGTTTCGCTCTCTGCACACGGCGCGTTGCCGGCTTTCGTAGGAAATTATGAAAAATTGCATTACAAACTTCGTACACAAAATGGTTTATTCCGGCGAGGTTGAATGTTTTTTTTTAAATGTATTTATTGTAAGAGTCTTACAATGTTGTGCTGAAAATTTATCCAGTTATGATCGGTCTATTCGCGTGAATAAGTCGATGTCAAAATCACTGGGGCAGAAACCTTTAATTGTCGAAGGTTTTGGGTTAATCTTTGATTCTTGGCCATGAAAATTTCTTACGTATAACCAAATATTTCGTCGTATGATGTGCTCGGTAAAGAAGAGACCGCGCGCGTTTGCACCCGTCGGTAAGGTAGAAACTCCTCAGCATTCACGTTTTTTCCTTATCATCAATTTTTTTTTTCATTATTTGATTGAGCGATATAAAAGAGAATACTCTTATCCGCATAAGATCTCGGTATTGCTCTAGGTAAATCACGACTGACTGCGAATAGGTTATGTTTACATTCCGCGTGCTTCAACCTATGTGCCGGGAAAAACAAGGAGTCTTGACAAAGATTTCTAATATAGATAAATTCGTTGTAGTTTCAGAAGAACTCGACAGGACTGTTGGATTTCTCATGAGATTGCAATGGCAAAATCAAGAAAGAGTTTGTCGTCCTGGATGTGCTGCGACAAGTGTGGATCTCTCTTGACGAACAAGGATCTACCAGTCCACGAATCCGACTGTCCGCCTTCCAGCCTCGATTGGAAATACAGTTACATCCTCGAACATGCTCTCCACGGCACACTGGAGACTTATACCGCACTAGGTAGTTACCTTCGATCAACGAGTAGCGCTGTTCTACGTCAATAAATTTAATCCCTCGATGTCCATATTAATTCATCGTTAACAGATGAGCTGAAGCATGTTCCTGAACGAGAGGCCAACAATATGATATTCATATCGCAGCCTGCCATGGAGTTGTGCAATATCGCAATAGGCGATCCGGTAGCCATCGCGTCCAAAGAGGGAACTATCGTTAGGATTGCCTGGCCTACAAGCGACAAAACCTTGACCAGTGTTTCCATGATGAGAAAGGGTGCGTATCGTTGAAGCTAATTTTCTCCTCGTGGTCCTATGGTCTGGCAAAAAATACTTCTCCAATTGTTCCACTGACAATAGATGTATCTTGCGTATTGCCGATCGTTTCTTCAACAATACATTTTTTCATGTTCCGAACAGCGATGGAGAGCAGCAGAGTTCACGGTCAGGTGAAGGTTGAGAAGCTGCCTAGGGAGCCGTGCATAGCGCGCGAGATTGAGATCGTATATGTGGGAAAGCAGCCTCAGCCGAAAATCACACCGGAAATTATGGTCGTGATAAAGAACTCCAACGAGTCGAAAATTTTCTGCATCGGTAATCGGATTACCGTGCCTTACTATGGCAAAAGTCTGGTATTCAAGATCGTCACTGTAGAAAAGTGCGGGACGATCGTCCCGAATTCGCAGAAGAACCTCTGCGAGGCGATGTCGGAGATCGACATCTCCGACGGTGAGTCGAACCGCGTCGAGTTTTACAAAGCACTCTACCACACAAAGTGGCGAGTCGCGTCGGTCTCGAAGGAGGAAAATTTCGTTCGTAAAGAAAAATTGACCATAGACGACATCGGTGGTTACGGAACTCTCATCGACGATCTCAGAGACGTGCTCGACGTCGCCCTTGGTAAATGGAAGAAGATCAAGGGCTTCAAGGTCGCGCGAGGTATTCTGCTGTACGGCACCGCCGGAGTCGGCAAGTCAATCGTTGCCAACGCCGTTACATCGGAATATTCGGCGGAAACATTCCCGATAAACAGTTGGGAGATTCAGAGCAAAGTCGCCGGCGAAACGGAGATCAGATTGAGCGATGTTTTCATGGAGGCGAAGAAGAGAGCGCCGAGTATAATACTGATCGAGGACATCGACATTCTTTGCCCCCGAAAGAGCGGCTCGAGTCAGGATAACGAGAAACGCGTTTACGGAGCTCTCGTCAAGCTGCTGGACGAACTTCACGCGCTCGATGCGAATGTCGTGGTCCTCGCGACAACTTCGAGGCCCGATTTCGTGGACAGTTCGCTTCGACGTCCCGGAAGACTCGACAAGGAGTTGGAAGTTTGCGCTCCCACACCGCAGATGCGGAAGGCGATTTTGAGCAAGTTTCTCTCGAAAGTGCCGAATTCGCTGAGCCAGGAAGACGTCGATGAAATCGCACTGACGACCCACGGTTTCGTTGGCGCCGATCTCTACGGATTATCCTCCGAGGCTGCGATGCACGCGATGAAACGGCACCGCGATCGCGTGCGCATAGATAGGAACGATGAATCGGACATCATCGTGGAGATCGAAGATTTTCGACACGCTTTGACGATCGCCAAACCGTCGGCTATGAAGGAAGTCGTCGTCGAAGTACCGAACGTAAAGTGGACGGAGATCGGTGGCCAACAAGGCCTCAAGCTCAAACTCAAACAAGCTGTCGAGTGGCCGCTGACGCATCCCGAAGCTTTTGTGCGGCTCGGAATTTCACCGCCCCGAGGCCTTCTCATGTTCGGTCCGCCCGGGTGCTCCAAAACCATGATAGCGAAAGCTCTCGCTACTGAGACGAAGCTCAATTTTCTTAATATAAAAGTAAGACATGCACTACTTTCTTCATGTACTTCATCGAAAAATTAACATTCGATGTATCAGAAACATTGAAATACCTTATTCTTGAATAATTCACTATCAAGTTAACGATAGAAATGCTTTCATTATTAATTTTTTTTTTCTTTTTCATGAAAAAGTACAATCGTTTTTTAGCATAATTGAGTTTTTGCAGAAAAACATCCAATCCGGTGGATTAAATTTAGAATTTATTTTTATCGTGGCATTAAAAAAAAATTGTATGAATATGAAATATGTATACTCGGAATCGGTTTATTTTTCAGGGTCCGGAACTCTTCTCGAAATGGGTCGGCGAGTCTGAGAGAGCGGTGCGGCAAGTGTTTCGAAAGGCAAGGCAGGTCGCTCCGTCGATTATTTTTATAGACGAAATAGACGCGCTCGGTGGCGAGAGAGGATCTTCGTCGAATAGCAATGGAAGCAATGTGCAGGAACGAGTTCTAGCCCAATTGTTGACGGAACTCGACGGTATTACGGCGCTTGGCAACGTCACTCTCGTTGCGGCTACAAATCGTCCGGACAGAATAGACAAGGTTTGAGAAAATATATTCTTTTTTTCTTTTTTTTTTTACATCGACGTTATATAATTGATGCGATACTTATTTCAGGCACTGCTGAGACCCGGTCGTCTCGACAGAATCGTGTACGTTCCACTGCCCGACGCCGAGACGAGACAGGAAATATTCGCTATAAAATTCCGAAAAATGCTAGTCGCTCAGGACGTGATAGTTCAGGATTTGGTCGACCTTACAGAAGGCTATTCTGGTGCCGAGGTCCAAGCAATTTGTCACGAAGCCGCAATGAAAGCTCTCGAGGAGGATATCGATGCGAAAACTATAACGAAAGAACACTTTAAAGCGGCGTTGTCTATTGTGACTCCGAGAACGCCTGCGTCGCTCATTCAGTTATACGAAGACTACATAAATAATTATAAATGAATAAACGCGGCTACTCGGAATTAATCCGTCTCCGAACTGAGTCGCCGTAGAACATTGCGTTTTCGGCGTAACATAAATCGCACAAGTCCCGTGTATTACCTAATTCATCCGTTTCTGACACTGGGTACATTCGCGTTAGATTTCAATTTTCAAGTACACCGTTCGTATATACTCGCCTGACGATGACCCGATTTTTGTTTGTTTCAACAAATTCATCTCGACTATTGACAGAGATCAGACGGCAACGACTGCTGAGTCAACGAAATGATGGATTGAAGAGCCACCAAATTTTTCGTGTACGTACATCTACGCATCTTTTATCGGGATGTCTGTTGCAATAAAATGTGCCCGACCGTACGACAAGGAAGCATTGAAAGCTATAATGGAATGGTGCGTCTCTGTGTCCGTCCGAGAAGTGGATTAAAATTTTTTATTTGCATAACTCTAAACTATAAAAAAAATTATGCGAATAACGCAACATTTTCAGAAGGCAATATGAAAATTTCAATTCTCAACAGAAAAAAAAAAATGATTACTCGAGAAATCCAAATAGCTTTTATGTAGCTTTTTCAATCCTATCGCATACTTTAGAAGCACCCAATATTTCTCAGGATTCAATGAAGAAGCAAAGAAATCGTTTTCTGAAAATTTGCAAAATTATTCTACTTTTTTTTTCAATGCTGATGACGAATCTATAGTCTATTTAAATTTATCATTATTTATTTTCAAAGCTTTATAAAAAACGATTTTATTTTTCAGTGCTGGATGTCCGCCGCCGCCGGAACCGCGTTGCCCACCGATGTGTTGTATTCCTCCTCGGCCAGTGACCCGTTGTTGTCCTGTCCTGCAGCAACCTCCCTGCGAAGAAACGAAAAATTGCACGCCCATTCATACATGCAAAGCTGATGCACCGGCATCGTTCTGCAGTCAGAATTCACCGTCCTGTTGTAAATCGCAACCGGTTAAAAGTTTCATCGTCAACACCGGTGGATTATTCTACGCTGGAGCGAGAAAGTCTTGCTGAAGCTCATCTTATTGCTTCTGAAAATATAATGAGGTAATAATTCATGTTCCACGACAGTAAAATTTTCGTCGAAGACCAATCGATGCAAATTTTTTTTGCAGTCTTCCACCCTACAAACACACCAGAAATCCTGCGCTGGAGAATGAGAACGAGTTCAACGAGTACAAATCGTGGGACGCTCCTCTGATCACCTACGACGGAATAGTCGAAAAGCGAAAAACTACTGACTTGAAATTAATTCGAAATCAACCGCAGCATCCTGGCATCGAACTAGAATATTTGGTGAGACAATGCGTCAAAATAGGACGTCTTGAAATTATTTGAAAATTGCATTTTTTTAAATCAATTTTTAATAAGGCAATTTTTCAATCATTTCAAAAAGTGTCTACGTTGTTTAAATTACGTTTCGCTCGTACTAAGCATGCTTTGCTCCACTTGGACCAAACAGTAACGTTTCTATCAATGCAGCATGTTTTACGCTCAATCGCTAATTAAGTTTCGTTGTCTTGCCTTCAGTCACCTTTCTCGATGGAAAATTCCTTCCAGTCTTCAATGAAGAATCTGCATGAGAATGGTAGAAGAACCGGTCGTTTGGATTCCCATGACGAGCCGGTGAGAAATAAATCAACGCGCAAAGACAATGAAGTTGAGAATGAAATTGTGTCGGACCAATCGATGCCTCATAAAAATAGAGAGCAGGAAGACGATGGGAAAAATACTCGCAAAAAACGCTCCACCAAATCTCGCGAGTCCGTGAGTCGCGAAAGTTTAATTAGCCAATCGAGCGCGAAGACCGTAACGTCTCGGACGAGTACTGTCGAAAAAGTTGTCGATGAAGCATCCGGCTCTTTGAAATCATCGAAGAATCATGAGTCTCATATGTTCTCATCGAAATTGCGTTATTCGGCGAACGGTCTCGACGACGACGACAATTTCCGACGTTAAGGTTTCAATTTGAAAAAAAAAAAAAAAAAAAAAAAAAAAAAAAAACACACAAAGTCGATTCGTATCAGCTTGTAACATGATTTTTATTCGCTAAGTATATAATACACTGAATTTTCCAACATATGCAGGTGAAACACACATTTGTCGGCGATTAATACTTTTTCTTTATTCTTTTTATTTTAATGTAATTTTTTTTTTTTTTTTTTTCATCTTCGTTTAATTCATCATTGTCCTATTATATTTAATCCTTCGAGCGTTCATAGACACGCAATTGTAGGTGCGAGAGAACCAGTCATAATCTTGCGGCTTTTCGATTCCTTTAATTTTTTGTTCTCTCTTTTTCTTTTTCTTTTTTTATTATTTTTTTTTTTCACCGTAAAAAGTTGGTATCGTAGTAGGTCTTACTACTATCTATTTCTATAATAGCATGTCACCTGGCAATTTGAACCGTGGCTAGCCGCCGTTCGTCTCTCGATGGAGTCAAGACGCATTTAAGCCCTCAGCGCTCGTATAACACTTTTAATGAATATATATATATATATAGTAATGGTGAATGAATAAAAAACGTTGCGAATAATCAACAGGGTTACCTCTGATATATACGGTAAATTGGACGTGACGATGATCCACTATTTGACGATAGAATAGCTCTTGGAATAATACGAGAGGTACACATTTGGACAGGGTAACCAAATCGCGAACGCGCCATCCTTGTGAAATTTTCGTTTTTTTTTTCTTCTTCTTCCTCATCAATTTTCTGCACTCTCGGCACGCGAGTAAAAGGAGCTTGCGGGATCCCGATCGGTAGCGGGCGAACGAGAACCGCAGCATGTCAGCATATTCGAGCCTCGCGGTTGCTCGGCGCAAACAATAAAACTGGCGATGCCTCAATTTATTTTTTAATTCCGTTTTTTTTTTTTAAAATAATTATCTTCTTTTTTTTCAGCGACGATGATTCAAGCTCGACACGGTTTCAAACGGTCGAGATCTCGTTCGAATAGGCTGTCTTCCCTCAGCCGATTTAGCGATTCCCCTCCGAAATCGACGGCGGGGACGGGTGAGGCGGATAATTCCTCCTTTACAATGAAAACTTCGACTCCGGACTGGAGGATATCGAGTCCGAAATAATGGAAGGTTACTCGGCGTCTTTGCTCCATGGGAAATCCATAGCCAGACGAGGTATGTCGCTGCTCGTCGAGGACTCGTCCTCGCTACTCGTCGCCGATGCCTCCTCGGATATCATCGCTTCGCCGCCGGCTTCCTGCGGTCTCGGTCCGGGACTCGCCTCGGCTTTCACCGCCGCTGCGACGACGACGTCGTTCGCCGTTGCCGAGGGATCGCTTCGGGGTCTTCGTCGTGACGACGTGGGCGTTGAATTGTAACTCGGCGACCAGAGTTGATCCCGACTCGAGCTCGAGATCGACATGCTCTTCGATCGTGCCCTGAAATCGACGGACTTTCGCGACGCCGCTCTCAGAGAATTTTGCCGCGATACCGTCGCGCTCGGCGGTGGTCCGCTCGTCAGGCTGTCCGACGACTCGTCTATCTCCAGAGTCCAAGACACCGAGTCGCCCTTCTGAACCATAAACTTCACCATCGAGCTGGGGCTCGGCTCGGCGCCATTCAACGTCTGATCCAGAGAGTTCGGCAGCAGAGAGTCGTCGATGTGCTCCGGACCGAGAGACCTCGATAATCTCTGAGGAGGCGTCGCCAGTTGATTCGCCAGAACGTTCACGACCTCGTTCTTTTGTCGGAGCCTCCACTGAAGCTCCTCCATTCTCTGGGACAGACGTTTGTTGTGCTTCGATACCTCGTGGAAGGAGCCCAGAAGTATCTCGTTCTCGTGGGATATTTGCCTCTCGTAAGACTCCTTGCCCTCGAGCTGAGCCTTAAGATCCTCGCATCGAGCCTCGAGCGACTCGACTCTCTGCTCGAGCGCCTCCTTGCCCTCGACTTGCCTCCGCAGACCGTCGATCTCGGTTCGCAGAACCGCGTTCTCCTGGCTTCTCAGCTCGAGCACCGATCTCAGCGACCAAACCTCGGCTCGCAGGGCCGCTCCCTGATCGTGAACGAACGATCTCCTGTCCGTCTCGGCTTCTTTTCTCTCCAGATCGGCCTCGTACTCCGCTCTGAGCCTCGCCATCTCCGAGCGATGCTCCTTGTTCGACATGCTCAGACTCTCGCGAATCTGCGACTCCAGTGTCTCGACTCTCTGTCGTAGAGCCTCCTTCTCGGTCATTCGACTCCTAAGATCGGTCACCTCGGCCTCCAGTATCGCGTTCTCCTGCATTCTCGTCTTCAGAACTGACTTGAGGAATCTCACTTGCTCCCTGAGACTCTCGGCTCGTTCCTCCCTCTCGTCGCTAACGCTCGACGCACGTTCCTCCTCGGCCTCCGTCTCCATCCTCTCGATCTTCGCCTCGTGCTCGCTCACCAGCTGCATTATCGACGCCTCGTGCTCCTTCTTCAGACTGTCGAGAGCCTCCTCGAGGCGTGCAGCGAAGTTTAATTTTTCCTCCTCCATAGCTGATTCCAAAAGGACGATCCTATCGGCGTGGCTCGCCTCGACTGAAAACAACAAAGCAAATTTAATATAGTTCGATAAACAACCTGCACATCGTATGAGTAATTTATTTATTTATTTATTTTTTTCTACTTCGTTGTAAACTAGATCCATTGATTCTACGGTTCTCTTCGTGGAAATTAGCAATTGCTCTACATTCTCGCAATCTCGTTAACCATTACTACGTGCAACGGTAAATTAACATTGTTAGAACTCATTATACCGAATACCATAACTAGTGTTATGAACGGAGCGTGTTTCATGCGCCTACGTAACGGTCACAAGTGGATGCATGCTCTAACGGAAAGAGGTAACCGCGACAGACACGACCGAGTGACGAGACGCATTCGCGCATTTCGCGAAGTCTGCGTCCACAAATTGTCCACATATTATTCGACGCAAATTAAAATTCAGTAAAACCGGCCTACGTTGCGCGGCTGAGAGCGTAAATCGTCTGTCAATTAAAAATTCCATTTCATCGTTAGCATTCTAAAATACATTTTGGATTGAGACATAAAACATTCTGTGTCACTTCCGGTTTCAGAATCATTGTTAATAACCGCACGTGACGTCATGAGGGAAAACGTTGCATGCGAAAAATCTAACTTGTCAACCGTGAATTCAGACAAAAAAAGGCAACTTCCAGAAAATAATATTTTTTAATTGCAAGTTATGTGTTACCGGTGTGACGTCAATTCCGGTTTGAAGACGAGTTTCCACAGTCGGTAGTAAATGTTTTTTAGTGAAATCACTTTTAGTTGAAAACTAAGATATTTGAATCGGCTATCACGTTTTCCTCAATGACGTCATTTGGGGCTCTGGACGATTAATTCGGTGTGGCCAACAAATTAATTATATTTTCTCCGTGCAGTGGGCCGCGTTTATGAACGGTAGAGTCATCAAGGGGTTCGCCCCTTTGCACAACATGTGTATACGATTTAGGTGAGTTAGCTTATTCACGGGAGAGCGAATGTTTCTGTCGTTAATGAGGATAAAAAAAAATCATGAACGCGTTAATTACGAGGAATCTCGGACTGTTTCGTTCGTTCAATGCCTTCCACTCAGGGAAACGGTGCTCGCAGCTATGCGTAAAATTAAGCGCACTCGGTGCGTGCGAGGCTACTTCTTTCGAGTACGCAATTCTTACGTTCCGTCCGAAGATGCTCGAGTGCTCGTTGATGATCCTCTCGTTCTTCTATTATCCTCTCCTCGAGATTAACTTGATTCGTTTGCAAATCCTCAACCTCCGTTCGCGCCATCAGCCAATCGTTCTTCATCCTTTCGCAATCTTTTCGCAGTTTCGGTGCGGAGAATCCTTCCAGCTGTAAAAAAAACATTTTTGAATTAACATTCCATAATAAATATTGATACGGGAACGAATGTTTGAAACTCAAAAATCGAAAGCGTTTTGGGGCAAAGAATCTTTCAAGCTTTGCAGAAAATAAAATAAAATGAACAAGACCGGATAAAAAATAAATACAAAAATATAAACGAAGACAAAGTCTCCTTAACGAGGATGACTTTTTTTAAATACTTAAATTAATTTAAAAAAAATAACGGATCGTACATGAAGAAAAAATTAATACAAAAAAATCACGACACTCGAAAATTGGAAAGAATATTTTGCAATATTCACCTCATGAGCGAGATACTGGACGGTGATGGACAGAGCCTGAACGGTGTCCACGGCTCTCTTCTCCCAAACTCCCTCGTAGATGTTTTCCGTCTGCGCCGCTTGATCGCGTGTCTCGGCGACCAGCAGGTTCCTCGGTGCGTTGTTCGAGTTAATATTGTTCTCCTTGGCAGTGCGATCTGCAAGCAACGCAACAGGAGCGATGAGCATGGGATTTCTACCGTTTCTCCACGAGCAGCCGCCGCTGCCGTTCGCCATACGGGAATCCTCCATTCTGATCATCGTCGCGTCGCCAATTTCCAATGTCACCGAGTCTACCGGTGAGTTTCT
The DNA here is from genome assembly GCA_963978505.1 of Listrodromus nycthemerus. Classification (NCBI taxonomy): domain Eukaryota; kingdom Metazoa; phylum Arthropoda; class Insecta; order Hymenoptera; family Ichneumonidae; genus Listrodromus; species Listrodromus nycthemerus. Next base: position 3,092,748 of record OZ021683.1, read on the forward strand.
CGAGTCTCCGGACGACAACGAGGAAGTCTCGCTCGTATAATCGATCACGAAGGAAGCTTCTTCGTCGGGGTTCGCTTCGTTGGGCTCGAGCGTTCGAAATACAGTCATGACTACAATGCTCTTTGCTCCTTCCACCCCGATTAATTACAGACTCAATTTACACCTCAATAAAAAATAGAAAACACTACCACTGACATTGCACATGTACTCCAAAAGAAAAAGCAACCAACTCTGTGACGGTTTTTAGAAGAAAAAAAATCCTTCACTGCGTATCTCTATGACTACAATTTCACACGATCGTCTCTTCCCTCACAAATATTTTCTTTCCCTGAACATTAATCCAATGATTACAGCGAGTCGCCTCTGGGCGTTGCGAATGCCAATGGAAAAACTACTCGTCGCTTCGAGCTCACAGTCAAGACTGCTCGACGACGTACGAAGAAAGAAGAACGACCTTTATTCGAATTATTCTCAAAGCCGACAACTGCGTCTCACTTAATTCCGTTTATGCTAGAAAGCCGAGTGTCGCGAGCCAACTTTTCTCACCGACGCGGCGACCAAGTTCTTTCAATGTCGATGTCGGAGCCAAAACTGGATCGAGTCGAGGACACGCTCGCGATAACACGGTTCTTCGATAAGTGCGGCGAAACTAGGAGAGCTCGTTTGCTCGAACTTCTCTCGCAGTGCGTAACCGACGATTTGGTGTGTGCGCTTTCGAGTCTCGGACACGAGTGAGTATCGCGGCGTCTTTTCCAACCACCAGGTAGGCGGCTTCCCTACTTCCCGTCCAGGCCGAGACCACCCTCTCTTCCGTCGCTTCTTCCTCAAGCAATAAACCGATTAACCGATTTATGTCGCTGACTCTGCGACGCGACGAGGCGATTCGCACGGAACGTCGTGCGGTTCAGGTAAACTACCTGGAAATCTTCTACCCGCTACCGTCGATACTCTTGCTTTCGTACGACCGTCGAAACGATGGACGATTTCCGACCGATTGTTATTCCATTGCTTCGGCTCTACGGACTCTTCGAAAAACGCGTGTCTAACGACTATGGAAATAGTCACGCGCTCGTCCCGACTTTTTTGAAACGCCGGAAGTTCCAACTTCGTCGACTCTCCTTATAGCGTACATCCGGCTCGCTATGCTTCCACAGCCTTCCCCGAGTCCCGATAAGAATCTTATCCGTTGATTTCTATCTAAAAAAAAACATTACGAAAATTAATTTAAAATACAGGTATTTTTTTTTTTTTGTAGACACGAGTTTGTATGTTTTACTGTGAGCGATTGAGTGGCGATCGCGAACGCCTCGGGCTAAATTTGATGGGCTTTGTTCGAGTGCACCGCTATGACCGAGTCCGTGCCTCGACTGAATTAGCACGAGCCAAGCTGCTTGTAATTTCTTGCGTACGTCTCCTCCTTGTCCGAACGATAAATTTGCCCACTCCTTCAATTTTCTCACTCGGGCCACATGCTCCGTTTTTCGTCCGTCCCTCAAATACGATATTCGTCAATCTTTGACCCTTTTCCCTCCACACCGACTCGTCACGAAACGGACCCAAGACGGTCGCTTCACCGTGACCGACAACCGAGAATTTCTAGTTGCACTCGATGCTCTACGCGGAATTCCGGGGTTGCGATTGTCGCACTCGATCGTCCATCGATGCCAACGGATTCTCTGTATTATCTTGACGAGGCGTTAAGTGGAGCAAGAACCGTGGAATTATGTTCTACAAATTAAAAATAAACAAATAAATAAAAGATGCTATTTTTTTCGGAGCCGAAGAAAATTCGTTGCTGCCAGCAAAAAATAATGTAAAGTGTTGAAAAAAAAAAAAAATAAAATGTTCTATGAAACATTTCTGTACGGTATACGAATTTCTTAGGCTTGGAGTAATTAATTAAATTTCGTACATGAAGATCAGTTAAAACCAATGAATAAATCGTTGAGAATGTTTGCAAACATTCTCTGTGCAAATGTTTGTGGTCGACGTTGTGCGTCTCAAACGAGTGACTCGCAACAACTGATTCGCCAAGAGAGATGTCTGTGAAAGAAAAGTGAAAGGGACGATCGCATAGAATAAGAACGCGGGATATGTTATAAATGGAAAAAGTAAAAAAGAACAAAAAAAACGTAAGAGAAGCTGAGCTTCGGAGCTCGAGTGAATTTGTAGTCGGCAGTAGCGGAGATTTAACACAATCTGTACGATAATCGCATAGCTATTCCAAAGAGAAGAAATAATATGAATAAAAAATTAAAAAAAAAAAAAACAAAAAGGCTCTACGAAAAAATTCCTGTACGGTATACAAAGTTTCTATAGCCCACATAAGTGATTCACGAGGAGATGTGTTAAATTCAACGAATACCCTGTATTATTTTGACGAAGCGTTAAATGGAACAAGAACGCGGGACGAGTTTTAAATGAAAAATAAAATAATAAAAGTAGCTGCGTTCCGGAGCCCGAGAAAGTTTTCAGTCGGTAGTAGCGGCGATTTATGATAGTCTTTTGCGATAACCGAATACCCATTCCGATTAGCAAAAAATAACGCAGAATAAAATGTTTAAAAAAAAAAAAAAGGTTCACAAGAAAAATTTCCATACAGCATAAAATGTTTTTGTCCGCGAACCGATTAATTAAAATTTCTGTATAAATATATGTGTAGAAACTAACGGAACGATGATTGAGAATCGACAAATTAATTCTGTAAAATTTCTTTGACGACGCACGTGGTCGACTTTTCGCGTCGCGCATGAATGGCCCACATAACTGATTCGCGAGATGTTTAAAAAAGAAAAGGAACGAAGTTCCGTCGAGCCAGAAATAATCGTCAGACGAGACGACGAAAGTGGAGTCTCCGAATGGAAGCTCGGGCAGTGTCGATCGGTTATTCCTAGACGACGCGCTCCGAATAAATCTCGTATTTGTCTATTTGGAATGCAAGGGCCTTGGAGGGATTGCGCGCGAGGACGCCACGCGCTCGACGTTTGTGACGGTCGCGTACGATTCCACACTGAACCGGTCGTATCTAACAAAAAAAAAAAAAAAATTACAAAAAAAATAAGAAGTAGAATAAAAGAAAAAATAAAAAAAAGAAGAAGCGAACTCTCGCAAAAGGAGAAAGTGAAAGAATTGTGCGTAGATACGCGTTCTATTTTAGTCGAGTGCGTGTGCGCGTTCTCGCGCTTTCCTTGCTTCGTCCCCGTACTCGTTTACCACATGTCGTGTACAGTGAATGTGCACGTTTTTTTTTTTTTCTGATTCGCAGTGTCACAAATCGGGTCGATGAGGAAAAAGCGTCGAGAACTCCGCCGACGACTGTCGAGTATTAAAGAAAAAAAAGAAAACTGAAGAAAAAAAAAAAGATAAATACTAGGTGAAAGCTCCGCGACATTCTACGTGAAGCGGCGGAGCTTCTAGTTTCAGCTCGTCAACAATCTCAGATGTATGGTCGAGGTGGGTGAACACGCGATATAGAGGTACTTCATTCCATTAACCGGCGCGTGCATCGAAGCGTGTGTCGGGAGCACGCGAGAGTGCAAGGAAGAAATGTACGGTTGACCTCGGAGCTAGTTAGCGTCGCTGAGGAGGATGCGAACGAGAGAGCGAACCGTGTCTCTACACCTGTGAGCGAGGTTCGCGCAGCGAGATTTTCGACACCGGTGAGAGAATGAAACTTCTCGGTGCCGGGAGACGTTGAGTGATTAGAAACTCGTGAGTAACGGCGATGATGGAGCAGGTCGAGCCGCATTGAAGAAGAAGAAAAAATCGAGCCAAGTGGTACGCTCGGTGGGGCGTGCAAAAAGTACATCTCACCGAAGCGTAACGTATAGTTTTCGTACGGAGGCGAAGCAATGCGTACGAGCGTACGAGCGGGGACGCGAAGAGTCACGACGCATTGAGCCACTTTCCACACCCTCTGGGCAATTAGGTACCTTTTAACGTACCGAGCGTTTAAGCGACTTTTTAAATTCGGTCGAACTGTCCTTAATTTTTTTTAAATTGATTAGTTAATTAGCTTCGATGAATTGCGATGACCGGTCTGATGGACGGTCGATGCGTACCCTTGACCGTGGTTGTCGTCGCACCGGCGTTCGAAACTTTAGCGTTGATAGTGTTGACCGGGCCGTTTCTCCTGGCGGATACCGATGTCCGTACCGGCGTGGGACTCTTGTCTGAAAAAACAATTGAAGTGTTCAGGCTTTCGGCGTCGCTCACAAGCGTCGGTAATAAACGCGGCTGCCGCAGCGGCATGAGAGAAAATAAAAGAGCCCCGGTAATGGCCATAACATCCTGCATTCGCCGGCTCGCAGTTGGCTCCGAAGGTCTCCTCTCTCGCACCGAGTCGACGGCTCACTCGGGCACGTCGTAAATTAATGCGGACTCGATCGGAACTTGGGATGCATAAAATTCAGCTCACCGAGATTGAGAGGCGACACGTCGGGACAGCCGCCTTTCTTGGCATCGCAATTATTAATGCGTGTCTGCTGCTGCTGCTGCTGCTGCTGATGACCGGTCGTCCGACCGTTCGCCACTCGTCTTGGCTGACTTCCTGTCGTCGGTGATCTCTCTGTGAACAAATAAAAATAAATAAATAAAGTCTACGATCTGAAACAAAATTATTCCTAGCGGTGACTTAGAAGTATCTAAACAATATATCGCTGCAATGGAATTCCTCATAATTTTAGTTTTAATGTTAAAAACAATTCTGTTATTCATTCATTCTGTCAGCGTGTATTATTCGAATACTCTGGCGAGTCTCTACCGAGATCAAAGTCAGTTGAATTTGCTACCTCGATAAATCACGGTACAGAAAAAAAATGTGAAAAAAAAAAACAAAGTCGAAACGCGATGCCTAACCGTTAGCAAACGGAGCGCCTGCGATCCCGAACATAATCCCTGGCATTCACTTAATAATAGCGAGAATAAACATTGCCAAATTGTAATACCTGAGAATTGCCATTTCAAAGTTAGAAAAAAATGTGTTATACATTGTTTATCTTGGCAGCGTGGATTATCCGAATTCTTTGGCAAGTCTGTCCCTATCTCACTATACATTATACCAGTTATGCGGATAAATCCCTGCGCGAAAAAAGAAATTCAACAACTCGTAAACGCGGCTGAGATAAAAAAAAATACACACTTCCGTGTGGCTATCGAAAAGGGTTCGAGGCCGGGAGCTTCCCACAACACGCGAGAATACCATCTATCTCCGGGCTACTAATAAGCGTTGACGCAAAAACACGCACACACGCACACGTCGCAACGAGGAAAGCTCGATCACGATGCCGGCTATCTCGTTAAATATGAATTACAGACTCGGACCCGGGGCGTTGAAACAATTTAGTGCGCCCTCCCCGTCGATTCTTCAACGGCTTCGGCCAAAATAGGCTTCGCGCAACAGATGAGAGAGTCGGACGCGCATCCTCTCTCACAGCGTTTATTCCAGAGAGACTTATAGACCAGCGTTATAAAACAGCACACCGTGCGTGTGAAAACTCTTCGTGTTTCCCCACGTGCACGTTTTCGCCACGTGTGCATTCGCGAAAGATCGTTCACCTCAGCGAATCCAAGAGTTCGCCGATCAATCCGCGTACAAGTTATCATATTCTCGTTACAAGGAAACGCTACCTCGTTTGAAACTCCCGAGGCGCATCTTCGAGTCCCGTACGAAGTCGGCGCGCAGCGCGGGTCTTCCCTTTGAGCCCTGTTGTCCCATTTTGCTCCGAGTATCTTTCCTCTTACAGGATAATTTTTTTATCTTATCTTCAAGCAAAATTCATCGTCTCTGGTTTATCGGGCTTGATTTCCGACCGCGTCGAGGTGACTCTCGACTCATCAGGTACGAGTAAGACGCTTCAGCAACGGCAGCAGAGACAATAACGAGGTCCGTTCGTGGCGCCGGAAACCGTGAGAATCGCCGTTTCATCTACATGGCTAATCTATGGAATCAGCCACGGTTCTCCATTTAGAAATTTTCCATCGCTGACGTATTTTCGTTAAAGTCTTTTTTTTTCCTTTTCAGGAACGATCCGTCATTTATCCATCCTGGGTTCTGAGATCGACGGAATTGATCGTTGCTGGATGCAGGTAAATTTTTCTGCCGACTGGAAGCCCCATTTGTTACGTTGTAGCTCGTTCACCGTGCGTTGAGAATCCCGTTGCACCATCGGAGTATTCTGATCCGGTGTGGACGGTTGAAAGATGCAAAACGCTGCCAATTGTCGTCGAAGGAACTTGGCTCATCGGCGGTTACTCTCGGTCTTTCGGATTGTCCGTCCTTGAACTATTCTCGGTCGCACGGATATTGCACTTGGTGCGATGCTCGTTGCCTCGGTGAGCGGCGAAAGCTCTGCTTCTGCAATTTAATTAACTTCGTCAGCTCAACTTATCTTTATGAATTATTGGTAATCTTCGAGTAACGACAACGACCGAAGAATCGTATACTTTTTCCTCGAACAGGACGTCCATATGCACCGTGTAGCGTTGAAGAAACGCCGAGTCGACTGAGTGAATTTTTGATGATCCGCTGTTAGCTCGTTGTTTCCTCAAACTCCTGCTCCGACGTAAAAAATGCCCGTGAGTCGAGAAACTTCAACAGCACACAGGTCTTCCAGTAACGACTATCACCAGACAATCCTTTCCTTTTAACTCAACCGGAACGTCCATATGCACCGTGCAACGTCGAAGAGACACAGAGTCGACTCAGTGAATTTTTGATGATCCGCTGTTAGCTCGTTGTTTCCTCAAACTCCTGGTCCAGCGTAAAAAATGCCCGAAAGCCGAGATACTTCAACAGCACCCAGCTCTTCCAGTGACTATCGCCGATCCTTCCTTTTTCCTTGAACAGGACGTCCATATGCACCTCCGCAGCGTCGAAGAAACAGCGTGTGGAGCGGTGTAATCGTCGTCGAACGAGTAAACCGTTGCCGATCCGCTCTCAGCTCCCAGTTTCCTCAAACTCCTGTCCTGGCATAAAAAAAAATGCCACGAGAGATCAGAAATATCAACAGGAAACAGCTTCGAAATCACGCGAGGGAGCGCACCAGCGGAAGAACAAGTTGCGTAAGTCGTCCGGCTCGGGCACGACTAATGGTGCGGTGCTGTCGCTGGCGAACGGTCCACTCGTCGGCCTTGGAGTAGCACGTGGTTGTCGGGTGTGCACCTGTCCTCCCTACGGTCGTTCGCTCGCCCTCTGGTTGCCTCTGCTCTTTCTCTCTCGGCACGTTCCGCGCCTTCTCCGCCTGGGATGTGTGCGTAAACCCCTCACATTCGAACGAGCTCACGACGGTGGTGGAGCGCGGACGATAAGAGAACGGCCGATACGTGCATACATTCCCAAGGTGGATAGACGAAGTGAGAGACTCCGCGTTGGAGAACGACGTAGCGGCGAGTAAAGAAGCCAATGCCGGAAATAAACGTGAACACGGGTGCCGTTGACCCGCTCTCTCTCTCTCGCTCTCCCCTCTCGTCTACGCTCGCTCCTTCTCCTTCCTAAGGACACGGAATATAAATTCGAATAGAGGCGAAGAGATCCGGGGAGGTGGAGAGAGATCACGATCGAGAAAGGGAGAAAATTCCATGCGATCTCTCTCCGTTTCGCTTCTGTTCGACGGTCGAGCCAGGGCCGAGAGTCTCCGACGTGAAAACCGACGGTCAGGTAGACCGAAGAAAAGCCCAGAGGATACGCAGTGAACTTTAAACAGAAAATCCGGCCTTAAGGATATTCTCAGCTGGAGAACCGGTATAACGTGTATACCTCGGAGGAAGATTGAAAGAGCGCGGGCCACGCTCCAGCGGTGATTCTTCGCTCTGAGAATATTTAATATCTTTTTTTTTCCTTCCCCTTTCGCTCGTGGATATTAACGCACGGGAAGGAAAAGTGTGTCACCGGGCGTGCTCGTCGGAAGATGCTTCGAAAAATTCGTCGGTGACTCTCGACGAGATAGAGTGAAGTTTGCATCGGTGAGAGATTATACTTCGATCTTGCCGAATGTCTTTCACTTGTGGGCCGTTGAATTCGTCGCTCCGAAAAATCCTAAGCTCCGGTGAGGAACGGTCTTGATTCACGAAAGCCCGGTGTTACGGTCGAATAGCACACGGTTCGCCTTGCGCACCCGGTGACCCGAATAGAGGAGACTGAATAGTCGGCGGGATGCAGTCTCGCGTGTGTGCCTTACACCGCATGCACCACCGCTACGTCCGAGCGGGCACGATCGACGCCGACAATAGCCGAGTTTTCTCGTGCGCCGGATTATCGGGGAGAAGACAGCCCGACGATATTCCCGATGTCGCTGCCTCGAGAGAACCTTCCGCGACGTCCGTCCGGGATTCAGCCTGATGACAATTATCCTCGTCCGCTCACTGGACTCTTCGCCCCGACGTCCGACGACTCGCTCACCGCTCTGCCCCACACTCCTTTCGTTATCCGGGTCAATCGATAAACTGTGTTAAATGAAAGAAAAAAAAGCCGGATTTATTTTTCATGCCAAGAGGTCCGTGGTCGGAATTTCGTTGGAAGACGTGCGAAAAAAAATAAAACTAAAAATAAATAAACGTTGAATGAAACTCAGCCGGCACGGACATCCGGCGGCGTGTACGCGCCGCGCCTCGTCGACCTTCGACCCTCGACTGAGCATGAACGAGCTGCCGGCTTCATCGACCAGCCGCGAGCTTGATGCTCCGCACGGCTTTCTCATCGTAACGCCCTCGGTCGCTCTCTCGCGTTGCTCTCCGGCGAACTCTCACCGCTGCACACCGATCGAGGAAAACGAGGGATGAGAATTGCTACGTGGACACCGTGGAGCATTGAAGGACCACGGGAAGGAGAGAGCCGCTGCGGAGCTGGTAGAAAGTCGTCCGGATGTAAGACACCGCATGTAAAGCCGGCGGTCGATACGGAGGATTTTTGCCTCTCGAACGTTACACAGTCGCAGTACGGCGGTGAGGTTTCTTGCGATCTTCGTGTTCCCTTCTCATCTTCCCCTCGCCGGTATTGCCACTCGCCCGACTCGAAGCTCGGTCGAACTCTTCTCCGCTGTTTTTGGGACGGTCGAACGGACCGAACGCGACGACAACCTATATTGCCGATTCGCACAGATGCCTGCTGTGCCAAGCAAGTGACACACTTTTTCGTGGCGAACGACATGAAGAATCGTCCTCGGCGGATGAAATTGGAAAATAAGGTATTACGGTGGTCGTTGAGGAGAAGACAGGAAATCCGCCCAACGACAACTCCTCGCGGGCTTGGATTTCGTTTTTTTGCTCCGATCAATGATTCCGCCTTTCATGAGTTTTATGTACTGAAAAAAATAGTAAAGAATGTTTGCTCACTTGGCGCGTCTTTGCTCGGAGCACTGCTGAGGTCACTCATGGAACTTCGTACGGAGCTGCGAGCAGTTTCCTGGGTAGGCGATTTGGGACCCTGCCGTGTTCTCGTTCTCCTAGGATTGTGAAATACATTTTTCTTTACATTGGTAATTCGAGGGAACCATGGAGAGTGCTTGACAAAAGGGAATTTACGCAACCGTAAGCGTGGAAACTCACTTTGTCGGCTCGCAGGCGAGCGCATCAAACGCGTCGAGTCTTTGGTAAAATATTGGCAGAGTTTTACGCTCTACGACGTAAACTGAGAAAGTCGGATGAAATTTTATGTAATGATACCGATAGTTTCTATGCATTAGATGGTATACTAAAATTCATGTAAAATTAACGTAAAATATATTTTTCATACTTTAGAAATATTTTACTTCTATTAATTAACTTTACTTTTATTATGAAAGTAAGAGTGCTTTAAATCGCATAATTTCACTGTGAAAGTTCTTTAACTTTCCATTGCAACTGTAGATTAAATTTTGTCTGCTAATTTTTATGGAAACTGTAGTCGACAAAGTGGACCCTTTTCGAAGGAACTGCTAGACAGATCGATCCTCACCGTTTGTCCTTGTTATTCAGATTGCTATTTTTATTATTGTTCGCATCGCCGGGCAATCTTCTGGCGGATGCGTTTGTAGCCGAGGATGACGAGGACGAAGACGGTCCGAGGCTTTGTAGGAGCCGTGACTTGACCTCCTTCCTCAGAGGCCTCGACCTCTGCTCGTTCTTTCCAGCCTCGATCTTGCTCATAACCGCGTCCCATCGTCCGCTCTTTCTCGGCGTTCGGACAGCGCGTCGGGGTTCCTTCTCGGGCTCCTCCTTGCTTCCCGACTCGATCATCGCTTTGATCTTCGAGACGACGTTGCGCTTCGGCATTTTGTATTTCTTGAGGGGTGCGGGGTCAGGTTTGTTGGCCGATTTCGGACGGGCTACTTCGTTGTTTACCTCGATAACCGTAATTTCCACAGCTCCGGTAGAGCAATTAGAGTCGGTCGTTGTGTCGAGATTATTCTTCGGAATCTGCGGACAATCAATAAAATAATAAAAGTATGCAAGGAAAAAAAAGGGGGGATTATTAGCCCCGAGCGAAAATGCCATACCTGCAACAAATTCATAATGACTTCGGGCTTGATAGGCGACGGTTGACTTCGCTGGGACACCTCGGTGTCGGCTGTGTCCGGCGTGCGATCCTCGCTCATTACTTGATCAGCGTTTCTCTCGTCCTGGCGTTTGTCGAGATCGGAGTAAATTCCACTGGAGTCCATTTCCTCGCCCGTGAAGCTCGGACATCTTCGTCCGCCCGGTGCGCAGAAGAGCGTGCCGTCGATTACCTGAGCCCTCCGGTCGCCCCGAACGATCTCCTCGTGTACGTCGGCGTCACTCTCGGTAAAGAAATCCGAATCGGTCATCGGATCTTGCCGACACGGCGCCGGAAGATTCGAGGGCATCGGCAGGACCGCCGGAAGATCGGGTCCGCGACTCGCGGGCCTCGAATTTTCACCGTCGCCCTGGTAGCCGGCCTCGAGGCTCGTTATACTCGTGACGGAAGTTACAAAGCTCGAAGGGACCGGCCTCGTCGACACCTCGACGGGTTTCGGATCGAGCGGCAGCTCCTCCGGTGACGGCGTTCTCTCGCTCGAGCCTTCGGTCGGCTCGCCGGCGTCCGGCGACGTCGCAGCCTCGACTTCCGACGGCCTCGATGCGGAAGCTCGCGTTAACGCCAGACGGGAACCACCCGAACCTCCCGTTAAATTCTCGCAGGACGGTGTTCTCGAACAGCCAAGCGTACCCACGGTGAAGTCCGTCATCTGATCGGGCGTCAGAATACCGAGACTCTCGTCGTGCTCGAATGAATTTTGCTTCTGGTTGAGCATCAAGTAGTGAGGCGTCGACGATGCCGGTGTACTGGAGTCGTTGAATGCACCGAGACTCGACTCTATCGGGAAGATGTCCCCGACATCCTCGATTATGTTCATCTGGCTCGCTTCGTGTACACTGTAAAAATTATATTTTATTATTATCTCTGGGGCAGCTCATCGTTGGAAAAATATAGAATTAGGAAACAGACAATTTATATCCATGGATATTAATCTAAAGACACTTCCAGTTTGAAGATCTCATTTTTCAACCGGATTTGCCGATACCATTCGGTTGGGAAATTAGATTTTCAAACCGAATGTGACTTATAAAAAAAAAATGGGTTTTTCCAGTGGAAAATTACATGTTTCTGGTACGTCGTAAATTTCATTTGAAAAAAGAGATTTGTGGACCGAAAGTGATGCATGAAATTGTCAGAATAGTATAATAGAAAAATGTTTATAAATTCCAAAATATATATAACACTATAATTTTGTCATTGATTTTTTTTTTATTTCTCGAGAGATATTTACGGTATTTTACTAGATATCATTGGGATTTATACAGTGACTGTAGTACCTGAATATCTTTTCCTCGACACGCTGAAGAAACGGCGAATCCTGCAGCTCATTCTCCTTCACGCTCCAAATTGGCGGTATTGTTAACGGCGAGTCGGTTAGTTTACCTGTTTCATCGGAACAAAGAAACTCGTTAGTTATTGCATATAATATTAAATTGCAATTTTTATTGCGTTGACCGGTAAAATATATTTGCGAGGTATTAATGTGTAATACCGAGCGGCGGACTCGAACAACAGTCCGTTTAACTCAGTTCCCGTTTTTTTTTTTGCCCCCCTCCTTTAATTTCCAGTGTGCACAACTCCGTAGAGAATGATTAAGTGCACGTGAGGTCGATTTAAATCCAAGTGAACTGCGTTCACAGTAAAGTTTATAAACTACGTACCAAGTTTTTATCCACAAACCGACAGATTAAATTTAATAAACCAGCTGGTGTTTAAAGTATTGCAGAATGTATGAAGTCGCTTTTTTTGGACGTATTTAACATATCGACCAATTAAATTTGCCTCACTTTCGTACATAATTTATTTTTCAAACATCTCGCCAGTGCATGGACTTTGGAAAAAAACAAAGTCGAAATCGTGTTATTTTCACTGTACGCTTATAGGGTCAAAACAAAATCGTGTGCACGCAGCTCCGTAACGAATTATTAAATGCACGTGAGTTCGATTTCGAGCTCAGCGATTCTTATCTATACTGTAAATAGCCGGCTCGAGAATTAATATACTGCATACTAGTTTTTACGCGCAAACCGATAGATTACATTTAACCGATTAAATCAATTCGTCCAATTAAATTTACCCAACTCTATGCATGTAAAAAAAAATAAGGTTTTAAAAAACAAAAGTCTAAATCGAATTATATTCGCTGCAGGTTTTTAGGCTCAGAGCAAGACCGTCTGCTCGCCGAGGATAAAATCCACCCGGATTAAAATCACCTTCTAAATTTTAAATCTAACAATCAATTGAATGGCGTGAAATAAATTCATAATTTCGATCCGACCAGCTCTCCAGCGTGGTGGGAGGGAACAAGACCGAGCAAATAGTGCGCCGGCACAAATCGGTAGTGACGGCTGTGTTTTATCCTCTGGCAATAACGGTACACGAACGGGCGTGACGAAACTGCGCTTAGCCTCGCAATGCCTGCGTGCGCTACGACTCTCTCAGTAATCAATGTTCCTTTTCTTGCGAATTCCGAGTATTAAGATATATCCGGCGTAGATATTTCTCTACTTGTCGCTCTGCTCTACATTAAAAGAAAAAAAGATAAATTAAAAAATAAATTAAGTTCAGTGGGCTAATTACTAATCTCCCAAGCTCGGCAATGACATTGAAAATTTTTAAAAATATTGTCCAGAGTCCCGGAGTTATTAAAAAAAATCGTTTTACGGATAAGTTCAGTCACAATCAATAAAAAAAAATTATTTTTATTCTGACTGTGTTCCAAACAATAAACTCGGAATATACGCACTGTCATAAATTACCCGATTAATGTCCTACAATTTATTTAAATAGTTTGTTGCATAACCTTTCCAAAGCCTCATCGCTGACCTGTGGCTCGTACCATAGACGAGTGGCCCAATTATTGACCGTCGACCCATTACTGCCCGTTGAAAAACAGATTATCCGCCATGGAAAATTCCCGCATGACAAAACAACGCACCGGCGTGCTTCATGCTTCGACTTAAATATTTTGACAGTGTTAAAAATCTTTGTATATCCGACGAAAATAAAAGTTTTTATGTCGTACGATCAACGGACATTAATTGTGACACGGTCAATGATTCCGCTTTATCCACGAGTGTAGCGATTTTTGATACCGACGGAGCAGCGAATTCAGTCGTTGTACCTTCCGTGAGCGGCGAAGAGGCGAAGAGGGCGCTCGTGAATTTGCCTCTCGGCGTCGTGGGACTCGCATCGTCGTGCTCGGCAAAGGACAGGCAGCCCGACAGAATCGTCGACCTTCGATGACCTCCGTGAACGGCGCCGCTCTTCGACGACCCGACGAGTCTCGATTTCGGAAGAAACGACGGTCTCACCGCCCGTGGCACGGGGATTCTGCTCTCACCACTGGCGTTCTGCGAAGCGAGGAAAAAAAACAATAAATACATATATACAATGTGGCTTCGAGAACAAAGTCGACGCTCCTCTTTCCCGAGATTCTTATTCCTGGAATAATTTAATCGCGAAGCTACGAGCGTTTATTCTTCGTCCTCGATCTCTGTACCTAAATACATTGCGATGATAATTCTCAGCGACGTGGAAAAGAGAAGCGCAGCGAGTACGCGCGTTCGTCAGAATCGTTCGGCGACGCGCATCAAATATTCAAAAGCCTTGTTGCGCGAGATTCTCGCATTACGTTGCGCGCTAGTGCTCGTCGGATTATTTCTGTACGATTGACGTATCGACGATAATCACGTGACCGGTTGAGCGACGTTCGTATCGAAGAAAAAAGTAATCACCTTGACTTTAAATATATCATGTTCGGTGTCTGTGTCGGTTTTCGGTTTTTGGGATCGCGACAGTTCTACGAGTTGACGACGTGAAATTAACGTTCTCTGAATGAGTGCGCGTTACGCATGCGCGTGGATTCGACGAGCCTCAGCTCGGCGGCCATGTTGGCTTCAATCGTGGCACGCTCTTGCCCGGCGAGACCAACTTTTCGCGCGTCTATTCGTGTCGATGGTTGACATCTCGTTCTACCTATCCGACGTCTCTTTTTATAGCGTCCACGGTGTTTTCCTTCGTCGCTGCTCTAATTTGACCTATTCCGATGGCAAACAGCATTTTTTTAACGTGGGTAGCAGCAGGGCAAGGTCGAGTTTTTACACGCAGTTGGCGCAACGTTTCACGGTGTTTGAGTTGTTCTTTATTTACATAATTTACCAACGGGATTGTCGGAAATGAATTTTTGTTTATAAGATTTTTTATGACCGGATGGTTAAATAAAAATTCATTAAGACTGAACGATTAAGTTATTGATAACCCGTTTTTCCTGCTTGAAATAAAAATATGTACACATCCTTTGTTTCGAAAACTAGGAACTTTGACCTTCAGAACCGCTCTGTGATAATTGGATTGTAAGATAAATGTCGCTTTAGGCCTTTGAAACATTAATTTTTTTTTATTTTTTTTTATTTAACCCGTGTTTTTAGAGGTTATGTGTCTGTGAATCGGTGCGTTTACCTTACTGGGGGGGGCTTCAGCAAAATTTACCGACTCGTCTGAAAGAAATCACAACTTCCATCGACCGTTTATTCGTCCTAATGGTCAAAGTCGTTCGACGGCGTCGCGTTCGTGACCCGGGTGACAAAAAAAAACACGCAGAGTCAGTGATTTATCGTACGATAGGAAAAAAATAAATATATGCTATGAGCAGTGGCAACGGTCGCCGGCAGTAATCTCCAACTAAATGGGAAAAACTTGCGCGGCAGACGAATGAGTCGCATACCGACTTCTGTGTATATTTCTCGCTCGCAACTCGACGCCGTAGCGCATCAACATAAAGAAAAAAACATTGGAAACGTTGGTGTAGATAATAGCCGTGTTGTCGCACGAACGAATGTCAATAGATCTTCGGTAAGCGCGTGGACGGTGGCGCCGCCAGACGGCGTAATATCGTAACAGTACAGTCCCCATCAAAACAATGACGATTGTGACGCACGGTCGTGAACACGGACCTGGGCACATGAATACTCGACCCCGTGTCAGTTGCGCCGAAAATGAATCAATTATCACGGTCGATTCGGGCCGAATTATGATGACTTATTCACATCTCTATGACTCACAACTCTACCGAAGAATATTTCTACCATATTACAACAGCGTTAACGCTCGGGTAAAATCACTACTGGACATTTTAAAAACTTTTGAAGAAAAAACTTCATCGGACTTGACGTAAAACTTGCGGAATAGAAGACTAAATATGTGCGCTTTTATTGCGATATAATTTTTTTTACTTGTAAAGATTTTGGTAGAGTTGTTTCCTCGTAAAATTGTTGTCTGTTAAAGATACGTCGAAACTCGAAGTGTCGTGTAGTGATCGTATGCCGTAAAATATTCGCGAACGAGCGTAGATAAAACAGGCTCGCAACGAAACTCGACGCCAGCGCCGCCCAGCGACACTGTGACGTAGCTCGATCGCACAGCTCAGTTTATAGCTCTGCGCGTACGAAGGCTGTCGAGCGTGAATCGCGAGGTCGTAATTATGTAAGAAATTATGAGTATCGGATTATGGTCGATCAATGAGTGTACAATAAAGCATCCATTGTTCACACCCGACGGACTGGGTAATTTTATTACTATCTGAACTATTATAGTTCAAAGAAAAATCCCAGGTAGCAAAAATGAATAAGTCATCGAAAATAACCTCAATAGATTCCAAGTAATCTCGATGGAAGTCGGTCCGGGCGTTACCCATAAGTCATGACCCGTATTAAAAGCTTACTTGTGGATAGATTACAGTTCCCATTTAAATCCCTTTTTCATACCAGGACGGATTTTTTTTTGCTACCTGCGTTCGAATCATCGATATGCAGATATTTTTTTACCGCATTATAAAAATATAAGTAATAAATATATGAACGAAATAATCGTATATATTGAACTTGAAAAGATATTTTCAACGCCGAAGCCGATTTGGGAGCGTCGTACAAGCCCGCCAACGATGTAGTGGTTTTCTCATCGAGTTTCGAAAGAATATCTTATTTTTTTTAACCGTAAGTACATTATGGTTACGCTCAGAGGTGAAAGGACTGGACCTTGAAGCCACAACGCACCAAACAAAAATAAATTTTGTATACGCGTGAATCTATTTGTTCTGCTGAGAAACTTATGAATAGTGCGCATCCGAGTGACGTGTACGCTGGAAAAAGAATATTAATCCCACAAGTAAACTTCGCACGACGACTGGCGGAGAAAAAAAAATGCAATTCTTACGTTTCCACGATAGATTCAATCGAGAACGTGGAATTGTTAGAACCGAAGGTAGAATAGAAAAAAAATTCTTTGTCGACGAGCGAATATTTTTTGTGTGCATGCTGGTCGAGCCTACCCAGGAGAACCGTAACACAGGCAACCAAGGACAATTGCTTGTCACCACGCTTGAGTATTCGCATGCCAGCAATAATGCAACAGTCTATAAGCAGGACGTAGCAAGATATTCGTAGCAAAAAAAAAACAGCAACGTTCGCCCTAAGCAGAAGTGAAAGATATAAAAATTACGCCTCATCCGAAACCGATCTCCGAACGAAAATTTATTCAAAGCTTTCTCGCCTACCCATCAAATTTGACCGCCGTTAAATACATCACAATTATTTTATTGTAACCTCCGACGCGACTGGGAAAATTGCACGTCGTCGAACGAATTGTCGGCGAGCGGTGCTCGAGCAACAGAGAAAAAAAAGACGCCAGCAGAAACAAATGTTGAATCGTCCGAATGAATTAAGCGAGAGAAATTGTGGATTTTTTTGTTCCAAAGCGCGGCAACAACGGTAGTCCGTGTATCGGTCGAATTGCGAAGATCGCGTGACGCCGATTCAAAGAAAATGGGCGCCAAAGAGAGGGGGGGAGGGAAGATATTTCCAAGAAACGCAACTCAGTGATACATCGCGATTTTAACGAAGAAGAAAAGGCGCAACACGGAGAAAGTTACACGTCTCTTTCCGGAGGCGCTCTCGCGGACGATAATAACTATTTTGCTTCTAGCCTCGCCGCAGGCGTCGGCGGGAATCTCGAGCGCTCGGAGCGAAGAGAGCTTCGTAATGCGACACGGCGGATAATCCGCGAACTGAAATTAACCGTGTTTTCGGCTCTAACTACCGGGTTATCAGCTCGTTCGATTAATTCGTCGATTAGTCTGTCAATTAATCATCGTGATGTTGAACATCGAGAGGCGAGAGTTTAAGATCGATAGTCAATCGAGGCCGAGCGCCGGTCGAGCGTGCGGCACGAAGAGTGGGGGCAAGATGGACGCGCTTGCAATCTGCGAACGTGGGGCAAAATGGAATAGCGAAAAAATTTCGAAAAAATTCGTTGCTACACTTGGGGGGGGGGGGGCAAAATGGAATAGCGAAAAAATTTCGAAAAAATTTGTTGCTACACCGCGGGGGGCAAAATGGAATAGCGAAAAAATTTCGAAAAAATTTGTTGCTACACCGCGGGGGGCAAAATGGAATAGCGAAAAAATTTCGGAAAAATTCGTTGCTACACTGCGGGGGGGCAAAATGAAATCTGGAATCGATTTACATATCGCAGTTTCGTGGTTCGCGTTGAGATTTTGAGGGTGGTTCATTTTGCCCCACCTACTCTGTATCGTGGCTAATTCTGATGGTGTTGCCTTAAAGCATCAGTTTTCATTAAAAAAATTCGAAAAAATTATTGGACCACTGAAAAGGCCATGTGACAACTCTGGATGTGAATATTACTTTACTTATTAGTTTGGATGCCAGAAATTTACGATTTACTGGGATTGAGAGGTAGGCCATTTTGCCCCAATGACAATTTTTTTCTCGAACGGGCGGAACAATGATCTTTCATAGCAGACATTGAGTCCGTTTCGGACATGTTTGAACCATCTTTATCTCTCGGCTGTTCCATTTTGCCCCATCCATGATTTTACTCGAAGGTCCGTAATGATCGTCAAGAATTCTGTTTAATGCAAATATTGAATTCAACTCGAATTCTTCCGAACGACCTTTGACGCCAAGGTGTTCCATTTTGCCCCATCACGGATTTTACCGAAAGGTCCGTAATAATCGTCAGGAATTTTGCTGAGCAAACATTGAATTCAACTCGAACTCATCCGAACGACCCTTGTTGCCTAAGTGTTCCATTTTGCCCCATCCTCGTCGTGTAAACTAACAAATTTCTCGACATTACCTTCCGGAACACGCCGTACTTCTCCACTGCCCCGGGTATGAATATGCTCGTCCCAGTTGGAATTCGCTACTGGTTGCACAGTAATCAAAGGCACTCACGAGCGCGCGGAGATGCTGACACTCGTGTCGCCGTAACCATCGCCGATCGGTATAAACGGCACGGTACCGCTAACACGGGTAAAACCAACAGTGGCATCGAGGTAACATCAGTACAACATGCACGTGTGCCCGAGACTCAACTACTGGGTATTCGTCGCTCGAGAGCGTTCACCGCTGATCCAGTTAAAAGACGCCGCACGTCGACTGTACTTCCTCCTACCGGGAACTCGTCGTGCTCGTAGGCCACTTTGTTGCCGCTGAGAAATAGGTTACACCGATTACACCGCACCTTCATTGTCAGCCATTTTTAAAAATATATATTTTTTATTTATTTTAACCAAACGGCATTCTATGATTTCGTCAATGGAAATGAAAAGGAAAAATCATATTCCATATTAATGTTGATAGACGTATATACACATATGTATATATAGATATCAGCATTTATATATATTTCGGCACCTGTTGTGAGGCAAAGCGCGCGCGAAGACAAGCCTCGAGGGCCGCGAGACCACGACTGGCGGCGGCTCGAACGACACGCGATAATGGTACGGTAGCGTGTAACGAACTTGCCTCCCTCCAACCTAACGAGAACGAGCCACGAGTACGATTCGTTTCTCGTCGTAATTCATCATCCTCCCTTCCCGCCTCCGCGTTCGCGATTCATCGTGCCAAGACGCTATTCCCACAGTCCGCGTCCATCGATACGATGTGGAAAAACAAAGGGACAACGGACGACCGAGATAATCGTCCGCGACCGAGGCTGTATCGGTGTGATCGAAGGCCCGAGATAGTGTTTTGGCTCGGGAGAGAGTTTTGGCGCGTGAAACGTCGATAGGCCGCCGTGTCAAAATTATCAGCGAGAGCGATCGGTGTCAGAGGTGCTCATGCCTGCCCGCAGCACAGCTGGCACGCTGAGCTACGACGACAAGTGTCGCGTCGCCGAGTCGTCGGCAACGGTGGCAGAAGCGCGTTCGACCAACTGCCCGCTATAATTTTATTCTATTAGGGCTTAATTCGCGCCAATTTACCTCGCCCACCTATCCGTTTAAGTGGCTCTCCTTCATTCACAAAGGACCGTTGACTCGCTCGCCAAGAGACTTCGAGACGCTCCGAGTATCCGCAGGCGAAGAACTATCCAATGCTTTGTCATTCTCATTGGCTGTTGAACGCGCAAGAGGAAATTTACGCTTTCGAAACTGTTCGCAAGAAATTTCGCTTCGAACGGAAATAAAAAAAAAAAATTGTTATCCAGAAATTATGAAAGTTCCGCCTCGGTGCTACGACAAAAGCGATTTCGTTTTCGTGTCCGGCGACGAAAAATACATGGAATTATGTGGATAGAGATATTTACATATTTTCGCCGACTTTCAATTTTATCGAGAAAATCCCGTTAAAGTGACTCTCCTTTATTCACAAAGTACCGTAGCTTAACTCGACTGTAGCGTTCACTCCTCGAGTGCTCCTCGAGTACCCGCACGCGACGAGACGACTAATCGATTTTCCATTGTTATCGTTTCAACGACGATTAGTCGTACAACAGGAAATTCACGCTCGAAACTGTTCGCGATAAAATTTCTCTCTCCCCGACCATGAAAATACTGATTATTAATCTTCCCCTTTGTGTCAAAAGCAATTTCGTGTTCAGTGAGAAAAAGGACATGGAAATACGATCGAGAAAATTTTTGTCCAAGATAACACTAAAAAAAAAAAAATTTGAGGTTATACCCTTTGTAGAATTTTTTTTTTTTCAACTACCATTAATATCGTCGAATTACAAGTTGATCCGCTCGTCCCAAGGCATTTCCTATCTTTCGGAATAGTCCGACGGACTTTTCAAAGATGTTCAACTTTCGGAGAGACTATTCTCGCCGGATCCCTTCACCGGGAAAACACTCGACTCGAAGCCCCACTTCGTATCGCATTATAGGTTAACGCATTGCAATTACTAGTAATTCCGCGCTGTCCGCCGTTCAGTTACGTGAGACTCTCTCTCTCCCCCCCTCTTGCTCGATACGTTGCTCAGCGAAGAGCAGTACTGCGCATGACAGGAGCGTGTCAATCGCTGCCCCCCCCCCTCCCCCTCCCCTCATTATAATTCTCATTGGTTTTCAATACAAACGGCCGCTACGAGCGTTCGACGATGAGGGAAGCGTCGGGAGCGCCGTGCCTCGTGTTTAACCTACAACGGGCCAGTCATATTTACGTCGACCGTTTCGATCGTTCCGGTAAGTAGATTCGGCATTCTCAGGCGCGTATCGAGCGAACGTGTAAATAAAGCGCCACGGTTTCGGCGAAAGCGACGCGGCGCACGAGTAGTTCGTGGAAATGGCCGACGCAAGGTCGCAGCGTCCCGAGAGACGCGGCTCGGGAGCCGTCGTAGATAAATCGTGTATTCAAAATTTTCTCACAGTTCATAGACATTGTGTCTACGACCGAGAATCATCGGGAATAACAGCGAGGGAATAAAAATTTTCGACGCAGTTAACGACGCGGCGACAAGCCTTGGAATATACGATGCGCTTATCGATTACTCGGCGCTCTGCGACGGCCTAGCGCGCGCGCGCGCGCGTTCTCGTACATGCGTAGGTATGCGCTGTGGGAACTTCACGTACATGCAAATGAAAATAGAGACTACTACGCGACTACGTGAAACACACAACTGGTCGGTCACGACAGAATGCAGAGGTGAGTCAGTGGGAATTGTCGACTCAACGCACAGGATAAAAGATTTAAACTGGGCCACGAGCGACGCATTTTTTTTTTTCCCCGCCATGTTTTTTTCCGACGAGCCTGCAAATGGAATCCACAAAAATGTCTGAAGTGCAATTCGATTTTTATTTCGATATGCACGATAGTGGCATTCTTTTCGCCCACAAATGCGTCACTTCCGGTCATGATTTTTTTTTTTTTTTTTTTTTTTTTTTCTCGACCGGAAGTAGAACATAATGTCCGTTCCGAAAAACTCAGTATCAAATCGAAAAGGACTTCCGGTGAAGGAATCTTATTTCTGAACCGGGAGTGACGCACTTCCGGTCAAATTTAATTTGTCATTTTTTAAACTGGATACGACTTATTTTCGATAAAAAAAAAGATTTAAACGAGAGAGGTCGACTTCCGGTTTCTGAATTAAAGAGCCGCAGAGCAAAGGCGCGAAACGCCCAAGTCACAATCTGCCAGTGTTGCATATTAAAACGAGCCTTGGACAGTTCGCGCCATTTTGCGCGCGCGCGCGCATGAAAAAAAAAAAGTAAAAAAAAAGTCGTTAAAAAATGAGTCGTAACCTCGACTGTGCACATGGATGCGGCGATGCTCGATTATCGATTGTGAAAAGCATTCCCTCGTGCCTACGATGCAGTAACAGCGGCTTCGAACGACAAGGTACGTGACGAACGTATATATATATATATATATATATATATATTTGCCACAGTATCGAACGAACGAATCTGTCTACGGGTGCAAAAAAAGCTTCTCGTTTTGTCCGTATAATGCACTGATTTAATGTCGGGCAGGAGATAAAGAGTCGTCGCGAAACGGCAACTAAAATAAAATGAGACGCAACATTGTTGATATTCGAAGCCTCGATCGATTGGCAGCAGCTTCGAAATGAATTCCGTAGACCGAGACGTCAGTCGAGCAGGCAAATGGGAGGGGACTTATACTGAAACTGTTGAAAGTATCGTGGGAGTGGGGGAAACGGCACGATGAAGCTCGAAAGCTGCTGCAGCGACCTCGTTAGGGAGTTTGTTGAACACAGCGAGGCTATTATACCGGCACACATTGCGAAACGATGTTTGCATGGAATTCTCATTTTCCCACGTAGAGACGAAGCTACGCGCCGCGAACGTCACGTTGAATATTCTCCTGTTCAATGATACACGCTGGAAAGCGTGTGCCGCGAGAGCAGC
Source organism: Listrodromus nycthemerus (assembly GCA_963978505.1). NCBI lineage: Eukaryota > Metazoa > Arthropoda > Insecta > Hymenoptera > Ichneumonidae > Listrodromus > Listrodromus nycthemerus. Next base: position 3,115,442 of record OZ021683.1, read on the forward strand.
GAGCCGACGTAGCTTTTCCATGTCGCGCAAATAAATCCACGAGTCGTTGTTTTTTTATCTATTCGACGCAGGTTATTATGAACAGTCGATAATCTCAACGATTTTCCGAAACAAATTCACACTCGTTGGTGTGACGTCGCATCGAGTGTTTGTCCCGTGCGAGACAAGCGACGGATATTTGACCGTGCTACACAAAGATGGAGTTGGTTATAAACACGCTCGGCTCACCGTGGCACGAACTCCGCCCGCCCCATTCGTCGACGATCGCCGCACGAAGCCGTCGGCCGTGGCGCTCTCTAGCGGCAATAGTGAGAACCCGCTCGATGCCAAATAATCGTGGCTGTGTACGACACTACCTGTAGGCACGGCACATATACATGCGCGGAACGAGTCGACAGCGGACCGCTCGCTAAACACCGCCTCGTTCGACTTGCGAATATTCCGTTTAGTTATTTGTCTCTGTCCCACACGCCCGTATCTCGACTGCTATCGACTCTTTGTTCCCATCGCGTTTCACCGCTTCCCGCTTTTCACAACACACGAGCCGAACCGGGCTCGAGAACAATTAAACTCGGATTGCGCTCTCGATGCATAAATTACACACCGTGAAAGTAATTTCGCAGGATCGTAATATGAAAATTTCGTTAAATGGAAATGCGATGTTACGAAAATATTTCGTTGAATAAACGGCTGACGAGCTCGTCGAGTTTTTCGTCGATTCTTTTATTTCCGGTGTCACGAATAATCGTAGCTTTTATTTTTCTTCTAAAAATGTCTAATGAAGAATCTTTCGAGTCTTTCGCGAAGGTTCCTAGCGTGAATTTAGTCGGACAGGGGAACGCCGGACGGTGGACGGAAACGAACCGAACGCCATGGCGACGATACGAGAAAACCGCCGAGAATCGCCTCGACGTCGAAACATACGTTTTATGGGTTCGCCACCGCCTCGATTTTCCTCTACGACTCTCCACACGTCTCCACGCTAAACCGCTCTTAGTTTCGATAATCGTCGCGCTCGCCCGTGAACAGCGCACAGACAACATAACCGTTAATATCGAGACATCGCAAAACGAACGACGCTCGTCTCTCGATCAAACACAGACGAAAAGAAAAAAAAAAAAAAAACGATATAAGCTTATAGAAAAACACGAAACATAATGAGACTGACCTTGGCCATCGTCGAGGTGGGACGGTCCTGTCCGCTGCCAGTTTCACCGTTGCACCAGAGTCCCTCTTCGTTTCCGTCGTCGCCTCTCGCTTCCCTCGTCGTCGCTGGCTCGCCGCAGAGTCCTCGCCCTCGATCGAAATTAACGCTTCACTATCCTCAACCGTCGTACCTCGCCTCGTACTTTTTGACACCGTATCCGAATGAAATCGTTTCTAGCATAACGTCTCCTGCTTTTCGGTTGTTACTGGCTTCGACGGCTCGCACACACGGGGGCCCCTGGCGGAAAAAAATACAAGGCGCACACACACACGCGCACATATAAAGTCTGTGGATATTGGCGGGTAGAGTAGCCGCGGAGCGCGCACACAGAGCAGCGACGCAGCCGTGTTCCGATGCCGGTTCGGTTTGTCCGGACAGCGCGGCGTATTGATCAACGACGGGAGCGTCGGGGGCGGCGTCGGCGTGCTTCGCGCTTCGCCGAAGGAGTAGAGGGGCCTCGGGGATAGTGGTGCGCCCTGTATTCCTTCGCGCAATGCTTCCTATATATATATGTGTGTGTGTATGTATGTATGTATGTATATATATATATACCTATACGCTCATTGTAAGACACAAAGGGCTCGGACGCGCGAGTGTTGGACGAGTCTGGGTGTGGTAATGTTCAAGCCGCGCTAGGACACTCCGCTAGTCTATATATATTTGTGTATATATTTATATATTATCACTCATCGCACACGGAGTCCGAGCTAAACTGACTTTGGTGTTCGATGTCTCTTGAACCCTTCGCGAGCTATATAGTTGCGATGATTCACTGGTTTCGGCGGCAAGGGGTAGCAGCGGCGGCGGCGGCTGCTGCGACGGCGTCGACGCGACGGCGACGCAGGCCTTCATTTTCCTTTTATCATTTTGCGACTGACGGTGAGCGTGTCGTGGGCGCCTTGGAAAATCGAGAATTAATATCGAGCGGACATTTTAGCGGAGATCCTGCGAGCGTCGGTCTTGGGGGTGAGAGGCGATGAAGTCGGTGGAAAAGAAAAAAACGCGGGTCTGAGAACTTACATTAGCATCGGCGTGGACGAATGCTTCTATCGGGCGGCGCGAGAGCAGCGTGCAACGTGACCAAAGCTGCGTGACAGACGTTTGCGCAATGTATGTATGTATGTATATATATATATATATATATTCTTTTTTTGATTTAAGGAACGATTATGGAAGTAAATTTATCGGGACTAGGAGCATCACCCGGAAGTAGCACGTGGCAACTGATTCCATAGACGGTCACGAGTCATAAGACGAGAAACCCCACTCCATCCCTTCCGACGAAACGGACTCGAGAGAGCCGTCTATTTTCGCGATTGTGCTTCGTCTCGCTCTATCTCTCTCGCGCGCGTTACACTCGACCGGCGACTTTTCACACGAGCCACACCGTTCGTCCGGGACCGATTACTGAGATCACATTTAATGCCACGGTTTATTATTATTATTATTCTTTTTGTAGTACAGTTATCCGAGTCTATCGCGTGTACCGAGTTATTTATATCTGCGTACTCGTGAAAACAAACTTTATACTCACGCACGATTCTTTCGTTCGGTAATTTTATCCTGTAGACCGCTCTGGGCTTTTTCCCATCGTCGACACTGTTTATCGATAATTTATGAGAGAAATATTATGCAAATTTGACAGTTCAGTTTAACGCTACTGTTGTTGTTTATACACTCGAGCGTGCGATTATCACGACCGCTGCATTTAATCGGTCAGTTACGAAGAATTTATTCGCTGTGTTTACAACCGCTCGAATAACACTTGTAACCACTGTAGTGGCCAGGTGTCGAATGAGTTAGTCGTGTGCCAACGATATTTCTCCCTCTGTTTCCCGTCTCTCTCACGAGGCCTGGTTGGAACTCGTCCAATGATACGAAATGATAAAATCAGCGTGAATAGTATAACGGGGCTAAATTTTCTGCATGCGGGAGCTTTCAGCATGCTTTTAGGGCAAAATCGAGTGACGCACTTGCGACGACGCTTACCGACGGTGGGTAAGGCAGGGCACGCCACAGTGCGTTTAATTATTATCTCCGGATTCGGAAATAAATGTTCACACACATGGTAATATTTATCGATTTGTCGATTATAAAAATTTCGTCGAATGAGAATTTAATCCATACCCGGTCGGTGTTCGGAAACTGTAACCAAAGTTGATTTTCGTATTTCATCCAGTGATACAAAAAATTCATTTTTTTTTTTAAATTCAATCTGAAGCGTAAATTTTGGCTGAGCTCGCTGCTCGCGCGATTTTTTAACTTGCTTTTAGCGGATACCCAATGACACTTCCGCGATGCTACTTACCGACGGTCGATAAGATACCCAAATTTTATCTTATCCACGATGAAAACGATGTATCAAATTACGTTTCGTGACCGTTAATTAACCGTCTTATGCAACTATCGCAGACGGCGGTATGACCGTCGCTTCCATTACCACGTTGAAGGACAAGTGGCCGACGGAAATATTTCCTCGAATCAACGGCCGAAGTGCGGTTTACAGCCAATGGGCGATCCTCGTACAGTTGTGACAGGGAAACCCGATTGGATCGTGTATCGCACGGGGTTCGCGCACGATATGTGTCACGGTGCGCGTCAACACGCGCGCAACGTCGTTTCCAGCGTAAATGTGCTGGACCAATCGCGTTAAACCACGATCGCAATGGCGGTGTCGCCAGCCAGTTTTGTGTTATCGGATAGATAGGCGGCCCTTCGCGAGCGATCGAGGCCTACGTCTCACTGGAACAAAATACACTGAAGGCTCCGGTAGTTTTGCCGCGTCTCGAAATGTATCACTGTGGCCTTTTGCTCGTATTGTTGTATCGATCATTGGACGGTGAGTCCTCCTAACCTGTAACGCACGTACTGTTTCTGTTCACACGTCTGCGCGAGGTAATTCGCTACTTTTTTTTGTATGCATTAATCTTAATCATCGAATTTACGATGACAATTGCAGTAGTCGGGGGTGTCTCGCAGTCCGAGATCGACAGGCATTTGGAGCTTGGCAGAGAATTCCTCGCCAAGGGTCAACTACAAGATGCGCTCACTCATTATCATGCGGCGGTTGGTTAGTTTTGTTTCTTTTTCATTTAAATCCTCTCCCCCCCACTTCGCATCGCAGAATCGTTGCCAATTCCCGTCTGGTCTTTTCATCGTGTCAATTGAAAAATTGTCTGTGACGAATTTCGTGTTGCAGATGGAGATCCGAACAATTACTTGACCTATTACAAACGAGGCACCGTTTATCTCGCTCTCGGCAAGGCCAAGCTTGCATTGTTCGATCTGGACAAGGTGATGGAGCTCAAGCCAGATTTTATAGCTGCCAAACTGCAGCGAGGAAATGTATTGCTGAAGCAGGCCGAGTTCGACAATGCTGAGAGGGACGCCATAAGCGTGGTATGTTCTCGAGGGTTGCTGGAATTTTACCCGTAGTTTAACGTCGGCTTGAGCACGTTTTTGGATGGGTAAACAAGTTTTTTTTTAACCGACAGCTTGAATTCATCTAATGCAAAAAGTGGTTTGTCCTTTTAATCTGTAAAGCTGCAGTTACAGAGTCATTCTGTAGTAGCTTGTGGGACTCTCAAAATTCTGGTGTCGTCATTGAATATTACCTGTCCTTAAAAAGGTCCTGGAATGACTTTCACTTAATGGCTTTGACTTATTTATTCAATGGCATATTTTTTAGCTTGTTACTAAATTTATCTTACTGAGGAACATTCTAAAAAAATTGTATATCTGAATTTTGCTCGGATATATATTAGTGCATTTTGAGCGATTTTTTTTTTTAATCGAACTAAGTGTCGATTTATACAGAGCGATATGCATGTTTTCATGTTTTACAAATGTCTCAGCTCGCCGTAGATCCGAACAACGAGGATGCCATGGAGTTGACGGTGAAAATCGACCCCAATCGGGAAGGTCTGCGCGCCGCGGAAATGTTGATTCACGACGGAAGATACGGTGAAGCGGTGGATCTCGTAACACGGATAATCGAGGTTTGTCCGTGGTCGCCGCGCCTGAGAGAACTCAGGGCCGAGGCGCACATTGAGATGGGCGACTACATGAACGCAATCTCGGACATTCGTTCGACGACGAAGCTTCTATCGGACAATACCGGGGGCTTCTTCAAGCTCTCCGATCTCCTTTATCGACTTGGACACGTTGACGACTCGTTAAAGTTAGTCGCTTGAATTCCACAATTTTTCCTCTATTTATTTCAATGTCTTGCTTTTTGTTCATTTTTTATTTTTTCTGATGATAACTGGACGCTCCGATTGCTTCAGGGAAATACGGGAATGTCTGAAGTTGGATCCCGATCACAAGGAATGTTTTCCGTTCTACAAGAAGGTGAAGAAGGTGGTGAAGAAGCTGAACGACGCGACCGCGGCCGAAGAAAGTCGAGACATGGAGACTTGCGTCACCGCAGCGCGTCAGCTTCTCACGTACGAAACAAAACACGACAATGTGCGCTTCCTGGCCCATCATCTGCTGTGCAGGTGCTATCTTAATGACGACGATCCGTCCTTGGCTGTGCACAGCTGCCAGGACGCTCTCGAAATTCACCGAGAGCCAGCGGTTCTCTGCGACAGCGCCGAAGCTTACCTCGCCGCGGAATTGTACGACGATGGTAAGATATCGTTTCTCAAAATTTTTTAATCCGAAAAATTTAATTAATATCGAAATATTTGAGGCCAAAAATTAATGATTCGTACGAAGGTTTCATTTTACTTCTATATTTATGTTATCACAGCCGGTTCTTCCGCAAACTCTCTTTTCTCGATTCGAAATTGACTTTCTATTTTCTTTCCCGACACAGCGATACGGGACGTGAAGGACGCACTGGAGATCGACCCGAGTTTTCAGAGGGCGAAAGAGCTTCTTCAGAAAGTTCAACAGCGTCAGAAAATCTCCGAGAGCCGCGACTACTACAAGATTCTCGGAGTTTCGAGATCGGCGTCAAAGCGCGATATCGTAAAGGCTTACAGGAGAGCCGCCCAGAAATGGCATCCGGACAATTTTCAGGATCCCGAGGAGAAGAAACGAGCGGAGAAGAAATTTCTCGACATCGCTGCTGCTAAGGAGGTCCTCACTGACGAGGAGAAGAAAGCCAAGTTCGACCGGGGCGAGGATCCTCTCGATCCCGAGTCGGGCAAACACCAGCCTGGTTTCAATCCCTTCCAAGAATTTCACCAGTTCCATGGTTCGCCCTTCCAGTTCAAGTTCCACTTTAATTGAAGAGCCACTCGACATTGGCCGTTCGATCGCACCAATCCCATTTTACGAGCTTCTACACCGGCTTCACTCGCTGTGCTAGTGCTTTGAGTTGATTGTCACGAGTATGAAACTGGCATAAAATCTTATCGATTAATCATCGCTTGAACGTTTTCGGATTTCTCTATTTTTTTTTTAATAATTATTCTTTCGGTGATTCAGAGCGGTGGCGAGTAGAAAGTCGAACATTCACGGTGGAATAACGGTGACCCGAGCGATCGTGGCGCCCGACGAACTTTGCGGGACGGAACGTCGATTCGTCCCGAAGACGATGTTTGTTACGTGGAGTAACTCGAGGCGATGATTCTTACGAATTTGTAAATACGCGACGGAGGCGTGCCATTGCTGTACGATTACGACAAGTGGATATCGTGTTATCGGATCGTTCGTAACACGATCGGCCCACCGTTCGGTAACTGCGTCGGTCGATACGGAGTGTCCCGAGAACCAACGACGACCGGTCGGCTTCAACCCTTAATCGCTGTCTGGGCCTCGCAGGCTTCAAAGGAATGTTCACGGGAAGAAGAAGAGAAATTCACAAATAACTATTATACATACACGAATTAATCGTCCTCGAGGAACTCCTTCAATTCGCATCGGGTACGAAACCACGACTCGATGCGATCATTATATATATATATATATATATATATATATATATATATATATATATAGGTATAAATATTTACACTATGCCAAGTGGTGTGCGCGTGCGCGCTCGCGTGGGAGTGAGTCAGAATTTTGTGTACATACCTAATTGTATCTCTGACATTTGTTTAAGAATATATTTCAATAATTTATACGAATCAACGGCGTTGTAACGATTATTTAACCTTGCCTCGTACCGTTGAAAATTGTTCGAAAAAAAAAAAAAAAAAAAAAAAAATTCAAAGTTATCCGTGAAAGGTGAACATTCATCAATCACACGTGATATTTTTTTTTCTCTCTTTTATTAATCAATGTTTCTAATCGTTATCGGGAAACATGGTAGTGTCTTCCATAAATATTATAATAAACTGGTCTTTGTATTTTTTTTTCTTTTTTTTTTTTTGTATTAAAATTTGTCATTTCAACCTAATCGCGATATCATTGCTGGTTTTTTTTTTTTTTTTAAATAATACATCGTCGATGTCTCTCGGTGGAAGAGTTCAGCGACGCCGATAATTCACGGTGCAGATTAAAACGTAATTATTGGCTGTCTGACGGTAGATTCAATTGTACTTTAATTACGGCGCCGAGGAAGTTCTGCCGGTGTCTTTTTCGCCCGCATCAGTGACAATAATCTTGCTGTAATTTTTTTTTTTTTTTTTTTTTTTTTTAATAATGTACGTTGACTCAATTTAAGCAGCATCTCGTTCAGTTCGAATTGGATCAATTACAATAGACTCGCGATCATTGTCTTTGACTCTTACAAACCGAGAGACAATGGAACGTGTTTTTTTTTTTTTTTTTTTTTTTTTTAAGAATAATATTAGATAGGCGTACGGGTGGATGTTACACTGCCTATGTTTAATCGCAACGCTTGCTACTTGTTGGCGATCTTAAGTAAAGCTTATACAGGTTGAATAAACTTTGTCGGTTTTTTTTTTTTTTTTTTTTAAAGGTAGTTAGTAGGTCAGTAATATAGATAGGTAATAACATTACTATGAGATGTAACAATATACAGTGCTCAACGGGAATCCATCGACGACGGATTTCACGTTAGATTTAATCCTCTATCCATTCTCGGCTCTCTTAGATAAATTAATTTCCCTCGTCTCGCTCGCACATTTTGGTTCTGTGAAATAATTAAGATAGTCATTTTTTTTTTTTAGTTTTTTTTTTTTACTGTTATAACTGGCCAATAAGTATCTGCCACTTTTCTTATATTATAAATCTATTTGTCATATATACAAATAATATACAATCGTTCGCTTCATTTTTTTTTTCTTTTTTTTGTGTTTTATCTTTAAGTGTCTACGCGTTTTTATTATTAAAATCTAGCCGCAATTGATGTATAATGTAATTTATTATATGAATAGAAACTTGACCGCATGTAATTCTGCCTCACCGTACCACTCGTCGTATGTTATTCTCTAGCGCGCGAGAACATAAATACACATTTGTTATTGTTGTTGCTGTTGGTTTTTTTTTTTTGTTTTTTTTTTCCCTCGTCTTTTTCTTTAATATAAAATTTGTATAATCTACGTGAATCACTTCAAGTATATCTCCTCCGTTTTAATCACAAGATACAAATGTAATAACTAGTTACACAAGCAGGGGTCGCTTGGGCGATGGGCCTTTAAATTTGGCAGTAATTAATTTCATGTTTTATAACGAACGGATTAAAAATTTCTCGGCGCTTATTATTCGCGAAATTAAGACAAATAATCTGTCTTGTACATCGGACAAATAATCGGTGATGTATCTTTGGAACAAAAAAGAAAAACAACAAAAAAAATATCATGCCGTGCGTCAGTGACACAGCGGAGTAATACTGGTTCAATTTACATTCGACGTATCTCGCAAAAGAAAACGAACGGCTCGTCGCGAGTCGGATCGGTACTTGCTTAGGAAATTTAAAAAAAAAAAGGGCTATTCTTCTACGAGAGTTCGACACAAGATACATCACACGAAAGTGTCGATCGTTTACAATTTTTTTTTTTTTTTTTTTTTCCAAAAAGTTCAAAGTCCCCCGCAACCCCTTGTGATTATTTATGTTCATGTGGTCGCTATATGCTTGTTGATTTTTTAAGTTTTTTGTTCGTTTGTTTTGTCTCATCTAAAGGAAAAGAACACCGTATGCGCTATATCCACCAATAAGCAATGTTGGTTTACAACAGTTGAAATATCCTATGACCATGTTAAAATTTATGTACAAAAAAAAATAAAATAAAATAAAATGAAACATGCTGTACAAGGTTCCCGTGGTGCAAGGTCCGACATGGCCCCGTACGCACTATTGTAGACCGTTTTTTTTGTGTGGATTACTTGTTGCTCGTTAATCTTCGGATCGCATATAAAAACCGTAGCGCGGGACATTGAAATTTCACGGATCGCAAGCGTAACGCGACTCTTGGAACAGTTGGACTAGGGATGCGCGCAACATTGGACGTTTCTCACACACCGCGAGTCTTCTCTTTACGCCGGAGATCAAAGTCGATCGACCGTGAAATCTGCACCGTTGCGTTACAGTCTTTATAATGAGAAAAAAAAAAAGCACTCTCGCACACGATAACATTGCGTGTAATGCGCTATATGCGACAGAGGTCATTCTTCTAAATCTATAATGATCCACCTTCGTCAATAGGAATATTACTATTAGATCTAAGATTGTTTGTACCATTGTTTAGGTGGGAGAGTACCCACAGTGACCCCGTTCCTTCATTAACGTCTCTTACTCTCTCTCTCTCTCTCTTACTCTCTTTTTCTCTCACTTTCACTATTTTGTATTTCCATCCCATCAGCATCCTTTTTTCGTACTCTATCGTCTCTAACCCTCCAACGTTATATTTATACAAGAATCCTCGCTAAATTAGGAACATGTTGAACTGCGATATTTGCATCGATAAAGACGGCCACGTTCCTCCCTCTCTATCCCTCTATGGCCCGACACGAGAGTCGCCGTTTAGTCATTCGATTATAATTCTTTTTTACGTTCTCATAGGCGCGTGATCCTAAGCAAGAGTTGGCGACTTTTTGTGTGTGTGTGTGTGTGTGTGTTTTTAATTATTCGAATAGTGCCAATATATCGTCACTCGACGACGGATTGCCACTGCTGGCCCCGCTACTCGGCGGTGTGTTCAAGTCCGGGGGATCCAGGTACGAGAGCAGCTCCATAGGATCCACCACATTGTCCGGCAATAGCTGTAAAATTGGTAAAACATCGATAAATAAAAATCGCGATTTCCGAATAGATCGTGGGATCGTTATTAGGATGACTTTAATTTGTGAACTCACGTTGAGAGCTTCCTGACCGGCACCCTCGCCGTCGATGACGGCGGCCGGATCGAAATTCAAGTCCGACGGTATGTCCGCACTGTCGTTATTGATGTTCGTACTCGTGTTCCCGGACGTGTTGTGGTTCCCGGTTGACTCTTGAGAGGCCGGCGGCACGCTGGGTGGACCGCTGTTTCCGCCACCCGGGGTGTGCGGCGTGTGAGGCGTATGAGGTGTGTGGGGCGTGTGCGGCATCTGCAAAAAAATTACAAACATTTTTCAATCAAATTCCTTAACTCGTCACTCAAATTTGTCGAAGGTTGCGTCATGGCAAATTGTAGATCACACATTCATATACACGTAAATCCAAGAATTTTTTTCGCGAATCGTGAATTAAAAAAAAAATTTTGAAACACCCGTTTCCGTAACTTCAAAAGATTTACTCTCTTTAAATTAGAGGAATTTACGGAGCGCACGAACAATCGAGTCGTTGCAAAATGATGAATCAGTCGTACCTGATCGTTGAGTGATTTTTCCATGGCGTTGAGGGGATCGAGAGAATTGACCGAATCGCTCAGATGCGACAGAGGACCGGCACCGTTTGAATATTCATTGTTAGCGGTGGATGAGGTTGTGGTGATCGTCGTTGTTGCGGTGGTGGTCGTCGTTCCGGCGTTTATGTCGTAGCTACCGGACGAATTTCTGTGATTAACATTGTTACCGGGATAATTGGAAGGTACTCCGGAATTATTCATCATAGAACCGCTAACGATGCTGTTCATGTCGGGGGGTATGTAAGGGCTCATGGCCTGATTCATGTCCCAATTGTTCATCGTCGGCATGTTCATACTGCCGGGCGACATGGCTTTGGTCATTCTCTTGCAGTCGTTGCTCTCCTCTTCGGATTTAATGTTGCCCAAATTCTTCGCCGCTTTCCAATTGGCCAACGAGTCTATCGTTACCTCCTCGAACTCGGGATTGTTCAGTGTTGTATCCAGGATTCCCCACATGTATTGATCGACCTCCAAGCCCTCCAGTTGCGCAGGCTTACTGTAGAAATAAAAAAAAAATAGGGCACACCGTTAGAACATTCGATTCTCCATTATTCGTCGGTTCTTTGCCTTCCGCTTTTTATTGTTTGCATTACAAATTAAGTTTACTGAACGATACTCACGTGCAGACGGGGCATCTCCAGGAACCGCGTTCGCAATTCAGCTGCATGTAAGACTCGAGGTCGAAGCACTGTATATGCTTACAATCGTGCCCTCTCGCGGGCAATGTAATACGTTTGAAGGTGATGGGACATTTCAAGGATACCTGGAAAGATAGATAGAGTAAGACGAGAACGGCGTTAATATTTTATCATCGGCCAACGATCGATAACCAGTTTACCTTTAGCGCCGTTTGCTCGACGACATCTTTGTCCGATTGCATTCCGTTGCTCGACAGCGTGTTGCTGAAGTTGCGTTTTATTTTCGTTATGCAATGCTCTGCAGCCAGCAGTCTTTTGCGCAACAATCCTTGAAGTACGCTTCGCACACTGGGTCTGTGAACCAGTTGGAGGACGAAGAGGTGCGACTGTGTGCATGAAATAAAAAGAAAAAAAGTATATTAATGGATCGATGTATTTTTCGTTTATACTGCAGCGAACATCGGTGATGATAAATTTTCGTTCAACTCACACAGCAGCACGCCGAGACGGTTATCTGGATCGTGTTTCGTCCGGGCTGACAAACGTCTTTGAGGTACAATGGTTTGTGAGAAGACTTGTTCTCGCCTCTGTCGATGACCAGCGGTGTTGCGTTTACCGAGACTTGAACGCTCGCTGGCCAGTTGGTGTTCATCTGTCGATCCTCGTGATGAAAACACTTCAACTGGAGCTCGAGATCGGCCCGCCACATCAACGTCTGATGCACCGTCGACTTTAGCTGGAATACATGGTTGCTGACCGCCAAGTTGTGTTGCAAACGGAACGGTGGAAGAATTATCCCATCTCTCACGGGGAATGTTAGTCTCAATTCATCGTCTTCTGCAAAAAAATATTAAGTAAATATAACAAAAATAAAAATAAAAAAATATATTACATTGCTATACCGGTGGATAAAAGCGGACTTCGCGACTGCGGCCTCTCCACGACCACCGTCGAGAGTCCGCTTTTACGTACGAATATCCCATACTATTATTTGTGACGAATGCGTGAAAGCTGCCAAGTTATTTTGGTGGCTGGGCGCGATAATAAATGAAAAATAGACCGTTGTACGCGTACGCACATTATTTACGATACGGTTTTGAGTATTTACGTAACGCCTTCTCAAAAAGCGCCACTTTATAACACGTCCACGCATAAGCTTGCATCTTTCACGCATTAAATAAAAAAATAAAAAATTGGCGCGATCTACACTAAAAATCCGGGCCGCTTACTCTGAATATTATTAACCGGAGTCTTGATCTCGTTGAAGGTGGGTTTTATGTCGGGATTCGGACTCATGTAAGGAGGCATACTGGCGGCGGGTGTCAGAGGTGGCGTGGGATTCCCAGGAATCGGACTGTGCTGATAGCTCATATTTCCCGCGCCGGCTGTTCTCATCGTTCCGACTTCCTGCTGATACTGGCCGTTCACGGCGTACGACGAGCCATTGCCGTAACCGGCGTTCGGCTGGTGGCCGACGAATTGATTACCGACGGTCGTAGGTCCCATACTGACCGGCACGCAGACGTTCGTACCGTAGTACTGTCCGTTCTGGGAGGCCGTTGGATTGTAAGCAGGCGCAGTTTGCCTCATCGTCGTTCCCCGGATCATGCCGTTAGGCCCGAATCCACTGGCCGCCGGATTCATCGCCTGCATCGACGGATACTGCGGCTGGAAGTTGGCTCTCGCGCCGGGATAATTGTTCGGATATTGGCTTGTAGGCATATTACTGTAGCCCGGTTGCATGCTCGCTGGATTCGGTCCGGCGTACGGTTGTTGCTGCGGCTGCGGCTGCTGCTGCTGCTGCTGCTGCTGCTGCTGCTGCTGCTGCTGTTGCTGCTGTTGCTGCTGTTGCTGCTGCTGTTGCTGCTGTTGTTGATGATGATGATGTTGCTGTCTCTTCTGCACCATGTGCATGGCCGGATTCGGATAAGGCGCCAATCTCCTCGGATAGCCCTGCTGCGGTTGGCCCTGTTGATTCGTCGAAGCAAATATTGGTGAAAAATTCGACCTCGAGAACGATTCGATCTCCATTATTAATTTCTCGTTACCCACCTGCATACTCATCTTGTTGATCTGCATGCCGTTACCACCGATCATATTGCTCATTGCCATGTTGCCCATGTTGTTTATCGAGTTTATGTGAGTCATTCCACTCATCCCGTTCATTCCTCCCATCGTCATGGGATTAACGCTGTTTATGGCGCTCATGCTGTTGATGGAATTCATGGAATGGTGTGTCGGTCCCATGGCGCTCATGCTGTTGTAGTTGCTCATACCGACCGGGCCCATTCCCGGCATCGGGACACGCTGGCCGTACCCACCCGTGTTGTACGACTGGTGAGGTATTCCATGTTGACTCTGCATCTTCAACATAAAAAAAGTTTGTCGCTGCTGAGATTGGCCGACTAAAAATTCAATAAAATCATCGTCGTCGACGATAAATAAAATCATTGAGATCAAAGGGAAAGAAAAAAATCTATTTACCTGATTGAACTGTGTGGGAATGTCCTGGCGGTCCTGCATGGCCACCACACAGGCAGTGGCGGTGGCCGTAGCGGTGGCAGCTGCGACCATCGCCGCGGCACGAAACTCTTAAATACCACCCCTCTACGGGGTGGCGACGACGCGGTTTCGATAGCCGGATGATAGTACCTTCCCCTGTGCTCAAGTCCCGACTCTCCTCGCTCTGGCTTCTCGCTCTATCCGCTCAGAACCTCCTCGACAATTCGTCTTTCAGGAATTCCTCTTCTATTCCTGAAAAAAAACAAAAAAACCGACACAAAGCCCATGAATAAAAATAAAATACTGTCGTCGAAAACTCGATCTAGGGAAACCACCCTAGATGGGAAGGTAGAAGGGGGAAGGAAGGGGAAGTATGCGAGCCTTTATGATTGACATGAACGGAAAGGCTGAGAAAAAAAATTTTACCCCTCGAGGAAGGGACGTATCGTGCCGTCCTCGCCGGCTCTCCCTTTCTCTCCTCGGTTCCCGCAGCAGTCTAGCCGCCTGGCGTCCCATCGAAAGCGAAGCGCCGCGGCAGGCTTCCCGAATGGGTCTCGCGGTGCGCCCTTCACTCCCCGACGCGGCCAATGGGGTTCTACGAAGTTGCCGGGCTCGCCGTCTCGGCGAGAGCCCCATTTGCTTTTGCTGTGGGAAATCCACGTGCTCGCTATTCACACACCGGACCGCATCGAGCGCTCCCTCCCCTCCGCGTCTGACAATGGACGCCTACCGGGACCTTAGACTCTGCTGTGTTGCGGCTGCAGTCGTCGCGCATTACCACTGTCCGCTATAATGTATACGGTGTATTATGCTTCACGTGTGAATTCAACGTTCGCGTTTTAACATACGTGTGATACGGGCGTTTTTTTTTCTTCTTTTCACGGCTCGCCGGACGATAGTGATTATTGTTCGGTGTAGTTTGGCCTCCATTTTGATTTTTTCTTTTCTGCTTCGACAATTCGATTATCGATAGCGCAACGTTCGATAGGACGCCGTGTCTTTTCACGGCTCGCCGGACGACAGCCATTATTGTTCGGTGTAGTTTGGCTTCCATTTTGATTTTTTTTTTTTCACCTTCGACAATTCGATTATCGATAGCGCAACGTTCGATAGGACGCCGAGTCATCGAGTTACGCGAGAGTCTCGTTAGAGGGCGTTTTCGTACACGATGACCGGAACTTTCGCGTCGATTCCGTATCTGATGATAAGCGATTAGAACAGACCGTCGTCGGGTGGAAACTGTTTGCAGCGTTGCGGAGGCCGCTCAAGGTCGCACTGCTATATGTTTTCGCCACGGTACACGCAACCGTGACGTAGTCGTTTTTATGATCGTTACGATGTTTGATGAACCGTTTAAATGGACTGTGGAATACATGTTGAAAGAATTGTTATGTGTTACGAACTTTCGAATAATTATCGATTTTGGTAGATCGTCAGTCGCATAACCTCACTTTATTGAATTCCCACTCCTTTATATTTCTGATGCAATAATTTTTTAAAATGCTCATATTGATTATTCTCTTGAACAATAAGAACAGACGATTCGTTATCGACTTTAGTTGTTCTGTTCGGCCGTTGCTCGGTTTTCGGGTGAATCGATATTCAAAGCTTTTGTGAAATAATCGATTCCGATATGCATCGAAAAATAGAATTATAATTGTAAATAATTCGAAATGAAAGCTTCGGAGAATAATCGATGTCGATAATACACTGCCGAGTAGATTGTAAAACGAGCGATATTGCTCGTGACACCGGCAGAAGCATCGAGACGGCTCCGCCATTTCTTCACATTCTCACCCTAGTTTCTCTTTGTCCCACATCAATGTCGTACAGAAACGCATCTCAACTGTAACCGCAGCCTTCGCCGCTTTTCTCCCCCGCCGCGCGGTCGACGCCTTTCTCCTCTTTGGCGCTGTCGTCGTACTGCGTGTCGACTAATCTATAACGTTGGTAGTACATATCGAAGTGGTCGGCCTCTCTCGGCTCGTCTTTTGGCCTCAGATTGTGCCAGACCCCAGGCAAGCGGCGTTTCTATTCTCGGATGTCAATATTTCGTCGGGCGCGGTAGAGGGCAAACTTGCCGCGAGGAGCCCAACAATGAGATAAACGAGGCAAGAGACAAAAACAAAATCGATGGAGAAAGAAACGCTTTGTTTATTTTTTGAGTCTTGCCACGATACAAAGGCTCGCTCTGTACGTGCGTACGCCGTACTACGAGACTCTGGGTCCCTTAGTTGGTAAGATAGTTCCCGAGATTAGCTGTTTACAGAAGAGGTTAGGTCGACCGAAAATTCACTCGCTGTAGAATGCGATTAACAACGCTGTAACGAAATATTTAGTTTTTTAAATGTAGAACGTACGTCGACGTTATTACATGTGAAAATGAATACGAAATTCCGATATTATTTCTGAGAATCTTGTTATTAACCTTTATAATGAACAAGGACTTTTTACCACTTTTTAAACTTTTTACCACGAGTCGGGTGAAACAATCCAAAGTAGGTTTAAAACTATGAGACAAAAGTTGTTTCCGTTACCGTCCTGATCGTTGGATCAACGACTAAAATGGAAAAATAAATGCATTCCATCAAAATTGCAAACAACTTTTGTCTTATAGTCACACTAAAGCTGTTCGATTTACCAAAACGATGGTAAATGAGTGAAAAATTCTTGGATATAAAAAATTACAACAACAAGACGGTTGTAAATATTCGAATTTTTTCATGGATTTTTCTACTTAATAATATTGACATAAATTACCGTTAGAAAAACCGGTATATTTTAATGTAGCCTTGTTATAAAAAATTTCCTAGTTCGTCCCCTTATGATCATGTGAAATATCTTTCTAAGTGTGTCTTTCTCGCTCAGCCGTGAGCGCCATTCTTGCTGTCTCTGTCGCTCTCCATAGGCTTTCGCATGCTCTGCGCGGCTAACGAAGCCTCGCCATTTTTTTTATACCCTGTGTATTCTTTCGATAAAAAAAAATTATCGTATGCGTTCTCATTCGGAATTCTTAACGGCGTTCAAACGAAAACAACATGAAAACTGATGATCGTTATACCAAAGCATGGATTCTATTTTTCAATGAGCGTTTTTATTTTTATCCTTCGTTTGCTTCGGGGCGGACTTCGAGAACGGTGTCCGATCGGGGGTCGCGAGAATATAACGCCACCTCGCACAGTTTTACGGAACAGCAGGAAGTAGCGAGAGAGAGAGAGAGAGAGAGAGAGAGGAGGACGCGTGAGACGCGCATGCGTGCCCGAAATACCCAAATTCCCGTAGTACGCAACACGTGTTGCACACGGGGCTGAGCCGGCGCTACGCGCTCGCCTACTACAGCAACGGAGAAACGGAAATAACATCTGCTCGCCCCGCGCTCGAAGAAAGAAGAAAAAAAAAAGTGTAGAAATTTCAAGAATCGAAAAGACAACAGCGGCCTATGTCGGGGATGTCGAGGAATCCGGTCGGACGTTCGTACTGGTTTTCCAGGTCGAACGATAAAAAGCGAGATAAGAATAACGAGGTAAGCGAAAAAAAAAAAAAAAACGAAGGCGCTCGGGAAGGAAACGCGTGAGAATAAGAAAAAATATTACACAACAAATCGATTGTCGCTGCAGAATAAAATTGCCTTGAAAAAATAATCAGAGACGTTATTTGTTCCCAATGTTCCTTACATTATTCCGGACACGAAACGACGCGTCTCTACGCCATTGGATTATTTCCAGTCGTAGAAACGATACGTTGAAACGAACGAATTATTTGATTGGCCCCTTCCGTCGGAGGGTGTGGATCATCCGACAGAGTGGACCAATCAAATCCATTGTCATAACGGAATTACTTTCACGGCCGAATGGAGAGCCCAAATATTTAACGCGACTCTCCACGGTCTCTCGCGCGTCCGATACTTCGACGCAGCGAGCGAGATATCGTTTTGAGGTTATGTACGGTCGGGTGTCACAACACAGCGGAGCAATGACAAAGGAGCGTTCGGTCATTCGATGATTCGGGAGAAAGTCGTTTCGGCGATGGCCGCCACTGTCGTTCGCGATCTGTGACGAAATCACGGAAGTCTCAAACGACAGTTGGACCGAGCGAGAGCGACGAAGCCGAGCTGTGCAAGTTATCTGTGCAAAAGCCTATGTGTACAGTAAGTCTTGCACTCTATTCAAGGCTCGTTTCATCAGCAAAAACAATGGAAAAAGGAGACAGCTACGATGTCATGCGGATACGAGGAATGACGCAAGCTCGTCAAATGACCGTCAAATGACATGAAATTTATTTTCAGAATGCTCGTCATTGATTGGCCTAGCGAAGCGATTGTGTCGCAAAGTTGGTCATTTGACGGTCACTTGACGTTTATGGGATAGTTAAGGTATATTTACCGACCTGGAATAGATCCAAATGTATGATGAAATGCAATAAAAAACAAAATTACTTATTTGTAGCGAAAAATGTGATTTGGCATTTGAACTCGACTGATCGAAAAAGACAACCATTTTACATCGCAAGCTGCGAGCAGTTTATTCGTTTCCATAGCAAGCTGGATCGAGGCGCTCGATTTTACTCGGAAGGTCTATATATATATGCACAATAAATATAGATACATTTTCCACGTAAGAGCGCTCTGTTTCGGCTCACTTCGAATACTGGCCTAAAGACGGTATGGAAAAATCAAAGTTATCGATAATAGTACGGAATTAGAATCAGGGACGAGATAACGTGGAGGTTGGGTGAGGCTTCCGGTTATTGCGATAAGCCGTCTTTCGTCGCCTTCTCTGAAACAATTCGCTCGGGCTCGAAGGTGTACTGCGACGATCCGTGACTGTTTTCAGGCTGTGAGAAGCTGCGCGAGCCAATGCCGAGTGGAATTTTATCGCGCGCCGGCGGAGATGCGCGAGAAGAGGGGGATGCGATGGTGGGGAAGATTCCCAACGCAGCGGTACGAATACGAGCGACGCGAGCGCCATCTGCGCCACCGCGCTGGAACGGCGGAACTCACGCGCCATGCGCATTGGAGAGACGCATCGACGGGACACATCTGCGTACCAACGGCTATCAACCATCGTTGTCACACCGCCGCGAGCCGCCGCCTCGACACGACCAAGCGCGAAGCGTCTCGCAACGCGCACGAATGCCCGCACGGGAGAGAAAGAGTCGGCGACGGCGCCCTTAATATAGCGCAAACCGAAGCGACCAGCTGACCGAATAGCGAGGACACGATCGGCATGACGCCACGCTATTCACGCGTACCTATATAGATATTCAGATAAAATTGATCAAATGGATCGAATGGGCCTATTCAACGATTCAACTCACAGACTCGACGCATTGCAAGAGAATAAAAAAATGTCCCTGTAACCTTCGACGAAAGTGAATGGTAAAAAAAAAATTCATTTTTTAAATATCGTCGGTGCATAAATACTAAATTTTCTTCACAATTGTTTCGAGTCAAAGTTGAAAATGGCGCCTTGGTAACGAGATTTTTAAAAATTCACAAGGAATAAAAATCGTCGACTGTATATATTAAATTTACAAAAGCTTTTTTTGTACCTGACTGTACAGAACTTGCATCATTTTTTTTTTTTTTTAATTATTTTTATAACTATTTTGAGAAATGACAAAGCTACCAAGGAAAAAAAATTGTTGACAATCTCGGTTAAACGTACATTTTTTTTTTTTAACTGTGTTACTCGTCAATCGATATTCGGTCGGGTTTTATCGTCACGCATCTGTTATTAGTGTCGTCTAGCCTCCACTCTTATTGCATAACTCGAAGCCAGCGAAAAAAATTATTACTCGTAACCTTGAATAAAGAAGTATACCGAGCGTATGGATATTACTACGGCACGAGACTGTACGCGAGAGTGAAAAGTGGACAAAGGTCGTCGCGTTCGGTACGTATGATCCGCCATCTCCCTTCCCTTCGCTATGCCGAGCGCGCGTGTTCGAATATTCGAGAGGATTCAAGGTACGCGGAAAATCTCCCAGTCGCCCGATGCGTTACGTCCATTACCGCGAACAGAATATTTACACTCGCGATCATATCGACCTCTAAAAAATCTATCGAAGATCCGTCGCGTCGCTGTATGAAAACAAGAGCCGCCTTCTCGCAGTATGGACGAGCGGACAAAACACTCTGCTCGGCATCGCGGCAGTTACTCATCTAGCCACCGCGCGACGGTGGCGCTAGTGTCGGCTCGCTGCGCTGTACGCGCTCGGTCACGTGCTTTCGAGAGAGAGAGAGAGAGAGAGAGAGAGACCTAGCGAAGCGACGAAACAACCAATCACAGAAGAAGTTTCGTTCTTTCGTGGAATCACCATAGACCTCGCGTCTATCGCCGTGAACGATACGCAAATTCCTCGAATAACGGTAGGAGACGGCTTAACATGTAAAAGTGCCGAGTCGATTTTTATCTGAAACGATCCCAGGCCATGAAAAAATAATAGCTCAGTCAACTAGGCAACGATTTTTTTTTAATTTTTATTTTACAGAACCGTCTTACAGAAAAATGCATTCACAATATATTTTGAGGTTATGTTGATCTCCGAGTCCGCCTTACTTTTTCTCGTTACATACCACGTGACACACTTGACCACGTGATGTCACGTAGAAATTATAAAAATTTTGGTTAAAAGTATTATCAAACATGGCATCGAACTCTGCGTGGACTTGGAGGTTTTTTTTCCCCCCGAAATGTCGGCCATCTTCGAATGGCATTCATTACAGTTTTTGTTACCGACCGAGTCGGACCGTTCGCCCCGGGCAACGGTTCACAGAGAGACGAGAGAGAAAGGAGTCGTGAGATGACGAGGAAAACCCGACACTTGGAACGAGAACTATGTATTGAAATTATACCGGTATATTATCCGAGCGTTTACAAGCGACGACTGTTGACCCACCGAAATGATCGTACGAGAAAGCATGCACACTGTTCTCGCCTGCTTCGACCGCACTGGTCGGCGTTCCGTCAGCCGCCTCCTTGGACTCGCGTTCATTTAATTGCCGTATCGCAAACGTACGTTCAGCGAGACAGAAGAGAGAGCGTCCGACTGACTGTGAAATGAAAATAGACCGCGAGACGCGAGAATCGAGGCAACGTTCCACCGACATCGTCGACCGACATGACGCTGATTTTTTTCGGGAATTTAATTCATGAAAGTTTTTTTTTCAAAAGCATCTTTATTGTAAAATTTACAGAATTTTTTTTGAAATAATTATCTCGTTGAATTCGTCGTATTATTCTCGGAAGACTCGAAAGTTCGATAGTGAAATTTAGTGGGGAATTATTTATCTCGAATCACAGAAAAATACGTAAAGACACCAGCGCCAAATAGCTTTATTCGACAAGTCTGTATCTACAGCACGCGCCGAGAGCGACAAAAAAAGTTCTCTCTCTCTCTCTCTCTCTCTCTCTCTCTCTCTCTCTCTCTCTCTCTCTCTCTCTCTCTCTCTCTCTCTCTCTCTCTCTCTCTCTCTCTCTCTTACAAACTTCTATTCCACTACGTGTCAAAATGGCGTGTCTTACGCGCCGACCGAAGCAAAACATTTCGCGACCGTCCCGTCGGCAAAATCTTCGTCCGATTCACGACCAAAGTGCTTCCAAAGTCACCCACAAAATCTTAATCGACGCCGTTACGAATATACAAAAACACTTCGAACTTACGATTCTTATGTTTCCGAAAAAAAAAAAAAAAAAAAAAAAACAAAAAAAAATCACCTTGAAGCTCCCCTGACGCAGCGCCATAACCTCTAATCGAGCCGTCGACGCGTCTCTCTTACCCGCCCGAAAAGAACAAAAAAAAAAAACAGAAAGCCACGCGAGGTCATACACGAAAAATATCGAGTATAATAGTAGTGCGTTGTGACCTACTGCGAAGATTACGCGGTGAACGTGACTTTCTGCGTGGTGTGCCCGAAGTATACGCGGATCCGTTGACTCGTGTGTACTCTTCGTTCTCTCGCTCCGTCGCCCGTGCGCGTCTCCGTCGCACGCACCGGCGCGCGCATGCTTTTACCACCAAGCGGTAAAGACGTCAGAGAGACAGCGCCACAGTGGGAGAGAGACGGAGAGACGGCGAGTTTTCAACATGGCGCCGTTCTTTATCTCGCCACCCTGTCAATACATTCACACAGTACAGCTACGTTCCTCAGTACAGAATTATACGTACCTACTCACTCCCCCCTCTCCGCCCTCCCCCCCTCCCCACCACACAGGTCCAAACAGGACTCGTTGGCCGAAAGAAACGAACGCTAAACTGACAAAGCATTTTACCTGCTTGGAAACCTTTCGGTTATTCGGTGGAAGCGAATAGTTTTCGTGTATCGACACGACCAGAATTTCTCGAGCCTTCCTTTCTTATACCTGAGGAACCTTTCGACGAGTGAATCGTATCGTGAATTTCTATGTAACGAGGTAAGCGTCGAAACTCCCCGGCTCGTTCGCACCGACGATCCGACATTTTAATTCGGACGGGACGAGATTGTTCGAGAGAGAAAAAAAAAGCCCCGACAGTGGTAAATGTAGGGAATTCTTTTAACTCGTGGGCTCGACGCTGATTGGTTGGGATTTCGTCGAATAGCCGCGCGGAAAAGTTTCGACGAATAGCCGGCGCTGTTTGTGTACAGCCGAGGCGAGTCCGAGCTGTTCGCGGCGCCGTTGCGCGACTCTCGACACGGACGAATGAGAGATTCTTCGAAAAATGTAATGTTTCGAAAAATTGAAGCGATCGATTTACGAATATGGAATATTCGAGTCGTTAGCGGGACGCGGGGGTTGTTCGGGTGAAATGTCGTCAAGCTCCCGACACAAAATGAGGTTAAACGGACTGTCAGCTGTCAGGTGGCGTAGTTTATAGTACGTTATATTCACGTTGAAGTCCGCGCGTGCGCGCGCATCGCCGGGACCGTCGGAAAAACCGAGACACATAATCGCGCTCGCTCGGACGCTGACGCTGGAATTTCGCACGTCGTTTCGATCGACAATGATTTTATTAATTATTTTGTCGCACTCTCGAAACATTAGCTCAAAGGATAAATTTAAATTATTCTCACGATTGAACTAATTAGAAAGCAAGGATATTTTATCATTTTATTCACATATATATATATATATATATATATATATATATTCGTCTCTTCAATTAATCCGGCTCGATAATAAAAATCCTTTTAAATTCAGTTGCCTAAAATTAATTACGACGTATCGATTTAAATTATAATTTCATTTAAATAAATATTCGACAATCCTAATTTGTCGACCTTTGTAACGAGGAGGAAACCTGTTGAAACGTAGCTTAAAAATAATGTCGAAAATGAAATTAATAGCGACACGCGGATTAAAATAATAATTTTATTAACGTTAATATTCACCTCTGTCAGTTATCCGGCTCGATCATAATAATCCTCCGTGACCCATTCGATCGATTGGCCGATGTCACGCGAGTCGTCGAGTAATCCAATGTCGAGTACCGATCTTTCAAACGCACTGCATATTCTTCACATTTCACCAGAAACGGAAAAAAAAATACATATCTATACATATATATATATATATATATCAAAGTCACCGCACTAGCGTACCAATGTCACAGCGACGATCGAGCGTGTCATGCCGCGTCTCGCCGTTAACTCGAATGGAGACTCTCGAATTTGAAAAAAATCGAACGACGGATCACACGACGAAGAGTTAAATCTTCGTGCGGGTCAACGCGTTCATCACCTCATCGGGCCGTCGAGTAATTCCATTGAGCGTTAGATGTCTCGCGGTTGAGAGAAAAAAAAAAATAAATAATACGTCACGGGGCTCTCAGCGAGGTGTCGACGCTTCGACCGCACGCGAGACACTGTTCTCTCGCCGCGCCGCGCGGCTCTCCTCTCGATCGACGAAAAAAAAAAAAATTAAATATTCACGATGTGTTTTATTTTTGTGTGTGTGTTTTTTATTTTTATTTTCTCTCTATTGTACGAATCGTGTTTGCGCATCGGTCACTCGTTGATACGTGGCATGTTTGAAAAAAAAAGAAAAAAAAACAACAACGTTATCTCGTTGAATCGTCGGGACTAAACGTCAAACGGTGTTGGCCGTTGGTCTTGTTCTGTGTCGTTGTAGCGCGCCTTCTTTAGCGTGCGGGGCGCGCGCGTCACTCTGTGGCCGCGCGTATACGCGACGATGTTCTACTAGCAGTTGGCCAGAAGCAGCAGAGGCGGCACACCAGCGACAGCGGCGGTGGCAATGGCGTCGGCGGCGGTTCGTCCCCTCTCTCGTCCTCTCTCGCGCGCCGTTCTTTTGCTCGCTCTCTTTCTCTCCCACCCTCGCCCCCGACGCCCGATACGATATTTCTCTTGCTCGCTCTACTTGCTTCACTCCCGCGCCACCTATCGTCCGAGCTCTCTCGCTCCGCGGATCGCTCTCTCGCGTCTCTCACTTCGTCGCACGTTGAGAAACTTTATTTATATCTGGGCAGAGTGTAGTAGCGGGAGCGCGCATTCGCCTCGGTTCGTCACATTTGCAGCGTGAAACGCGGGTCCTTAAGGAGGCGACAGGCTGTTGAAAGTACATGACAGAGTTATGTACGAGGACAACAAAGTATATTCGACTGTGGTACGGAGACGAAGTAGGAGCGAGAGAGTGAGAACGATTATGGCGAAGCGTAGCGCGGCGTACTCTGGTCGAGAGATCGTTCCCTCGATGGACGAACGCCCGAATTCGTATTCATGAGAAAAATAGTCGGATCTGGGGGAAAAAAAGTAACTATGTCCCGTGTCGAATACATTGTACCGGATGAGCTCTGGGGTCGCGCGGAAGCTTGTGAATTATTGGTAGGACTGGAATTTGAGTCTCGCGCGTGAGACGTTCGAAGCGAAGCGACGCTAAATATCTCAGAGTAATGATGTCTAGCGAGAGGCTCGTCGATCGGGTACGAGCGTTTATGCGATGCCCAGTACCTGAAACGGCCGCGTCGTTCCGTTTTTCCCTCGCGCGATTGTATATTTCTTTTCTACCTCTCTCTCTCTCGGTCTATCTATCTCTGTCCTACATTCTCGATTTGTCGAGTGTCGAGCCGTCGACGCGTAGCCGTGGTAGCTGTCCCTGATGCTGCTTGCCGCTGGCTCTCTCTCTCTCTCTCCCTCTGTCGCCACCTCTCTCCGTCCCGTTCCCCGACCGCACGCTCTCTCCTCCGAGGAGCGATCCTCGTGACGGGAGTTGCAACTGAGCGCACGAATCCCTTTTTTTCTTTTTCGTTCGAGTCTTCTTCTACCCCTCTCGCCCGGTTCTATTCTCCTACCCTCGCCCAAACGCGACTCCTACTATACGGTATTAACTACTACACCGCTCTCCTCTTGTACGACAGCAGCGAACGTACACACGGGGAATGACGTTGCCACGCACGCGCATCGGGGAGAAACAAACGCATAGTCGTACCAACACCGAGGCGCCGCACACACGATGCAGAGGCGCACCGCAAGCAAACCGTTCGGCGTCGAGGCATCGGGACGAAGAGAGCCGAACTCACCCGAGATCGTTTCCCGAGCGCGGAGGGATACGCCGGAGCGAGGGTATTGTGGCGGTGTAGCAGGCCGTAACTTCGCTGTGCGAGAGGCAGGAGGGGGGGAAGAGATGGCTGTCAGCGGTACAGAGCGGCGGTACGGAATATATTTATGTATAGTCGGCACTACGAGAGCCACGCTACGGCAGTGCCAAACGCGGGACTTCTATATAACTCACAACCCACTACCACCAACGCCCTCGGCCGCGCATACTATTCCAGTACAAATATGTACCGGCCGGTTAGAACGCGCGTGTGAATCACGCTGGTGGGGGGAATAGAACGAGGAGAATGAATCGAATAGTGCAGGAGGAACGGAGAGAGGGTCAGAGAGAGCGCGAGGGAGGGAGAAAAGTTCGGGACGGACAAGGATGAGACTCGAGGGGTTCTCGGAGTCTTTCTCCGGGCAGTGGGGAGGTTTGACCTGGGCTAGTTCCCCTCCATTCAATCCACGGCCACAATATCGGTTATAGCGGGCCACTGTTGCCAGATTGTGCGTGCTCTCGACCACTCTCGACGCGACGACTACACTACGCTGCCGTGGCGCGACGCCGTCGCCGACTCGGTCTCCACACGCTATACTACATAATCACACTGACATCGTCGATACGCGCGTGTATTCTCACCGACACACCCGGAACGTTCGCTCGCGACGGTATCATGTGGGTGGAGCAACTCTGACGGAGGGAAAGGTTCTTCTGGGCTGCTCTCGCTGCCAATGCGCGAAGCCCTAGACGCGCCGCGTTCCGCACGCTTCCCGAATCTCCCTTCTCCGTCTCTCTCGTATACGAGCCTCCTGTCGCTCTGTCTCCCTCGCTCTCCCATTACCTACGCTCGTTCCTTCCTTCGCTCACTCTTCCGTTCTCCGTCTCGCTCTCGCCCACGGTGTTAGCGGCGGCTCGTGCTTCTGGTAAAACTCCGAGACGACGCTACTTGCGAAGGCCTCGTTGCCATTGCCACCATCGCCTCGACGCGGCGCGCGATCTTTGCGACGTTGCGATCGGTCCACCGTCGTGTTTATCCGTCGTTGATCGGGCCCCGAGTCGGTTATGGCGCGCGCTGTCGAGAGGGAGAGAGACGGAGAGAGAGTAATACGACGACAATGCGCGCTACAGCGTTTTTAATAATTCACTTACGCCACTCGGGACTGTAGCACTTTAATGACATATTTTCTGATATACTCGATAACCGGAGGGTGCACTCGCTGTTCGAATGTGAATTACGAAGGCACCGACGACTTGAAAGTAACATGGGAAGGGTAATTGCGAGGAACAATTTTTTTCTTTCCTTTATTTTCCTGCGGCCAGAGTTTTATATCTAACGGCTTACAATCTCAAAACACGTGGGATATCCGATTGGTGGAATGAAACTTTTGAAACGATTGTTTGAATTCTTGAGAACAGCGTAGGCGTCGACCTCTCGTCAATTTCTTAATGTCCAGCGCGGTCGGGCGAGCGTCGTCTGCTCTCTCGGCCATATATCTCATTCAAACATCTATAGTACGAAACTCCAGTGGCGCCCCGCGCGGCCGTTAAGTCTTCGATATTTAATTATTTAGTCGTCGACTCTCTAGCCGTCCAAGATCGCTCGGAGATACTGTCGGCGCTGATTAATGTGTGTTTATATCGAGATGCGGAGTTGCTGGAACTAGATCAGCTCGTCGCATCGAATTACCGATTCTCGTCGAGCGGTAGCTTCAGTCCGCAAGAAAGATTCGAGCATTAATGTGACTGACTGTATGCACGCTCGAGAGTGTTTTGTTACCCAGCCAAGCCGAGAGGCTGGCCTGTGTACACAAACTCGAACTCTCGGTGCCCGTTTCTTTTGCTCTCTCTCCCTCCCCTCCTCTCGACTCCCCCCCTTCTCCCTCCACGGCCTCGCCGAATCTGCTTTCTCGTTTCGTCTTGTGTAATTGTGTGAGTACGTACGTATCGACTGATCCGTACCAGCACTGTTACGCGATCGGCGCGCGCACGACTCTGCCTGGAGGCCGGTCCAGGTGCGGATCGAGAGCGTTGAAAACGGGCCACTTTGTAGTAAGTATACCTTTCGCGCGTCTTTCTCTATCCACCTCCCTCTCTCTCTCTCTCTCCCTCTTTTCTTTTTTACTTCCTCTCTGTCTTTTTGTTCCTCGCTTTCTTCATCTCTCTCTCTCTCGCTTACGGTCTGTCTCACTTTTTCTTTTTTCTTTGTCTCTCTCGCTGTTCATTGGCTAATGCGCGTGAAGAAATGTACATCCGTCTGCGTCTCTGCCAGAGGTCTCGAGCCCGTGTCTGCTGATTCTGGTATACTTTGTCCATCGGTAAACGACAGTTCATGAGTGAGTAAACGGTACGGATCAGTGTCATAGAAAGATATCCTATTTTCTAAAGTTTTTTTTTTATCGTTCGTACTCGTTCTTTATGAATATATATATATATATTTTTTTTCGTTCGACGTTACGGATATTTTGAATAAGATGGCGGAGCGCGTGCGCGCGATCGTCGCGTCCGGCTGCGCGAACGATCCCGTCTTCCGACAATCGTCGTTACAGCAGCTTTCGGAACACAGCGGACTCTCGAGAGTCGTTCGGCGGACGCCACGACGAGCGGCGGACGCATTCTGGGATGAGGGAGGGAAGGAGAGGGGGGAGGCGAGACCCGCGCTAAGCCGCGCGTCGGTGTGCGTCCTCGGCTTTACCGAGAAACGTTCCTTTTTAATCTCTTCTACCTGACGCGTGCCGCTCTGTACGTCGCAGGCGTATTCCTCTCCTTTCACCAAAATACAAAATCTTTCCGGGTACGACGAGCGCGACGAGCCGCTGTGCCAGCGTGAAACCTCCGTACTTTCTTTCTTGTTATTTCCTCGTCTGATTTTCGTTGTTGCCGTCGCGCCGCGAGACAACGGGCGACGCACCAACAAACACCGCTACCTGCACGTGACCTCTCGCTACGACGTGCTTCGACAGCCTCGTCGGCTTCCGAGAACGAGACATCTGTCGATTGGCCGATTCGTCTCGTCGAGTATGATTTTCGTTGTAGAATTATTCGTTTGTTTTCGTACTATCTAACCTCAAATTTCGACGGCTGAAATCGTTGCTCGAACGGACGATATTGAGATGGTCACGTGATGTATTTTTTTAGTCTCAGGCATTCCTCGAGACTTTACGTCGTTGAGGGTTAAACACGACGTTTCAAAATTTGTTTTTTTTACAGTTATATTTCACGTTTTGAGTCGATGTGTTTTTTTTTCCCGTCGTCCGAACGATATTCACGGACTGTGGAGGTGGAACGAGATTATTCGCGAAATGGTGTCGCGAATATGGAGATTAAAATTGAGAATTCTTTTTCCCATTAGCTTTCGAGATGTCGTCGGTCAAAAAGAATGCTGTAGCGCGCGAGCGGCGTACGTGTCTCGTCGGCTACAATCTCCTCGCGGCACGGCGAGTTTCAAGGTGGGGCTCGAGATTCACATAACCTCAAAATATTTTGAATCCATTATTCTCCGAAACGTTTCGATACAATTTTTTTTACTCGGGCCTCTCGAACCCGCTTATAGAATCAAGATAAATTGTAACCTCAATATTTTGTGAGATACAAAAAAAAATTCAGGTTGCTTGGTGAAGCGCGTTATATTTTTGCCGTGCAAACGGGATTTAGCAAAAAAAAAAAAAAAAACAAATGTCCTCCAGAAGTAACACGTGTAAGCCGGAAAAAATTGCGACTTGTGTTCCCATTACTTTTCGAGATATCGTCGGTCAAAGAAGGGGAATACTGTGTGGCGTGCAAGTGGCTCGCGTATCTGTCGCACATAACCTCCGCGCATCGTTTATCACCGCATCCCTCTCCGCCACTCCGGCGTGACGCTGCCACCTCAAATATACCCGTGCAATTTTCTTTTCGCACAAATCGGTCGCCGATAACAGCCTTCTATCGGCTTCGTACGAATACGTCGTAAACGTACTGTGCAACAAATTTTATCGCGCGCGCTTTACAGCGCTAATCTATCGGGTCGCTCGAAAGCCCGAGGCACGGACGATCACGTGACCCTCTCGGGTATCGCATAGGAAATACGGACGCGCGCTTTTCGATGTGTGAAGCAGGAGCTCGTGTGTCACTTTGGCCATTTCACTACGGCCTGGTGCAATATAGATAATGCGACCGACGATACATCGAAAGTGGCGCTGCCTACGCTTTGACGGATCCGGAAAATGTCCGGGCAGACGGAAACATTGGTCACTTACCGAGGTAACAGTAACGATGCTCGGCTACGACCCAGTCGACGGACAGTTCCATGCAAATTTTATTTATTCCGAACCATAGCATTAAGAATTCAATTTTACATTTTTAATCGTATCGGCGAACTCGATCCGATGCACGGAAAGAAGTTACGAAAGGTTGAAGCCTCAATTGTTTTCCATCGATGCGTTTTATTAAATTGACCATAAAGGGGCTTGACATTGGTTTCCGTAAAAAGTTTCGAAGCAACGTTCACGAGAAATATGTCACACAGGCTCACCGTATGACGTGTGTATTGCTTATACATGCAGAGAGCTGGCTTGTTGGGACTGAGCAGGCCGCTAGGTGGCTGGAGCTGGTTAGTCGCGGCCCATAAAAAATGTCTGAAATTTTACGTAAGAGCGAAGTGTCAATTCGTCGAGCGACATTTATTCATTTTCGTACCGACTTCGCGTTGTGATGGAACAAAACACCTCGGACTTTGCCCGCCCCCGATTCCTAACGAAAACTGTACTGAATGTCGTTTCGAGTACCACGGTACGTCGAGAAAAGAAAAATTTATTTTTCGCTGCTTCCCCCCCGATTCCAGATAGAAAGACAATTTTGTTTTCCTTCGCGATTTTTACAACGACGTTCGGTACAGTTGTCACGCCATGTTGATTGGCCCGTCTGCTCCGTCGAGGCGAAAAGTCTGTTGGCAGCAGTGTCCGGCATAGCCAACTTAACCGACGCGCTGAAAAATTGCTCGATGAAAAAAAAATTGGTGATTCATCGACAATGGGAATTCGCTGCGGCGGTCGCTGCTTCGGGCTCTATTGCTCACCCGCCGCCAAAATCAGACCAGACTTGGTGGATTATTCTCGTCTGGGACAGATATAGAGTTTGCGGTCGTTCGTTCGTTCGGTGGCGGTTGTTGAGCAGATCGGAGAGCGTCTCGGCGCCCTGTACGTATAGAAATACTCATTCTAATCATAGGAAATTCCTTAAACAGCGACAGCCATCCAACGGCATGGCGACCGAAGTATAGCGGAGCGACACCGCTCTCCGAGATACGACATAAATAGTGGTGTATTCTCTCTACTTCCTTGCTGCTGTCATCGCTATTGCTAGCGACACTTTTTTTTTCTTCTCTCGTCGTCTGCTCGTTCGGCCCGTGCCGACGCTCTCCTATCATTACACACAGTCACACACAGATACCGCTCGGAGAGTCGTTCCTACTTTACCGACCGCGGGAAGCTTCGCCTCCGGCTCTCGCGTCGGCTCGTCCGAGCGTATATCTATCTATTTGTAACCGTCCATATTTACCACGTTGGTATACACACCAAAAAAAAATGTTCACCGACAGCTGTCGAAGGGGCAGGGCGTGTTCCTCGTCGAAGAAAATACTCGAAAGTCGCTATAAATAAAACAAACCCCGCTCCCTTCTTTATCCCCAGCGCTCCGGCCGTTCCGCACTCGTTTCATTCTCTCGCCTCTCGCGCAATATATAGCATCATATTTAAAATAGCTTCGCGTCAGTGGAATAACTGAAATAGCCGGACGGGTGTGCGAGTAGGAGGAATGCCGATGTGGGAAAAGAGATGGAGACGTTAAGGGCCGATGATCCCGCCGATGAGGGCCCGTCTGCTACAGCGAGCCACTTTACTTCCTGGAAATCGCGCGAGCACGAACCGCATTTTGAGGTTAGGACGAGGATAATAAAGACGCTACCGTTGCGGCAGTGGATCAAGTGAATTCATCGACAATAACAATAAAGAACAATGAAAAATATTTTATTTTCATAATTTACAGTCGGTAGAGCAGCGCGACGGCGAGACAGCGGCGAGGAAAGCGCGGCAGGGGAGGTCGGGGAGGGAGAAGAATCGGTCGAGAGTCAGGCGACGCCACGGCGAGACGCACCCGTCGAGATGCTGCTGTCGGCGGGTGGATGTGCGGTTCCGTACACGAGGGACAAAGAAAAGGCTAAGGAGAGCGCCAAGGCGATGGGAAGGATGGAGGGGGTCGGCGGAGAGGGGGGCGGAGGAGGAGGAGTGGAAAGAGTCAAATAGTGAACTCGCGAGGCCCCTGTGCTGCTGGTACGGTATAGTGCACTAACGCGGTCGATGAGGATGCTCGCTGGAGCGAGGGCGGCAGCCGGGCAGGGACTGTGCGAGAGAAAAAGGTAGGCGGTGGAGATACAGAGGCAGAAAGATAACCGAAAGAGTGAGGACGAAGAGGAGACTTCGAGTCCACCAGACAGAAATGGTAGAGGAGAGCGTGCAGCGAGGAGAAGTATAGAAAGGTGGGGGGGGGGGGGGGGGGGGGGAAGTATATATAGGGAAGGAGAGAGTGAGAAACGCGGCAGATCGCATGCACTTGCCGGTGAGCGAGAGAGAGAGAGAGCGAGCGAGTAGAGCGGAGAACAACGAGGGAAGCCGAAGATGCGGATCGGAATGAGAAAGATGTCGAGGGTGAGAGAAAGAGAGTGGGAAGTGCGGGAGAGGAGGAAAGAAAGAAAGAAAGGAAAAAAAAACAAAACGTAAAGAGAAGTCAAGTCGAGTTAAGTGAAGTGGGGCTCGGGGGACGAACGCAGCGGTGGCGACCACGGCGGCAGTGGCATTGACCCCGTATAGTGCAGTAAGTAAGGTAATGTGAGGAGCTAGAGCTTGAGTAAAGCGTCTTCCCATCGGGTGAGAGAAAGAGATGGGTCGGTGAAGGGGGGGGGGGGGGAAGTGTACGTATCGCTTATAGAGTATATTGTAGCCAGAGCCGGCGACCTTAGTTGCGGCACGAGTTTTCTTTAGTTTGTTTAGCGTCGATGGCGTTTCGTGTGACAAAGTTTGTAATGCGCACGTATCGCGGGTGTTCGAGGTCTCGAGGAATTGGCGCGACATTTAATTCTTATTATTTAGGTTTCGAATGGTAAGAGAACTGGCGTGAGAAATTGATGAGATTCATCTGACGAGTATCGTGCTGGCTGACCGGTTACGATTATTTCCCAAAGTCACCGTCGTAAGTCTTCCCCTCTTACAGCTGATCGTTCCTCTCCCCACCCCGCCGCTGCCGCCACCACCGCCGCTCCCATTCCTCGTTCCTGACGCGTTCGACGTTTCTCCCTTTATCATACAGCACGCATGCGTGCGCGCGCTTCGCACGGGCGGATGGCGGGAGGGGGGGGGGGGCGAAGCGAGTCGCGTTGCCGGAACGTGGCAGGCCAACCGATCAGGGGGCAGTACCCTGAGGATCCGTACTAATTGAGTTCTATTCGTTTACCGATCCATAAACATCGGACTATCTGTCCGATCTCGTAGCTCAACGGGGCGAGAAAAAAAAACATTCTTTGTTTACCCACGAGACGAGCTATAGATTTTCATCGATCCGACACGGATCTACCGTTAAATTTGCGTAATTCGTTTTTTCGTTTGAACGAGCACCTTTGTAATTTTCGACCAGTTATGGACGTCGATCGTTCGAGAGGAGTGGTAGGGGGGAGAGGGAGAGGGAGGGGAGGAACAAAAAAACGTTCCGATAATAGACAATGGTCACGCGGAATGTTCAACATCCGGATTCCAAGTCGGCTATCGTTCCACGTTGTCTTGAACTCTCGGAGGTTAGCTATCTCCCTCTTTCCCTCGTGCTGCTCTCACCGCAGTTGGAATCCCCCCCCCCCCCCTCCTGCCCTTACGATACCCGGGTGAGAGCCGCTCTCGCGAGCTCGCACGAGCGTTCAAAGCGGGTTCAGCGCTGCCTGTGAGTTGCTGCGAGCTCTCGCGGTCGTGCTACGCGACCGCACACGCTCTTTACGTTCGAGGAATTTGATGGAAGGAGTACTCGCCGCTCGCGCGCGCCCGAGAGGCGCTCGAGTATCCCCGGTCAACGGAGGTTGCGCTCATTCATAGGAATTTACAGGTTGTCAGGCAGGTTTGGCCAGCCTTTGTCACGGAAGGAACACACCGTCGTCTCAACAATCTTCCTCGTCTCTGCATTTTGACCTGGCACCTCGGCCATCTGCGTTTATCATGTTTTGAAATTCCCGGGCAAATTTTCGATCGAAGAGGGCGCTGCGCGCGTCGACAACTGTGCCGTGCACAATTAGTCGGCGCGTCGGAACGCACCGTGAAACTCTATCGTCGATTCGCGTATGTTTTTCGCGCGCGATTGCAGACTTCGACGATTCGGGAGGGCGGACGACAGTCGAGAAAGGCTGAATTAAGGCTAATCGGAGGAACGGACGATCGGCGTGTCGGGCACCTGTACGCTAGACGAGAGACGCGGTGAGTCAGATTTTGAAAAAAATTTTTGCGAACCGAGACCCGAGCTCGATCGTATTAACACTGCTAAACAGTCGCAACGAGTCTCGCCGTAAGAAAAAAAAAAAAAAAAAAAAAAAAAACCAGCATACGTCGCCGACTCGCCGTGTCAAGGAGTTTGTCGAGCCTCGGGAAGAGACGCATTCCATCCGTGGCCGGCGTTCGGTGGAGGCCTATCTACATGCATCGCGGTCGTTCCCGCTCCCGCGGCCAGTGTGCGGAGAAGGTCCCGCGAAGTAGCGAATATACCCGAAGAAGGGAAGGAAATATAACCATACAGTATATATTCTTATATCGAGGAGAAACTACAGGGAAGAGAGAGAGAGAGAGAGAGAGAAAAAAAAAGGAAGGTAGAGTAAATGCAAATGGCGGTGCGCAACCGGCCCGTTGGACCCCAGCGATAGTCTCCCGTCCGAGAATCTCACCTTCGTCGTGGAACTTTGTGTGAGTGAATTTGTGTGGGAGTTCACGAGGATGCGGTCTCGTATACGCGTTTCTCTTAGTACTCTGGAATATTCTCCGTCCAGAATGCGAGAATACGTGTATATGAAGCGGATTGTCTTCAAGGCCCCGCGTACGTACTCGCCGTTCCCCGTTAGTCGTCTGCTAGTTCAGGGGCGCTGCGAGCGCTCCGTCGTCCCGCTCGAGGCCCGATCACAGCGCGCGGGGCGGGAGTAGCTTGTACTCGGGTGCGAGAGTCGTGTAGGTGGCCGGCGGCACGAAGCTATTATTACTATACACAAAGATGGTGAGACGGGCGGAGGGGGGGGAGGTCTTCTTTGCTTCGCTGCTCCGTGAAGTTGTTGCGCTTTGGCCGTTGAGTGTGGGGTCAGTGACGTTACACCGCGCTGTGAGAGCAGCGCACGGAATGGAAAGACCCTGCGTGATGCCCTCACCGAGGCGATTCCCGTATCTCTCTATCTCACTTCGGACCTGAACGTCCATTTTAAACTCTCGGGGATGTGCGAGGGTGGTCGGTCCTTCTGCTCTCCTTCTCTCCTCGCTCAGCCGGCCCGCCGGCAGTTACCTTTGCTCTCGTCTCTGCTGTATTTTCCCCCCGCTTCTCGATGCTTCCTTTCTTTTTCATTCGCGATCTCCCTCGTTCGCTCTCCTTCGGAAACATGCGACAACTTTAAGATGGAGAGATTCTACTCGCTGTACTGCCCCCGGTGGGATTCCAACGCCGGAGTCAAAGCCCGATTGCCGAGGGGAAACAAAGAGATTCGGTCGCACGGAAATACAGTTTCGCATTATACGGTCTCGTATATATATTTGGGCTCGATCGACTCGATCACTACGCGACTTTGAGGTTAATCGACGCGTCGAATAAAATGTATTTTATTGACGCCCCGAAAGCAAATATTAATTCAATTTAAATAAATGTTTTTTTTTTTTCCGTCGATGAAATTCATTTTTAGGTTATGTTTCTCGATCACGAGAAATCTTGGCATTCCGATCAGATAATAAAAAAAAAAAAAAAAAAAAAAAACAAATGTCTCCGAACGCACGGCGATTAATTATTATGCGAGGGGAAAAAAAATTGAGAGACGGAATAATCGATGAAAAACATTAAAAACTCCCGCGATCGGATACGCGAATGTGGCGACGCGAAGCTTGGTAAGGAATGCGAGGCGCTCTCGATGAGGTGGTCTTACAGCGAGTTTTCTTCTTTACTCATCGTTCATTCTCCCTCGGGATCTACTTTATTTCTCGTGGAAGTGTTGAGAAGAGAACATCGCCACGGGGACCTTGGGGGACCTTAGAATTCGTTCTTCGGCCGGGTCTTACTTTGGTAACGCGGCTTCCCGGCCTGCTGGTCGAGCGGCAGCCGTGGAGGGGGCAGGAGAGGGGGAGAAGGAAGGTCGGAGAAGATACGGAAAGAAAGAATGCATTAGAGGATCGAATGGTTGTAGGCGAGCCGCGTCGGTTAGCCGGAATCGTCCGTTCGGTCTCCGACGCGCTCTCCCACTCGACTCTCCCCCCCCACCCCTCTCTGACCGTTTCACTGTGTATTGTGTGTTTCGACAGGGAGTACAGCCGCGCAGCCCGCGCCCTCCCGCTCGTTTCGGCTTCTGCCGCTAACAGAACGTGAATATACAAGACAACAGCTCTGAGACGATGCTGCACACACGACCGTCGGTATTAAAAAAAACTGTAATAATATTTCCGCATATTTATTTACTTTTCGTTCAAGGTCGCTGACAATCGTTCGGTATTTTTTATTGAAATTACGAGCCGTCGACTGTCGTCTGTACGACGGTCTTTCACGGCCACGCGAGCGGGCAGCGAGGCGCCCGTCGGTGTGCCGAGCGTTTCTTGCAGTGTTGCTCGGTCGCGCGCGCAACTTCGCGAGCGAGGGAGAGGGGAGACAGCCTTTCGGTCACTGTTGTGTGAGCCCGAGAGAGGATGGCGCGTCGTGCTATGCAAATAAATACTGTGCACGAGAATGCTGTGTGTATGTGTGTGTGTATATACACTCGGAAACAGTATAACGCGCGAATATAGCTGGCTCGTGACTGCTCGAGTCAAGTGCGCATCGTTTTCCCACGGGCTATTTAAAATTCCTGATGCCCCGTGCTGCCGCTGCCGGTTAGCCGTGGTTCGCGCGGCGCTCGCGCACCGTCTCATCGGTACAAACGGCTGGAAGCCCACGATCCTCGAATCAAAGTCTCTCTACCGCAGCGAGAGAATTTGATCCACATGGGCCACGAGATCGATACGTTGCTATCGACGAGTTTTATCCCACGCTAAGCGTGCAACTGTTGACTCGATTAAAAAAAAAAAAAAAAAAAAAAACGGAACAAAAAAAAACATTGAATGAGTGGAAGCTCGGTCGGTGCCTAGCGGAGCGTTTGATACGCAATAAGCGAAGCGTCGAGCGAGAGAAGAAAAGAAAGTCTGTGAACGGTAGCTCTCTCTCTCTCTCTCTCTCTGTCGCTCTTTGTCTCTCTCTCTCTCTCTCTCTCGCTCTCGTCGGTTGCTGCGACAACAGGATCGCCCACTGTTGTACTTCGGGCGGAGGAACGAAGAAACATATATTCGCCCTGCGTGCGTAATTCTCTGCCCTCGATAAAGCTCGATTCGGTTGAAGCCATTGTCCCTCGACCCTTTCTTCGTCTTTCTGCGATCCCGCCCTTTTGCTGGCTCGACCCCTCTCTTCACTCGCCGCAACCCCACGGATCGTTGAGTACGCGAAACGTGCGTTCTCACCAGTCGAGGCCGTGGGTCGCTCCGCTTGCTTTACTCACTCGATATGGACTTGGTATTTGTTCAGAGGGATCGCCCGTAGCTGTTCGTACATTATCCGCACCTCCCCCCCCCCCCCCCTCTCCCGCTGCCAACTTCTATCTATTACCACGATGTTAAGCCTCCGCGCGACTCGAGCTCGGTCGGTAACGAAAACTGTAATGTGTGCTTTTTATTTTTATTTCAAGGCTTCGGAATTTCCTACAGACAAACGAGGATTGTTAACTCCACTGTTGAATGAATCCGCATAGTAATAAAATTCATGTTTATTTGACACGCATCGATACCCAGATACTTACTCAGACGCTTACACAGATAATTACACAAACAATTACACAAGTACTCACACAAGTATTTACACAAATAATTACACAAGTACTTACACAAATAATTACACAAGTACTTACACAAATATTTACACAAATACTTACACAAACACTTACACAAACACTTACACAAACACTTACACAAGCACTTACACAAACACTTACACAAATACTTACACATATACTTACACAAATACTTACACAAATACTTACACAAATACTTACACAAATACTTACACAAATACTTACACAAATACTTACACAAATACTTACACAAATACTTACACAAATACTTACACAAATACTTACACAAACACTTACACAAACACTTACACAAACACTTACACAAACACTTACACAAACACTTACACAAACACTTACACAAACACTTACACAAACACTTACACAAACACTTACACAAACACTTACACAAACACTTACACAAACACTGACACAAACACTTACACAAACACTTACACAAAGACTTACATAAATACTTACATAAATACTTACACAAATACTTATACAAATACTTGCACAAATACTTACACAAGTACTTACATGATTACTTACCGAAATACTTACACAAATACTCATGCAGATGTTGCGGGTGCGCAAGCCAAACTAATTGTTAGTCCATCAATAATTCGTATTAAGCCCAACCTGTAAGACCTTGTAGAGGATAAAATGGAGTTTCACATAGTTTTGAGTGTCTTCCATTTTACGATGTAATAAAATATAGTTCTATAGCCGAGGCAGATAGTATGGCGTTTGAGAGGGTGAAGGCTGGATTGTTCCGAAAGAAATACCGAGCTGTCTTACCGTGGGTTACGTATCGTTCGTTTTCTGTCTCAAACGTTTTCCTTGCACCGGTCATTGCGGTGTCTCTCGCTCCCGAACGGCCGATTGCCGCGAAAAAGACTGACAGGTTACTGCAAGGAACAGTACTATCACTTTCTACGCTGTCAGCCAAGCTAGATATATCCAATCCGGGCGAAGTCGTTGCTTTCGACTGAAATCGTTCACCTCTCGCGCGCTCGCTCACCGCGCGTTCATTATCCGCGTTCTCTCGGGCAAGGATAAATCTGTCGGATATCTGTCGGGTTCGTGACCAAATATTCGCACGAGATATTTCACGCGAACAAAAGCTACGAATATTATTTGCAGCATTTTTAATTGATTCACATGGTTGTCGGACCGGTCCATATTCACCCCATTGCCCTACTAATTGGCCATCCGTTACTCGGGGTCGGTTACCCGTTTTCATCGTTCCATTCTCGGTTCTTCTCGAGACTCGGTTATTCTTATTTCTATCATTTATTAATAGGATTTCAAAGATTTCTTTGGTACGACACGTCTTCCGACAACGTCGTTGATATTATGCGGTGCATATTTCATTTATTTAGCGTGCCGAATCGACGCTATGTTCACCACTTTTATCGTAATTATTTTTTTCAGTTCGTCCGTCTCGCCGAATTCGTTTCGTTCAGGAAAAAAAAGGCTTTCGAAAAGCGAGTTCAATGTATTTTGAGGTTACGTTGCTTTGTCGCCTTAGCTCAAGCGTAGCACGGATCGCTTCCATATTTCGATGATTTATGCTCTGATTGGACAGTCTCGTGTTTCATTGATTTACGTGCTAATGGGGCGGTTTCATATTCCGTTGATTTACGTGCCAACTGAACCGGTTCGTGTTCCCCATATTTACCATATTAATTGCCTTCAATCCATGCGTCACATGGAATCCGTTCGCAACCACCTTCGGTTACCGACCTTCCTATGCATAACCTCAAAATCGCACATGAAAGATTGCTCACGCATGAGACGCCTCACGCAGAGTACCGAAAGGCATCGAATCGCTTGCATCGACCGAACGACTTTCTAGGTTAGTTTCCCACTCGAAACGTCGCAGCCTCGTACTTTGTTTCTAAATAATCGGAACGGTGATTTGGCTGTTGAAAGTAACGAAAGGACGACGACGAGCGAAAAAGAGGCGTCCGAATCCGACTACGGAAACGGATCAATACGGTGATACATGCTCAAGTAATTTCATTGTTCTCTGTTCTGTTAGGGCGCAAGGTTCGCGTGTGTCGCGTGGCTCGCCTGTGGGAAAATCGACCCTCCTTCTATGACGTTTCGAGCGAGCTCGGCAGACGGGACGAGTGGCGGACTGATTAGATAGTCCACAGGCGTAGAGCGTGGAGTCGTGAATTGCGCCAACGGACGAGGAAGACAACAGCGTCGAGGCAGCACAGCAGCCGTGGCGATTGTACGGTACTACAGGCCGAGCGGAGGAGGCGCGCACAGTGCATCGAGAGAATCGGCCGTCTACCATACTGTAGGGTATTGATCACCCAGCGCGCAATCAATATTAACACTGTTGTTTGCGGATGGCCAGAGCCCAGAGCCGAGCGCTACTCACCGAGGGAGAGAGGGTTAGTATATTGATTCATTGATTTATTTAATTTGCCACGGAGTGTCATTAACGTTGAGAATTCGGAACACATCCGATAAGAACGCAACACAGTGTCTCACTTAAGCGGCATTCTTTTCTTTTTTTTTCTTTTTTTTTTTTTCAGTTCCAGCGTTGCTGAAGTCACCGTACTGTTGGACGGACTGCTCTGGGCATCTCACTCACCCGTTGCTGCTGCCCCGCCGGTTTGCACGGCTCAGACAACGGCGTGGCGCATTGCGTCGCAGTGTTGCCATACTTCCGTTTTCTCTCCCTCTCTTCGCAGCCACGACTCACTCTCCTAGACCATCTGTAACTGGTTCTCTCCTCACGGCTTATTGGTTTAATATTCAATACGAAGAGGCTGCCGTTCACCGCTCTCTCTGGCCGCCCCTTTTACTCCGCTCACTGTTCACCGGTCTGGTCAACTGTCGCTCTAGAAACTCGGGGGTGCAAATCTCCTCCACACGAACATACGCGCCTACGATTGTTCCGACGGTAGGGCTCGCGTATCCCGTCTGTTAGTTGCGTCATGATTCAAAGGATGACGCGTTGTAGATATTATTATTATTAATTTTATTTTTATTGTGTAGGTTTCTCGCGCAGCTCGTGCCCGGTCGGATTCTTCGATGATGCTTTTCTCGAATAGAGGTCGAGACCTTGTCTCATTTGTATTGGAAATAGAAGTATGAAGCGACGGCTGGCGTCGGACTCCTCACGAGTGGAAGGCACTCTATGCAAGACTGGGAAACGAATAGCGTTGTAACTCCAGTGTCGGAGCAGACGGCTTGTTTGATTCTCAGCCGTCGATACTCGTGGCTGTGAACGGTGAGGGAGATTCGAGTTTGCTGGTGCAACCTGGCTTGTAGGACGATAGTTGTATGGGTTTTAGGGGTCTGATAAGATATCTGTTGCAGAAACTAGTTCATCGAGCGCGGAACGTCTTTCGCGCATGAGTATGGTATTGGGTCATATAAGCACGGGGATGAGAAACCTACTCGGTCGGTAACGAGAGTTGTGATACAGTCGATTGAATCTTTGGTTTGATAATCTTAGCTTGTGACGCACGTTTGTGCTTTGTATCGGTTCGGTGACGGTCTTGGGACGATATTTTCGTGGGTTTTAATGGTCCGATGAGATAACTGTAGCAGAGATTACTCCATTGAGTGGAGAACATTTTTTGGGCGTGAGAATGTTTTTGGGACATTAAACACCTGGAATCCGAAACCGTCACAATTGATAACGATAAGTGTAATATACTTTAATTCCGCGTTTGATTCTTAGCCGTCGGAAATCCATGTTTAGTTTTGGTATAAGTCTATAGTTACAGAGAGATAATTGCGTAGTTCCGAATGAGCTGATAAGGTATCTGTGGCAATGACTAGTTCATCGAGCCTAGAAGGTCTTTTGCGCACTGGAATGATATTGAAATGCCAAGGTATCGCTGTTGAAGGGGATTTACAAAGTCGATACGAGCGGAATCAAAAACGCTAATAAATTCGATTGAAGGCTGTTTAATATTTCCGCCTAAACGAAAGTACAACAAGCGCTCAAAGTTGAGAAACGATGCTTCTCATGCACGTGTTACAAAAAATAATGTTAGGCATTTCGTCCAACAGTTAAGATTGAAGAGGTCTAATAATTTTATTTTATTTTTCTCGTATATCTACAAATGAATTGACGTTTTTTTCTAGCAATCCAAATATCAGATTTAAAAAGTTATAATTAAAATTACGAATATCACAATCGCTCATCTTTCCGAATTTCATCTCCATCAGGAGAATAAAATTTCATATCAACTCTTAATCCTTACTAAGAAAAAAATCCTACTCCATAAAATCTTGAAAGACGTGGAAAAATTCAACCTTCTACTTCTTCAAATAATACATACTTTGAAAAAAATGTCGAAAGTCGACCTAGTTTTCGGTCCTAAAGCGTCTCAATCTATTGTGTTGTTAATACCAGCTTAATTATTGTGTTTACTAATGACGCATCTGATTTTCAGATGTTCCGCTGCCTCGTCCTCGAACCGATCGCCCGAGTATCTGGATAGACGCTTCTGTTCTACGTATGGTACGTGCGCATTCCGTATGGACGTTACGGAAACTACTGCGCCGTCTGCGGTGGTTGCCGCAAGGCCAGATAGGTGCGTCCACGAGCAGAGTGCCTAACGTCGGAGGAGGGCAGAAGCAGAGGTCTCCTCACCGTGGCACTCACCACCCGCACACAGACAGATTCTCCACGTCGTGGAGCCTCCTCAGGAGATCAATAGCGATCGTCTCCGACACCCTACTACGCCAACTCCGTCTTCTCTATTACTGATTCTCTCAGTCGGCTTACACAGTGGAGAAACAAAAGCCCACTAAACGCAAAGCCAAGAATCAAGATTCCTGCGTGTGTACAGCAGAATTAACGCCAATCTTGTCTGGTGGGATTCATCGGTTTCCCTAGCTAGCAACACTGGAGATGAATTCCAAATGCATATGAAAGGTATGAGCCACGTTCCTTGCCTATTTTCCTGCGTTTCTTAATTTCGCTTCCAGAACGATTCCAAGTCACCGTTTGTAAGATACGTTTCAGAGAAAAATACAACAATTTCTCTGCAATCGTATCTTTCGGTTTGAAAATCTCACCTTTAAATTGAAGTTACATCTCGCAAAAAATTTTAATTAGTCTGTTGTGAAGTGACTTCCGGTTGAAGAATTATTATTTTTAACTGGAAGCAACGTCATGCAGAAAAAATCCGCTTGAAAAATACGACATGATGTACGGTTTAAAATTGAGATTTGGTAATCGCGTCAGTTTTCACCGACAGTGAAGCTAGCCTCGCATATTGAGTGGTTCCTTTAATAAGGTTTCTACCCTGGTTCTATCCAGCGTGCAATGAATCTACATACATGATCTCTGCTGAATCGGGACAGAGAGCGAAACAAGCCATAAAAGATTTCTTCTTTATCGTCGAATGCGCATGCGCACCCTGCGACTTTTTCTTCCCCGCCATTTTGTTTTACTCTTGCCTTCTTTTTTGCGCGTGACCATCTGTCCCACTTAACGACGGTCCGATTTCGAGCATGGAACAATCGAGATGCGTTTCACAAGGTTTAATAAATAGCAGATTTTTTTTTTTGCTCTACTGAGTCGACCAAATGTTTCTACGATTTAAAAATGTTCGCTCTCTACGGAATTTATATTTTTCTCGCGAGTCTTCTCGTTCTCGCCTGGGCCACCACAGCATTCGGTACGTACCAAGAAAAATAAGATAGAAATTTCACGAGGGCCTGGTGATTCAATGGCTCCACTCAGTTATCGACGACGGGTGGCACGTGGCAAGAAAGAGAAGGCACGGAATACGAAGAAGGCCCGCAGTGTTGCAGGTGTATGAGCTCTGCATCGGTACACGGCACCTGCCACGAAAAATCCGGCCGATGCGCCTGCCTCGTGTCACTCGTGTGCCTTCTGCTAAAAATTAGTGGCTCCCTCGCTGCTTGACCCGATAAGCTTCCACCAGGCTGCACCGCGTTGTCATTGTTGTGACATTCAAGCTACTTTCCAAACTCATCCGCGTCTCAACTTTTGTATTTTAAGTCGGACGTTTGTCGGTCGCTCCCACTTCGGGACCCACGCGCATGCGCCGCGTGGACGCGTGTACGCACCGTTTTACAGTCGCCAGTCGCTTCTGCCAGGTGAGACGAAGGTGCGTATCAATTTTAATTAATATTGCGTACACCGACGGGTGGATGTTTTGTAGGTTACTGAAGCGGTGCTCGGACACTTCGCAGTCGTCGGACTAGGCATTATTAATTCATTACGAATGGAAATATTTGAAGTCGTATTTGACGCTTGCTGGACAATACGTTATGAAATAGTTGTATGAACATTATTGTACAGGAACAGGTTGTACTATTTTTAAGCCTACGTTGCTTTTTACTGTTATTTTTTGTTAGCGAATTAATGAGGTAGTGGCTGTCAAATTAATACACGACCCGGACAGTCCGAAAAAGTTAGGTTAACCAGCTTTCTACATGTATCGATGTTTGTGCAGATCGATATATTCCGAACACCAGAAACTTTCATCTCGACAATGGTTTCGTTTGTTCGGTCGAAAAATTTGTTTCTAGTCGATCGACAACTGCTGAAATCCGGCGATGCTCTTGACCGTCCGAGGATTCGTGTCTTTGTCTCACATGGCTTCTTGTTCTCAAAGCTT
Organism: Listrodromus nycthemerus; assembly: GCA_963978505.1. Taxonomy (NCBI): domain Eukaryota; kingdom Metazoa; phylum Arthropoda; class Insecta; order Hymenoptera; family Ichneumonidae; genus Listrodromus; species Listrodromus nycthemerus. The sequence goes on from OZ021683.1 coordinate 3,159,816, forward strand.
CGGTGATTCCCGAATCGTTCCGCAGAGTTATTTCACGGAAACACCCACCGCTTTTGCGCCTACTGGCGAGAGTCAGTATTGATCAACTCGAGGAGCACGGGATGGCCCACAGGGAATCTACTATACCTACGTATGCTCCGGCCATTCCCTTCCTCTCTAGACCTATTCGTTCCGGCCTCGCCGCCGCCAGATTCACTCTCATTTACCATTTTCCCCTCTCTCGCCCGTAAAGGAATATTCCGCGAGTGGGGTAAAACGTTTATGCTTAATATAGATGTCATAGTACACAATGACCGGGCGACGCAGTCGGCGCGACATAGTGCCCCCGATTGCGTTGTAATCCACCCCCACCGCTCTCACGAGTAAATATACAGACTCAAATCCGCAAACACTGTCCGGGCTCACGAGTCGCCCTCAACCCTCCTGGAAACTCGTATAAAGTTTTTCGTCTCGTTCCATTATTTTATTTGTGTTAACCTACAAAGCAGTCATTTTTTCGATAAACATTCGTCGATCGACAAACACGATTGAAACAGAGAACATTTAGACTGTACGGCGGAGTACGCGATAAGAAAAGTGGGCGTTCCAGATAGCAAAAATAATCGCTCTGCAATCGACTCGGTCGGTAAAGAAGACAGCGATCCGCATTTCATGGCGATTGGCGACTCTCCCGAACAACTCACAGTTCATAAGCCCGCCAACCAATCGACCCACAGTCTTCTTCGCGAGAACATGAAAATAAATAAATGACGCAATCGTTTTTACCGACGGAGACGCGCTCCGTCGGTCTAGCGGTTCGGTTCTCGTCCATCGAACGAGAGTCCGTACATCGTCGCCTTTATTGTGCAGTCGTCGAAATGTTTCTCGAGCTGCGAATGCACGTCTGCGAGAGCGAAAAAAAACAATGAAATGTCGGAGAAAGATCGCGCCAAGTGTGTGACTCCAGGCGTCGAGAATGTGTCGCTGGATCGCGCAGGGCTGCGTTAACCAACGGAGAGTGATGGAGCTACCGACAGAATTTCTAACCGCTCGAGAGCCCGAGTGGGAGCGAGCGAGCGTTCAAGCGCGTCTTCGCTGCGCAACAAGGACACATGTATATCTATACATATAGTACGGTGAGCTATCGGGAGAGAGAACAGCGGTCGCGCCACGGAGCAGTAGCGTTAACACTGCCAAGCTGGATGCGCCCTCCCCTTATGGCGCTGGGGAGAGCGGACCTCCGGCGAATACAAGTTTGTGAGAGAGAAGGATATCGACCAGCCGGAAGTCTGAGTAGTTGTTGCCATGGAGACGCTCAAGTCAATTTGTCCTGGGCCAACAGTCGCACCACCGGCGGTATACCGATGCCCTCTTTCTCGATCGTCTCCCTCTTCCGCTTCATCTTCATCTTCCTTTTTTTCGCTCCCCCTTTTTCCGTTATACTTCTGGTCTTCGATGCTCGCTTCGCCCTCGGCTTCTTCCCGCATTATTCATACGGCCTCTGTACGCGACGAGGATCTCACCAATAGCGATCCTCGGCAGGAACGCCAATGGAACGCATTCGATAATTTTTTTTTTTTCATAGTTGGCAATTGTTTGTCGCCCTTCGGTGTATTCTGCCGATTGGCTTCGTCGTCTCATTGTACGCATTCTAGCTTGCAGCCAAAGTTTCAGTCTACGTAACATCGATACAGCACGTTGATGGCGGGTGTGTCAAGCTTCCGTCAGCGGCGCAGCGTCTCCGCATGTAAAGTAGTCGTGTCGTGGTACGAGAGAATTTGAGGTTAGGTGTCGAACGCGGCTACTGTACACCGAGGCCTCGAGAGCCCGCTCTCATCGTGTTAACAGTGGCAGCGTCGAGTTGCTTGCTCGCTGGCGATTGGCACGGCAGTGATCCAGCGGAGGGAACCGGAACGTACCGGAGGGTGAAAGCATCGCTGCGGAGCGTGGGAGCGATACAGAGAGCGAGAGGGAGAATGACACAGTGGGTTAGCGAATAAGGAATCGAGGATGAGAGGAGCAAAATCGCGTGCACGGAGAGAGAGAGAGAGCTTGTGTGGCCGTACGCGAGGGAGCGAGCGCATCGGCCATCCACTTTTACTGCTCACTCCAACCCCCTCCTTTTCCCCCTCTCTTCCTCCACCATCCTTCTATAGAATCTCAATCCCGTCACCGTATCCTCTAACCCCGTGGGTCAGCCAGTTCGCGCATAATAGTATTTATTTCTCTCGCTCCACTCTCCGAACGCACCGCCTCACTGATGTAGTGTAGACGAGTGCGTATTATATATATATATATATATATATATATATACATAGATGGGAGTTGTGTTTATGATTCATTCCCTACCACTTCAAACTGCGTCCATGCTTTCACAGCATTAGGTCCGATATTGAACTATGATTAGACTTCCAAGAGCGCGCAAATTTTTTACTTTATTCTGTCACGAATATTCATAATCGATACATAAAAACCCAACCCTTAACCTTAAACATGTATATATATGTGACACAAGATTTTGCAGAAATTTTTTTTCAAATTTTATGTTGAGGCGATCAACGAGTTCGTTTCTTTTTTTAATCACAAAGTATTATAAATTTCGTAACGTCACGATAATTATATAATACATAATTAAATATATTCTAACATTTTTTTAATGAGTAAATTAATCGCCGTCCCAATCCACATTGTGTGACGGGTTAGCCCCGACTCGACATGGTAGCGAACGTCTATATATATATATATACACGTTGTGTGTATATATATATATACAAAACGTATATTTGGGAGAAGCGGAGCCCTCGTCATTGTCTCTTTTTCGACGGAGCCCGTCTGCTCCCACGGCGACTAGTACAGCAGCAATAGCACTGTCGGGGCTAGCACGACCTCTATCCAGCGATGCCGCAGCTCCATCGACGCATACATACCCTTCCACCGTTTCCAACCCCTTTGGAAGCAGCCAGCTACTCTCGAGTTGTCCCGTTCCATCGACCCTCCATCCTCCGAACAACCCGCCCTCCCTCCCCTCTCCTCCTTGTTCACGCTCTGATTTTCTCCTTGTTTATCTCCCTCTCCTCGCCGCCCGACCGTCTTTCTCTCGCTACAATCACGAGAGTCCTACCCGCCGGCGCTACTGAACCTCCCTCTACACACCGTGCCAACCGACCCCAACACTGACTAACCATACCACACGGTAACACCCGTCCAGCAGCCCGACAGATCAATACTATGCCAAGCCGTCTCCCAGATTATCATTCTATCCGTCCTTTTTGAGTCAGCTTCCTAAAGTCAAGCTTCTTCCAGCTATCTTCTCGAACTCCCTCGCTTTCATTTCCCCCAGCGTCTCGCGGCAGATTCCTCTATCGCGCTCTTTCGGATACGGCCAAAAGCTCCGGTCTCCCATCGATTGAGCTCGGCGATGTTTCCACGCTCGACTTCGAGATCCTTCGATTCCTTCAGTTCTACGATAAGATTCGTTGATTCTGTTTATTCTCTCGTAAGATTCTTTGATTAATTATATATTTTCAGAGCTCGCGACGATTAGCCCGGTGCGCATGCGCACGTCAAACTTTTCCACCTGGAACGCTTTAACCTTAAAACAGCAATTTGGTTTGGTTTTGTTTTTTTTTCTCAATGTAATAATGTATCTATTTTGGTTGCAGAGACGAGGAGTAATGAAAGTCACTGGTGACGTAGTGTGTCTCCCCCAGGCACGAGAGGGTAGAGAATGACGCAACCGTGGCGCAAGTTGAGATGAGAAGATGTTTAATTAAACTGGCCCGATAGGCGCGGGCGTATAACGTGGGCACTTCCGTACGGTATAGATATTTGTACCGAAGCAAAGCACGTCGAATTAAGAGCAACAGGTGCCCTTCTCGACGCACCGATCGCCGAACGCGTTCGTGCCACCCATGAATAAAATAAGAGCATAACCGAGCGCCGAGATAGACCGATATAGGTTAAGGTACGTCGAACGTTGTACCGAACGGGAGGAGCGGAGAAAAAAAAAAAAAGGAAAAGTGGATGTAACTACGTCACAGAAAATCTCGTCCTGACAACCCACGGTCACGCCAGCCTCCCCTCCGTTTCCGGTTACGTCACCGCACAGTGGATAAATATACTATTCCAGAAAGGAACGTTCGTCATTCACGATGGGGTTTTCTACGGTGCGCAGAATCATGCGCAGTAACCGACGATATAGAAAATACGACAAAAGCAATCGAGGAGATTGAAGCATTGAGGCTCAAGGATTCAATTAAAAAACTGTTTGGTTTGCAATATTTTTTTACAAGGTGGGTGTTGGAAAGACTATGTTGGATTTTAATATATATAGTACAAGGTGTTGTTAAGTTTGAGTTTTCTTTTTCATTGAAAAATATCAATTGAGAAATAATAATTCAAAATGAACGTCGAATCACAAAATCTATTCTTTGGATTGAGTTGAAATTGCGACAGATATTTTATTTCAAAATTTTTACATATAATCACTGGATAGTTTAAAGAGAGTCAATTTCTTTATCGATAACAAGCAACAAAGATTTTTTTTCTCATCGAAGAACGAACTTCACTTTCACTCAATCGCCATTTTCTCAAAATTCAATTTTTTTCAAAAGTCTGTCATTCGACAGTTCAATTGCTTTTGTTAAAGTACAATTGTAGTACAATACAACGAAAAAAAGCTGAAACTTCATAACGCTTGACTGTGCAAATACCCGACCTCATCCTTCTGACATGAATATCAAAAAGACAAGGTCGAATATTTACACACAGTCACTCCAAAGTCAAAAAATCCAAGCTTTCTTAATTAAAAAAAAAAAACAAAAAAAAAAACAAAAATGACTCTCCAAAACGAGTCACAAAAAGCTCAAACTCAACTCCACAAATACAAGAATACCGGAAAACAGCTTTTCATCCCTGAAATTCGGTGCTTTAAGAATCAAATAAATACATGTCGAGTCTAATACACGATGTATGCGAGTGGTTTTAACTCGCGGTATTCTGGGGGGGGGGGGGTTGATTTATCGCCTGTGTCGTCGCTATGGAAACCTTGGCGTGACCAGCTTGCGCGACACCCTCATATCCGAGTCGCCCCCCCCCCCCCGTTCACCCACTTCACCCTCTTCATCTCGCACAGACAACTCACCAGCATCGACCCGTTCCATCGCGAATTCCGTACGGCACTATCACGCGCAGCCACCATCACGACCGCAGCGACTCCTGGGTAACAGGCTTCTCCTATTGGCCCTCCAGCTACACGCGAACAACCTTCCGGAAACCACTGGGGAACGTCGTCGCATTGGTGAATTCGTACGGCAGGAAGGTTGATCTCTTTTTCGCACTACATTCTCTGACGTTACAGTACTTTTTCACCCATCCAACGACCCCGGTTAATTCGTCTCTTTCTGTTGTAGGTTCTGCCAGCTGGTCCTCTCGCACTTCCACTCGGGAAATCGGGCATTCTGCGAGAGCCTCGTGTGGGAGAGGCCTTTCGAACTTTACCACCTCCTCCGGTTTTGCCCCCGTGTCCTTTGGGGATCTTGGAGCAACGGTATCGAGCACGCTGGGCGAGCGATCTATCGTCCATACGTGTCTCGCCGGCAACCGCCGAAGAGCTTTTGCGTTGATATAAATCACTCGTGAATCGAGAACGAAGATAGAACGCAGTCGCATAGTATGTGTTCAGGCTTATAATGAGAGGGGAGTATAGAGACGGCTTGCTGAAGGAGCCACGACTATCGCGACTGCAGGGTTGTATTCTGGCCTCGAGGACAAAAATCTCTGAAGCTAGTCGGGTCTTTAAATATTTTATTTATTTTTTTTATTGAAGAAAACCAAAGCGATAAAAGGAGATTGCTGGTTGGACGATTGAAAGGCTTGTAACGTAATTTTTTTGTAGAGATTTGGTATTAAGAATTATCGAGCGAGGAGCTAAGCACTATTTTCTTGTAAAATGTCGAAGTTGTGGGGATTTTTTTTTTAGAGGAATTTTTGAGATTTTTTTTTTATCATGAAACTCCTTGGTAAAATCATTCTTTAATTTTGCTCGGCCGATGGTTTCAAATTTTTCTATATAACGTTGAAACGTTCACACACCTTGGAATGTGAACTCTTGTGATCAGAGATTGTCGAGCGAATAGTTAAAAACGTTTGCGTAAAGTGTATAGTTTTATTAGAGCCATGATATAAATAGTCACTGAGCATCAGGCGATAAATCATCTTATGTAATCATCGGCCATCGTAAATTTGGTGAATTATGTCTGACAGAAAAATCGTAATCGTACGTGAAACTTTTGGATCCCTCATTATATAAATACGCACAATTACGTTACTTCCGTTAATGGGTACGCTTAAAACGTAAGAAGTGCACACCTAAGCTATGAAGTCAAGTAACAAAATTGTCGTTATCAAAATCTTACCACGAGAGAGTACGTGTCTATTTTTGGGTAAAAAAAAGTGTAGTCAGGTGAGGTCGATAAGTACGACTTTGCGTTTGTCCTCGTTCAGCCGCAGTCTTTCGTCATCATCGGTAACAAACCGGCCCGATTTCAACCCAAAAGCTTTGATCCGGTTTGCCAATATCTCTCAAGGCTATGTCGACGATCGGAAGTCTGACTGACTTGTCTGTAGCGTATGTGACGACAGTTTTGCCCCATTCTTTTTGACGCAGCTGTATAGGGAAAATTTCCAAATTAATTAATCATAATTTCCCAACTTGAACGCTAAACGTTAAATGTCTTCGTCACTTACTCTGCAAGTGTCCAAAACCATTTCGTATCTGAGTCGTTGATTTCCTCGAGGCGTCAGTTCCATGTCGTTCCACGCCAATAACTTCATCCCTCGACGGTAGGTTCGACGCTCCGAATCGAAATACGCCACGCTCTCCTTGCAGTGGTAAGTGAGATTCTGCTCGGCGTGTTTCGAGAGAAGTTGCAAAAATCCTATTTGATTACCGTCCGCTTTGTATGTGATCTAAAGAAAAATTGTCTAGATGAGTGCAAGAGAATAATATCAGATGATCCAACAAAGTAGCAAGGGAAAGTGCTTGGGTTGATTCAAATTTTAGATTAAAAATTGTGAAGTGGTTTCACAAAGTATAAGTAATTAATATTCTTCAATTAAGAAGACTCCAATTTAATAACACCTTTTACTAATCGTGTGTAAAAACTCCACCGTATTCTTCATGCTTAAGGATGACGCCTTATGCTTCAAGGCAAAAGCTTGGTCGATATCTTGACCGAGCACATTTTGTTCATAACTCTTTTGAAAGACACTTCTCATTCGCAACTCCGGTCGATGATGTTTTTAGATAGAAAAATGCTCGTCGATTGATGCGGAAGAAAGTTGTACCTTAATTGCCCCGTCGATTTCGCTCAGCCATACTTCTTGCTCGTTCCCAACGTAATTGACGATCGAGGAACGACCGGGATCAGCCAGGACGCAGCTCGCTCGTCGCTCTGCGTCACAGTGAACGAGAATCGCGTCTCGGGAATCTCCCTCGTTCGGATCTATCCAATATTCACCTGCGAGAAAATTTTTCGGCTCGTTGCATACGATCCTACCATTTCAACATGGATCTCATCTTTCACATCTTAAATTTAACCCATGCTTGTTGTTGTTTTTTAACATGACTGAACTAACTCTGAAAACTACTCAGATTTTTCATTACATTAAAAAAATGGTTGAAATCTTTGAAAAATTCCTATATAATACATGTTTTTATGAATTCTTTAGATTTCGTCCAATGGCTTTTATTATTTTTGGTTAAAAAAATTCTTCGGAAAAAATTGAAAAAATTACTGAGAATTTAGTGTTGGCTATAAAAGTGACCAAACGATAAACCATGCTCGGCAAGTTTTGCATCGTGATTCCTTTTCCCTGTTTGTTATGAAACGAAGGGTTGGCGCCAGGTGGAAATGGTAGGGAATGCCCCATACATATTGTTGGGATTAGCGATTAATCTTCGTCCGCGCACTCACCGGATGGCTTATCCGGATAGGCGACGAAGAGGTCCCTGCAGGTCTTTGCTGGAGAATTTTTCTTGCCGTCCGGCTTGACGACTCTGTCGAAGGATGCCTTGAGCTGCTCGTAAGCTTTGGCGATCAGCTCCCTTCTCTCCTCCTCGGTAATATCCTTGCCAAAAATTCTCGGAGGCTCGTCGCCGCTCAGGGGATCCGGACCCTTTTGACCTTGACCCGTACCTTCATTGAGAATTAATGAATTAATCAATGCGGTCTTCTATCCGATGCCCCGTTGCTTTTTCTTACTTAAGAGGGCAGCAAGAGAGGCGGCGTCGTATCCGAGACCAAGTTCCCCCGGTGGACCGGGTGGTCCCGGTGGTCCCGCTGGTCCCACTGGTCCATGTCGTCCTTCTTCTCCTGCCGGACCTCTCGGACCAGGATTTCCTGTGGGACCGATCAAACCGGGACTTCCATCACGTCCGGGACTTCCTCGTGCACCCGACTCACCGTCCTTTCCGGGCATGCCTGGCATTCCGGGGATTCCTGCGTACAAAGTAAAACAGCAACTAACATTTCTTCTAGAAAAAGTCTTTTAAATGTATGCTTCGATGAACTCGCGTGACGGCCCCACTCATTAGCAACTTCTCTTCTGCACTCTACCTTTTTCGCCAGGTAAACCCGGCGCACCGGGCAATCCCTGCAAGCCTACCAGGCCGCGATGGCCCTTCGACCCCCTCGCTCCTTCCTCTCCGCGATCGCCCTTCGAACCTTCTGGCCCAATGGCTCCTGGTTTTCCTCGCATTCCCTATACAAATAAGGACCGTTTACTCCTCGTGCTAATGATCACTCGATAATATAATTATGATGGAATATGCCAACATAATTATAATATATATACAATTAATATGATTATAATTATCTCGTTGTTACCGGTTGTCCGTCGACACCTTGCGGGCCACTGTCTCCCTTCGCTCCTCGATCACCGACTGCTCCCGGAGAACCCGATTGTCCTGGTGGTCCCTGTAATAAAAAAACAGAACTGATGTGTCGAAATGCAACATCGATAAACTTAAAAAATAGGGTCGCACGGAAGAAACAAGTTTATTCAACATTAGAACCATTATATGGGGTAGAAAATCACCCCAGATACTCAAACTGTTCTACTAAAATAAAATCCGACATGGCATTTTTTCTTCACTAAAAACCTCCATTTGCTGCTCATAGAATCCTTGTAAGTAGAGAAAGCGCGTGGGGTAAAATGTTTCCCGACTCATGAGTTTCAAGTTAGAAAAAAAATAGTACACGGTTTCTAGGACTAACGTGTATTTTTTTTTTCATTTGGAACACACGATTTTTAGGATATCCCTGGATCCAACTTACAGCCAGGCCGGGTAGTCCGGTGGGTCCCGGTGAACCCATAATTCCAGGTGGCCCTTTGTCACCCGTCCTTCCACTGATTCCAGGTGCTCCTGGTTTGCCGGAAGGCCCTTCCGGTCCACTTTCTCCAATGGGACCTGGCGGGCCAGGAGGCCCCATGATCCCTTGCTGGCCGCTGGGTCCTTCCGCTCCAGGTTTGCCGGGCGTTCCCGATTCACCCTGTAAAATTTGTCGGATTGTGAGCACTTGGCGGATCAATGTACCGAGTTCAATAATGCGATTCTTACAGGTGCTCCTCTCAGTCCTCGAGCTCCCAGAGGACCAGCTGGACCAGGGAAGCCTGGTATGCCCCTTTCACCTGGGGATCCTTGAAGCCCCTGAGGACCGGCTATTCCCGGCGATCCTTCGGATCCACTTTCGCCTTTGACTCCATCGGGACCTGGCGGACCAGGATTTCCAATCATGCCGGGATTACCCGGACGTCCACTTTCGCCGGCGCTTCCTTTTATTCCTGGCAGTCCTTGAGGACCCAGCGGTCCGGTTGCTCCAGTTTGACCCTACGGACAAGGCTCATCAATGAATGCATGATGCTTTGGCTACCGTGGTAGAAAACCAACATTCTTTTATTCAAACTTACTGCTGGACCGATCAATCCTGGAATACCAGGAGGTCCCATTAAACCGGCTTCGCCTCTCGCTCCAGGCTCTCCTCGTGCTCCCTTCGACCCGGTTAGCCCCGTCAGGCCTGGGGAACCCGTTTCACCAGGAATACCTAAAAAAAATAGCTATGAGAAGAAGGGATCGAGTATCTTATTTTTTCCAAATGAGGTCCATTTGCAGTTCCTCACAGGGATGAAATTCTGATCGTGAATTATTTCTATGCTAGTAGACGATTGTTCGCCACTTCACTGTAGACCATGAAATATTCAAACCGGAAGTAATACCACCCTGGAGGACCTCCTCAGTGGACAAACAAGCAACTTTTTAAGATGTATATAACATATTTACCCGCAACTCCTGGAGAACCCTGATCTCCTTTGAGTCCAGGCCAGCCACGATCGCCTTTCAGTCCTGGAAGTCCTACGAGTCCCTGAGATCCTGGAAATCCTTGGGATCCCGGTGGTCCTTGTTGACCGCGTTCTCCGGGGCTGCCTACAGCTCCGGATTCCCCAGGAGGTCCCGGCGGACCTGCGTCTCCTTGCTCCGCTGGTTCTCCAGGAGGGCCCGGAGGTCCGAGTGGTCCTTGAGGTCCACGCTCACCGATACGACCCGAAGGACCTTCGGGACCAGTCATGCCGGTCGAACCTCGATCTCCTTTCTGACCCGGTTCACCTTGAGAACCTCTCAATCCTGGTAATCCAACCAAACCCGCCATGCCTGGGTGTCCTTTGTCACCTTTTGGACCGGTCAAACCCTGAAACCAAGCACAGTACTAAATAAGATTGCCTTAGAAAAATATTAATGAAGCTTCAATGTGAAAAAAAAATTCAAATGTAAAGTGCAAATTTATGAAAGGGAGAATTCTTTGATATAAAAAATATATTGACAAATTTCCACACAGAGATATCGAACATAGAGAGAAATTTGTCTGCGATGAGAGGATAAAAGTAATCATATTGTGAATTTACAGGTAGACCATCAGATCCTTGCGCCCCGGTTTCACCCCTTGGTCCTGAGACTCCGGGAGGTCCTACCAGACCCCGATCGCCTGGAAAACCCCGCTCGCCCCGGTTCCCAACAGCTCCTGGAGGTCCCGGAGCTCCCTGAGCTCCTGCTTCCCCATCTTTTCCTGCGGGACCAGGATTGCCAGGCGCTCCAGGTAGGCCCTGAAAAATAAATCAAGAAATTACAGGTCAGTACCAATCATCACTTCTGAACAACGCGATCCTTTTTTATTACAACTGCGATAACCCTGACATAATATGTTATCATCATTGTTTATGATAAATAGGGTCTTACGCTTTTGTCAGTACGAAAAGGTCACACGTTAAGCGCCAAACGATACTCACTATTATCAAATATAGATAGTAGTACAATTAGAAACTCAAATTAAGTAAAAATTAAAAATTAAGTAGGTAAGGACTGCACAGCAGTGGATAATAATCGATCAATAGCAGTGTTGCAATTAAAAAAAAGGTAACTGTACCTGAAACCCACGAGGTCCCGTTTGTCCCTGCGGACCTCTCTCACCGTCGACCCCCGGAGGACCTGGAGGTCCTTGTTGTCCCGGCTGTCCCTCTTTACCAGCGTCACCTCTTGGACCAGGAGCTCCGGGATTTCCAGGTTCTCCATCTTTCCCTGCTTCACCCTATGCGATTAAAAAACAATAAATTTTGAATCTTTCCGGATTTGGACCATCAGTCTAAAGCATGTAAATGGCCTTACGGTAAATCCTTTATCCCCTGGTAAACCAATGGGTCCTGGAAGCCCCTGCAGTCCCGGAGCACCTTGCTCCCCCGGTTTTCCATCCGCCCCATGAATACCGCGTTCTCCTGGATTGCCAGATTTTCCTGGAGAACCGGTGCGTCCAGTAAATCCTCGTTGGCCTTGCAGTCCAGGTGGTCCGTGTCTTCCGGGATCCCCGGTAGCACCTTTCGACCCGGTAGGACCCGTAGCACCGCGGTCCCCGGGTATTCCTGTGACGATTCAGCAGATTAATAAATCGGCACGGAAATTAAATAATTTTCTTCACCGAAAGCGAGTCAAAACCTTTGGGACCAACGGATCCGTCTGGTCCCGGAAGTCCTCTGGGACCGGTTGGTCCTCTTTCCCCTGAAGGACCGGAAGTTCCCACAGGACCTCGAATTCCATGCTTTCCTCTTTTTCCCTCAGAGCCGGGCACTCCGGGCAGTCCTCTCGGACCAGGTGCTCCAGCGTCGCCCTTCATTCCTGATTCTCCCTTGAAACCTCTTTCACCCGGCAGACCCTGTAAACGATTATACACTGATGTTCTTTTTCAACCAACGCATTCGTATTCAAATGAGCTAATCAATCTTACCGGCTGGCCTTTTGCTCCCTGGGTCCCAGGAAGTCCGGTCATTCCAGCCTGACCTCGTGCGCCGGGAAATCCCGGTACGCCGACCAATCCCTGAGCTCCGGTATTTCCCTTTTCGCCAGGACTTCCGTCTTTGCCCTGAGGACCCTGCGGTCCCGATTCACCCGGCTGACCGGGTCTTCCTGACTCACCTTGAATACCGAAAATTGTTAACTCTATCTCCTTTATGGTCTCTCATAGGCATTTGGTCGGAATTTCCAGACTCCATGTTTTATATAAAATTAATGTATGTAGATCTACGGAATTGAACTATTCGCTTCTACCTCGAGGACCCTGAAGACCGTGGCTCCCCTTCGGTCCCGAAGCTCCCTGGTCGCCCTTCGATCCGGGCATTCCTGGGAATCCGGGTGGACCAGATTTTCCCGGAGAACCCTGCAATTTTTTCTCGATTAATGACGATCAAAATCGCGTTTAATGATCGACTTACCGGTTGTCCGGGTGATCCAGATATGCCATCGATACCACGCAATCCCGGTGGTCCTGGAGAACCTTCTCGACCTCTTTCTCCTCGCGGACCCGCCGGTCCCTAAAAATAAAAAAAAAGATTAATACAACGAATCTCAGCAAAGTTGGATCGAGGAGAAAATTTTTCCTTGATCATCGATTGCATTTGTTTTATCGACTTACCGGTTGGCCGATCAATCCCATCGCTCCAGGTCCTCCCGCCGATCCTTTCTCGCCTGCAACACCTTGTTCACCCTTTGCTCCATCGAGACCAGGAAATCCACGATGACCCTTCGCTCCAGGCAGGCCCGGCATCCCCGACAATCCTCGCGGACCCGGCGGACCTGTTGCTCCTGCAGAACCCACATCTCCGTCGTCTCCTGGTTCCCCCTGTTATTGTTGTTATTTTTTTAATTAATTTCCTAACTGGCTGTGGAATTTTTTTCACGGATTCACGCCAGCTTTTGTTACCGACCGAGTTCGCAATAGATAAAAACAGAGGTGTTTCATGTGGTCTCAAGGTGATGTGAATGTCATTTCGAGAACACCACCTTGAAGCCTAGGGTACAATTTTCGTTACCAACTGGACGCAGAGTAGGTGGGCGAAAAGGTGTTGCACATCACCTTGAGACGGTCTCTGAGTTGTCACCGCACCGACCGTGGAGATTATTGTTACAATTAAATTATAAATCTAGAAGAATCACTGACGTCTTTTCCATTTAATCCTGGCAAGCCTCTCGGTCCTTGAGCTCCTGGAGGACCAGGCAATCCCGGCTCGCCCGTATCACCTCTCGTGCCCTGGAATCCTTGTGGTCCCGACGTCCCGGGTGGTCCTGCATTAAAAAGGAAGAATAAGTATTTGGGATTTTTCATAGACCAGTAACGAGCAATAAAATCGGTCGGTGGCTGAAGATACCTGGAGGACCTCGAGGTCCAACTGGTCCGATCTGAGCTTGAATGTATCCGTAAGCTTCCGGTCCACCATAGAGAGAAGCCGCGGCTCCTGTTGGTCCCTTGTCGTCGCTCGCCTGCGACAGAGCTAACTGCTGATAGTACAGCGATACCTAAAATAATCAAGGAAATGAAGGATCCACCCTGCTCTTACTCTGCAGCGAGTAACGTTGAATGAAACTTGCATCTGGAACAGGACCCGGTGGTCCTGGGAGACCGGGTATTCCAGGGGTTCCTGGCTGTCCCGGAAATCCTGAATCTCCTGGACGACCACTGTCGCCGGTCCTTCCGGTTTCTCCCTGTATTAGAAAAAAAAAACAGAAAAATTTATGAATATATTTTTTTTTAAATATGGGACTAATGGAAAAAGGAGTATCAGTTAATTTTTCTGTGAAACTTACTCGAGGTCCTGCAATTGAGTGCACTTGATTGCTTTCACCCGGAATTATCTCAGTCGGACTCTGAAAAGGAATTAAAAGCATGTTTACTCTCTGCTCGATTAATACACCGTTGTTGACCGGTACAAATCCGAAATAAAAATTAAGAACCGAGACACTTTAAGAACTTCCAGGACACTTGAGGACTTTTAAGTGTTCTACATTAATTGAAGCTATACAGACTTTTACATGTGTTGATTATGCAGATTTGAGTACTCAGTATTGAATCCGCATCTAGTGATTACACAGTACAAAAATTATATACTTATTAGAACTTATCGCTCACAATTTTTTATTTGTTGATTTTCTAAACGTACGCTAAAACGTTAATGTATCATGTTGACGTCCTAAGGTAATATCTCGAGTTGATATCTTATTTCATTTCGGAGCACATGTTAAGAATTTCAAGAATCCAGTCAGCGGGAACTTAGTCATTTATCCATTTCGATAATGCAAATTTTTTTGAAATTAATCGACCAATTTTACTCACCGGAGTTCCATTGTCATTGTCAAGGTCCCGACAAATGGGACAACACTGACCCGGAGGAACGTACTGCTGCAGATTTTGGCACAGTAGAGACGGGCAAACAACATTTGCGCATGGATCATCCGGACGTTCTGCAAAAAAAAAAAAAATTCTCTTGAGTTCACCGTCAACTTATTTAATTTAAGGTCGATGACTGATGTGCCAATGGATTTATACCGTTGTCAGGAGCATGAGAAGGTCTTCGATCCGGCTCGTCCGTGGATCCTCGAAGTACCGTTGACCAAGGATTCTGTTCCGGAGGAACCGTAGGATATTCTGAAAAAAAAAAAAAAAAAAATACCCGGATGTAAAAAAAATTATCCTTTTTCAACAACTCAAGAAGAAACATTTTTCTTGATCGTACCCCATCGAGAAGTGGCCTCGTTGCCGGATTGCGACGCCGTTTCCTCAGTGGTCGTCTCTGAAGAAATCGAGAAGGAAAATTACCAGGTCACACTGAGAGGAAGCGGTCGTGACAATTGCAAACCCTTCGACACCGGAAACCGCGCTCCTATTGCGTTCAAGAGTTCTCTTTGCTCCAACCGAAGATGCGATAATTAAAGTGCCCGCCGGCCAATTGCGATAATTAATTAATCGCTGATGTGACGAGATCATGCATACTTCCGGTTCTACTTCTACCATCGAACTTCATTGAGCGAGCTTTTTTTTTTACAGACACAATAATTAATTTTTAATTACAGATGATCAGATTTTTTACTGAAGCGATAATATATTTTTTTTTAATTATTTTAAAGTCCCCTTACCGTTTCGATTGTCCTCGTACTCTTCGTAACTGTCGTAATAATCGACCTCGCTGTAATCGTTGCCTGCTAACTGCTGGTCCTGAGCCGGTCTCTGTCGCGGTTTTCGAGTTTTCGCGGAAACGACGCCCTGCCCGGTCAGAAAATGGGCCACCAGCAACCCGGCGAACAGCATCCGACACCGGCTGAACATCTTTCAGAGATTATTATATTTTATTTTATTTTTTCTATATGTATGTTTATATTATATTCTTTAAATATATTTAATATATATTTTTTTTTGCAAAGGCCCTCTCGTTTGAGAAATAGCGATTTTCGGGCCGGTGACTTCCTAGAGCCGACTCGCCTCTCACCGAGGGCTGAGGGCAACTAGACTCGTCGCAAGCTTCGTGTCATCTATTTAGCAGATGCACCAACTTGCAGGGGAGGTCATCATCCTCGAACGCATAGACGTATCGCTTGCACGCAGCCGTCCTCCTCGTGCCCGATGAATTTTCTTCGCGATGAACCGTCGCTCCGTCACTGTCTTGGCGTTTCCCTCTCTCGGCCATCAATTCGCCCCATGTGCTTCCCCGTTGTCTCCTACTCTTCCGCTTCTCTATGCGCTTTCTTAAAATGAAAAAAAAAAAATTAGAATATCATTTCTCCGTCACGACGGCCGCGTTGCTCGAAAATCGGTTGCCACCGTTTCACGAGATGCAACGAGTCTTAACATTGCCTCTTCGGCGACGGCTTCTTCGGAAGAGCGACGGTATCGGGTTGCTCCACTTAACCGAACGCACAATCATCGTCGCATCTTCGCTGCCTGTCGTCGCCTAAGCGACAACGCCGTCATCCCAGACGTGCCATTTCCAGCTACTCAATAAGTTTATTAGAGGCAAATCATTATTTTGGCCGCATTCTGACCGAGCTCGGCATTAAGACGCGTTAACCGTAATAGACCGTGTATTGACCTGGACCCTCCCCATTTGCTTTTCAACCGGTCACGCATAAATCACAGTTGCGCTACTCTCTTTTCGCTTTCTCAGCAATGCCTATTGCGAAACAGTATTTACATGATCGATCGCGCTACGGGTCTAAACGATTCACCAATCGTGCGTATCAAAGCATTTTTTTTTTTTTTTTTTTTTTTTTTTCATATGAAAATCGTCGCGAAGAGACTTAGCTGAGAAAAAAATTGAGAGTGCTCCGATTCGTCGTGGCTGTGATTAACGATTGTGCTCGTAGATACTGAACTGCTGCTGTTTAGGACTCTCGACCCATTTTAGAGTGCGACCCCGTTTACGCTTTTATTTCTTCGAAACGATGCAATCATTTGCGCCGGAGTGCGTCGTTGCACGCGTGATTACTGCATCAGATGTTGACTGATTAAATTCGCAGATCTCGGACGAAGTTCGCGCTGGTGGGGAAAAAAAATTGGAGCTTTTCTTTTCCTCGCCGCGCATCGAGGATGTCACGCAATCGTAGCTCACTCGTATAGGATAAATAATCTTCCGAGCCCACAATCTAGCGTGTTAGAATGAAAATAAAAATACAAGTTTATTGTAATCCCTTCGTGAAACATGATTGAGGATAAAGTAATACCATAATGAAATCCATCGTGTCTTCCGAGTTAAATGTGCGTAGGATACGTCGTCAAGTCGAGAGTCAATACTTTGCTTTCGAGACAACCGCCAACCTGCAGAACGACAAAATATTATTTTACTTCACTATCGTACTAGTATCGTGATTCACAAATACGCGAATATAATATTTTGAACTATACACTTGAAAAGGTATTTTTCTGAATTTTTACATCATCAATATTTATTATACAATATTATACGTACGTCTGGGCAGATGCCAATGAGAGCATCTGCGTGAGAGTAAAATTCTTCTTTCAGCGAAATGACGATAGTCTGTAGAGAGCTCGTCTTATCGCGGATGTAACTCGCCACCTTGCCAATATTCGTGTTATCGAGAGCGGCGTCGATCTCGTCGAGAACGAAAAACGGTGCTGGCTGAAAACTGGTAACGAGAAATTAATCAGTTACATTCCAGTAAAATTTTGATTTTCCGCACAGAAGTTTATAGTGTCGAGAAAGATCTGTTAAATTTCTATGTAGAAATTCAACGATTCATTCAACAATTATGAATATGGAAAATCGCAGAGAGCTGGTATTTCAAAAATTGGAATATGGATTTTCATGAAAATCTGAACCGATATACTTTAATAGATTCTTTAGGTTTTGATGGTGCCATATTTCTTCCAATAATAAAAAATCATTTGCAACAATTATTCACTGCTGAAAATTGGGTAAGAATCGACTTTCTCTCGATTAGTCGCTATTTTGTCAATTTTTGAAAATTATTTTTTCGCTCATCAAGCAGTGCGTTATGTATGCATTTTTACCCATTTACTAGTAGCGTAGCGACCGTGAATAAAAGTGTCGTACAAAAACGATGTTGCAACTATCTTCTTATATTTACCTGTGAATCGCAAATAGCAGAGCCAGAGCAGCGACTGTCTTCTCCCCACCGGAGAGATTGGACATCGGCTGGAATCGTTTTCCGGGAGCAACACAATTGTAGTTTATCCCATCGAGATAAGGTTCCTCGGGATTTTCCGGTCCAAGGAAAGCTTGAGCCGACTGATTTTTCGCTAAACTCTGCAGGCAAAGATTGAATCGTCAAGCACGCTTCCGACTCTCACCGCGGCACGCCGAGAATTATCTCAACGTAGATCAACAGGCATTTCGTCAAATCAGCGAACCTTGTAAATTGGATCAATTTCGTTGGCTACGTGTTCGAAGCAGGCCATAAACTTGTCGTGGCGTTCCTTCTTCACCTTTTCGAATTGGGTCTTGGCTTTCTTTGCTTTCTTCCGTGACTGCTCGAACTCCTCGTTCGTCTCTTGCAGCTTCTCCTTCGCCAAGTATAATTTCTGGATCGCCTGTTTGAAGTAAAAACGTTTTTATTATGAAAAAAAAGGTTAGTGTGGTGTTGACAAGACTGACAATGGTACCCGAATACGAAAAAGGCAACAGAAAACATTCCGTGTACTTTGATAACTCGATAATTATTTCAGTTGCTGATGAGTCAGAATTTTTAGATTAAAAATTTAAAAATTATTTTCGGAACGTGACACGAAATCTACGGTAGAATTTCACTGCTCCCTGCTTACCTTCATATTGGGTGCTTGTATACGTTGAATGGTGTTCTGCAGATCATTGATCGCCTTGTTAAGCTTGTCGGTGCTCTTCTTCAAATCGTCCTCCTCGACGTCCTTGAGGTGGTCGGGCAGAAGCCCATAGTCTATCGTTATTCGACTCTCACGTTCATACTGTTGCTGAGTATTTACGCCCGACTCATTGTTCGTATCGTTGTTAGCATCGCCTGCAATGTCCTCCATATTCCCGTGAAGCATAGGAATGGCGATGTCTTCCATCTGAAAATCAACGTCTCGATGAGCTCGAAGATACAACAGTAAAGGCAGCGATATCCTTCGATTTTAACCAATTTTCACGAAATGTTTGTCATCTCCGAGTGGGACTTATTGCAGTTTTCATTACCGACTGAGACCACCTCGACTTAAACGAAATTACAAAGAAATTCAGAGCCGATAAGTGACCTTGCACTGCATTAAAATTGCATGACGATCCGCCTTTCGCTGCTCAATCTTCGTCTCGATTGTATTCAGCTGCTTCTGCGCTGCCTGAATATCTTTCGCTATAGCTCCGACCTCCCGCCTGCACTTGCCAATCTCTTCGTCCTTCTGATCCACGTCCATCTTCTTGGAATTCCGCGTAGACTTCAATTGCTCCATTTGGGCTTCGTCATTGTCGATTTCGGACTTCTGATTCAATTCAGTTTGTCGCGCCGATTCAAGCTTGTCTTCGGCATCCTGTACGGCTCTCTCCCATCGCAAAACATTGCCTGAGCGTTACAGATTTATAGTATAATTAATTTTTCAGCTCGTTTTCATAAACTTCCTCTCCCTGTGCCGGTCCGTAACACTTACTTTCTGTGTCTCGCTGCTTCTCGAAATCCAATTGATTGTAAATACGGTTACACTGGTTCTCAAACTCCATACGTTTTTTAGCTCGTTCCTGTTGCGATCTGCCAATTGCATGTTCGAGAAAAAGTTATCGAATTGGCTAATTGACGAGCTCATCGTTTCGGGTAAAGTACAATATACAAACCGTAATTCTCGCTCCTCGTATTGACGAATATTCGAAACGCCGATTGATTCGCAGAAACTGGCGAATACATCGTCCTCAACGTTATTCATTTTTTCTTTGCTGTTCTGAATCTCTTGATCTCTCTCCGCCATAGTTTTCTCGATGGCAGCGATAGTTGGCTGTGAAAATTGAAAAATACATACAAGACGATGGTTACCTCGACGCAACGGTCCTCATTTGTCTAAAGTCTAGTCTATAAAATCTATAGAAATATTTACCCCAAACTTATCGAGCTCGCTCTGCAGACCTTGTAGCTCAACTTCGAGCTCGGCGATTTGCTTTTTCTGCAAAGAACACAAGTATTTATCGAGCGTTAACCGGTACGAGTATCGATAAAAAATTGAATACCAAACACGTATAAAATTGATAATTACAGTCGCGACCAGATCGCTCTTGTTGTACTTTAATCGAGTCTCGAGACCTCGAATCTGTGACTCGATTGTATTCAGTTCGGATTCCTTGCGAGATTTCTTCAACGACTCTCTTAGTTCTTCCGTCAATTTTTCCTGGAAAACAAAATATTTATGTATATACAAGGAACAGTCGTCCATAAGCAACTCAAAACTGGTTACCTTGCCCTTTCTTACTGACCTTCTGCGATTTGAGTTGCGACATTTGTTTCTCATCCCATCGCTTGGCTTTCTTAGCCAGATCCAAGCTACCGCCGGAAATTATTCCAGCTTTCTGATAAAACGTTCCGTCTAGAGCAACACACTGCGCATCGATATTACATTAATTAATATTATATTATAAGTTGTTAAAATTCGCAGGTGGGAGCAAGCCCTTATAAATATTTGCACTGCTTTACGTACATCGTATCGCGCCTTCTTGTCCATTTCGTAAGCCACTTTGTTGGCGTCTTCCGGAGTTTCGCACACGAGTGCATTATTCGTCGCGAAGAGAACCGCCCGATCGATGTCTTTTGGTGAAAAGTGTAGCACGTCGTACAGCAATTTGACATTCCTTGGTTCCTGAATATTCCTGAGACGTTCCTTAAGGGGCTTCGCTTGAATGTAATCGAGCGGCAAAAATGTTTCGGGCTCGAGATACTGCTCCTTCAGGTACTGGATGCATTGTCTAGCTGTCTTCTCCGTGTCGACGACGATCGCTTCCATATATTTGCCCAAAACTTTTGTTATCGCAACGTTGTATCTTTTGTGTATTGGCTCGCACATGTTGTACATTCTGTCGTACTGAAAACAAAATACATTTTTTTCTTCTTCACTTTATATTACGTACACTGTACAAATAAATTCCCAATTTAAAGTTCCGCAACTTGAAATTTACTTGTATTACTTATATTAATGGAACATTAATGCATTTTTTTTGTAAAAGTTGAATACTAGATATCAAACTTAAACTATTTCAGCTTGAAATTTACAAACTTTCATTGAAAATAAAAATGTCACTCTGAAATTGCAACGCACATTTGGTCAAAGTTTCAGAAGCAGTTAACGTACAAAAGCTCTCAATACCGTTCATTAATTTTCAACTGATTTTTTACAATGTGAAAATGAAAAAAGTAAAATCAGCATATCAGTTAATTGTGTCAAACTTACCACGCCGGGAAAGAGTCGCTTAAAGTTTTCGACAATCTCCGTCTTTTTCTTCGTTCTCGATACCTCGTGTTTGTCCACTTTCGCATCGCCCAGCTGTTCGGAAATATTTTCGAGTTCCCGTTGCAAATTCTGGATCTTATCTTTGGAAGTTCCAACGTCCGATTGTAAATCGCTTCTCAGCTTCTTCTGATCGGCCAGAGCGGCTTCCGATGTGCGTATATGCTCTTCCAGCTTCTCGACACGCTTCAACGCCTCGTCCCTCATGTGGCCCTTCTGCTTGTGTTTGTTTTCTATGTTTGTCTTCTTCCTGCCTTCGTTGTCGAGCCTGTCCTGGTCGGATTTCTGTTCGCGATTTATGGAATCGAGAAGCTGAAGGTATCTCGCGGACTGCTTACCAGCCTCTTCTTTCAGTCGGTTATATTCGCGAACCTGAAAGATAAATCGTCAGCTAAAGATTATAATAACATACGAATGATCTCTACGGCGTAGAGGAATCCGGTAATAAAAAATGACAGTATTTAAAAAATTATAATAAATTAGAAATCCATGTGTAAATTGTTATTATATTTTTTTATGTTCAGCAATCGGGTTACCTGCTCATCTTCGAGCTGCACGTCACGACCTTGCATCTGCGACTGTCCGGCGATGCTCGCCTCGTACGTAGCTTTCGCCTCCTCCACCTGGCGCAACTCCTCCTGAAGCTCGTTGATATCCTTCTTGTGCGCTTCGTCAGCGATTCTCGCCTGAGCCAGAGATTTCCTCGCCGACTCGACCTTTTTCTGCATGTGCGCGACTCGTTCCTTAGCCTTGATGAAAGTCGGCCGTTTCTTCGTTATTTCCACTTCCACCTCTCTTATATCCTGCTCGATTTTTGCCAAATCGCGTCCCAGCTTACCCGCCTCTTTCTTCCTGTCCTTCAAAAGTTCCTCGGCCTTTTCCTTCTTCTTCTCGATCTTACCCAACTCGTGCTGCCTCTTCTTCTGAGCATTCTCCAAATTCTCGATCTCCTTCTCGTTGTGAAACAAACGAAACAGCTGCAGCTCCACTTGCTTCTCGACCTGCACATTTTTCGTATTTTAAAAACATTACGTCTTTTCCCCATAGAAGAAGCTATTCTCGGTAAAAAAAAATCCATAACGTACGCAAATGTTTTTGAAAATTTTCACTTTTTTAATATGTTCAGAAACATTTGTTCGCATTCCAGATATTAAATTTTTCTTGAATATCTGGGTAGAATTACACCGTTAGAATATGATCGCCAGACATAAAGATATAATATATAATTCTGGAGCCATGGCCAATAAATAAAATTTTTTAGAAAATTATATAACACATCGAGAAAAATTTGGAAAAAAAATTGCTTTATAAAAACTTTATCACGTACGTATTCTTCCTTAAGTCTCTGGTACTTTTCAGCCTCTTCCTTCTCCAGCTTGGCTTCCTTTCTCTCAGCAGCTATCCCCTTCTTCTTCTGATAAGAAAACTGGGTTTCCTCCTCCGCCCGCAGCATCTCAGTTCTCAGCCTACAAAATGTAAACGAATGCGTTTACCAGTGAAAAAAAAAGGTCCCTAAAATACAAACTGAGCCACTGAAAACTGCAATCCGTTACCTCTCGTACTCTGTCTTCAGTGCTCCGGAATTACTAATTTCTTCGAAGAGAGCCGTTCTCTCTTTTGGATTTTTCATCGCTATGGACTCTACAGCTCCTTGAAAAACAAGGAAATTCTTAGCTTTTACGTTTATTCCAAGCTGCTCAAGTTCGGTCAGGTACGCTTGGCTGGTTACAAACTAAAAGAAAAAGAAACTCTTATCAGTGTAAACCTAATTCTTCATGCGGATAGCTCGTTTGCCATACGACGCTTTACATTGCCGTTTATCCGATGCTCCGAAGACGAACCCTGCACGGCCCTCATGAAACTCTTCTCGCTGCCATCCTCCATTTCAAAAACTGCGGTCACCGAAGCACTGAAAGTAAAGTTGCCTTTGTAGACCTTCGTTGGAAGAAGCTTAGCGTAAAGGAAAAACAAAACTTACTTTCGTGCAACTGGCTTCCCAATGGACGCACCGTGAATAAGTTCGCTGAAACGTTTGACACGAAGGCTGCTCGTCTTCTCGCCCATGACGAAGCTGATCGCGTCCATGAAGTTTGACTTGCCTGCGATTGACGATAATCAAGGTTATAATTTTTACGTGTACAATTCAAAGTACGGAGTAAAACAACTCGAATAACGAGAGTTCTCCGAACGACGAATGGTTAACCTACCCGATCCATTTGGACCTACGACAGCCGTGAATGATTTCAACGGACCGATCACCAATTTTCCTTTGTACGATTTGAAATTCTCCACCTCTATATGCTTTAAAAACGCCGGCATACTGGCGTTTATTTGGCACTTTTTTGTTTGATACCCGAGATGAGTTATATTGGCGCCAAGAAATCTCTTTAACACAACACAAGTCGCGCATCAGGCACGAAACTGGTGGGGACAGCTTTGCCGTTGGTTCGCCCAGAAGCGATTTGGCGACGCGAGCGCTCCCGGATACATCGACACTTGGTAAAGAGAAAACGTGTTTCGATATTACCAGCAAACCACCCTGGACTCTTGAGTTAATTTATCGGTAAATTACTCCCATCTCCAGGGATTTGGAAGTCGAAGAACTCGGCTGCGACTCGTAAGCGTGCCGAGAGGTCGCGACGATCATCCCGGGGTAAGAAAAACACGCGCTGTTTTGCAGCGCACCCATTGAAAATGCGTTACGTGTCGGTGTCGTTGTTGATCTGTCGCGTGTAAGTTTCGCTTCACCTTATCGCTCATTGAGGTAAATCAAGTATGTGCACCTCCGGTCGCGCTGACGAGAAATCCGAGTGTCGCCGACTGACAACTATGAGGAAATAATTTCGTTCTGACATGCAAATTAACTATGAATCCCAAAGTGAGAATGTCCAAGTTCAAGTTGATTTTGGTGACGATACTCCTCGAATTAATCTCTATAGCGAGAGGCAGCGATCTCGCAGGATTGGACGACAACGAGATAATATTCAAGATCAACTGGCCCGACAAAGGCACCGCTGAATTACTTGTACGTGTGCGAGTTGTTGTTGCGTAAAATTCACATTTCGTTGTTTCACGCACGTGATTACGAATCGTTATTTCTTTCAGAAAACTCAGTCGAACGCTGAACCCTACCTTATAACGACTGCCAGCAATGAAAAGTACCAATGCTTCATTCCCGACACCACTCCGCAGAAGAATGCGTATACGCAGCAGTTTAAGGATGTCGATCCAATGGACTTTTTACAACCGCTTTTCGACGAAGACACCTGCAACTTCAAGGTATTTTCACAGATATAAAAAAAACGTGTATTATTATTTATGAATAAAAAATATATTTCTTTACGAGATGTCTGAAATGAAGATTTTTTAGGGAATTTTTTTTTACTCAGCAAAAGAAGGAACCCTCTTTTTTCTATGTTTTTTTTAATTCAATAGATTTGAAATCATCTTCAGCATTTCATGTTGCAATGCATTTTTTTGTCTGGTCGCCCAGCTCGACAGTTATTGGACTTACGAGGTATGTCATGGTCGACACGTTCGCCAGTATCACGAGGATCGCGAGCCAAAGAAGCCAAAAGTTCAGGAATACTATCTCGGGACGTTCGACAAGGACAAGCACAGAGCGGGGCGTATGGAAAAATGGTTCAAGGAGCTATATTTGCAAGCCGGACCACCGGTGAAGGAAATCAATGGAAATCAGATGCCGTACGTGGAGGTCGAAATGACCGAAGGTACAATTTGCGACTTAAACGGCAAACCAAGAACGATAAAACTTCTGTATGTATGTTACTGGCATGGGAAACACGACATACTGTCGCTGGAAGAGACTTCGAGCTGCGAGTATGAAGCGATAATACTTTCGCCGCTTTTGTGCACCCATCCGGACTACAGACCTCGCGGTATGGGCGAGACCGAAATAAACTGTATGGCGCTGGATAATGCACCGAGAAAACCACGCACCCTCCTCGCCCTGGAAGACGAGAGCCGAAAATTCAGAAATCAAAAAGTAAAGGTATTTACACTGCTATTCCTTAACATTGACAGCACAGATTGGTTCGTTTTTATTTTCGTCAATTATCTTTTTATTTTGTATCGTCTCCGATTTAACGACCGTCCCATCTAGTCTTTCGTATTCCTGTTGATTCGAAAGGCTCTCGGGGGGATTGGCCCGATAGCGGACGAGCGATCGATCGGACGAATGAACTATTATCGTTACGATTTTTTTTTTTTTAACAGGACGAGAAGATGCTGAAAGTTCATACAATCTTGCATATAGATAAGGAGGGTCAGGTCAGAGCCCTAAGACTCGTCAGCTTTAATAAAGTTTATTTTTTATTTATTCCCTGCTTAATTTTTTTTTACCGCATCGAACCTAGCGGAACATCCATGAATAATTAACCCGTGATTTTTCAGGATGGTGAAACGCGAGTGCGAGTCGAGATCCATCCGGTGGATGTACTGGATAAGCACAACATCGACGACTCCGGAAGTTCGTTGCTCGATCAAGGTCTTGGTCAATCGGAGCTCAGCCCAGTTCAGAGCTTTCTCAGTGGAAAAAATTGCCTGAACGGAGTGAGTAACGACGTCTTCCCTTTCATACGGTGAAGCTTTCAAGTGGAACCTGAAATTTATAACTCATTCGTTTGTAATTACAGGGAAACGGCTGGTGGAAGTATGAATTTTGTTACGGGCGCTCGGTCGTTCAATACCACATTGAGCGAGACGGCACGAAAACTATAGTCGACCTTGGCAAATTTGACCGAGCCAAACACATCGCGTGGATCGAAGCTCACCCGCACAAACGGCTGAAGCGTACTGCAAAGAGAAAACAGCTTTCGCATTTCTATAGCGACGGCAGTGTCTGTGATAAAACCGGGAAATTGCGCCAAACCGAGGTAAAAACCCATGTAGCCTTGTCGCTGAGTTGTTTCAATTGATACACGAAGTAACTCCTTAAAAAAATTAATTGTTTTTAGAAAATCAACGAATTTATTTTTCAAAAAGATTATTTGTTATTTGCGAGTGTTCAAATTTTCACTGTATCTTACTTTTTACTGGGAATGACGTGTCAAGCATCCCTCAAAGGCTTCGAACCATACCCCAGTAAAATTTAGATTACCAGACTAATCGTTCGATATTGCCAAACTGTTGCAGGTCAGATTGAAGTGCGTCGAGAGTCAAACAACGAGTCCTTCCAGCGTCTCTCTATTTCTGCTGGAACCAAAGACCTGTGAATACATCCTCGGAGTCGAATCGCCGTTGATCTGCGACATCGTTGAGTTCGCCGACATTAACGGGCTCATGAGCGAGGACGCAGCATTAAATTTCGAGGATATAAAATCGTTCCATCAATCGAACAAGAACGACGACGATCTCGACGAGAGAATAGCGAACGATGACGAATGAATTGTGGGATATTTATCTCTTTATCGAAAAAAAGTACACGCAATGGAGCTTTAATCGTAAAGTTTCGATGACAATTGAAAGGGTATTGGTGACGCAAAAGACAGTAATGGATTTGTACACGGAGATAATTTTTTTTTTTTTTCAGTCAAATTTATATGTATACACATGAATAAAAGAGTGTTCAACTGTTGATCAGCATCGAGTAAACAAGGACGGAACTAAAAGCTAGAACGACTCCGTGTCTTCCGTCCGATATTGAGACCGACGCCGACCCGAAAGTGTCCCTTTTTGTGATTCAACGTGCCGCTCACCGACAGCGACGAATCGATCGCCGAGGACAATTTTTTATCGAGCACACCGGACACAGTGCACTCCGAATCGATCATCCCCCTGAAGATCAAATTTGCCCGAGGTACGTTTAGCTGATAAACGAGCGTTCCCTGTGACTCGTGAGTTCGCAGATTGACGTCTATTTCCGCGCCGATTTGCAAATTTTCGCTCGCTCTTCGGTGGCAGCAAACATGAGCGCCGAGTTCGCCGAGGGTCGAGGATATCGTCAAGGGACCGGTGCTGTACCTCGCGGCGCCGCAGAGGATTGTTTTGTGTCTCGCTGAACTCGCATCTCGGTGACAAGCCATTTCGGCGCCAAGAGCGAGTCCCGATGAGACCGATTGGAGGAAGTGAACTACCAGCGTTCCGTTGAAATCGAACAGGCTCGAATTGTCGAGTCTCATCGACAGCGTACAATTGTCCGAGCGATAATCCACCGTCGAGCTCCAGGCTTTGTACTTCCGGTCGGCTATTTGCCCTTCGAGCATGAGCCTGTAACGGCCTCCCAGCGTGTTGACAAATTTAATTGTCTGATTGCCGCTCGGTGTCACGATGCAGCTCAACGACGGATATCTCTCGCATTTCCCGATCGTCGTCGATCCCTGGTAAAAAGCTCCGAACTTGTATCCCGAAGGGACCACGGAACTTAGGGTCAGCGTGTGAGCGACGTGAAAGTGATTGCTCAGTATCCTGTCGACCGTGAGCTTTGCGCCCTCGAAGCTCTGTGGATAAAGGTCCTTGACCTTCTTGTGAATGTCTTGAAAGCTTCCGGGGTTGCCGGGGTCGCTGCTGGTGTTCCCGGTGCATTTAATGCACTCTCTGGTCTCATCTCGAACGGTGACGAGAGTCGGCGAGGCCGAGTAGTCACTCGTCAACGAGTGCATCAAACCCATGTTCGGAATAGATTGCTTCTACCGCTTGTCAGTCTCTCGCGCATTATGCATCTTTAATTATCGATGATCGATTTGATAATTCCATTGAGAGTCGCAGTCGTCGAGACTTCCCGAAATTCAGGAACGTTCTCGGTGTCAGATGGAGGTTTGAATTCAGTTCGGTACGGTGTCTTACGTCAAACTCATTTCTGTCAAAAATTAACTGACTGTTGAAACACTAGGTATATGAATTTTATTGCTATGGTAAGCTGCTTTGGAAAGATTATGCCCTTGCGGGACTAAGAGTCTTGGACGATAATAATTACAAACGTCAGGTGGCCAAACGATTTTACTCGGGCAATTACAACGTTATCCGACTGCTCAGTTTTTAGCTGGACGTTACGTTGGGTTCGAAAATTTCATCGTTAGACAAGATGTGTGATCGTACTAGAAATATGTCACTTCCGGTTTGAAAGCCTCACTTTTCGACGAAAAGAAAGGGCGTACCGGAAATGCGTAACTTCTGGCTGTAAATCCAATTGTTTGACCATTATTAACGTCATATAAAAAATACGTAACATCAACGTTCAAAAATCTGGCGCGAATGACATGCAACTGTATTTCATGAACTTTTCTTGTTTTAATGCAGTTTTGTAGCTGAAATTCATTTTATTTCCGATGTGATAGCTTAATACTACAATTATGTACATAGATACAGGCATACAATTTGGTTTAATAATAATACTAATACTAATAATGATGAAAGAAAAAGTATAACAGTGAATCGAAAGGACAGATGTTTTGATTTTGCTTAACTCCTCTACTTGATGTACTTCTCCATAAACTTGCGATGAAACTCGCTCCGCAACGAATCGTTTATGAATACCTCGTGCTTTTTTTTAGGCTCGGATCGAGCGCAATTCTTGAATACTACGTCGTCATCCCAGCGTCTTCGCACTTTCATGTCGGGTCTTGTAGCTTGAGCAGTGTAATTTAATAGCGGATTTCCCGAAAGTATATTCTCCATTCTTATTCGCTCCTCCTCTTGACGCTTTTCCATCTCCTGGAAAATATTTCAATGATGAACATCAGTATTTTCGTGATGAAATAACTGTGAATTCATATCACCCTCAAGATACTCCTAGAGCCACATTAAATGCAATTTCGTCGGATAAAAAATTCCCTGTCCAAAAAATCTAAAATTAAAAATCTTACATAATTTAAACGCTAAAATCAATCTTTGCTAGATGTAATACCGAGCATTGTAAAAATGGCAAGCTTGATGCTTTCTCGTTTACTCTCATACTACAAATTGTAATAATTTTTCAACAAAACTCTATCTCATAAAATCTGTGAAATCCTAATATACAAGGGGGACATGTGTACGTAAATTTCTTTTATAAAGCACTGCATAGACAAAAACTCGACGAAGATAAAAATATCGTTACACAGATATCTTCAGGGTCATAAATACACTGTAAAAAATCAGTTCGTACCCTCTTGGCTTGATCCGCAGCCCTTTCTTTCTTAATCCTCTGTAGCTCAGCCAGCAACGCAGCAGTGTCATCCTCGTCGCTATCGGAGTCTGACTCGTCTTCGTCGAGAGGATCGTCAGCATCTAAACTGGCCGCAGGTGCTTGATCAACCTTCTGTTTTTTGTTGTTTGAAGCCACGGCTTCCCGTGCTGCTTCGATCATGCGACGATTCGATGAAGGTTTTTCCTTCTCGCGTTCGCGCTCTTCCAGTTCCTTGCGAAAATCGCGATTGCGAAGTTCCTCCATGGTATTCTGGCCATGCTCTCTGTGAAATATCGTGAGCAAAAAGTGCGTTAAAAATCCACTCGTTAAACTCGTTAGCGTATACCCAAATTTTGAGGTTATGTTCGCGACAATCCTCACAAACGGAAGATTTAACAGCAAACAAAGACTCAACGACGCGAGGACAAAAAAAGTCTTATGTAGGTTTAGTGCAGTCTTACCTGTATTTAAGTTTCGTATGAGAAGGTAGATCTCTGCTGCTGTATTGTTTGGAGATCGCACTGAGATCCTTTTCACTCCTTCCTTGACCGCCTCGAGCACCATCGAAAGTCGGTCTTGCGCTCGTACTCATCTCGCTCGCTGATTATTTTTTTCTCGCGATACCTTTGAATCTTTGTGCCAAAAGAATCTTCTAGCATATATTTTGATTCGGGTAGAACAATAAGTACGACAGTGTTTCAGGGCTGCAAAGCGAACCAACGCCAGCTTTGCATCCGCGATTATTCGCTGGCGATTAATACCGATCCGTGTCGTCAAAGCGCTGCGCTCTTGTTCCGCGACGCGGATTCGTATTTTTCGGTACAGTAGAAACGCCCTTATCCGAAGTAATGCGGAGAGAGCGCACATCGGATAAGACGATGAACAAATTCAAGTGGAACTTGAGTTACTATTAAATGTTAAAGAAAATGAAACATCTCCTCTCGGACTTTCGTATGCACGGTCAAAAGAAAAGTGACATGAAATGCGGATATCATGTAGACTGTCCATGAGACTTTTATTATGATCGTGAATGCCAGAATCGGTAAGAAAAGTTTTTTACAGATTTTATTATCGACCGCGGTATTACACAGGATCTTTGGTTGATCGAAGGTCGGATAAGCGAGGTTTTACTGTACTTATTCCGTGTGCTTGCTTCTCCGCGCGCCGATAAAACAAAACCACCAAAGAAACCTTCCATCGTTTCAAAACGTATTTACGTGAATATGTCTGTGAGTACGAATATTTCGAACCCATAAACGATAACGTGTCACACACCATAACGAGATTCGCGTGTTAACGAATTAATTTTTTTTTTTTGCAGGCAGCAAAACAGGTAACAACAAAGTCGAGGTCGGGCTAACCTAAAAGACCAATCGAGCATCGGTTGCATTAATTTTTATTATTTTTCAAATAAAAATAATTTGTGACTTTATTTCGTACAGCTGCCAAACGCTCACGGCGATCACAAGGAGAAGAAGAGGAAGGAAAGCATTTTGGATTTGTCCAAATATCTCGAGAAAAATATACGAGTGAAATTTGCTGGGGGACGAGAAACTGCCGGCATTCTCAAAGGATACGATCCTCTTCTCAATCTTGTGCTCGACAACACCACTGAGTATCTGAGAGGTGTGGCTTGTCGACACATATATCTTAGGCATATATAATATATATAATATATTCATCGTAATTGATACACCAGAAATCGATAATGATAGTAATGACAACCTCCCGAATACAAATACCTAGATAAATATGTCATCGGTGTCGATAATTATTTCCTAATAAATTGTTTTACAGATCCTGATGATCCATACAAACTTCATCAGGGTACAAGAATGCTAGGATTGGTGGTGTGTAGAGGAACGTCTGTGGTACTGATTTGTCCAGTTGACGGTATGGAATCAATCCAGAATCCCTTTATACAACAAGATGGTTAAACGGACTGTTCGATCGAGCAACTGGGGTGTCTCTGAGCTCAACACCATTCCAAGGAACGGTTCACAAGAGGTGGAAGTGTTGTCATCGTCCTATAGCCAATTGTTCATATATACGGGGAATACCTCCCGTGTTTGCTCCCAACAGTTTGCGATTAATGAGTAACTAAGCCTTTAACCTATCTAATAAAAACGAAATAATTTTTTGTATTATCAAATTTTATTTATGAATCGCCTATTCACAAATAAATATCTTGAGTGTTACAGGCGAACGTTTTAGCCTTCTTGTACTGGAAGTGTTGAAAGAATTTCAGAGCAGCCACTTTGCTCCTAAAATAGTTGTTCACATAGACGACTGATTGAAATAGTCTCAGACTCTGCACTGGAAAAAAAAAACGCTCACTGGGGTTTTCAAAGATAAAAAATTACTTTAATCCTTACGATTCCGTATGATGTTGCAATAATGAAACCAAGACTGTGAAGTTGACATCGTATTTATGCAATGCTGTATGGAATGATTAGAATCGAAAGAAGAATTGTAATTAACTTGAATCATACATTTTTTTTTCAGCGTGGCGATCGACAAAGTTTTTAATGATTGTACGGAAGTGGCTTTTGAAATATTGGTTGCATATTCTGAGTAGAAGACCGGCGACATACTTAAATATCGGGACACTTAGAAAATACTACTCTAACTTAATGACACAGCGACGGAAGCGCCGAAGATATCCGGAAAGGAAGCGTCATATACAACGTATGGATTTATTTTAAAAGAAATACAAGTTTCCTTAACGATTTCGGTTAATCTGCACCGAATTCGTTTCTAAGCCACGGATATTGTTTGGGGCACTCGAAGCACGTCTGCAAATATCTGTAAGACTTGAGAACTCTGCTCGGTAGTTTGCAGGAACTCGGTAAGTCGCAAGCTACTTCGTATGGCTCGAATTTTCGTCTGCGACAATGCCAAGGCTCGAAGGATCCGATGTCTCTGAGGGGAGTCGGTTTTCTCATCCATTCCAGGACTTGGTTATTCGTGACAAAGTAAACGTCGGGAAGCCGAAGAAGATCGTCGAGGAATTTCTGTAAGCATCGACATTACTGTTAAAAAAAATTATTTCTATAATCTAAACCTCTCCAATTAGAGGATTTATTATTTATTAATTATTTTTTTATTCGTTATAATTTTTTTTATTATTTATATATACGAGGACACTCACGGTAAAGGCGTAGAGGTTGGACGGATTCTCGAACCACACCGCGTGAAAGTGAAGACCCAATGGTGCACGATTCGTGACGTAGTGCCTTTTAAAGTTCAGCATCAGCATCTTGTAGATTTCTTCACCGGACATATTCTGGGCGCAATCCTCCACTGTCGCGCACGTATAATCCTGCTCGAGATTGACGAGATAATTACGTGCTATTTATTGAAGACTCGAGATGGAAGAAGTGTGCTTCCTTCGAGCTATCGTTATTCGCATACCCCGGCTATGAGCTCGTTCAGAGGAATTTCCCATAGTCCCGGATAAGCGCGAGTCGGGCACAGTTGATCGGGGCCGACGCACTCGTGGGGCGGCCTGTAGTCGAGAGTGTAAGGCCACACAGGCGGATCGGAGAACGGCGCTATCATTGACGAGTCGTAGACGAAACCGAACTCCGACATCATCAGGAATTGACGATTCCAGCCCACCCGAAGAAACGGTACTCTCAGACCTTGTCCATTGACAAAAAAAAATACATACAATTTTTTTTTCATATTCTCAATGATCGACGCTATCAGAGAATTCTACGATTCGCTACCTTTTATATCTTGCATTCTCACTGAGCCGTACTTGTTAATGATATTTGCAATTCCGACCATCTCGTCGAACCAATCTTCGATGGTGGCGTTTCTCGACCACCATTCTTCGGGTCCTCGGTGACTAAAAAAACCAAACAAAAAATATTGGCTTTAAAAATTCACTTTAGTCATTCCGGCACTATATTCAACATATTTTTCGCTGATTTTTTGCTGATCACGAATCTTCAGAATTGCGTCTAAAATAAATTTCAGATGAATTAAAAACAGGAATAAAATTGTACACTTTTTCAAAGTAATTTTGAAGAAAAAAACCCAAAGAGCACGACCTATTGTAGAAACTTCACGGGTCTTTCACGTTTTCAATCTTATAAGGTCATCGTCGTGCTTACGTGACCGAGTGAGCAGCGATTTCGTGACCGGTGTTCCACAAGAATTGAACGTCACGATAATTCGTGTACTGGTGGCTCACGTAGAAAGTTCCACGGATGGGACAGCCGTTTGAGTTCTTTCTTTCGTCGTTGAACAATTCTGAAAAAAAAATGTAATATTGTTTCTCCATAAAAAATATCTACGATAATTTTAATCTGCATGCTCACTCGTGTAGAGATCAAAATTTTCCGCATTAACGGCGTCCTCGAATGTTACAGTTATCATCTGCGGCACATCGGAGATCGTCAAGTTCCCAGGAATCCGTTTTCCATCGTTGGAGCACCAGCAGTGTGGAAGCTGGCATTTCCGTGGATCGCATCGACCCGCGGAGTTGGGATCACTCTTGCCGTCTGCAATTCGCTCGATCAATATTCTTGTCCATCCCTGGTGACGATGTTTTTGAGAAGAAAAAAAAAACCGAAGATGCATCACTCACCGCACCATCCTTCGTCGGATCCGTCGGGACAGTCGACGCTTCCGTCACAAAAATAATTGTTCGGCAGACAAGTGCCGTCTCCGCAGGCCAAATTATCGACCTCGCATTCTCCGTCAGTCAAGAGGGGTTTCGGTGGTTGCTCCTCTGGAATATACTTTACGAAAATTAAGCAATTTTTTATTCCGGCTTCAGCCGAACTCGATCTCCAACGATAAAGAGTTTCGTACCCGAAATAACGTCGCAATTGTCTACGTTCGGCTTGAAGTCGCATATCTGCCTCGAAACGTCGAACAACAGTCCCTCCGAGCATTTGAACTCGAACACTTCGTTGTCTGGAATCAGCAATGTAAGTAGATTCGCCCTCCGTTCTCGCAAGTATTAATGAGTTGCGTAATTTTTTTTCTTTTTCTTTGCAGTCATGAGGAAATAACGTTCACTTGTCGCGCGCGTAAGTCAGGGAGAAACGGTCGTACGTAACGTGGAGAAAAGAGTTCGACGAGAGTATCGAGTCTTCTGTTCGAGTGTGGATTTCTCGTCGGATATGCCATTAGAAAGAATTCTCTGCGTAATGAGCTATTGCCGGTCGGCGGTGATCGATTGTGCAATCGTACCGTATTCGGAATTCTGCAGCCGCGGGCTTTTCTGGATCGATACGGTCTGGGCCCGCGAGTGATTGAAACAGGTCGGTGGACCCAATTACGGATCATTGCCGATGCATGTTTGATGGACATTTGATTAATTCATTTCGAGTAACACGCATTTAGGATCACAGTATTTTGGCGAAATTTCAATTAATAACAATTTCGAAACTTTATTTTTCTAAATAGATTCTTACCGAGCTTAAGATTTTTTTTGAACAGGAACAATAGCCGTTTCGCGAGGATTAACGTTTTGGAGCTATGAAGTTCGACATGTTGACGATTCGAAGGATGAAGTTTTAGACAGTTCGGTAGATTTATTTTTCTCGCTAATTGTGATTTTCTGTGTCGCAGGTACAACGATGAAGTCACGTATCGTCCCACAGAATTTACCTAGGCAGAGATAATATTTGCCGCACTCCGAGGGCGACCAAACTCCGTGGGCCGGCGTGTTCGGATTCCGATAGAACTTGCTGTCCTCGATGCAGGGCGCCTTGCCCGAAGTTTCTTTTCCCCTCGGCGTCGCGATACCTGCGTGGAAAAAAAATCGAAAGAGAAAGCATAAGCAACACGCGACGAACACGCACCTCTGCGCTGGCCCGATTAGGCGAAGAGAACTTCTTCGCACGAGGAGAGCCGCGAGTCACCGCGGTTGAAACGACTTTTTAAACTCTCAATAGGCGGTATATAAAATCCAAGCATGTTAAAAAGCACATTAAAAGTCGAGCGAGCGCTCGAGAGATCAATTTTCCCTCGGGGCACTTTCTCGTCCCGTGCTGGATGATCGACGGAAAATTATTCTCCGAACGCAATCTCGATATTTCGTTATAATGATATCTATATTGAAAAAAACTATTTTTCAGTAGAATGCAGCGCGTCAGAGGGAAACGAACGATCTGGGAGTGCGTCAATCTGCGTGTTTTCACTTCGGAGCACGAAAGAAAGTGAAACTTCCGGTGCCTTAACTGTGCACTTTTTCTTTGATCGTACGAGATTCCTGGAAGATCGATGAAGGATTTTTCGTGCACAATGGTCACAGCACAACGCTTCCCTGACTGAATCGCGCGAAATGGAATTATTGGAATTTGGACGATGACCCGCCTTACCGGGATGAAGCACGATAAGCGTGAGCAGCGCTGAACCCAGCAACCGCGGCTCCTGCATCGTCACACGAGAGCGTAAATCTGGCGTCTTCGTATCACGGCTAACACTTTCGAACTGTGATACCTCCCACCGAAAGCGTGCCTTATATGATGAGTCCCTGGTTTGTACCAGCTCCGTACAATCTTTCCCACCGGATAATTTCACTTACCGGCCGCGACGATCGGTGAAATGTGGATCATCGCTGGCCACTTCCGAGAGCTCTTCGTGAGGCTCGTTAAATCGTGCGAACGAGCCTCGCTTGACGTCCTCGGACTCATTGTCTTCTCGGTCGAGTTATGACGAGTCTACCTGAGCGGCCAACGACCGGGTGACCGCGATCGAAATTATGCGAACGGCGAAAGCCTTTTCTTTGGACAAGCAGTAACTTCCGTTAGATTTTGAACCCTTTGTTATCGTGACTGATGTCTTGTGTCAATGCCTTTGTATTTAAGGGCGAACAGGTTTGTGTCGAATCAAATTGATAAGATTGGGATAGCATTGATCGGTACATTACGTTACGTGTCAGTAACTCGATTCGATTTGTCTAGCATTAAAGTAAAGTCCAGCTTAGTGCATTCTTTTGTGCTTAAGAACTTTATAAAAAATGAAACTTAAGCCTCACAAAGACCCGTACGTCGGTTTTACAAAATTGTAAGATTAATGTACAATTTTATGAAACCCTGGAGAGTTAAAAAAAAACAGTGTTTTCAGAGGTGCTCCGCGTCGCGAGCGAGAAAGCGCTGGGATGCGCGCGCAGCTCGCACAGAGCCTCTACAGTCTCATATCGAGCAGCTTCGCGGCTAGCATTGGCTGGCACGAAACTCATCAGAGGCCTGTCTGGTCTGCCCTGCATCACACGTGTCCATGCTAATCTCGGAAAAATATAAAGATAAACAGCCTCGCAAAAGTGTTTCGTGAAACGGCCGGCCTTTTTGAAAGACAACACAAGCCGTGAGCCGGCGTGACGCATAATCGTTTGTTTTCCGTCTTTAATTGTAAATATGAATATATGGCTTGTCGCGACAGCGCTGTTGCTAATCGTCGGGACAACGCGAGCCACGCTGTCACCGCCTACCGACAAACACAAGAAGGATAAAGGGAAATACGAGCACAGGGTAACGTGACTGCCCTTTTAACACTCGTTCCTAACCGCATTATTGTCGCGGTAATGACACGCCTGTTCTATACGATGTCGTTTTTATTTTATTTCCCGACAGAAAGGTCCTGTCGAGCAGAATGTCTTCGACAGAGGTTTGGTGCTGCGCGATCCTAAAAGCGCCGAGATTCTCAAAGAGTCGGGACTTTACTGCAAGGATACCAACGTCAGACATTTTACCGGCGAGGTACTCGGCTACATCACTCCGGTGAGTTCTTGGGAATGATGAATCTAACCTAATTTCCGAGTTTTTTTCAAATCTGTAATACCGACGGGGGGAAACTGACATAACGTGCCGGGTATTAAAAATTACCTCACGGCAGACGGAAATATTTATATAATATGAATATTCATTTATTGGAAGTTTATTAATTACAAACTATTTTTATTTTATTTAGCAAATTCATTCGGTACAGTGAAAGAATATTTTCTGAAAAATTTAATTAAACATTGTTTAATTTATCTTTCTTTGGGGATTGACCTACCTTGGATATCTCAATTTAATAACTTAGGAATATTGTGCACACGCTATCGTTAAAATCTCGAAATTATTTTGACGAGGACAACGTTTTTTCTGTGAGGAAAAAAATGTTAAGATGGTTGTCAGAAATTTATGGTTGATGTTTTGTTTTCGTAGTGGAACAACGAGGGACTGGAGGTGGCAAAGACATTCCATTCCAAATTAACCTCCGTCTCACCAGTATGGTTCACTTTTCCAAACGGAAACGTGAAAAAGTTTCAACTACCTTCGCACGACGTGCAGAAAAAATGGCTCAAGGAGATGAGAGCAACGAACAGTGCAAACCACACTGTAAAGAGTGAGCAATGAAAATTCATAACATGAGTCATGTTCAAATTATTAGTCTGATTACATAAATATTTCTGTACACACTCACAGCTTAAAATGGCTTTAAATGCGTTTAAAACCCTTCAGGGTCTTCACTCTGTTCTGCTGTACATTCTCTCCTAATCTAATCATTTTCTTACACATTCTTTACAAACATTTATTAAACAAGTTGTGTATAACAGATAAATTTGATCAGATTTGTAGATGTTCATTTATTTCTGTATTGCCTCTGAGGGATTTTACACCGTGTCTCCCCGTACATTTTCTTCCTATCTACTAATTGCCTTTTACTCATTATCACTCATCCCAATGTTCATCTTATCTTGCTTTCAATTCCTCATGTAACCGATTTCCCACATTGTCCAACATATTTTCACCGAATAAGACTAAATAATTATTCTCGTTTCAGTTCTACCGAGAGTACTATTTGAGCAATGGACACCGGACGAAATTGTCGCTCTCAACGGAGACAATCAGAAGAAAAGTCAATTGGTCGCAGTACTAGCTGAGACCGCGAAAGTATGTTGATTTAAATAATGTAAGGTATAAAAAATATGAAAATTTAATTGTCTGTTACGCCATTACAGTCTTTTCAATTCCGTGGTTACGTGCTCGAGATATGGAATCAATTTGTCTTCACAGGAGTGAATATGAAAGTAGTCGTATCCTTAATCAAGTCTCTAGGCAAAAGACTGAAGAGTAAGAATTTAGAAGTCATTCTTGCGATTCCGCCTGCACGAGGGTACGTGCTGTTAATTATGATAGCATTCCCGCGCACCCGATTATACACGAGACAAAATATTTTTATCACTTTCTGTTTACAATTTCAGACCGGAAGCACAAATATTTTCGCAAGCGTACTTTGACGATTTGTCGCCGCACATTACCGCATTTTCGTTGATGACTTATGACTACTCGAGCGTGCAGAGACCAGGGCCAAACAGTCCGCTCGAGTGGGCCAGAGAGTGTGTACAGAAACTGGTACCGGATGACGAGGATCCCCGAAGGGCTCAGATTCTCATGGGTATAAATTTCTACGGCAACAACTATACGCCGGAGGGCGGCGGACCGATTTTGGGCTCGCAGTATCTGAAACTCCTCGAGTCCTTCAAAGGCAAAATTCAGTGGGACGACAGGAGCAAAGAGCACTTCTTCGAATCAAGGCAAGTTAACAATTTATAACATTTTGTTTGAGTTTTGTTACGCACAATACAAAATGATTCGATAAGAAAATCTGTTTAAATACTCTAAGATCTTCTCTCTTTTATATTTCAGGAGCGTTGGCAGTAGTTACGTTTTTTATCCGACACTCTATTCGCTCAAACACCGATTGGACTTGGCTCGCGAATTAGGCACGGGAGTCTCAATATGGGAACTCGGACAGGGTTTGAATTATTTCTACGATCTCTTCTGAGTGATTACACCAGGTGCGAAACCACCTCCCAATCACCCTAACTACGTTAAATTTCTGATGTGATACTAAAGTAGTCTTACCCTAAGAAATAACAAATACTACGGCTCGTATAAAAAAAGAATACGATTTGAAATGTCTTTGGTTGCTTCGATCTCTCTAATCCTTTGAGCCATTATCACCATCGAATATCCTTTTGTCCTTTTGCAGTAAACTTGAATTTATCGATAACCGTGCTTCGGTGAATAAACAACGGGACGGCAACGATTCACGGTCGAGTGGCGCAAAGCATCGTCTGGATTCCCGCACACTAAACTCGAACGGCTCTGGGACTTATCTGTGCGTTCGCCACTATTCTTCATTCGCAAACCATTCTAACAATTAGGGCGTTATCATTTTATTTCAGAGCTGGGCGGTACGCGATGTTACCGGATACTTGATTGATACCTCAATACGCACTCAAAATACAGAAATACTCTGTAGTACGCCCTAGCACTACGGATGCTCAATAAGCAGGTTGAGATACTGTTTTTAATAATGTATTATATTCTATCTAAACGTTTCGAAAAGTATAATTTCAGCGATGATTTTAAAAATATATAAGATGGGTTCTTCAAAAAAGTCATAAGCATGGAAGTCTAATAATCGATCAACAAAATTTCTCAGATAATATTGGGCGTAAAATTGTAATAAATTAGGAATCCATATGCATAGTACTTTACATTATTTTTATAACCCAGATAACGTTTAACGCTACGAATCTAATTAGGATAAATACTTGAAAAAAGTGCTTCAAGTACTCGCGAAATGTCCCACTTAAAGCGTATTTTTTTGCTATATGTCCCAGCTCTGTTTTAATTTGTGCAGATACTAAATTTCACGTTTTCGTAGGCACACAGCGTCGATTCGACCACGTTGGTCTTCCAACGGCCCCGAAATGCATCGTTGATTGCATCCTGTGTCGATAATCGATGAATTCTTTTCGTCGTGTTCGCTGCGCTGTTTCATCATCATCATCGACTGAGGTCCCTGCATAACGTTGTACATCAGAGCCCAGCAGAGCTTCCCCGGTAATAAGCTTCAGTGTAAAAAAAAAGTAAATTGTTAATCACCCATGATCGATGAATTAGAGCGTGATTTTAAAATTAAATTAAGTTTTACGAATTCGTACAATTTCAGGGGCATGTAATACTTGATGGATGGTGGCAATATAATGTTCAGCTGATTTGTGAGGATCCCTGAAATTATTTCTTCGACAACGTATTCAGGCTCCAGCACAGCCATACATCTGCAACGCATTTCATTCAGCAACTTTCTATAAAACACTACAAAATCAACTACTCACCTGGGCTTGACGCCTGCGAACATTTCGGTGTTTATCAAATATGGACAGACGAGGGTCGTGTGAATACCGTCGTACCCGGTCGACTGTTAATAAGAATTATTTCCCAGTTAGAACGATGAAAAAATTAGGCAGATTCTTGTGGTTCGAGCGCTTCACACTCTCACTATGTTACTATACAATTTAAAAAGTTAGTATGAAATTTAGAAATTAAGGTTTTGCAATATTCACTGTAAAGTGCTCAAACTAATTTTTTTTACCATGAGTTCCGTGTAGAGACTCTCGTGAAATCCCACAGCGGCAAACTTTGTAGCGCAATAGTCCGTGCAGTTGTAAGTGCCAACGAGACCCGCTACACTGGCAACAGTCACAATGTGACCATGATTGTCTTTCATCATGTCCTTAAGGAAACTCTTGACTATCTGCAATAATAGCCTCGGTTTCCGTCATTTAAGTTCCTCTCGAAAAATCTGTTAAAATTCTTGCCTACCCAGTAGTGCGACAGAACGTTAACTTTGAACGTTTTCTCAATCTCGTTGTCAGGCAAATCTATGAGAGTTTCGCCATACACGTATCCAGCGTTGTTCACGAGCAACGTTACCTTGAATTGTCAGAAAAATATTAAATTCATCATATTTACTAATTTTACCTTAATATAGACACGGGGCGAGATGAATCACCTAAGCAAAAAACACTGCTGATCGAAGAATAATTTATAAAGTGTTATCCAACAATAATAATTTCAGTTTCACAGCGCGGTCGACTACCGTCGAATTATTAGTTTTTTAAAATCCCTGTCTATTCATATATATTCAGTGTCCGAATTTTTACCTATTAGTAGTGCTCATGCGTTAAAAATCAGCCGTTGCAGCCTTTCAGTTAATTTTTTTTTATTCTTTAGAGTTGATCATTATGCCCCTCGTCGATCTGATTTTTTGCGAGCCCATCTCGTCCCGGTCTTCGTACATAATTATTAGTAATCATTTTTTTTTTTTGGGGTTGAAGAATTATGTGAATCCTTACAGTGCCGATCTCTATCTTCACAGTTTTAGCAACCTTATAAACTTCTTTCCGTTCCGTTATATCGCAAACGTAACCGGTACACTTTCCACCAGCCTCTCGTATTTCATCGACTGTCTTTTTTATGCCTGGAGAAGGAAAAAAAATGTCGACTTACCCAATCCACAAATAGTTGTTCATGAAACATAGATGCAAAAGAATCAGCCTGCCACGTTTGATACAGTATTTTTTTTCAGATATTTAAATCACTTGAAAGTGTTCAAATTTTCTGTGAAGCTCACTAATGAATGAAAATTTACGTGTGAATTAACTTTTAATATCGATACAATTATGTTTGTTAGGCGACAAAACAGCGAAATCGGCTTTTATTTCTCTCTGCAACAGAGTTTTAATTTTTGTCTTCTTATTTTTTTTCAAGACTCAACGGACTCGAAGGAGGAGCGCTGTGACGATTTTCTGCGTTTACTCGGAGCGATGAAGCGTTAATGGAATACGAAAGTGCAACGCAGCAGAGTGCAGTCCTGATAATTCAAGCACGTACCAGATTCGTTGATATCCCAGATAATTACGTGCGCGCCAAGCATGGACAATTTCATGGCGATCAATCTTCCCAAACCACCGGCACCTCCGGTGACCAAAGCCACTTCACCTTCGATATTCTTGCTGCCGAATCTTCTCGGCAATATGCTCAGGATAATCGCCTCGCTTATGTACACCACAGCGAGCCACAAGAAATTCAACACGTCGTAGAGGAGTTTCATCGATTCACGAAGATTCATCATTCTCGATTCTAGCGAGACGCTCGACGACTGAAGAAAATCGACAGTACCGCTGAAACAAATCGCCTATTAATAATCGAAAAGATGATTGCACCTTGGACGAAGGGAGCGAGGCTCGAAGTTCAGTGTTCTTGCATAATCGTAGAAGTCCGGACTTTTAAGCGACGGGTGAAAGTTTCGGTAGAGTATAAAATTTTGTATCTCCCACTAAATGAATCCCGGCCTGTACCGTTATAGAATTCGGGGATACAGGAATGAATATATTCAATGCGACGCTGGTGGGAAAAGTCACGGCAGACGAGAATCAGTACGCAGTAAACTGGTTGTGTAGGCAAGGTAGTTCAGAACTATAGATTCATAAATTATGCCCTTGAATTTATATTTGTTAGCCGAAAAAAATCATGGTGTTGGATTCAAGAATTGCTTGATTAAAATCAGTTGAAACTAGTTTCTGTGCTCAGTGAAAAAATGCTTGTACTTCTTACAGCAACTTATTATCTATGAGCTTCCATAATTTTTTTTTCATTCGTCTGGGTGGTCCTGAAGATATCTAAATGGGGTCGGCTTTTATCCCATAAATTAATTATTAATTTTTTTTTATTACATGGAATTAATGATGAATGACATTGAGCAGGGAAGTCAATTAAGATAACTAAATTCAAGGTTGGGCGACATTGAGCAGAAATAAATAACTGATCATTAGGTATTCTCGGCTCATGAGAATTATGTATGCGGTGCAACGATGCATTCTAATTGGGTGTAGCAGTGCAGAGTATTTGGTTGCGCGCTATCAGCAAGAAAGACACAGTAGAAAAATCATGAGACGTGACGATTGAGAGACGATTTCGAAAATCTATAAACTTATCCATCGATAGCACTTAGTACCGTTGATATATATATGTGATTTTTTAATATTAAAACTTTAGCACTATAACAATGTAGCTGCAACTCACACTGTGCCGCAGACCGGAACGCCGGTCAACTGATTTCTCGAGACCGTTATTAGCTCTCACGATAATATGAGACCTTTCGAATAAAAAAGTTTTACACTCCACATTTGTAATACAGTATTACAATCTGAATTTATATAAGATTCATGGCGATTTCATTCGGGTGGCTAAGTTAGCCAAAACTAGATTTTTATTTAAAGATAAAAATTGCTATTGGAAGACTAAAATTTGTATTTCAGTGTTTAGAATTTTCAGTCGATGATTTCAAGATTTATATTATAATCTTTTATACTCCAATAAAAAATTAAGTATGCATTTAAAATCCATCGTTTAGGGATTCCAAAAAGAAACGCTTAAGAAAATTGATAATTCCGAATTAATGTAGAGAAAAATATTTTGATATTTCTACCAATTTACGAAACATCTAGTGAATAATTACTACACAGATGCATTAGCGATGCAACCATGAAATCGATACAAGTTTCTGGGCTGTCCACAAAAATGCAACATTTTTTTTCTCTATTTTAAACTTTTGTGCATAAATTGCCACATTATGTTTTGTTAATGAAATTTTTTTTTAATTACCCGTGACACGATTAATTCCAGGAAAAATATTATCACCGTGGAGCAGTAGCACTGGATTTCACTGATTGACAAAACGACTCGACGTGCCGGCCGTGCGAAAGACACTACGAGAGACGAATGTTGACTCTGTTTCTCGGCACACCAGCGAACACTTTGAGCTGAATCGTCGTGGAAGCGCTCGCTGTCCGAGACTCTCTTGCAGGGCTAGAGAAGACTTTGCCCGGGTACGTGGTGAATCCTCGAGAATGTCGACTGCTTCACCACGCGATTTGAAACACACACTGTGATCGAGTAAGGAAAAGAGCGAGTGCAAGCCTCGCCGGTAGTGCTCGAGCGGGATCAGAGAAATTCAGTTTCACGTTGAAAGTAACGTCGACCTCTTCCCGGTCGGTTAAGGTAGTCCTTACGAATAGTCATTCACTTCGCATGAGTTCAAGGAAATGAGATGGAGAAGATTAAAAAATAATAATAATTCCAGTTTATTATTGGAAAAAAATAAAATAAAAATCTCTATTCAACAAAGCACTTGGAAACACTATTTTTTTTGTTCGGAATAATTATTTGTTAATTTTTCTGGATACGTATGTGGTTTTTTTTTCAGATTTGGAAATTCCCTTCTATGTTTTTTTATATGTGAAATATTTGTAGGTAGTCGCAAAATTCAAAGTGAATTTATGAATCTGAAAAAATTCATACGTGTTCAGAAAAATGAACATTTTAATTTTTTCAAGTAGGTTTTTTCAAGATTCATTGAACAATTTTTTTTCTCTTAAGTTGACCTTGTGAAATTATTATTA
The DNA here is from genome assembly GCA_963978505.1 of Listrodromus nycthemerus. Taxonomy (NCBI): domain Eukaryota; kingdom Metazoa; phylum Arthropoda; class Insecta; order Hymenoptera; family Ichneumonidae; genus Listrodromus; species Listrodromus nycthemerus. The sequence continues at coordinate 3,204,529 of OZ021683.1, forward strand.
AATATTTCTGCGGCTTTAATATGCTTCATTTTTTTCTGAAACTTATGAGAAGTCAACATTATTCTCAAGGACTATCTTAAATAAGTTTAAACAGCACGACCGATTGAAGAATAGTCGTTGAAGCGACGTTCGCATAGACACGAGATAGTAAAACCTTTCCTCTTGATGATACAAACTCTCCTCAACGATCTAATATTTACCTACGAAGACCGAGGAACATCGGTATTGGTTCTTTGACACGACTAAAAAAATATCTTGATGCAAATAAGTAAAAAAATTGTTTTCGTGTTGGCTTTCTCGTTCCTCGTAGGAATTCTTTTTCATATTAAAATAACACATAAAAAAAATTATGAAACGAATTATTTATTTCATTTTTTTTGTGTACGTGATGCAGCCAAACAAAAAATACTACTTTTAACTTGCCAGGACATGACAAGGATATTTATGAGAGTGCGCTGATATGCATAACATATTTAAATAACTTCTAGACTTTTCAATTTAAGTTCTCGCTCTAAAAATATTTCTAAAACGGCAAAGTCATTTGTTTTTTCGTTTTTATTCTTTTTTCATGAAAAATACACCCGAATAAATAATTTCTACACGAAATTACGTTCACAAGAGTTTTATTATGCCGTTGGAATTCGTAAAATTTCTTTATGATTTTTGTACGGTCAATTTCAATTTTCCTGTTTGGGATCGTAGAGCGGAAAATTTTACAGGAAAGGAGAGAAATATCGGAACTCGGTACGTTGGATACGTTGCAGTGCACAGGACCGTGGAACTTTCTATGGCATTCACCGGAACTGTTCCCGGTGCATAATGAGACTTGTAAGTTCCCTAATTATTCACCAGGATACTCGTAAAATATTTTCAATTTTATTTGACTGCTAATACAACTTGCTTGTGTTCCAGGATCGTCGAGCGGTGAATTTAACGGGAAATAGTGCAATGTCGGAACTTGGCACGAAGAGTTACGATGAGTCGCACGGGACTTACACAGTTAGTGCAATGCACAGGACTGTGAAACTTTCTATTGCATTCACCAAAACAGTGCTCGGTGCATAATGAGACTTGTAAGCAGTTCTCCAATAGCTCAGTTGCACGCAATTAAGAGGAGTGAAAATGCGTATAGTAGAAAATTGTGATGTACGTTGATCAACGAAATGTTCACGCTGCGACGAGTGTCTCGGGTGTCGAAGGAAGAATGATTTTTATTCGGTTTCTTTTGTTTTTTTTTATAACGAGTCTGACCGGGACCGGTTGCGGCTGGAAGATTCCGGTCGTCCCTTGGCTTTCGAAACCTACGTCTGTTCCTCGGCCATGTGTGTCTGCATGTCTGTGTGTTTTTTTTATCATGACCGAAAGTAAATTTCCCGTGACTGTTAAGTCGAAAATTGCTGTAATTCCATCCTTAATAGATAAGTTCGGAAAGTTTTGTAACAGAATATTTTTTTGACGGAAACTGTGTTAGCTACAAGTTGTTATCTCTTCGCAATTTACCGTATCCGGCACGTCGCTGAGACGTTTATTAACGAAAGAATATCCTCTTAAACGTTGGTAAAAAAGTTTCTTGTAAAAAGCCAGTTCTTTAGAGACCTAAAGATATCTCGCTTGAGACTAAAGTTTGCATTGTTTCACCGTAAAATATTTAACTTTTGAGCGGATGCCAGAACCGAAGAGAATGGAATTTTAGAGTAGCAATTTTCGATTTTCTCATGCACGAAAGCTCGCGAACGTTTCATGTGTTTGTTTAATTTTTTCTCGGCAGGAACGATGCATCGGTCTCAAAGGGCCACGAATAGAATTCGGTGTGCGAAACGCGAACGCTCGCCGTTTCTCACAGCAGGTTTTCGCTGCTCGAGTGTCCTCCGGTGAAAGGATTTTCTCTGCCATGAGATCTCAAGTGGGTCAACTATCTCCGGGAACGTGAAAAGAAAAAAGGCCACGAGTGTCTTAGAGGTATGTTAGATACCGGGCGGGACGTCGCTCTTCGCCGTCCGGTATACCTCTTGATTGTTTCGCGAGGCGTTCGCTTTTTCGAGTCGCAGATCTCGTGTCTGTCGAGGCTCGATTGCGGTTGAGCGACGCCCGTGAGCAGTCACGAACGAAGGAAGATGCACGCTCGCGTGCATAATTAGGATTCCGCGTGCGGCACCGTGGGACAAAAGAAACTAAAGCCACGCGAGCTCGCACACGACCACGCTTCATTAACATTTTCAATGAGATCACCTCGTCATCGTCGTTTGTTCTTCAGGATTTGTGACCAGAGTCGTCGGTCAGAAATGCTTCATTGTCATTGATACGCTTGGCAGCGACTTCGCCCTCTGAAAAGGACAACTGGAAGATACTATTGGCATTAGGAGCGAGAGGGGCAAAATGGCACAGCGGAGAAAGATGGCGCAGTGGGGTAAAATGGCACAGCGTTGTAAAACGGGATTATAAATGAGAACGCAGATTTTTTTTTATGGATTTTGGATGATGTCGATGGAGATACGTGGGGCAAAATGGGTTTGAAAATTAAAATACATTTTTGGGTCAACATGGAAAATTTAAGAATCGTTTTCACATTCGTTTCAGTTTTACTGTTCCGTTTTGCCCCACGTAATTTTTTTTTTTTTTTTTTTTTTTCAATGTCATTAGTAGTCGTCCTTAGACGGGTTGAAGAGATTCGACTGTTGCTCCATATTCGTGATTTTTTATTGTCGAGATCGTTCGTTGATAAAATAGATTTCTCGTTTATCGACGACCTCGAAAAGCCTCTGACGAGTCGTACCGTACGAGGGAATCGAATACGGAGGTTTCCAGTCCCATCCGCTAGAGTGAGCCGCAATCGGTTTCTCCACCCACAGATGGCGCTCGTAATCCTCTTATCGTAGTTTTTATTCTACGAATTCGCACGTTTCTCACGCCAAGAATACTTCTGTAATTTGCTTGATTTAGATTAAGAAAAATTTGCACCTAGCTGTAAATTGTACAGTCGTGCAAATTCTCGTCACAATACTAATACATTTTCTGTACAGCCAATATATCTTATAGACGTTCTGTGCATTTAATTTCTGTTGAGCCCGTGACAAAACAGATTTGAATTCTTCTCATAATTTCTATTCTATTCTATTGAATAGAAAAACATACGAAAGACGTTCTAAGCGTGAGTCGCTCGTTCTGTCGAGAACTCCACTGACGCTGTCTCTCGTTCACTCCGCAGCGCTTTTTTCATCTAGATATTTAGTGAATTCTTCTCTCGGTTTTTCTGATCGTAGACTTGTCAAGATACGCGAAAAAAATTTATTACAGTTTTACTTACCGACTGCGGTATTGCACATGTTTTTAGGACTGAATAAATCAAAATAAATGTTTTTTTTTAGAAAAAGCGAGTGAAGTGGAAGGGTTGATTTTTCAGCGAAACAAAGTATGGAAAATTACCAGTTGTGAGACTGAATACTTGTGGAATTTTGTGACGATAACATGACGTAGCTCAAACTGAATATCTATCGCGATGATGAAGCAAAGGGGAATCTCGGGGATTCCCACGGCCGGTCCGTCCGGCAAGATACGGACCCGATTACGCAAACGGTATTTCATCTACCTGATGGGGTTCTTGTTATGTTTATTTTTGATATCTCATCTACCTGCTGCTTTTTTGTCGTGTTAATTTATTCATTCCTATCGATTGTGTTCTAAATGACGCACGTGCACAAAAATCAGTGTTGGTTTTTTTTTTTATAGACGCATCATATATGTTCCGGCTGACGATGCAAAATATAGCTCGAGGCAATTTTTCAACGGCAAAGATGGATAGTGCGATGGGATTTTTTACTATCGCTGACCGGTTAAACGAAGAGAGTCATCGGGAGCTACGGAGAGAACCTTGGGACTCCCAGATTCCTTTCAAGGACTCTTCTTAATGTTTTTTTTCCGTTTATATTATTCAAAGAAGATGCTGCTCGGCTTCTTCGAACTTATTTTCCTATTTACATAACCTCACTAAGTTTATTCTAGGGATCCATAAATACTAATATCAAATTTATGTTTTCATTGTACACGCAGGTAGCCAATGTCGATACCAAATCGCCTGCAATACGAAGAAGAGGCTACACGTTCTACATGCCTGAAAATTACAAACTCTTCACGTCGTGAGATTGTATTAATATTCGAAACTATGGGAAGCATTCCTGAAAAGGTATCAGTCTTGAGTATCGTTTTGAAAATGCACACAAGAACACGAACACGCTGCAATATGCGTGCATGCACACACACGCAAACACGAATTAACACAAATTGCAAAATTTTTTGCTATAAAATAAAAATTTTTACGAGGAGGCAAAATTTGCGAGGATTCGGACACACTATTGAGAGTGTCGATACTTCGACTAGCAGAGTTTGAAATATCGATAAAAGAAATCTGGAGGTTGCACACGTACGAATAACAATTTTCTTCAACGTCATGAATCTTAATTTCTCGTTTGCCATGATAAGAAGAATTCTAAGTGATACGGATTCGCATGTAGTCTTGCAATCTTTCGATTTACGGATTCCTTTCACAACTGTACTTTATTTTCAATTTGTTTTCTGTGACGCATCAGACTCTAGACTGTAGGTGTTTTATCAGTCCGTTGGTCAGATTTCGGGTCACTTCCGACATTTTAACGTAGCGAATTGCGAAACATGCGGGCATGTGTTGCTAAATTTTCACGACGAACACACGTAATTCAACACTCTTGCTCCTGATAAACAATGTCTACTTTTACTCGAATTTTACATCCGTCTTGTAATACGTAGGATTTGAAAGTCTTAATTTTTTACTTTTGTTGCCTCTTAAAAAGTAGCAGTAAATTTATTGAAAGTGCTGTAACATGGAGCAATTTATAATACATGTAAGACCTAAATCACACATCCGCTACCAATTGGCCATTGAGCGAAATTTTTCAGCCTCTCTTTCATAAATTTCCCGTGGAAAAAGAAATCTAAAACCTCTGAATTATCGTCTCTCATTACGTCTATTTTTTCGATCAAACGCTATCGAATAAATTGCAGTTTTCTTTTGTACAACATATTGAGAAATTAAAATTAAAAAAGAGCATCTCGTCACGTTGATTTTAATCTCGCGACATTAATACGAGAGCACGTGACGGACCGACAGAACGTACCAAGCTCTCTAATAGTGTTTAGTTCCATTAGTTCTACCCATTATAATATTTCATCACTATAACTCATTAAATTTTTAATTACTCGTATTTTTTTTTTGTTGCTGCAACATTAGTACAAGGACACGTGGAATTCACTACAGACAACGTTTAAAGTTCTCTCTCGATGTCTCTCACCGAGTATTTTTTCCCTAATAGTGATCATAATTTCTTACCACTAAAACTCATTAAACTTTCTTAGGGAAATTTCTGTGGGAAAGTATAATCTAAAGTCTCTGAACTATCGTGGCTCATTACGTATACATTCCAAACGAAACACGATAAAATTAGCAGCAGGTTTTTTTTTAATCAACGCATCGACTGCTTAAAATCAAAAGGCCGCATCTCGTCCGTTTATCCATTAAAAATTACGACTCGTTGATTTCAGTGGTGCAACATTGGTACGAGGACACGTGGATTTACGACAGACTGACAGAACGTATCAAGCGTTATCTCCGCGTTGAGTGTTGTAATCGAATGGAAACGACATTCCCGTGCCGGTGGTTCGTTTCAGACGAATGTTCGAAGGCACGAAGCAACCACGAGGTGTAATCGAGAAAGTGAGATATTCTTCGGCAGTCAGACAGAAAATGTTTCTTCCCGCAAAGAGTCTTATCTTTTTCCGGCAAATAAAATCGCTATTAAGTTTCAATTGCAGAAGACGAGAGGATAACAAGCTTTTCGTTTTATCGCTTCGAGTAGTCGAGTCTCGGTTTTCTCATTATGCTCACACCGCGAAAGTTCCAACATTCGTCCCGGTTCTCGTCGTAGTTAAATTGTCAAATTTTTTTTTTTTTGAGCATAAAAAATTTTCGCACCTAGAGCGATGTGGGAAATATTCGGCTATGGGCAAACGGATTTTAATTTTTTATCCTAACATTCAGCCGATAGAAAATTATTGACAGTGGATATTTCATTATATTTTAATGTCGTTCTCTCGAGAATATTACCGTTTGATCCACCAAGGAAAATTCCACGTGAGTAGCCCGAAATAGATTTTACATCACTAAAAGAGAATCCACCGAGCATTTTTACTATCATTAGATAAATATTTAAATGCCTACCAAATCGAGCCGACCTGTCGAAGTCTTTCCGAAGAATTTTATTCCCACAATAAAATCGGCCCAAACATTTTTTTAAAAATATTCGATTCTGCACAAACAGATATTAATTATTTCCTGCATTCACCAAATCGGAAACCGAATATTTCCAGAAAAAATAATTGATCGTGGCGATCTTCAATATCGTTCCATTGAGAATATTACCTTTGGATCTCCCCAGGAAAATCGCCGGCGATTAACTCAAAATAAATTTCCCATTTTCAAAAGAAAATTCCCCAACTCTTACAATTATTACCAGATAAATATTAAATAGAAACGAGCAAGTTGATCCGTTTTAGTCTTTTCCGAGTATCGAGAATCCTCGACACGTACCGTTAATCTTCGTGTGCAACGATCGTTCAGGAAAATACACGATAATCAATATTTTCCTCGGACATCGAACGCGGATGTCGTAATTCCCAAAGACTTAAATTATTAATAGCGTTTCATTTAATTATCGCATTCTCGCTCTTCACCGACGATTAACGCAGCTAGCCGGTAATTTTTTTCCTCTAAACTCAGCTTCTTCACTCTTCATCTGCAACCGTGATTTGCCTGGGCTGTCTCATTGCCACGGAGAAAATGAATATCTGGAAAATCCGATGAGTTCTTCGAGACTCGAGAGGGTTGAGAATTCGCATTCATGCTCGGTAAAAAAAAAAACGAGCAGTGCGATCCTGGCAGCGGGTTTAACCGCGACTTCTGGCAAAAGTGAGAGGAAGAAGGTTTCCGTGGGAGGTAAAGTCGACCTCCGGGAGAATCTCGTATAGACAGCCGGCTTCACTTGGAGCGGTCCAGTTCGTCACAATCCGCTCGTACATTATAGTCAAATTTTTCTTCAAAGTCCCAGAGTGGACTTTGAATTTTTTTTCCCATTCCGGTCGTCGAATCGGTTAATTCCATCGTCAAGGGGATTTTTATTTTTCGTCCGGATTACCAGTGTAGTCGAGCTCTTGGCCGGAAGAGAGTCGATTACAAGTGGCCAAATTCTTATAAATTAAAGTGCCTGAAAGAGGATTTTTTTTGTTGCTGCAACTGTGAAGCGAGGATTTATCGGTGTGTGGTGAATTTTTATCGTTGTATTTTAATAATTATTTTTCAATTATCGTTGCAGAAGCGGCGTTCGTTGATCTGTAATCAATGGCGAATATTGTGGAGGGATTATGAAGTCAAAGATCCGGGACCAAGTCTGAGTGCAATGAGAAGAAAGAATATCGTTCGTCGGTCGTGTTTCGAAGCGTAGTCAATTTTCGTGGCTGAACAACGACGATTTTTCAACGATAAATATGGTTCAAGATACGAAATACTGAGCAAACTATTGAGGTTTACGTGTGAACGAGACCTTGAGAATTGATAAGAATACGAATTACGTTGAACAATGTATGTGTAATCAGCTGGAACTCTCGTACCGTACAGCAACAAATTCGGACTATCTTTCGATGTAATCACTAATCCGTCTATCAAAACGTAAATTCTCCACTATGATTTGCAAGAAATTTTTCACAGTTCTGACCTTGATAACTGATAAAAACACAACTTGTTTAGCATGTTATCTGTGTAAACAAGTAAAGCTCGTGAACCGTCAAGATGGATCACTCATAGTAATTACTCGCTCGAGGATCAACAAATAAATTCTTCATAGGGTCGATACAGAAATTCTTAATCGGATCAACAGGATACTTATCAATGGGATTAATAAGAGAATAATCAATATGATCAAGTGGGAAATTTTCAATAGGATTGCATTGGATCATGCATCCTTAAAAAAAATCCAAGAACTCTTTCTTACAAATTTTATTACGTGACGGATATTTCAAAGAATTAAAAGTGACAAAAGGCTGAATTACCCCCGAAAAACATCGGTATCGGCGCGCTGAGTTGCTGAAGAAATAAAACTCGATAGTTTTCTCACAAAGATCAATCGCGGACGGATTAACAAACTCACAACGCTCATCGATTATTTTCGTCGAATTCATCAGGCTCAGTTCGACACTTCTAACGTTGAGATCTGATAAGAAATTCAATTTCCCAAAATTTCTGCAGAGCTGCCGAAGCGTTAAGCGCGCCCTGATCGATTCCCCGTACTGAATAGAAGCCTGCTGGTTTAACGATCGACGCGATTCAATAACCGATCGCCGGAGACTCAAACGCCGATCTCAAGCAAAGCTTCTCATATTTGCTTTAGTGTCGACGATTCTTTCCATTCCCCTTCACGCTCATTGGCTTTATCGACCGTTAAGCGTCGAAGATAAGTAAAACCGATCATGTGAGCGAGAGATCAAATATATGCGAAGTTTTATTAAGCTAATTCACAACAGTTCTGTCGTAAGACCTGAGTGTTTCGGCACAGTTTGAGCGAAATTTGCATGGGCAAGGCTCATCGATCCACGTAAAATTTCCCACCGATCTATCGAAAAGTCATCGACACTGTTGGCGCAGTCTCGATACCATTTTTTTAAATCAATTATTATTTACTGGTAATTAATTATTTTTTTTTCTTTGTCATTTCAGATCTACGATGTTCTCGTGGAAAACGGCAGTAGTTGTCGTTTATTTTTTCTCGACGATACGGAATTGCTTCACGGGTGAGTTACATCGAGTTTCGTCGTTCTTGACTTGTACGATTACGTATAATTTTAATTGTTTCAATTATTATGTTTAGCGTCCGTGATAAACGTGGACAATGGCATCGTTTGGACGAACGAGTACGGCGAACCCGATGAGATAGACTGGCGCAATCATCCTTGCCGACGTCCTTGCGTCGACGGTGCTCCTCCGATGGATTGTTACTACGCATTTAAACTCGAATATTATTACGTCATGAGTAAGGCTTGCTACAATTGTCCCTTTAACATGACAGATTGCTTTCGCCCTCACTGCGTACCGGCCGATGGTGTACCGCGTTCCATTCAAGTTGTTAATCGTCAAATGCCTGGACCATCGGTCGAGGTCAGTTTACTTTTTTTTACATAATATAATGTAATATTATTTAATATAATACAGACTTATCCTTAATATAAGTTGATTCCGATTAGACTTGCAGATACTCATAGATTTCGATATTGCAAACGCATAAAGCGACGGAGCCTACTTTATGACCGTTATAGTATAATAATAATAACGAAAATTCTAAGATAATTATTGATGAAGCAATGAATGAAAAAGCGTTATTACGACAGGACACGGTTTTCGCGGAACAATTTTGATATAATGACTTAATGGATAATGACTTTGAATCCGTTATTGTGTGCCGTGATTTATGTCGGACAAAATTGCGCAACGATTACTTTTCTCACGCAATTTTCAACGATCGGCTACTCGCTCGATCGTCGCGTTTTTTTTTCTCGCCTTTTTTTTTTGTTCTTCTTCTGTACATCTGATTATCAACTTCGAATGCTAATAGCGCGTGAGATCCGCACAAGTTTTCCTGGTTCCGGTATAACGATATGGAGACTTTATGGATGTGAAACACTCGGCACAGTGCTTTAATTTATCGTTCAACTGAGAATATTTTATCCAAGGTTACAATTGACAAAGAAATATTGCGAAATTACGTATTAGCGTCTCAGATGTGGCAGATGCAAAATACTGATTTTGCAAATATTTCACACTCGTTATGTAAGGAGATCCTATAAAATTGACACATCGAGAATATATAGGTCGAATCATAATAACATTTTTTTTTCAACGCCTTTTTTTTAGCGCAATAAAACCGGACCGAAAAATTAATAAAAATCCGACGAATCATAAATGTCTTATTCGTCGTCTTTCGCGAGCTTAAAATTTGCAAATGAAGTAATTATGGACGAGGAGTGAAAGAGAAAAAAACATAACGTATTGCTATCCTTATATTAATAAAAATCGCTCGTACGCTTTGTTTACTCCAGCAGGGATTATGTTGCCTTCGGTATTACGCAAGCGAATATAATATAAGAATTTAGGAGTAAAGGCAATAGACTTAAACATTTTAAACGTGCTCCAAAAAAATTCAAGCTCCAAAATTTTCACGCTAACTGTCTTTTTTTTACTCGACGATAAGTTCTTCCAGAATGAATTTCGTTTTAATCGGTATTACAATCGACGTATATTCCCATAAAACCGTGCAACAGGGAAGCAATTATATTCCGAGAAAGCACATTTTCTTTGTTGTCTTCCGCAATGCCGACATTTACAACGCGAATAGTAATTCGCATGGCTTGTAGTAAAAAAACATAAAAAAAATTCACCGCCTTCGTTATGCTAATAAAAATTGTTCACATTTTTTTTTTAAATTTTAACTACAGCAGAGATTGAACGGTCTTGGTCAGGATGCGTACGAATGTATAATAGTTAACGCAATAGCTTCGTCTGCAGGAATACTTTAGACGAGCTGCACAGAGTGAAAGCGTTTGACGCCATCGATATATATATGTATATACCCATGTATGTTGACGCTATGTGTAATTGTAGGTGTGCCAAGGTGACAGGTTGATAGTGGACGTCACGAACCTGATGCTCTCAGAAAGTACGACGTTGCACTGGCACGGCCAGCATAATCGCCATACACCCTACATGGATGGCGTGCCGCACGTGACCCAGTGTCCAATACCACCAGGAGCAACGTTCAGGTACCGATTCACCGCGGCCACCGCCGGTACTCACTTCTGGCACTCGCATTCAGGTAACAATTTATTGAACTGTTGCAAAACATTCGGCCATCACTTGTAAACAACATTTCGATACAATATAAAAAAAATTATGTAATAGAAAAAAATTGTAAAGAATTCCAATTGGAAGTATTTTGACCCTTTAAAAAATTAGAGAATAGAATTCTAAAAACGCCGATATAGTGTACTGTGGCTTTCATGTTGACTATAATTTTTTTTAAATGTTAGCATTTACAGGAGGTTTTTTAAATTGTATGATAAATCTATACGAAAAAATGTTCGATATAATTTTAATTCATTTTAATTCATTTATAGGATTTATATAGGGAAGACTGATAGCGAAAAAAAAATAATTTTTACAATATTTGAAGAAAGCTCAGTTGAATAAATTTTACTGTAATTTGTTTTTTTTTTGTCCCGTTATCGTTAATAGGATTTCAGAGAGGGGACGGTGTCTTCGGCGCCCTGATCGTTAGAGTACCACCGAGTGAGGATCCTCACATCGATCTGTATGACCGTGACGATTACAGTATGATTATACTGGACTGGGGCCACGAGATAGGTTCGGAAAAGTTTCTCGCTCATCATCACTCGGACGGGGACAATAAAGCACCGAATCTACTTGTCAATGGCCTTGGACGGTACCACGGATCGTTGGACGAGAATAGTATTAGCGAGAACATGCCGATCGCTACTTTTACAGTCGATCAGGTAATGAGAGAAAAAAATCACAATCATCCATTAAGACAGTAAAATTTTTACGCTCGGTTCGTTAAACTGGCGGAAATTTCCTATACGTATAATTTATAAGGCGGCTAATTTTTCAGGGTTCGAGATATAGATTCAGGCTTATAAATGCAGAATTTCTGAACTGTCCGATCGAGGTGTCGATCGACAATCATACCATGTACGTCGTGAGCACCGACGGTAACGACATTGAGCCAGTCGAAGGTAATTACTTGTAACTTGAATCAACAATTAAGTTCTACCTTAATTACATTTTTTTGAATCGTCGGTAAAATATACCGAAGTAATTCATCTTCACTATATTTTCTTTCTTGTAATTTTCATATGAATCATCAAAATCATTACACTTGCAACAGGGTACCGAGAATCATACATTAATGCTGCATCAATATTTATATTATTCATATGTTTATTTATTGCAGCTGAGTCGATAGTGAGCTACGCCGGTGAAAGATTCGATTTCATTGTTGAGATGAATCAGGAGATCGACAATTACTGGATCCGGTTTCGAGGCTTGATGGATTGTGACGAAAGATTTTTGAGCGCTCACCAAGTCGGAGTGCTGAGATACACCGGAGCAGAGGAAATTGATCCTGATGGAACGGTTACGTATGAAAGAATTCCATCGAATACAAAGGCTTTGGTAGGAAACTTTTTAAAAAATTACACACAAAATCTAATTTATTAATATTTTATTTGCAATATTGTGAATAATTTTTTGTTAGCAATTGAACGCGTTGAATCGAGGAACGGAAGACACTCAAACGATCAGCATGCCCGTGCTTGAATCTCTAGATTCGAACGACGCGTCTCTTACACGCGAGCCCGACTACCAGTTTTACCTGTCGTACGACTTTTACAACAAGGACAATCCTCAGTTTCACCGTAAGCATCTTTACGGCTTCGATCAAGGTAACAACATTTTTCATATATATTTTTTTTAAAACGCTCGCGATTATTTCTCCCGGATAGACAAAAGCAAAGAAGGAAAGCAGTTGGTGTAACAATTTACGACTCGAGCTGGAAATATTATTTCCCACTCACAAATTAATAGTTGTAGTTACTTTAATTTTCCATGTATACCGTAACAGACTTTTGCATACCTCAGCCCTAATAATGCAGCTCTTGAGACTAATAATGCCTGCCATTAACGCAGGTAATTCCTGCAATAAACATTTTGTTGCGAAATGCTATCTGGGTACCAGTGTCTTCGATTTTCTTAAACTCCGCCACGTACTCGCACAGAATTACAATCGGTTCTTCTTTCAAATAACATCAATTTTTCCGCTCCAAATGTTCGCCTTATAAATCACCCTTGCACCCACTCACATCATGTACAAGCTCCTTTTTCCCTTACCGTTTCAATTCCTCGCACTCCAAGATATCAACCAATGTTTCCTTCTTCTTTGAACACGAGTTGCAGTTTGTTAACTTCAATCCGTTACTTTTGGCTTTTCCTATGTTTCCACACGTCAATTTAACTGACGCTTCCTTAATCTTTCTTCTGAAATTGCCGTTTTTCCAGTATTCTCCCATTTCCACTTTCACTTTCCGATCCTTGAACTCTCTGCAGAAGTTTGATTTATCTACCCCGATTTAATCCCATTGAATTTCTTAGTAAATTTTAGTCTTCGCTACTCTCTTTGCGAACCCTTGCAAATTTCTCTCCCTTAATAGGTCCTATATTTCCCCTTCCGCCATTTCTTCCCACGTACGTTTCAACTATTCGTACGTTATGACGGATTCGCGTTACCCGCAAATTAATATTTATTTAAGCGAAATAAATATTTATGTGCAAGCGTACGTCAAATAAATTATTTTTCTGGGTGCAACAGCTCCGCTTCGTGACGCTTATATATACGGCTTGTACTCAGTAGTTTTACACTAACAAAACGATTTTTTTTCTTCCTGTTTTTTTAGTGCCAGTCAAGAACAAAAGATTATTCACTCCGCAATTAAATCATATCTCGATGAAGCTACCACCCTTCCCACTTCTTTCGCAACGCGACTCCATAGCGCCAAATCAATTCTGTAACGACAGTACCGTTAGGGACTGCGAGGATAGATTTTGCGATTGTACCCACGTGCTTCAAGTTAAATTGGGCAGCGTCGTTGAGCTTGTGCTCATTGATAAGGGTAAGTAAAAAATAGAAATCGAACGTCTCACAAACAAAAAATGTTAATATGTTAAATTATTTATTAGTTATGTAATTGGTCGACCATATACATTTTTTATATAGGTGCGTTGCCGTACGTGCACGCAACTCAGATTCTGCGTTACATGGAAGTAATCCATTATTGTACTAAAGACCATTTAAGCAGTTATAATTCATGGACATCTCGTTTTATTGCAGGTTTTACTTTCGATGCGAATCATCCGTTCCACCTGCATGGGCACAATTTCCGTGTCGTGGCCATGACACGAGTAGGAGAAAACGTTACGGTGGAAGAAATCAAGAGATTGGACGCGGAGGGTCTGGTGCACAGGAACCTTGATCGGGCTCCGATCAAGGACACGGTTACCGTGCCAGACGGTGGTTACACGATCGTTCGTTTCCACGCGGATAATCCAGGTAAATTTATATCATCTAATGTCCAATATTACGCCTTGAGAAACCTGAATGATAATAATCGAAAAAATTGGGAGTGTTTCGAACTCACGTGAGTTTGAAGATCTTTAAGACTGAATTTGACATAATTTTTTTCGAGTCACAATACCTGATTCGCTCGAAAGACTGATTTGGCGTTATTATGCTTTCAAAAAGTTATTAAGAAATTAGTGAAAAAAATAGTGTTCAACAATTCTAAAGAATTTTGTATATTTTTTTATAACTGTTCTTCTTCTAATGAACTAAAAACAGCAATCTTAAAAACTTACAGAAGAAAAGAAATGAAGATTCAGAAAAATTAACGAAAAATGTTTATAAAACAGTCAGCTTGCCGCGAAATTTCTTGAGCAATCGTTTTGAATTAATTCGTTAATAGCTCTCCGTCACAAAGATTTTCACGAGTTCTAATGTATTTTCCTCGTGTTTTAATCCGCACTTAAAAAAAATTCTGGAGCCCGTCGCAGACGAGACTAATTCTTCAATCTGCACCCAACGCATGTACTACCTTACACTATAAGTATACGTGACTAAAAAAATACATGATTTTTAGGCTACTGGCTCTTCCACTGCCACATCGAGTTCCACGTCGAAGTGGGAATGGGTCTCGTTTTCAAAGTTGGCGAGCACGATGAGTTTGAGCCAGTGCCGCACGGATTTCCACAGTGCGGAGACTGGAAGCCGTCGAATTCGCATCAGGTCGCAGCGAAGATGATTACAATGGCAAACACCGAGGTTTCCACGTCTACGCCCGATCCCACAGAAAATGAAGTCAGCTCGAAGAGAACAGTCCGTACCTCGATTGTAGAATGGCTGCCGTCGATTCTTGAAGAACTCGGCCTGGAATCCTCTTTGGCCTCGCCATCTTCCGTTAATAATATCTTCCTCCAGGTAGTATGCTCGTTAGCTGCAATAAGTCGCATGATTTTTTAAATAGTTTTCATTGTCATTATTCTGAGACGCGGGATAATTCAATGCTCGAATACTAAATGATTGATATCGATAACATTAGTTTTCTATGCAGATCATCCTATTAAGCACACCGTTTGGATACGGTAGAAAAACTCACCCCAGGCCATTCTGTGCCTGTTTGAGATTTACATTTAATTTCACTCAATTGTTATTATGTATATAGTAATTTATTTTCTCCACAAAACCCACTTGTCCCTGACTGTGCTCGATCAGAGAATTTATGATAACCTTAAGAGAGTGAGTACATCAAATGAAGGCTGACTAAATAGTAGTACTTTCTTTTCATCTATTAGCTAACATCGGACTTCGATAATTATTAACAATAATTATAGATTGACTAGTTTACTAAAGACCGTAATGCATGTATACTGTGATATGCACAATGGCGTTAAAGTTTACTTGTATATTTTGTATCAGTGCTCAATTTTAAAGTTAGTTAACATACGCCAAATAAAAATATATTATCGTCAACGGTGAATTTTTATTTCCCAATGCTGTTAGCTGTCGAAAAATGTTTGCAAGGTCCATGCCTAGTTCTATTGTCTGCGATCTACTTCCCAAAAACCGAGAGAATCATGAAGTGTATACCAGAAATAAAACCACTGCCATATAAAAAAATGCAACCGAAAGGTAATTGTAAAACAATCATGGATCCAAAGAATATATAACGAGATGGAAGGAAGAGATGTGGTAAAATGTGATAAGAAATCACATAATTGTGTGATTATATAATAGATATATAATTATAGGTTTAGAGGAATATGGGTAAACACGTGGGGCGGGCTTAAAACGTATGCCAGAAATAGAACTATTCATGTTATGAGACAAAAATGCTACAAAAAGATAATAGTAGAAGAATAGTGGATTCGAAAAATATTTGTTCTCTCCCAGCACTACGTTACACTAAATTTGTGAATTTGATTGATCAGCAGGTTTGAACGTTATATCACAAGGAGTTTTCTCCCACCGAGCCGTGAACGGTTTGTTGTTGCGTCACAGACCGTCCGCCAGGGAATTCCCTTCGGGTATTCACCGGGAACCCCCACTCGACGCGCGAGCCTCCCATCACACATGAGATTAATTTCGCATCGTGCACACGCACGGCGTTCGATGATCGCGCTCAAATGTGCTCGATCGCTTGCGAAGACTGTATCTTCCACACTTCATAATTGGAAGATAATGATAATTACATAAAAACCAAAAAATAAAAAAAATCACTTTTAAAGGAAGGGAAAAAAAAATTTGAAAAAGTTTTTTTAAGTTATCAAAACAAAGGGAAATGGTTTGTTACGCTGTCGGACGCTGTCGTATTTGTGCGCGAAGGCATACAATGCCTATTTTCGGAAGCGATGAGAATCAGCACGCCCTCATAGAAATACTAAAACTTCGGCTTATTGTGAGTTTTAATGTGTATGATAAAAAAAAAATTACTTGCCTTATCGTGTTATCAGCTTTTGCCAACGAATCGTAAATGTTTCCAGATACTCAAGACCGTATGTGCCGATTGCATAGAAAAGTTCAAGCAAGTAGTTAAAGGTAAGGAATCATCCGTGGGAAACACAAGATCTGCTTGCCAACCGAAATATGGTGATATCGATGTCAGACCGGCTATGCACTTTTATGTGGAATCTGGTGATAACAAGAGCGCTAAAGCTGAATCACCTAAGAAGAGCGAGAGACTGTCGCCTCAGAATAATTTTACCCATCCCGAAAAGACAACTCGAACACAAAGAGAGCAAGATACAACCCCGCTTACGAATCCAGTGACGACCCAGAAAACAAAAAAGTTAGTACAACTGATTGATATTTCAACTAATTTCACCTGCAAAATGCCTGACTTGAACTCATTGTTTTTTATTTTTTTGCTTGCATGTATCAGTCTAAAAATATCAAAGAAAGTTCGAGCAAGCCGTAGAGTTCAGTGCCGATTGTGCTGCGACTACTGCGAGAAGGAATTCACCCACAAAGGCGACTGGAAGAGGCACAATCGAAAGCACACCGGAGAGAAACCCTACGAGTGTATGGAGTGCAGCAAGAAATTTTCACAGCTGTCAAATCTGTCGAGGCATCGATTGGTGCATTCAGGCGAAAGGCCATTCGCTTGTGCACAGTGTGGCCAGAGTTACAGCAGAAAAGGCCGGCTCATTAATCACATTAGACATGAACTGTGCAGACGAAATAGTCGACAGTCCCAGACAATTGTCACAAGAACGAAGAAGATGAATGAATGCAATTCATAACATGCAACTTTGTAATGCTTTGGAACATACATTATCTGGAGCTATTCTGTCCTTAAAGTATTGCAGAGATAATCTTGATTCTATTGTTACTCGCGCAT
Organism: Listrodromus nycthemerus; assembly: GCA_963978505.1. Taxonomy (NCBI): domain Eukaryota; kingdom Metazoa; phylum Arthropoda; class Insecta; order Hymenoptera; family Ichneumonidae; genus Listrodromus; species Listrodromus nycthemerus. The sequence goes on from OZ021683.1 coordinate 3,222,121, forward strand.
CAATGCTTACCCATGCCATAAAATGCTTTACTTCGCGTGTCTACACATGATGGTATAAATAGCATTTCGGTATAGGAGTTTCAGGATTGCAAATTATCTGACGGGCGATCAGTTTTGCACTGTGGTATAAAGTTATAGAATTTCTACTTACCTTGAGATGCAGAACGGAAACTGTGGAGGCAAATTAGTTGACGGTTCTGCAAACTTGTCATGGGCATGGAAAGGATAAAACGAAGCGATTAACACACAGTTTTATAACGTGTAGGAACATATATTATTTCGAGCTATGCTGTTCTTAACATACTGTTATGGAGCCAAACTAGATAGTATTGTAACCCCGCACATATTCGTGTTCACACATACACTCCCGAAATCTGCACTTCTCAATTAAATATTTTGGTAGCCCACAGTTTCTCCACAAAACCGATCCCACACATGATTGCTTCGACTGATGAGGTCAGAAACTGAACTACTACCAATCAGCAGATCGTTTGTAACGACCATGAGCTGCAAATATGTTGTAAAAATTATAAACTTTAATACTCAAATGGCCAGACTTTCAGTATTCTTCACATCAATGTTATCTTATCACTAACAAAAATAAAAATAACCAATTTTTTTCATGAGACAAAAAAATCCAATCTCCGATTGGACATATTTTTGTGTGTTTTTAATGAGTAGTGTATTAGACGTTGGTCCGAGCCTCCTATGGACTTCCAGGATTGTGAAAAGAATAAGGCGAGTCATCTTGTCTGGCTCTCTGCAACGGGTGAGCAATCAATTTTGCCATGTTGGTGTGAAGTGTAGCAGGATTTCTGCCCACCTCTAGTATGTAAGAAGTTTGTTTAGTGTCCATCGCCGACAAGTACTTATATACCATCTGGCACACGTTGTCGTCGCTCACCGGTTCGTGGACGTACAACGAATCGAGAAAGAAATAGTCGTACTCCATCAGTGTCTTAAAGGTGTATTGGTTGGTTGAGAACGTAGGTATCGAGTGCGATCTGGCATACAGCAGGATGACGCGTGGCACGAAGGTGGGAGCGGACCATTCCTCCTCGAATTCCATGTGCGCAGCGATCTTCTCGAAGCACGGGCCAAGGTCATAAGCATTTTGTTCTTGATCTACAACGTCTTCCTCGATATTTTCCAGCGTCGAGAGAAACATCTTGCGATTTTTGGTGAAGTCACAAACGAAACTGGCGCCTCGGGCCTCGAGCGTCATGAGACCGAATTCGTGCCTGGGATTTAAACCTGATTTGACGTTGACGAATATCTCGACGACCCGCTTGATCATGTAAAGCGGCGGAAATTTTGCCGACGTGCGAGTCTCGAAAAGCGTACAGTCGACCTCCCTGGCGGTGTCGACGACGAAAAGAATTTTTTCCGGTACGTTTGAACCGGGCAGGACGTTCGTCGACCAGCTGTCGTCAGGGCAAATTTTATTCTTTCTCTCTTGAAGCGAATTCATTGAGGAACTGTGCTTGACCCTCGACATCGCCTGATCATCGACGATCTGCTCGTTGACATTTATGTTAGAATCCGTTGAGGTTAGGTGAAGATTCTGCAGCAGCGAACGACAATCTTCCCTATCCTCTTGTTTGTCTGTCATCTTTACAAATATTGTTCACTGTTCTGTTTGTTAACGAAGATTGCACTGTTTTCTTGTTTTGTTTTTATTTTAACGCAATCGCGAGCGGAATGCGTGAGACGCGTGATGAGATGCGTAACTGATACTTCCACCGGGTGAAATGCGCCCTCTACAGTACACAACCGGAAGGAAAAGAATTTCGCCCACTTTCCGTTGTCGCACAACAGTTCGTGCGCCGATTGGAGCTTTTTATTCAGCCGTAGAAACGCTCTCGTTTCACCACGAATTCATTTGATTGGCTAATTCTGTCGGAAGATCCTAGCTTCGACAGAATGGACCAATCAGATCGATCCATCATGACAACGTAAGGAGTTCCACGGCTGGGTTGAAAGCCCTATATACCAGCTTAAAATCAAGTTTCATTGGTCGCATGTTTCCGACCTCAGCTCTGTTTCGCCAACGAGCGTCAACAACATGATCCACCGGACCTATTGTCGTTGACGGTAACGAGCCTCGGCGAGAAATCTCACGAAAAATCGACCGTTCGTGAAACACGGAACTTCACTATCAAAGCTCAATGATAACGCAGAAAGGGAGTGTTTCAACGAAATAATTCGCAGAGGGGACCTGACGTGCGATGCACCGTGTTCGGAGATACTCCGCAAAAGCTTGCCGTTCCACTTTTAGGTTCGTATTGACAGATTTCGAATATGATTCGATGGAGAACGAAGATGAAAAAGAAAACGAAACTCCCCGCCGAGCTCCACGCAAGCTCCGTCGCGAAACCGAGGCAAAGAGTTATGACGTGATCCGTACGTCCGCGAATACATACAATGCACAAATATTGTGAATCCATCGATGCCTGACGGTAACTCGCGAGTACCCTCGTTCGATGTTTCCGCTTAATATCCGCGGTAAACGTGTCCCCCCCTCCGTCCACCCACCTTTTTCTCAACCTCGGACGTTAATCCTGATATCGTCGTGCAACGAGTAAATCGAGTAAATCCGCCGAGTTGTGGGATGGCTTTCAATGCTAATTGTTTTTCGGACGATTATTCGTTTTTCTGGGAGGAAGGATTTATATTCGATTTCGGTAGGCGAGTCAATGATTAAAACTAAAAAAAATTGAAGTCGATGCACAGTTCGACTGGCTAATGGCCCAAAACGTTTCTGGATTCTGGTCCGATCTCCGCAGACTATAGTTATGAGCGTACATTGGTAAACGTTTGTTTTTGGCGTTTTTTTTTTGCTCCTCGATCCGTCTCACCGACAGTAGTTTTTGATGTAGGATAGATAAGTCGCGAGGGGAACATATTGTTACTTCGGGGGTGTTCTGTGTGCTCCAATATTGTTGCTGACCAATAATTTTCAGGTGGTACAGTTTCACGGATGTAAAGGATGTTCTGATCTACCAGACGCCTTAATTTGTCCAGCAAGCCACAGCCAATTTCCCGTACGATGTTGCATTGCGACGGGGAGTCAGCATTGCCCAGCTTTCATCAGCTCAGCGTCACCAGTAAGAATTACCAAATATTGCATCGTCCATTTGATTAGTGAAACAGGAACTATCCTGTTTCCAGCACTAGCTGAGACATATCGATATTGATACTGATATGTAAAAAAAATTTGTTTTCTTATACGACATTTAAAAAATGTTCGAGTAGCTTCATATATAAAATTGAAAGTTTTTATGTCTATGTAAGCTTTGTGTCTTGAATATAAAAATTGTATTCGTAAGTATGAGATTCAAAATCTTCGGCTGTCTGTTTGATCAATGGAATATGATAACGATAAGATTTGTTGATATTTCTGTTATTTTGGAGTAGCTTAATATTTTTTAAATGCCATGACTCTTAAAAAATTGACTTCATTTATCTTTCTGACTGACTTACTCAAGTCTTTTTTTATATTATTTTGCAATTTATAAGATTCATGGTACGAAACAATAGTTGTGCCATATTCATTTGTGAAAAGAAAAAGTAGGTGAGGAAAGACAAAGAAAATTCTAGACGGGTGCAGAAAATAAAATATACATTTTCTCGATGCGACATATGAATTTACATACAACAGCTTGTTACATTATTTGTTTATAAATTTGTCTTGTTTTGTTTTCCAGTCGAAGTTGCGGTGTTGAAGAACGCCTCATTTCTGAAGCCCAACCCATACGTGGAATTCTCGGTTGACGATGAGAGTCCTCGAAAGACTGAAGTCTCCAAGTCCACTTATCAACCTAAATGGAAGGAAGAATTCACGATTCTCGTAACGCCTTATTCGCAGCTGCACTTTCGTCTGCTCGATCACAGTACCTTTCGGAAGGACGCGATTATCGGCGAAAAACGCATAAGTCTATTTCAAATACTCGCTCATTACAATGGTAAACTTGAGAATCTCGAGTTAACACTAGACCTGATGAACGAGAGCAAGCACGATTCTCAGCTCGCCAAAGTCGGCGAATTGGTTACACTGTTCGATGGACTTAAGATCGATATGAGCAGCATTACACCGCCTAACGAACAATCGCGACAATCGCAGTGCTCGATAACCGGTGCCCCGTTGCCGCTCGGTGAGTTATTGACATTGCAACTTCGTATCCAAATCGATAAGGCAAAAATATTAAAGTAAGCAAAAATCCACCAGGCAGGTTTTCCCTCGATCAACGCAGCGAATTATACAAACATTTTCAAAATTCGATCCACCGCGCATTCTCTTCGTCTTACGGACTATCAATGTTAACGATAATAATAATGATAAAGATTAAATATGCGTGGAGTCGAGGGGTTCGCGCTTATCATCGGTACCGGGCGTGAACTCGAGGGATGGTTGATCAATGAGCGATGTTATAAATAGCTTGCCACCAGTCTATGTCTGCAAGGTTTCGACGGTCGTTTCCTCGAACCCGAAATTAACTCGCGCCTAAATCGTTTTTAAACTTTTTTCATTCCGCTCTCTGACCTTCGCGATGTTTATCTGCTTTTTTTTTCAATTTTCTCAGTATCGAATGAAAATAATTATAGCAAATAATCTTCCACTGTTGCAGGTGCCTCGAACAGCGATAGCACGAGTAATCGTAGTATTTTGAACGGTGGAATACGCGCGTTGCAGCGCAGCTCTTCGAACACGCTGCACGAGCCCGGTTACAACAACTCAGTGATTCCAGCTAGCATTGGTATGAGCAACACGCCGGTCGTCGATCGCAGCACAGCCGCCATGCATAACAACGCAGTGAGCAATCTCAACGCACTTCGGAACAACACGTCGCTGGCGATCGCACCGGCCGTTCCGCCGACGGCCCAAGCTGGTTCCTCCGTACTCGCGGTCGAAGGTGAAAACGCGACGCCTACTGAGGAACCTTTGCCAGCCGGCTGGGACATGAGATACGATATATACGGTAGAAGATACTACGTAGATCACAATACGCGAAGCACGTCCTGGGAACGACCGCAGCCTTTGCCACCGGGCTGGGAAGTTCGTCGGGATCCGAGGGGGAGAATTTATTACGTGGATCACAATACGAGAAGCACCACGTGGCAGAGGCCAAATACGGAGAGGCTGCAACACTTTCAGCATTGGCAGGGCGAACGGCAGTATGTTGTTCAACAAGGAAATCAACGGTTTCTTTATCCTCAGGTAGGATTCATCAAAACGACGCTCGAAGGCAGAACTACACTGATATTTGAAATAAGTCGTTTGTGGCTTGTAAAAAAAATATGATTTCAATTTTTTCGTTTCCTACGGTTCTTGTATATTTCGTATACGTCCCTCCTCTGCTTTAAGGCAATAAGCTTGCGTACGGAAATTAATAACAGAAATTTGCAAATTGTTTCTCTTTATGTTGCAGGCGCACGGTAGTCAACCGGTCGTTGCAGGACCCTCGGTCGCTACCGTCGACGAGGACGACGCCCTGGGACCGTTGCCGGCTGGCTGGGAAAGACGAAAGCAGCCCGAAGGTAGAGTGTATTACGTCAACCACAAGAATCGCACGACCCAGTGGGAAGATCCACGCACTCAGGGACAAGAGACAGGTATCGACGAGCCGCCGTTGCCCGATGGATGGGAAATTCGTCTTACCGAAGACGGCGTGAGATATTTCGTCGATCACAACACCAGGACGACCACATTCCAGGATCCGCGTCCAGGCGCGCCGAAAGGGTATTCCTGCGAATTACGATCCTTTATACATTACATTTATCCGTAGTATTTATTTTTTCTTGCATAAACCAAAAGTTGAATCACGAATTCGCTTATACTTTTCGTAGACCGAAGGGTGTTTACCGTGTGCCAAGAGCGTACGAAAGATCATTCCGTTGGAAGCTCTCGCAGTTCAGATTTTTATGCCAAACGAATGCGATGCCCAATCACATCAAGATCAGTGTCAGTCGACAAACACTTTTCGAAGATTCTTATCACCAAATAATGAATGCCGAGGCGTTCGCGCTGCGACGAAGATTGTACATAATCTTTAAGGGGGAGGAGGGTCTTGATTACGGCGGAGTATCTAGGTAAGCGAGATAGTATTCACGCCTGAACCCGATAATGTAATCGAATACTTATTCATCGATGAATTTCACGTTATCAGGGAATGGTTCTTCCTGTTGAGCCACGAGGTGCTTAATCCAATGTATTGCCTCTTCGAGTATGCCAACAAGAGCAATTACAGCTTGCAAATAAATCCAGCATCGTACGTAAATCCCGATCATTTGCAGTATTTCAAATTTATCGGAAGGTTTATTGCAATGGTAAGAGGTTTTTGTATATTTTTTTTTCTTTTGTGCGAATTCTACGACAGATCCGTAATGTAACCCTTCTAATTCCAATTCTAGGCTCTCTATCACGGACGCTTTATCTACAGCGGTTTCACAATGCCCTTTTACAAGCGCATGTTAAATAAAAAATTAATCATGAAAGACATCGAGTCAATAGATCCAGAATTTTACAAATCCCTCGTATGGATAAAAGAAAACAATATCGACGAATGCGGCCTAGAACTTTACTACAGCGTGGATTTTGAGATTCTTGGTCAGGTTATGCACCACGAGTTAAAAGAGGGAGGTGACAAAATCAGAGTCGTCGAGGAGAACAAGGAAGAATATATGAGGTGAGGCGAATGTTTTTAAAAATATTTACGCTGAAGATGTCGCTTCGGAACTTTAATTGAAATTTTGTTGACAAGGCTAATGACCGAATGGCGAATGACGAGAGGTATCGAGGAACAGACGAAAGCGTTTTTGGAGGGCTTCAATTCGGTCGTCCCGCTCGAGTGGCTTAAGTATTTCGACGAACGGGAACTCGAGCTAATGCTGTGCGGCATGCAGGAAATTGACGTCGACGACTGGCAACGCAATGCTATTTACAGGCATTACACACGAAACAGTAAACAGGTCTTGTGGTTCTGGCAGGTAAGGAGCGAGCGTCTACATATAAATTTCCTTTGACACGGAGATCGATTCCCTCAACGTAATTTCATTCGTTCGCAGTTCGTGAGAACGACAGACAGCGAAAAACGGGCGAGGTTACTACAATTTGTCACGGGAACGTGTCGCGTCCCCGTCGGAGGATTCGCCGAACTGATGGGTAATCGCAACATAATTATTAATATCGAGAGCATCAGTATGTTTTATTAATCGTAAACAGCAACAAGCCTCCCTAAATAGTCAATCGCCGCTAGGATAAAACGGCAAAGATACGAGTGCGTTCTTGAATGTAATTCTGCTCCGTTTGACTTAATCCACAAACATTCGATATATTATATTATAGGACTTACCTTTGGAAAAGTTAAAAAACCCACTTACAGTGAACACTTCCAAATAAAGCAACGCATGGCTAAACAGATCGGTATCCAAGAACGCACCGTATCCGTGAATATTTTCGACTTGTTTTTTTTTTAATGACAACTACTTCTCATTGAATCAATGATCGCACAATGATAATGCTCGGTATTTGCTGCTTCCGAAATTGCAGGAAGCAACGGTCCGCAAAGATTCTGCATCGAGAAAGTGGGCAAGGACACTTGGCTGCCGAGATCGCACACGTGTTTCAACAGACTGGATCTACCGCCTTACAAGAGCTACGACCAAATGGTAGAGAAATTAAATTATGCGATCGAGGAGACCGAGGGTTTCGGTCAGGAATAGTGCTACAGATTGCGACAAAGGGCTCGACGATTCGCGCGATACTCGAATCGTCGGTTAGCAAATAGGAAGAATCGGGTCGACTATTTTCGTCTTTCGCGAATGTCTCGATAGCATTCTCTTTTGACAATAGATTTCGCCGTCGAACGAAGATGCAAAGCGCAGAGAGGGAAGTGAATCGGTGAACGATCGATGGATGTCCCATCCGCGTTGTATAAATACGAAACAATTGACTGTCGTCACTAATGATTTCAAAGAATCCGGAGGTATCGAATTTTTAGCGCGACTTTTTATAGGATACACGAAGGATCATAATAACTAGCCAAATTCGAACACGTCGTTTTTTTGGTCAGTTGAGAGGGATAAAGGGCGGGAGATAGCGAAGAGCAAAGCCGAATGAAACGGAAATTGCTGCTCGACACGCACGGTGGTGCACAGTAAATATCAATGCCCAAACACTCCCAACACTTTTGTTCCTACATTTTTTTTCTGTTATCGTCAATTTCGTGAAAATATTTGAACTAAGGAGAAAGGCGAAGACAACTCGGGCTCGTTATCGGTCGGTGAAGTCAAAGTTGTGCGGAAGGTGTGAGCAGTGCCGATCGCTCGAGAGCTCTTGCTTACGTTGATTTCTCGTAAAAAAGTCAGTCACACAACTTTTCGTAAGCTCCGATCGCGATTCCCGGTGCGTCTTCTCCCTCTCGACCCTGTTCGTAGGGTTTTATATAACCCGGAAGTTATCTGCGCGTCATCAAATTTTATCATTGTCAAGTCTTCGTGGCTACAACTGTTTTGGGTGGACAAAAATTGTTCGCGTGTAGAATTTTATTGTTCGAGTGAACTTTCCGGAGCAAAGTTTGTGCGATGTTAAACACATATGTTACAAGTCGATGAAATTCAGTGTCGGGCAGATATCTTTGGGGTGATGGGTTTTATCGATGCTTTCCATCAGTTGATCGGCTATGCCGCTGAAGTATTTCAAGTCTCGATTGAAGAAAAAAAAAGAATAAACAATTCTCTCGGTATTAGACGTTGTATATAATGGAAGCTAAACTTAACTGTGGTATTTATCGTGTCGTAGGTAAGTGACAATTTTATACACTGTCTGGGATGGGAGGGCGGAATTAAAAAGAAGAATAGGTCGTAACAATCTGGCTATTGCAATCACGGTAATTACCGGCGATTCGTATCGCGACTCGGTGACAGCATCGAAAATTAATCGGCGCGATAGGAGAGGCGAAGTAGTGTCGTAGAAAATAATTAATGGTAAATTGGTGCTCGGATAGTGATGATAAAATTGATTGCTCGTTTACGGCAAGTTATTTGTATATACGTTTAGATGTGTATGCGATATATATACTATTTGTGTATATATATACACATATATACGAGAATGCGTGGTAATTATGTTCGTGCGTTATTCCATTCACGATCGTCCGGCAATCTTTTTTTCCCCTCAAACGAATCGACACATTGACACAAATGTTTTTACACATGAGCTTTATGATATCAAAAAATAAACGGGGAAAAAAAGTCTGTCGACTCTCTCGAAAGGAAAAAACGATTATACCGGTCGATCACGTATGGCAAATCACGCATCGACAGAACGACTGTGTGAGTGCGCGTCTGCAAATACTACCTTATTCCAAGCGCGCAATACCTGGGAATTCGCAAATTAATAGTATTGAAGCGAGAGACATAAAAAAAAATTGAATAAAGCACCTCTATGGATTTATTTTTTGATTCATTTACTAGTTTCTGTGCGACACCCTTGCCTGATCAATGTTTGCCGTTAAGAAAAAAAAAGATTAATTTTAAAAACAAAAAATATGAGAAAAACATAGATGTTTATCCGAGGACTGCTCGGCGACTAGAATTACATGTATATGAAAAAAAAAAAAAAAAACGACACCACCATGGACGTTTGTAAGAGTGAAAATTCTGACTGCAATGAAGAAACAATGATCGTATAAATTCTAAGGTTCGTACGTCGACAGCTCGACTGCGCTCTTCAGTGATACAATTACTGCTGATCGATACATTTTGCATGGCCAAAATCTCTTAGGATCCTTCCAGCCTTGTGATAATCCGTAGCAATAATTAGCCACGACGAACAGAGCACGCTACATTGTATCTTATAACAGCTGTAACAGTCTCGTCATTCAATCTTCAATTCGAAACATAACGTGTTACTGTAAAGAAATGGAAATGAAAAAAAATCTACAGGCCCGGTTGCGCATAGAATTATATTTATTAGATTGTATATACATATGTGCCGTGTACAGAATATAACTGTATACAAAATAATAAAATTAATTTACGGTTGGGAACAGATCTTTGGTCGTTTGTGCGAGTTGCACGTTTTATTTTGCGTAAAAACCACATGGGCGTATTTATTGGACTATATATACATATGTGCTGTGTACAGTATATGACTATATACATGATAATAAAATTAATTAAGGGTTGGGAAAAGTTCGTTCGTTGATCGCGCGAATCGCACTTTCATTTTGTAAAAAGCACACAGGATTATTTGAGGACCGGCAACAGCTGGGCATATCTGTGAACTATATTTGTAGCCTAATCTTATTGGTCTAAAGTTACAACTACATTACTAATCGTGTAAATCATTGGGTACAGAATTTATTTAAATTGCACTATAATTTCGGATTGAAACTGAAAAATTTGTGCCACGGGAAGTTGTTCAAAGTTCCAGGCTCGATCGGCCTTTCTACAACCGGTTTCCATTTGTTCTCAAACTCCGTTAACTGGTCTGCAACATTGCAAATTTTTTTTTTAAATAACAGTAAAAATTGTTATCTCGAGCAGTGAAGAATCTTTCGTCAGAGCTTGCCTTGATCGATGTTTATCAGATCTTCGGTAGTTGTTTCGACGCCGTTCTTGTCTCTTCGCGTTTTTACGGTATGCGTTTTATCGCCAATTTTCCGTGTCACCGTCGTCTCCGTATTGCCCTCGCTGTCGGTTACCGTCTCCCTCTGCTCCACCGTTCCGTCCGGTCGACGTATCACTTGGCTCGTCATAGATTTGCCAAAAGTGCTGAAGGAGAATTGACGACGAGGAGCGGATGGCTGAGCCGGTACCAGCGCCCGCGGCTCTTCCCAAACTTTTCCGAGATCGCCCGCGTTGATCCTGCAATGTTACACCCGGTCAGAGGTTTCTTGATAAGGCCAAGGAAAAAATTTTCCTTTTGGACCGGGCACTTACTTTCCGTCCAAATCAACATCCATTTTTGGGGTATCCGCCTTCCCAATCAATGGATACTCGTATCCAGGCTTCAATACATTGTTCCTCAAGTCACCCTCGGATGGTGCGCTGGGTGGGAGAATCTGCATTGAGGCATTTTCTGTGCAATAAACAAAATACTTTGAATGAGTTGGTCAACAATTTTTGAGAGAAAAACTAAAAGAACAAAGACAAATACCATCGAAAGGTGCAATGGAAGCACCGAATCCCTGACCAAATCCGTGAAAGAAATCCTTCAGCATTCCATCCATCTGCGACTCAAAATAGCGGGTGATCTCGAACGGATCGCTGAAGATGTTGAAATGTATTCCCGCCCTGGGATTCCTAAAATAGCGTGGTGCGTTCGTCCGTTAAATCAAAAGAAAATTCCAATGTTTATTACGTGACAAGTGCAATGCTGTGATAAGAAGAACCACCTGAAGTCGCCAGCTTCGTCATCGTCATCATCATCGGTCTGCCAAATCGGATTCCTGAATTTATCTGAGTACTGGCGACGGTCTTCGAATCTGAAACGTCATTTTTCAGTAGCCAATACACACAAAAAAAAAGAAAGACAAAGAAAAAAGTATAAGCTATGTTGCGAAATTCTGGTGAAAAGTGTCGTCAGATCGCATCATAGGTGCGTACGGTCGTCGAAAACAGTTTAAACAAAATCAATCCCTTTTTAAATTAATACTGCGCAATAAATTTGGTTAACAAAAATCGTTTTCTCGAACATTCCGTATGGATGACTTTACTAATTTTTAGGATGTGAAAAAAAAATTCGAATTTGTTGTTTGGTCAATTTTTTACTCACTGTTGATTCGGTGGCTCGTGGTTGTTTCGTCTACCGAACAATTTTTGGAAAAAATTTTCGAACACTGACATTTCGCGTGTCGGGCACCGTGTCTTTCACAGCTGATCGTCGAAACAAAACAATGTCAAACAAACCATTATGTCACGCGTGTGAAACGGCACTGAACGGCACTGAACGCCACTACTGAGATAGCGGTACGCAGCGAAAACTCTTGCTCCGGATTGATGGACATCGCAACAGGGTTCCGTGAAATCTCGTCAGTGCGGCGCTGCCGTCACGGGGCTCCATTGAGTTTCGCACATCGATATTCGCTCCCGGAGCAATTTTCCCGGTAAATATATTAAAGATAAAATAATCGCGATTTAACCTTTTTTCATTGTTCGAGAAGGCCGGGCGTTTACTTGGTTATTCTAATTGTATCGCTTGTTGGCGATAGTCTTTGCGCAATGGAAGGGTCCATCGAGCCGAATAACGCGGGAACCACGGTCGAGGTTATACGCGAAGAATTGCGGCATGCGGCACTCGAGGAGAGAAAGTATCACAGACAAGCAGAGCTGAATAAAAACCGCTTAGCCCTGGGAGGAATTCAAGACGGAAATCGTTCGTGGGATTCGAATCTTGTAGTCGCCAAGGCTAAAGAACTGAAAAAGAAGCCTCTGTCGATAGAAGATTACCTTGGACTGCAAAGCGCACTCATACAGGTTTGGTTATGAAATATTGTGGCGTGAAATAATTTTATTCACGCTTTTCCGTGAAATTCCATTCCGGATTCCTGTGAAGTGTTCTCGCACTAGCACTTTTGACAATCGAGAATGCACGATTTTTTCGAGTTTCCTTGAAAAAAATTGCACTAATGACAGGGTTGTAGAAAAGACAGTCCTGACTCTCATGAAGCGACAATGCCATATTTCCACACTTGTCGAGAACTTGCCATATAAATGATAATCCGTTTTTATGTTTTTTTTTCAGAACGTAGAAAATATCGATAACTTCCTCAAGGTCGATAACATATTGGCGGCGCTCGTGCGTGACCTGTCCGGTACGAATCCTGCGATCCAGCTAGTCTCAGCTAATTGTTGCTGCAATATCGCCCTGGCGGATTCCAAGGCCTGCTTGGCTCTCACAAAAACTGCTGGACCTTATCTCGTGGCTGAATTAGACACACTGAACTTCCCCTTAGTAGAAGTTTGTGCATGGACTATAGGAAATTTGTCGAGCGGAAGCGAAACAGCCTTTCAAGCTTTGTACGCCCAGGGCTGCTTGAAACGTTTGCACAGTCTGCTGAATGACTGCGAGGCCTCAGTTTTACCAGCTGTTTTGTACGCTGTTAAGCACTGTCTTTGTAGAGGACATGCTTTCATACCGTGAGTTACGGTTCTGCTGTTAAATAACTTACGCGAGAGTACATTGTTTTTAAACTATGCGCATTAATTACAGCGACACAGAGATGGTTGAACTGACAAGAACAGTAATCCATAGCGTGCATTTTAAAGAGCCTGACGCGCTTTGGCTTTTGGCACTGTTATCTTCGAGGGAAGCATGTACAGGAATTCTATGCCCAACTTTGCCCATGGTTTTTAATCACCTAAGTGCCATACTTGAGGCCGATGTACCTTGCATTGCGCAGGTAGATATTATCATTACTATTGGTACGATTTTTACTATTATTATTGTTGGTGATCTCGGATTTCGCACCCGACCACTTGGTTAATTTATCCCAATATAATGTAATTTAATATCCGTGGAATCCGAATCCTCAAATTAGTGCAAATACTTACGTATTCTTTTTCATAACGTATACAGAAAGTAGTAAATGACGGATTTATATCCTTTTTGTACCGCCTATTCTAGACGGAAAATTTCCTTTATTCACATGGAATGAACTTTTATTTCTCAGATTAGTGCAGCAATCAGGCTTTTCGGAAACACCGTCTCTGAAACGACGGGCGTTGCTGCCGATGTAATTATGCAAAATCCGAACGAAACGGTTGTAAAGCTTTTCGACAAACTACTGTCGCATCCTCAGATTGGCGTACGGAAAGAGACACTCTGGCTGATCGGTAACCTCTACTGCCATTCCCTGCCTAGAATCAGTTTGAGAACTAGAGATATCATTCCGCTGTTGCACTATTTGAAGCAGGCTGCAAGCTACTGTAGAAACTCTGCACTCGAATAGAGGTACGTTATAAAAATAAGTTTCTGTTTATTCACAATAATAAATACACGTTAATTACATAATATGCCACCGTGTTGTGCAACTAACCGGATGAAACATCACTCAGACGATATTTACCGTTCAATTTTAATGAACCGTAATACTTGCATTACCTTTTTTTCAAAACTTCAAACCCGTCGATGAAAATTTCTTGGTTGGTTCGCTGAATAATTTTTTGTCTCTCGGTACATCCTCGATGCATTCGACGTTGACAACGTTGAAATAAAATGTTCCCATGATGTTCGCAGTCGGGCTGGCAACGTTTTTGAGACAATGGTAAAACGCGTTATCGCACATGCAATGAGATCTGAAAATTGATAACAATATATCATTGCTGCTGTGATTGAAGATTTTTTTCATTGTCCAGATGTGTTCTCACTTGCTGTACAGCGAGTAATTAGTCAGATTGTAGCGAGTTCTCTGAGCACGAATCTTCACAGGACATAAGTCGTGCGTCCGGCAACATCTGAAAAATCATATCGAAAGGTTTTATATTATATTATCAAAGGAGATGAAATTTTTGAGACAGTTGGCTTATTAAATTATTCACCTATCAATATTTGCCTCGTGGCCCAGATCGTGATAGTCGTTTGCTACGTCTCCGGTTCCGCACCATTTGGTTCCTTTAAAACGCACATATACGAAATTCAAAAATCGTTTCTTTGCCCATACTTTTGTCCAACCCATCCGCATCAGCCGGTACCGAAACCGATCGAAATGTTACGATTTAAAAAAAGACGATATTATTTTAATCGGTTAGATCCCCGAAGAGATAATAGGACTGGGGCTCGAAAGATTCGCTTTCCGGTATTGTGTTGCAAAAGCAGATGCAATTTTCATACGTAAATAAGTAAATCCATAGAAACCTAGTTCGCTCTTGTCCGAGATAACAATTTCGATGAAAATAAGAAAGCCCATTTCTTAACCGACTTTGAAAATTTCACATGCCCTTAATAATATTATATCTTACCTGGCAAAATACCGTATAATAAATTCACAGCGTTAGCACCAATCTCGTTTGCTTTTTGCAGGGTACCCATGGGCGAGTCATTGCGTGCCGCGCCGTCGCGCTGCAGCTGGTCGAATTCCTCACAGCGATACATCAATCTGGTCATCTGTGGAAACGATACCTCCGTGGGACGTACGGTTTTCGACAAGTTTCTGAGGATTTCTTGTATCTCCTGTGGCTCGCTGGAATACGAATGAAGGTAGCTCTCCGATGACTATTTTCACATCGATCGTTTGGATATTATATTATTATGACCGTCGAGGTCGAGTGGAAGGAAGAGAAATAGTGACAATTCTATCACAACAAGCGTTCGATTGTTACAAAAGAATTTACGATTGCGTAGTCCCGCATGAAAGTTTCACTTGGAAATCGGAAAATGTAATAGATGTGTAAAGTAATATGGTCGTTAAATTTGTTTTCTCATTCACCCGACGCAATCCTCCGATTAAGTAAACTTTCGTGCGGCTAATAATGCATGTATATTTATTTAAAATCGCATCGTGGACTTTCACCGCGTATTAATTTTTTTCCACGACTCTTTCGTAACTTCGCGATGGTCCAGCCACGTCCGGCGTACCCGTGCAGATCAATCCGCCAAACACGTTCAACATTTTAAACACGACGCGACGATGCGGTCGGTCATTTTTTCCAAGCACTGTTTTCCTCGGATCAATCATCGTGACGTCGTAAAAAAAAAAAATCTCGCATAGCGTTCGATACTCGACACAAGGAATATCGGGATTTCTTTTCTAGAGAAATCTCTTCGCCACGAGGAAGAAATCATTGACCGACATCGCTGGGGAAACGTCGTGACTCGGGAGAGAATCAGCTACGTGAGATGCGCCTCAATGAGCCTTGGATCACAGATTGAGCCAAGAGTGTGCGATCATCGAGAGAAGGAAATTGTCCATGCCAGGTTGAATGGAAATTACAAATCTTGTCCATCCACACAATTTTTTACTGTTCGTTCGATTTAATATTTTTCATTTTTTTCATACTCACTAGCCCTCGACAATATCACAATTCTTAATCTCATTGCTCCGATTGATGTCGATGACGGCGACAGCCTGATCGTGATAGTACACAGCGCGATTTAATCCCGAGGAGAACACTTGAGAGCTCGGCGCGATTCCGTGAAGTCCCTTGTAATTGTTCCTCGCCAGTAGCGGTTGCTGGGAACTCGTGGTGAAGATCGCTCCGAGAATCAGCAGCACCGCCTCGGTGGAGCACATGTCTTCAACGACTGACCGATAAGTTCGAGGAGATAGGACGACTAAGCGCCGGAACGCCGCTGTACTCTTGGTTCTACTCCTACTCCAAAACCAACCTCGCTCAACAACTCCGCGCGGTCAACACCGAGTCCATCACACCGGTGCATTTCTGCCCGGAGCTCGTTTCATCGTGGATGTATGATGGTCGTTTTTCTGTTCGATACGAACAGCCATCGGATTACCGTGACGATGCAGCGACAAGTGAAAGTTCGTATTATACATTTTTTTTTAATTTAATTTTTTTTTGTCTCATTCGAGCAGATCGTGGAAGAGATAATACGAGCTTCGTTCGACAGATTCGCTTTCCGCTTACACTTGGTGTGTTTCACCTTGAGCGTAACGAACGGCTGAACAGCGATTCACCGCCAACATTTATATATACCGCGATCGTGCTCCGAACGTATAATTACGGATAGACGATTATCGGACTAGTATGGAGACGATATAAAAAATAACTGTAAAGAGTGAAGCCGAATGTAAATGTGGACAGGCTTGTCTGTTCACCGAGGGTCCATAAATATTAGACTCGTCGATCGATTTTTTTTTACGATAAACAAATAATTGCATACGCAGTCAGAGTTCCACGAGTATCGCGTCAGATTTACCTGTGGCGTTACCTAGCCGAGCAGATCGACTGACGGGGGTTCACTTTTACGCTGGTAGGGGGGGACTACGAAAGTAGGACAATGCGCTGCGGGTAGGAAGAAAAAATAAGTCGGCCGAACGATTACGGGTAGAGCAGAGAGCATTTTACAAGCGAGACGAAACATGTTCGGAGGATGATCCGATGAATGTGCAACGCGCATGCTAATTGTGAGACTCTTTATGAAAACATTGTTTTCTTTGCTGTGCCAGTCTATCTTAGAACACGCTAACGAATCAGTTACTCTCGCATCGACGATGTAACTGTATTCGTCTTACTATTCATGCTCAATATTTTGCAGCGTAATCGAACCTTTATCCTCCGGAATTTTTAATAAACTTTTTTTCCACGTCGAAGTAAAAAAATATATCTACATATATTATATAACTTACAGGAGTTGAAAATAGATGAATTATAAAAATAGTCAGCTCAAAACCGTATTCCAGGTGAATATTCGTCACGTGTAGTTTTCCGCGAGAAGAATTGGAATGGTAGCCTCCAGAATTTTCATTGATCGTATTTGGTTTGTATTGATGTTACAAAATACATATCACAGATATCGCCGTACACAATTAGTGAGATATAAAAATAGTAAGCTCGAAACTCTTATTCCAGATGAATATTCGAAACTTGCAATCTGTCATTACATCATTGAACGTTCAAGTTCCGAAATTTCCATTTATTACATTTGGTCCGCACTGAAGTTTAAAAAAATATATATGTTACATATAAACGTGGAAAAAAATACGTAATTTACAAAAATGTTTAGTTCGAACCTCTACACCAGATAAATATTCGTCACTCTGAAACGTTCGTTACATGATGGAAAGTTCGCTTTAAGAAATTTTCATTGATCATATTTGATCCGTACGGAAGATAAGAAAAAATATTTATCACAGATATACGTAAAAAAAAAAAAGGTGACATATAAAAATGATAAGTACGAGCCTCAGCTCTAGATAAATATTCGTCATTGGTGTGAAGACGATTGTCACAACGAATTTACTCGTTAGTTTAGTCTGCCCAAAGAATCTTATGGGTGATTCGGTTTTAGGGGTTGTTGACCTTGGGAGGAGTTTTGCTTGCTCGTAGGATTGAGGGGATATTGTGGTGTCACGCGATTGGTGCTCAAGGTGATGCTTATCGGCGTTGCGTTTAAGAGCTGGAGCCTCACGGGGCACTGCCGGAAGCCTGCGAATAAGCAAATTTTTAATATTTATTATTATTATTATTATAAGTTTTTTTTTTAAATTTCCAACATTATTATCGAAAGCCGGTACCAGCGTGATGGGGACCAGAGCAGTGACAGCATATCGGGCTGTTTCTAGGCCTCGGACAAAATTCAACGCTGTGAGGTTCTCCGCATCTTACGCAACGGGGCAAGTGACGACAATTCGCCGCAACGTGCCAGAAGCCCTGACAACGGTAGCACTGGAGGACCCCGTCGCCTTGCTGAACGTTCGACGGCTCGACGATATTGGAACCACCGATTATCGCACCTGGCGGAGAGACTTGATTGGGAGTACCGTTTCCGCCATTACCGCCTCGCCACCAGCGCTCGGGAACGGCGCTGAATCTGGCGGCGCCGAAAAAGTCCAAGCCCTGCCTCAGTACGAACTCGTAGTGACTAGCGTCGAGGATCTAGTTATAACAATAATAGTAACAATGGAAATCAATGGTAATCAGTACATAATACTTTGCCAAATAATTTTCGAAAAACAATATCGCTTACAATTAATATACAATCCATATTTCAGCATATATGAGGTATTCCATCCGATTTTTAAAAACTCGTGCTCCTTAAAAAAAGTTCTAACTTCACCGCAACTCATGATTATTTTGAAGGCATTTTTGTTAGTTTTTTTCCAGAATTTTTGAATCCAAAAAAAATACATCATTCTTTGGTCGGGTTTTTGACCGATCAAAATCAGATGGAATTTCTTATATAGTCCGTGTGAGATATATGATTATTTATATTCCATGTATTATCATGTGTGATTATATATCCATATATAATCATACATGATTATGTATGTTCCGTATGCGAATGTACGATAATTTTCTACCAGGACACGATAATGATAAAGTAGACACACCTCGACCCGAACATACTGTCGCAATCTTTCGATGCTACCGGTAGCTATGTCCTGCTTGGCGAAAGCGGAACTCAGATCTTGAAGAGGAATCGCCCAAGGCACGTCCCGCAAAAGTACAGCCTGACGATACCGCGAATCCCGGGCGGAAAAACGTGCCACCTGCGGTGCAACGTGAAATTTACTCGCCAATAGGATCTTTCAATGGTGGAAATAGACCAACTACGCTAAGAGTAAGTTAGGTTATGTTCAAAACCTAGTGCATCGTTTGGTTGCGCGAGGATAATGAGCGACATACTTGCACGGGTCCCTCGAAAACACGAGCGAGATCGCCGCGCTGCAAGAGTTTCTCCGCATCGGATTCTCGGGCAAAGGCTGCTATTAAGCCACACGACGTTTCCGACACGTGCCAGCCGGCCGAGGGATCCGCCGCGCGTATCGCCTCTTCCAAACTTGAGCTCGACAAACCGCTGCCCCGATTACATTGACCGTGATTGCTCGCTCGCGATATGTACAGGGAACACGTAAGCTCTTCATCTGC
The DNA here is from genome assembly GCA_963978505.1 of Listrodromus nycthemerus. Classification (NCBI taxonomy): domain Eukaryota; kingdom Metazoa; phylum Arthropoda; class Insecta; order Hymenoptera; family Ichneumonidae; genus Listrodromus; species Listrodromus nycthemerus. The sequence goes on from OZ021683.1 coordinate 3,241,672, forward strand.
ACCACGTGCAGCCGCGGTATCGTCGCAACGATTGCTCGAACATTCGATGTCCCTCAGGTAGCTCGTGCATTTTGAGTTATTGGGCTCCTCCGATCGCTGTCCGTTATTCGGCTCGCCCTCCATCCTACGCAGGGCTGCCACCTTCGATCCCCTGACAAATTAATCGTACGGTCTGTATGATTTGCAATCTAATCCGTACACGCCTTAGGACAGATTAATTTTTTTGTCCATCGGATTAACATCGTGTTGGTGAAAAGAAACTCCATGAACGCGCGTAAAATTGCAGACAAAAGTGTCGCGATATTGTGGACCTATGATTAATGGTTCTTTTTATAGCCGAACTGAAGAGCGAAATGGCACGGCTTTAGCGAGCTAAAAAAAATGTCGACACGACTTGTCATTCGGGCATTCGTGGCTGTTTGACATTTTCACGCTAAATCTTATGCAGCCGTGTTTTAGGAGGCTTCTGTTGCGCGTTCGCAGACCAATCGCGATTGGGATGGAGTTTTCGATTTACCTTAGTCGATTCTTGCAATCTCGTTTGTCCTCTGAGCAAAATACCACGCCGGGCCGGGGTTAGACATGGCTCAAAGCTGACGCCATTCATTGGCCTCTTATTTCGCAGTCGCAACAATGCTATTCGTTATCTTATGTTTTGTAGAAGACCTACACACCGAACATTCTAATTAGCGTTGCGTCATTGGCGATTCATTTTCGCGTTATCGATGTACATGCATCTAATTGAACACTCGGACATAAATTTGCATAGAAATTATATGGTGATATTACTCGACGAGGCTCACCATTTTTTGTAACATTTCTCATCGAAATATTCCTTAAGGAAAACAAAACGCTAAAAAGACCGTCGCATTTGCAGCCATTGACAACAATTTTCGGTCCGATCAGTTCGATCAGAAGAGAGCATTAGTATGGAAGTAAATTACCGGTCAACTGACCGAGGCCACCGACGGCCATCGACGTTTTATCCATGGCAATTTTATTGTGGGTTGGTATTATCAAGCTCACTATTTTTTCAAGATTGCTTCAAGAAAGTTTTTCAAAGATCCTTTTGAGAAAAATATTTCTTTGGGAATTTTTTCAGTATTGTACGATGACTTGGCTCACATGATTTAATTTAAGATTTTTTTTTAGATTTTTTTAATAAACATATTTTCTAGATCAGAATACAAATTTCAAGAACTTAGGGAACCTTCTTACTTTTCTTTTTAAAAAGTATTTTCGGTTTGATATAAATATACTCTGCTGTGAGATCTTAACAAAAACAGTCATGCGCATGCGCAAGTCACATGACAATAAAAAAATTCCATCAAATCGAAAACGCTTTTGACAATTCACATTCGATACTGTAAGTACAAGCATCAATTCTTAGAATCCTCAAAATCCAAAGAACGTCGAAGTTTCGTACCAACCGCGCATCTACTGGTCTCGATCTACTGTTCGAACCTTTTTCAGACCGACTAGCGCCATCTGACGGAGCCACGTGCGACTGCCTCGACCATTCGATCTTTCATTCGTACTTATCTTCGCGAGCAAGTTGAAAATACCAACAAAGCGCAACGAAAAATATTCTCGTTGTTTGTGGTTGGCAACGGGCGTTCGTGAAAACAGAGCTCAGCCAATCGTAACAACGACCAAATAACGCTGTGCTGTTTTGTATTGAGTTTCAGGACACTGCCAGTTATGACGGCACAGTGATATACAGCGCCTCCGCGAGCGCTGAGAGTGAAGACGGGCTCATAGTCTTCCTCGTTGTGTTTTTTCTTTCTCCGAAAAATTACAATAACAAAACGGCTCTCGTCGTTAGTTTTTAACGGAGTCGATGTCCGACGCACAGCAGTGAAACTGCATTATCTCATCGGAAGCCGGAGAGGGAGAGACAGAGGGATCGAACAGTCCGTTAGTAACCAAGAGATACCGAAAGTAGAGTCCGCGGAGTGTCGCACCGATCGCGAAAATCGGTGTACGCAAACACACACACACACACGTGCGCGAACGGCGTATGTACGGCTTTACGGATAATAAAGCCAGTACACATTCATCGAGGAGTGCGTGCGCGAAAGAAAGAAGAGTGGGAGTACGAGAGAGGGGCAACGAGCTCCGGACGGGGAGTAGAGGAGAGAGAGACAGTGCGGAGAAGCCAGCGGAGAGTTTAACACACGTACGTGTGCAACGATGAGGAAGGTGCGACGCGCCCCGGCTTGTTGACTGCATCGGAAGTCTCCGGCGGTACGTCGTGCTTCTAACCGACGGAACGATTCGGTATCCCTCGGCCGAGGCGGGTAGTTTGTGACAAAACTAAACGTTAAACGCTCGCAGTCGGGCGAGTATATTATATATATTCGCTTTCGAACGACGCTCTCGCGCGGACGGAAGGACGGAAAGTCTCTCGGGCCAGTGGACAGCCGAGACGATTCACCCGTGCGCTTTTATTTTCCGTTTCTTTATCGTTTTCCATCGTCAATTTTTCTCCCCGTGTCGCCGTCAATTCTCGTGCAGTGTGTGTGGGTGCGCGCGCGCGCGCGCGTGTTTGTGTGTGTGTGTCGCCATGTGCCGCCGCTCCGCGTGTGGCTCGTTGCGGTTGTCCATTCAGTAGCGGCAGCAGCAGCACCATCAGCAGCAGCACTAAGGAGCATAGTAGTGCGGTCTCCGAGGATATTATCTTCAGTGGCCCTCGCGCAGGGACACCGTCAGCCGAGGATTGAGAGACACGCACGGGAGTCTCTGTTTTTTTTTAACGAACGAAAATAAGAGAAGAAAAAACGAAAAAGGGGGGCGGGGGGGTGGGGGATAAAAAAAATAAAGCGGCAGTGCTGCACGGAGAGAGGCGTGCGTGTGTCGCGAAGCCGACGGCCGCCGCTGCACCGAGAATTCGTGTGTATGCGCGCGTGTTGTGTGTGTGCGTGTGTGCGTGCGTGTGTGCTTCACTACCACCATTGGACGCGAGAGACCTCGACCTTCCGGGTGTAACCGGGTGTGTCCGTGAAAGAACGGGCCTGCAGTTCCGCAATACATTATTCCAACGGTCGCCCCCCCCCCCTCTCCGTCTCCCCACGCCGCGCTGCCTTTAACTTCTAATCAAATATCGTTGCTCTATCGACTCGTCGTCGAAGCCGATTTGTTTCTACGATATTAGGGAAATTAATCGCTCCATTGGTTATTTAGTGCGAGGGTTGTGTGTGTGTGTGTTTTTTTTTTTTTTTCTGGACGTAACTATCGGTGCACGATAGTGCGTGCGGGACGACGAGAGTTCGGCCGAGACGTTCGGCCACCGAACGGCCGTTAGTGGGAGCGAGCGAGACAGCGCCGGAGCGCGAGTGGCGTATCAAGATGGCGCATAATTTGGCACCGAGCGTCAACTGCTCGCTCGACGACATCGACTTGAACGCCCTTAAGGTACATTAGCTCTAAGGGATAAGCGTCTCTGTCGGCTTTTAACATGCGCGCGAGACTTTTTTTTTATATATTTTTTTGGGTATTCTTTTTTTTTTCTTTTTTTTTTTTTTGAAAAAGAATTCGCACGAGCTCGGCGGACGACACAGTGCACGTCCCGGCAGGATTCTCAACCGTTTTCGCGCGACCGAGAGCGATGACGATTGCGACAGAGACGTGCTTCCTTTTTGGTTATCGAATTTGATATCTTATCGCGGCGTTAATTAGAGCATTTTACTCTCGTTATCGGTAATCTGTGCGCGCCTGCAACGCGGACGCATCGAACGTCCGACGTTTTATTTTATGTTTGTTTTTTTGTAATTCTTAACGACCGCAGGGCTGCGCCTATCTACAGGGATTTTTTTTTCTCGCTGTACGTTGCAACGCAGTGTCCGCGATAAAGAAAACCTTGTAAAAAATAGTTGGTCAGGGAATTTCAAAATTAATATGAAAAAATTAAGTCGCCGAAACTTTTATAAATACATTTTTTTTTAATTCAAAAGAAAGCCTCAGAAAATAAATTGGGAATATAATTTAAAAAATACACACAAACAATTAAGAAATAATCCAATAATTCGGAATTTTCATTGGCTTAATTAATCTGTAAATTCCAGCCGTTAGAAATTACCGTCGGGAAAAGTGAGGTTATTTTTTGTCTTCGACCATTTTGTTGACCGTTAACGATGTAACTCGTAAATCAGTTCGAGCCTTCGGACATTCAAAATGTCCGCGATAAAGAAAACCTTGTAAAAAAAGTTGGTCAGGGAATTTCAAAATTAATATGAAAAATTTAAGTCGCCGAAACTTCTATAAATAAATTTTTTTTAATTCAAAAGAAAGCCTCAGAAAATAAATTGGGAATATAATTTAAAAAATACACACAAACAATTAAGAAATAATCCAATAATTCGGAATTTTCATTGGCATAATTAATTTTTAAATTCCAGCCGTTAGAAATTACCGTCGGGAAAAGTGAGGTTATTTTTTGTCTTCGACCATTTTGTTGACCGTTAACGATGTAACTCGTACATTAGTTCGAGCCTTCGGACATTCAAAATGTCCGCCGGGACGACGATAAACACCTTAATTGGTCCAGCCTTACTTATTAGTTGTTCCGAATCGTTTTTAATAACTCAATAATTCTCGACGGTTCTACAGGTCGTTTCATAACCGATTGCCATGAAACTTTTGTAAATTCCATAATCGTCCACCGTTTCGCTTCCGTGTGTAAATCGAAGCGTAACGAAGTACAACGCCACGAGTCAACATTTGTCCCGGTCTATCCATTCCTCCCGATCTGTCCTCGTCAAACCGTTCAGTATTAATACCGGATAAATATTTTACCGTGGCGCGTCGTGTTTGCGCCGGAAAGTTTGACAATCTCTTCGGCACGGGTTTCTGTCTTTCGGGCGAGCCTGTTCCGCCTGTTTATGTTCATCTGGCCGTTAAAGCTGTCCAATGTAGCACCGATTACCTGTTACTCATGAGCGCGCCTCGCCGGCAACGAATCGTCGACACCCACTCATATATATATATATATATATACATAGAAATTTTCTATTTTATTTTATAATAGATATTTATATACATTTTTAATTCCAATTAACGTTGTTCATAAGCATAGTTCGTCTCGGCAATAATGATGGAAAATTTGGTATATATATATATATATATATAGAGAGAGAGAAAGAGATTTAATATTTTATTTTTCTATTCTATTTTGTAATAGATATTTATATACATTTTTAATTCCTATTAACGTTGTTCGTCAGCATAGTTTGTCTCGGCAATTATGCTGGAAAATTTGTTTTGTATATATATATGTATATTGCAGAATTTTCATTTTTTAATTATTTTTTTTTTTTTTGGGCGGATGAATATTGAAGAGAAATGTTTCGTAGCCGTGAAGCCGATAGGGAGCGACGAAATAATAATTGTCGCATATGCATAAATACACCGACACGCGGTCGATCCACCCGGGCGCGTGTCAACGCTCTGCCCCCCCCCCCCCCCCATACTAACCCAACGAGTCTACATTTATTCGTCATATATACATATATGGATATGTATTTATATATGAATATATAATTTTAATATATATATATATACATATATATATATACACACATACACACAAATAGTATATTTTCGTGTGTTTAGGGTTTATTACTGTTTCCATTTCGTTTGGAATACATCGAGTGATTTTATTTTATTTTTATTTATTTAAAAAAAATTTAATACGCGTAAAATTGTCTGGGTTAGGTGAGACGCTGTATTGTTTATGTTAATTCTTTTGTTTGTTGTGATTTCAGGATCCTGCTGGAATTTTCGAGCTCATCGAGGTCGTCGGCAATGGAACGTACGGTCAAGTTTACAAGGTGAGTTCCCGACCAATCTCAATACACACGCAATAACGAACGTGTCATGAGGGAGGATTGAGAAAAAAATAAAGCTTATCGTACGACACACGAGACGATTGTACGCACTATTATAATTCATTGATTATTCCGTGAGTGAAATCGATGCCGGTTATCGCGCAGCTGTGTAAGCACGCTCTAGCGCTTACATATATATATATATGTATGCATATATATATATATATATTCATATATATATATATATATATATATATATATATATATATATAGCTGAATAATATAAAAGTTGCCGCCGTGTCGATAATGGGGGGTATTTTCATTGTACAGAGACGAAGGTCTCTTTTTACGATGTTGACCTTTTTCTTCTTATCGTATTGGAAAAAAGGTTAGCTTTGTTGTACATGATTCGATTATTTTGCGATTTTTTAAACCCACTCAGTCCCCCGTTTAACCCTTTCATGCACACATTTTTCAGATCACAGTTTTTTCAAAAGAAATGGTGCATTATAAGTTTTTGGGGTCGCTGATCACGAATCTGCTATCAGAATTACGAAATTCGATCATCTAAAATGGCGGATCCAACATGGCGGACTTAATTTGCTAAATTGACTCCGATTTTGATCAAAATTGGTATGCATTGGTTTTCGGGGTCGCTGATTTCAAATATGATATTAGATCATCGAAAAACAAAATGGCGGATCCAACATGGCGAACTTAATTTGCTAAATTGACTCCGATTTTGATCCAAATTAGTATGCATTTGTTTTTAGGGTCGCTGATTTCAAATATGATATTAGATCATCGAAAAACAAAATGGCGGATCCAACATGGCGGACTGAATTTGCTAAATTAACTCCAATTTTGATCAAAATTGGTATGCATTGGTTTTTGGGGTCGCTGATTTCAAATATGATATTAGATCATCGAAAAACAAAATGGCGGATCCAACATGGCGGACTTGATTCGTTATTTTGACTCTGACTTAGATAAAAATTGGTGTACATGGGTTTTTGTGGTGGCTGATTTCGAATCTAACATCAGAAGGACATAAATGAAGATTGCGGACATGACATTTGCTATCTGAAATTTTGACAACCAAAGACATCAGATTCATAATCAGCGAACTCAAAAACCCATACATACCAATTCTTAGGATTAGTAGAGTGAATTTGAGAAATTATGACAGCCATATTGAATCCGCCATTCTAAATTTATGTAATCTAATATCGTATGCAAAATCAGTGACCCAAAAAACCTGCGTATATCAATTTTTACCAAAATCGAAGTCAATCCAACAAATTCACTCCGCCATATTGGATCCGCCATTTTGAATTTCAATGAATAAATATTATATTTGAAATCAGCGACCCTGAAAAACTACGCATACCAATTTTCATTGAAATTGGAGTCAATTTAACGAATTAAGTCCGCCATATTGAATCCGCCATTTTGAATTTCGTCAATCTGATGCGAGATTCAAAATCAGCGCCCCCAAAAACCTATATGTATGAATTCTCTATTGAATGCAATCATAAGTTTCGTCAATAATGAATTTTTTCTCGAAAAAGGGTACTTTTTTTGCATTTGTTTATTTATATTAACAAATTTGCGAATTTTTTAGAGCATTAGAGTACAATTTCGGGTTTATTAATATTATATCATCATGAATTTGTAGAAAGTTCACGAAAATAAATGAATGTCTACTTGAAACGTAAAAAAAAAAACGGCGGCGCAGGTGGGACGCTGAGCGTCCCACCGTGCCGCAAAGGGTTAAATCCCAATTATTTGAAATTTTTTGAGACCCGTATAAACTTCTATTTAGGTTCTGATTGTTTATGAATAATTGGAGCTTAAATGGAGGCTTAAAGAAGTCCCAAAAAATTTCTTCCCTATCTAGAATTTAATATGTATACATACAGGGTTAATTTGACCGACTAGAGGCCGCTCAAAAAATTTAGAATATTTACAATTGCTTCCAAATTATGAATATAAAAGAAAATAGATATAGATGTAAAATAGCCCACGCCCCCCTTGTAAATAAATTGAATATTTAGAATTGGGACAAATTGTAAATATTCAATTTATTTACAAAGGGGTCGGCTATTTTATTACTATATTTATTTTGTAATAGATATTTGTATACATTTTTTTTTTTCAATTAACATTTTTCAACAACATAATTTTCCTGGGTAATAATGGTGAGGGAAAATTCGTTGGTTTTTTAAATTCCACATGAAATTACCAATATTCAATTTATTTACAAAGGGGTGGGCTATTTTATATCTATATATATTTTGTAATAGATATTTGTATACTTTTTTTTTCAATTAACATTGTTCACCAGCATAATTTCCCCAGGTAATAATGGTGGGGGAAAATTCGTTGATTTTTTTAAATTCCACGTGTAATTATCTATATTCAATTTATTTACAAAGGGGTGGGCTATTTTATATATTAATTTTGTAATAGATATTTATATATATATTTTTTTCCAATTAACATTGTTCACCAGCATAATTCTCCCAGGTTATAATGGTGCGGGAAAATTCGTTGATTTTTTTAAATTCCACGTGAAATTACCTATATTCAATTTATTTACAAAGGGCCGGGCTATTTTATATCTATATTATGTAATAGATATTTATATACATTTTTTAAAAATTAACATTGTTCACCAGCATAATTCCCCAGGTTATAATGGTGCGGGAAAATTCGTTGATTTTTTTAAATTCCACATGAAATTACCTATATTCAATTTATTTACAAAGCGGTAGGCTATTTTATATCTATATTATGTAATAGATATTTATATACATTTTTTTTTTAATCAACATTGTTCACCAGCATAATTCCCCAGGTTATAACGGTGCGGGAAAATCTGTTAATTTTATTAAATTCCACATGAAATTATCTAGTTAGTATCGCGTCCATCGCACCGGTCAGATGAGAGCCGGTAGCCGGTAAATGTCTCCGTGTTGTACTCGGTAGCCGCGCGACGAGCATGTAGGCGTTCTCACTCGTCGATCCTCGTTCGCCAGGCGCAATTTACACTTTGCCCGTTCGGATCGCTCGTGCACCGCGTCTCGGCTACACGGCCGTTGCTGAAACTCGTTGCGCGCGTTCGGCAGACACGCGGGACGAACGGGCACGAGCGGGGTGACCGAAGGAAAGCACAGGCCAGGTTGAAGCAGGTCGTGGAAGAATTTTCTTGCGACAGCCGAGGCGTTACGCGCGAGCGCCACGTCTACGGCCGGTACCGTGGCACAGATTTTTGCGCGGACACACCGGCAATCGAAACGCGGCACGCGTTCATAGAATTTCACCGACGGCGATTAAACCAGATTTTTATTTCGAATTTTCACTTCGGAACTTTGCGCGACGATTTTGAGTCGGCGAGAAAAATTGTGAGATATTGGAGATTTTTTTATGTTTTTTTTTACGCATTATTTTTGGTAGTTCGGTGAGAGTAGAGTCGATGGAAAAGTCGAGGCGGACGAGTAATTTGATCGAGAGCGTTGAGGAAAGGTGACAATTGTGTTTTTGAGTTTGGCTGCAAAAGATTTGCTTTGTCGAGCGCCAGAATTTTTTTGTGGTAGTCGGGTGGAGTAGCGCGAATTAAAAAAAAAAAATTTTCGACAATGTTCAAAATTTTCGAATTTTCGAAAATTCAATGGAAATCGATTATTTAAAAAAAAAAAAAATAATCAGGCTCAGCAGTGAAAACTTATTTTTCCACGCAAAAAATCTTCAAACTAACGTAAAATTTATCCGACTAAAAGATATCAATTAAAAAAAAGTTTTCACTTATTCTCATCTGCGGCTCTGAATCGACAGAAGAAAAAGTACGAATTTACAAAATGCCTTTGAGTTCCACGAACGACAACATTGAATTTATTAATTTTTTTTTTTTGAATTCAATTATTAAAAAAAAAAAAAAAAAAATAATTATCCGTTCATAGTCGATCGAAAGCGAAGCGTCGTCGGAGCTCGCAGCGAAGTATCAGACAACGTAGCTTGAAGGAAAAAACCTTGGCATGTGGCGGGACTCCCACGCGACTCCACGAACGCGCACGTCGTCCTGCATCTTTGTATCTCTCTCTCTTTGCTCGGCTCGTTCTTTGGCTTCGTCCGACAACGAGAATCCAGCTTGTTTCTTCGTTTACGTTTTTCACATTCACTCGCTCCGTCTCGCTTTCCATCTCCGTGGGTGAGGGGAAAGGGGATTCCCTTTACTCCCCCCCCCCCCCCCCCCGGTGTTTCTTTCGTTCCTCGGTATTTACACCAAGGTTTCGTTTGTGCGAGGCGATACGCAATTACTAATGGCTCGGTCGTGCGTCAGGTGAATCGACCGGTGTGAATTAAAGGAAAAAAAAAAAATTCGCAATAGTCAAGCGACGAGTAGGAAAAAAAAAGGTGAATTTTCTTGGCGAGAACGTTTTTAGTGTTTTAGGTGATGCTTGAATTGGCAACGGAAGCGTTGAGGACATAAAATAAATTTAATGCACGGGAAATAATGTTATGAAGCAATCAATAATTAAAAATATTTATGTATATATATATATATATATTTTTTTTTTACGTACGTTCGGATTTTTCGGCTCGGTCATGCGTCAGGTGAATCGACCGGTGTGAATTAAAGAAAAAAAAAAAAAAATCGCAATAGTCAAGCGACGAGTAGGAAAAAAAAAAGGTGAATTTTTTTGGCGAGAACGTTTTTAGTGTTTTAGGTGATGCTTGAATTGGCAACGGGAGCGTTGAGGACATAGAATAAATTCAATGCACGGGAAATAATGTTATGAAACAGTCAATAATTTTAAAGAAAAAAAAAAAAATATATATATATATATTTTTTTTTCTTTCCGTACGTTCGATTTTTTTTATTAATCGCAAAAAAAATTTTCTCGACGAATAAGCTTCGTCACTCGTGGGTCGAAAGTTTCGTTCGATCGCCTTTCACGTCCCCTTCGCGTTTCTTCCACTCTTCAGTATTAACACCAATTACTGATGAATCGGTCAGGTGACTCAACCGGTGTGAATTAAAGAAAAAAAAAAATCGCAATAGCCAAGCGACGAGCAGGAAAAAAAGGTGAATTTTCTCGTAGAGCCCCATTTTTATATTTTTCAGTTATCGCGTACATCGAAATGGCAACAGAAACGTTGTGAAAAAAAAATCGAACGTACAGAACGTAACCTTAGCACATCCAATTTTTTGCTTATTAAAAAAAAAAATGCCTACCTAAATATTTTAATTTATGTGCAAACTTTAAAAAAATATTTTCTCACCCTCGGAGCCTGATTAACATTTTTCTTTGTAATTCAGCAACGACCGAGGAAACTGGAGTAAACAAAAAAATATATAAATATAGAGTGAAAAAAAAAAAAAACAACATTGAAAGTCGCTGATGCGGGGCTCGAATGCGTACGCTCGCGTGCATCGGTCGCGATTTTCTCTCGCCACGGATCGCGTACTTTAACGTGCGGCCGCCAACTTTATGAAACCTTCCATCTCGTTCTATTTCCGTATTTTGCGAGAGGGGCGATTATTTGCGAGCTCGCCCGCTGCACCCGAGATGTGCCAACGCTCAACTGTATGAACAGTGTATACACACTCGCACAAACGCACTCTCGCTGCCGACAATTATTTGCTGAACATCTGCAAAACAGTAAAAAAAATTAAAAAATTAAAAAATTAAAAATTAAATTAAATTAAAATTAAATTTTCGATCGACAAAACTGTTAATGAGTTACAGACGAATTAATTTCATAATTTTTACAAACAGATTCATATGTATATATATATATATATATATATATTTTGTATATGATTTCCCCACGTTTCGGACCATTCTGAACCAAAACAGCTCAGTCAGAAAGTAAAAGTAAAAATAATCTAAAAATAAAAAAATGTTATCAAAGAATTTATTATTAAAAAAAAAAAATATATATATATATATTTACATAAACACTCGTTTAACGAACACGTCCTCATGAGCGATGATCCTTCGCCAAGCGAAGAACATACAAAGCAAAAATGTTCGAAGGAAAAAAAAAATTCTTTATTTATTTTCCAAGGAATTAAAAAAATTCTGCTCCTTGAAATTTACAATTTCACCACAGTCGTTAACAGACAAAAAATTACGAAAAATTATCAATCGATCAATCTCTAAAAACAACAAAAACAATATATATCTTAACGTGCATTCGAGGTGAAATATTTCGATAAGTCACCAAAAAAATTTCCCCCACCAATAGCCTCGTCAGTCTCGCGCCGAAAGTATCGTTAGTGAAGCTCGAGGTTCGACCGCTTCGACCCTCACAATCGGCCCGACGTATCAAGCGTCCGAGTGCAAACGACCGCTCGTTGGAAGAAGTTTAACGGACGAATATCCAGGAAGACTTCCGGCTCTCGCCGCGAACGATCTATCGTGAGCGGCATTAGCCGGCGGATTAACGGATCCGACGAAACCCCCGATGAAAGTCCTAAGCCGCTTCCCTACGCGATGCCGTGTGAATAAATCCGTGGCCGGTGCGTTTGACTCGCAGGCAGAATAGCAACGAACCACGTGATCAGAGCCGGCCGATTGTCCGACGGATGCGATGAACCACGGATAAATGCCTTTAATTTTTATCACTCGAGGTCGATAGCTTCTTCTCATACTGCTGCGGTTAAAAAACCCGTGACTAACGCAGATACACTCGACGATAATCCACGGCACACGTGGTCGGTTAAACGTGTAGGGAAAGACCGAACGGCAAAGCACAATGTGACGCGTTTACAAACCCGTTGCCGGCTGAGATAAACGAAAAGGTGAATTACGGTAGGCCCCTGCCTAGGATAAGTAAACTCTCAACTCGCATATTCTCCATCTGGAGAAAAAAAAAAAAATATTCTAGGTACCCGAGAGGCGAAGGAAAAAAAAATATAAGAAATAATACGTCCGAGAAAAAAAAAGTCTCGCCTGACTGCCTTGCAGTATATACATATATATTTGTGTGTATATATATATTGTACAACGGAGAGAAACGAACGAGTCGGTGATTCACCTTGAAAAAATTTTTCCTCACGAGGTCGTCCTTGAGCCGGGCAAGGCGGTCTTCGGGCCTCGTCTCTCTACGTGGCTTACTGTGGACGAATGTACGCTCGTGGCCGTGTGCGGAATACAACGCGTCGGAGAAAGAGAAGCGTACGCGAGGGGGTTCGCTTGGAAGTCTCATCGCCGACGCGTTCGATGTAGAAGCAAAGAGAATAGAACTGCGGCAGAGAGCGAACGGTCCCTGAGGCGTCGTACGTGTGTGTGTGTGCGTGTGTGTGTGTGTGTGTGTGTGTGTGTGTGTGTGTGTGTGTGTGTGTGTGTGTGTGTTGGGCGAGGAGGTCGAGCGAGTCTCGGGCGGTGGGCAGGGCGCACCGGAAGAGCGAGCTAGGGGCGGAGCTTCGAGGAAAGGAGAACTCGTGCGTTCGCCCGTTTGTGTATGGTAAACGTGGCCCAAGCGCGAGAGCGAAGAGCGCCCGAGCAGACACGGCGTCTCGAAGGGACGGAGAAAATAATTGAAGAGGTCGCCGACGCGAGAATGAAACTCCCGGTATGCTTCGCGCTGGGTAAACCGCCGTTCGGTATCTCTGTATCGTGTGAGTGTGGACAATGGTGACGCGTTCGTTCTCCGGAGAGAGAGAGAGAGAGAGAGAGAGAGAGAAAGGGTACACGCGCAGTCGAGTGGCGCTGCGGGCAGCCGGCTGGAGGGGGAAACCGATGATGGCGCTAGAGAAGGACGAATCCGGACGGGCTGTGCGGTTAATCATAATAAATAGCTTGGCCTACGTTATTTTATTTTCTTGAATATTCTCGTGAGAGTCGAAGACGGTAGTTCTCGGTGTCGAAGCTTACGAATGAAAGTACTTTGCTCGACGGATTCTCTTTTTTATATATATATATATATATATATAGAGATGGACGTTTGGGAAGAGCGGGAAGATAGCAGATTTGTTGGGCGGTTAGAGAGGGAAGTTTATCCGCTATAGTCTTCGGGCTTGCCCGCTATCGGAGACGTCGAAAGTCAGTGAATTTACGACGCTACCGTGATTTATGGAAGGGCAAGTGGAAGTCCCGGATGATTGGAACTATCTTTCAACGATAATAGGCCGAAATAAGAGGAAAAGAAAGAAGCGCAAGGAGGAAAACTTTTTAGAGAAACTTTGCAGTATAAATGGCGTTACAGTGGAAGCCTTTCGACCGGGTCGCCGGGAGGGGGAATAGGGGAAGGAGCGCTAGTAGTGGGAGAGCCACCGGAAAAATTCAACGACGAAACGTTATTTCTCTTTCTGCGGGAAGTTTGATACGCGAGCCAACGTTTCGCGGCTATTAGAGAGTTTCATTCTCCACATACTATTTTAGTTTTCGGACGAGTTTAATGTATTTCCCCTCGTACACAGGAAGCTTCGACGGTTGCCGTTTCACGGCAAACTTTCCGTCACCGCACTTATCAAACTTTTGTGTGCCAGGGGCGAAACGATAAACGCTTTTCCCGTCGCGCGTTTCAACCGCCCGTTGACTTTTCTCTCTCGCTCGATCCGGCCGTTGTTGCGCTCGGCTCTTCGGTGCGTGCACGAGTTTGCTTCAGTTTAACGGCGAGTCGCGCGCACACACACATACACACGTATATATAACAGTAAGCATGGAGGAGAATGACGAGGGCAGAGGAGAGAGGATGCGATGCGGAGGCGGGCGGCTTGCCGCAGCATACTCGCCATCGTCGTGGGATCGCGAGACCGCGAGGGCTGGTGGGTTTGGAGAAGGGGGGGGGGGGACAGAAGGCCGATGACACTGTCCTGATGCGAGCCGAAGCTGCTGTTCGCCGCGGGGGAGGAAGAGGAGCGCGGGAGAAATAACGAGCGCTCGCGCTCACTAAAATATAGCTTGAAAAAAAAAAAAAAAATTTATCAATTCGTTTTGAACTTTGTCAGTTTGTAGATTTTTTTTTTTTTTTTTTTTTCCAATAATTTTTTGATGGATTTAGGAACAACGGAATGAAAGCGGAATGAGGTGTTTTTTTTTTCTTTGGATTGTCAAACTTTCGAATGCCGAGTCGAAACGTTCCGATGAGTATATTCTTTATTTTTATTATCAACAAACATAACATTCTTTATTCATTTATATAAAAATAATAATAACAAATAAATAATAGAATTGAAATGTAGCTAAGATTTTTCGGAGATTTATAGGAAATACTATCCAGTCGAAAAATGACTTTTTTTTCTTAAATACACGACGATTGTCCACGGTATTTTTTAAAAATATCTTGTAATTCTTATTATTCGATTTGTCGACATTGATTAGGATTGCAGTCGCTCACGGACGAATTCGACGCACCTCATTGGACGACTTTGCGAAATAATTGTCAACATGGAAATTAAACGTGGATAAAATAATTCTCCCTTTCATCAATTTTCTCGTTTAGACACTGGCGGGTTCGTCCGTGGAAGGAGGAACGTTTGCCAAGCAGCGTTGGCGCGCAAGTCCGAGGGAGATAGAGCGAGATATCGGGCGGCCCTCGAGGCTTCGAAAAACGAAAGACCATTTCCGCCAATGTCACGTTCATTCGACGTTTCATCGTTTCAACTGCTTCTGCAAGACCTCTCTCTCTCTCTCTCTCTCTCTCTCTCTCTCTCTCTCTCTCTCTCTCTCTCTCTCTCTCTCTCTCTCTCTCTCTCTCTCTCTCTCTCTCTCTCTCTCTCTCTCTCTCTCTCTCTCTCTCTCTCTCTCTCTCTCTCCTTTATCAGCATAACGGGCTGTTTATGTATTATTTCTGTACGTACGTATAAGCTGCCGTGTCGACGTTGAGTTCCCGTGAATGGAAACCGATATCACGTCTGCCATTACGTATCCCCCCCCCCCCAGCTCTGTCTATAAACTCCAACAGACTCTGTGATTTTCACAGTTCTTTCTCTTCGGCTCGTCTTTTTTTTTATTCTCTTCCCTCGTCTCGTCGGATAAAAGAAAAAAAGAAATTTATATAGATATAATAACAACGATGATTATGATGATGATGATGGTGATGATGGTGATGATGATAATAATAATGAAAAAAAAAAAGCTAAAATATTACAAGTGTAGATTATAGGAAAAGTCTCTTGTGTCGGTTCTTTATTATTATTATTATTATTATTATTATTATTATTATTATTATTATTATTATTATTATTGCATAATAATAACGATGATAAAACAGAGGTCCACAAAAGAGAGATTTCCTATCTTCTGAAGTTATTATATTTTAGGGTTTTTTTTTTTCCAATGTTTCGCAAAAACTTTTGTCGAGAGCCGAAAAGTTTTTTTCGTTATCAATGTTTTTTTTTATTTGTTTGATAAATGACGTATTATATATTCTGTGATGGATTCGTTCTCATTTAATGTAGATTCTTTGTCTCGTCTCAATTAGTACAACAAGTGATTTGCCTTGGCGAGCTGTGCGGTTCTGAATTATCGCGTGTGTCGCGCGTATTCGCGATTCATGATTGGCTCGGAGACTCGCCGAAGCGACGGGTACCTCGCGTAACACACCGAACGTCCCAGAATTCATTCGACTCGCGTCACTACCGTTTGTAGAGAAAAAAAAAAAAAAAAATTCGAATGAAATTGAAGCGTCACCGGCGGCTTCGTTAATTCCCGTCGGACGCCTCGTCTCTATTCAAGTACAGATAAACTCCTATTTGAGAGTGTGGGCTTCGCCGTTTGCCGACGCTCTCTTTCTCTCCGGCGCGCGTCACGCTCCCGTTTTGCCCGTGCGCACGCTCGCAACTACAGTGGAAGCCCGTTTATCCGAGATAAGCCGGAGTTACCGCCAGTCGAATAAATGAAATCTCGGATAAAAGGAACGAAATACTCGATTCGAACTTGCACTGCGATTATGAATTTTTTTTATTACACTGCTTCATACATAAATTAATTTAATCCGTTAATTCGGTTATTTTTTAAGGATATATATATATATATATATATATTTTTTTTTTTAGTGGTTTGTGACTTTCAGGAAAAAATTGGTAAACGACCGAAAACGACTGAAATGTTGAGCTCGTGTGTGTTGGGATGGTTTATACCAACGAGATTTAACGAACATAAATTAACGATATTATTGAAATGAGAAAATTCATTTGGGAGATTTTAATGTCCTGTTGATAAAAATAAATGGTTACAATTGTAGATGAGAATAAAGAAGAGTAGACTTTCCGTGATATTTCGGCTTGATCGAAGCTCGGATAAGCGAGATTCTACTGAACAGCGTCGACGATGGAACGATGAGAGGTTTTTGGTGCATCGGCGCGTGTGTGCGGGCTCGCCTCGACGATTATGAGACTCGAGAACTCGATCTATTGGTGCGCATGAACAGAATAAATATATATATTAGGGTGGGTAAAAAAAATCTTTTATTTTTTTTATTACAAGTGACATGGAAAAATGGGTTGCTAGACACCTTAAAAAAATTCTCACCAAGCATGACCTCTTAATTTTAATAGGAAGATCCTCCGCATCGCAGTTTTGGATTTTTTTCTCAGTCCAATAGAAAAAATCCATACCTCATCATTTATCGATTCAAACAGAAAAATGTTTCGAGAGAATTTTTTCGGAAATTCAATGCTCTACAATTAAGGTATCTTATATTTTTTCCGTAAACCTCAACCATTTGAGAGATGTTAAGGATTTAATTTTGATTATTTCAAGACAAATTTAATTTTTATTTATGAATTTTATAACTAGACAATAAATGACTTTTACATAATGCGCAATACAAATTTTTGTTGGAAATTAACTGCTCTATCAAAATGGTTTCTTAAAGTTAAAATTTGTCGAATATCTCATAAAAATCTTTTAAAATCCGTACACATGAAAGTTTAATGATGAATATCTTTTGAACGGTTAATCTCATCGCCAAAACATAAGAAACCATTTTTATAGAGCAGTAAATTTCCAACAAAAATTTGTACTGCGCATTTTGTGAAAGTCATTTATTGTCGAGTTATAAAATTCATAAATAAAAATGAAATTTGTCTTGAAATAATCAAAATTAAATCCTTAATATCTTTCAAATGGTGAGGTTTAATTTTTTTTTAGCATCTCGGATAGGCAAATATTTAACGCTTGCGTGCTCGTCTAATTTTTTAATTTATTTGTTTTTATGGGAATTCTCGCAACGGCCTCGAGGCATTTAATTTTGTGACCTCGATGCAAAATGCTTTGCAACAGTGCGTAGAAGTTCGCGGATCGTTAGAAAGAGTTCTCTGACTCATGCGACAATTATGAAACAGAAGTTATTTGCCATTTTTTTTTTGTCGATAAACGTACGTGAACATGTATCTATTTTTTAATAGTCTCAAACTCGGCCGAGGAACGTTCGTAATCGAGCATTACTCCGACTATTTCGTGCTCGCTCGAGCAAAACGATGGTCGAAAAATCGTTAACCCATTTATTTACGAGCAAGCAGTTAAGCGTTAGAAGTTCGCTATTGGGCGCGAGAATTCTCTCGCAGTCGCGTGAGAGGGAAGAACTGTCCGGGCGAGCACAGTGAACGTTTTGATTAAAAATAAAAATAGTCAATAATTTCTCACACTGAATATCGATGACTCTTCGGCAGTTTTTTTTTTTGCGAACCAAAACGTTTAAGAATTTTCTGATACCGATCAAAGGCCTTTGGTATTAAATTCCATAGAAATCTATCACAGTCAGATTTTGTCGAATTTCGGGGGGTTTTTTTTTTTTTTAATTATTAAAAACGTTCTAATCATAGCAAACATGGAGGTGTCGAGTTGAAATTCAATTTTTTATTCATTCAAAAAATGTTTTCTTAATTTTTTCATTTTTTGAATTTTTTATCAATTCAAAACATTTTTTATTAATTTTTTTATTTTTTGAATTTTTTATTGATTCAAACATTTTTTTTACAAAAACTTCCTTTCACTTACTCTGTAAGAAATTAAAAAAAAAAATTGTAAATGACATTTCGCATTGGATATCAATGACTCGTCGCCCCACTCTCGTCCGTTTCGTCCCCTTCGACGTTCAAACGCGAGACAAAGCCGTTTCGGTGACTTACTTGAAACTCAAGCGAAAGAATCTTGTAAGACTTTTTCTCTCGTCTCACAGGTGACAAACGCTCTTCGCTCTTCCCCTTTGGCACTTTTACTCGTCGTCGAGACGTCCAGCGAAACGAGGAAGCGCCGACTGCACTCGCCTCTCTGTATTTTACAAAAAAAAAAAAAAAAAAAAGACAATAATAATAATAATGAAAAATGTGTGAAATCCGGTAGAGTCTCCCGCAAAAACGCGCACAGTCGACTGTGCGTCGGGTCCGTCTCGTTTGAATAAAAAGAAAACGGGGGGGGGGGGGGGGGGGGGAAAAATTCTAAAAAAAAGGGGGGAAAAAAATGTAAAGTAGAATGGTCGCTGTCGGTCTGAGCGTGGATGTGTCGGTTGTATAAAGCCGGTTGAAAAACCAGCCCACACTTTGTCTCGTTGTCTCTGGCGAAGAGAGACAAATGGAGCCGCTCGAAATACAGTCCTCTCCCTCTCTGTACATATCTACATACATATGGGGCATTTCGCGTCAAATCGACAGCTCACGGTCCTCAGTTAAATAAAATTTATGCCTTTTTTTTATTTTTTAATCTTCCCCATTTTTTTTGCCATCAGTGAATTTCTTTGTTCGTCGACAATTATAAAAAAAAAGGAGTTTTTAAAAATTTGAAAAAATTTATACTGATTCTGTGATTCGAAATTTGATTTCTAAACACCAACCGATAATGGGATGTTTTAATAATGTTTGGTGTGACTGCTCAACTATGTACACAGCTTGATTATTTTCTCATTAAGGAAATTATATATAACAACATGTAGTTAATTTTTTTTTTAATTTGCATAATTACTAAGCTTTTCTTTTCACCCTTTTTTTCCCTATTTTCTTGCTCAACGACCACATTTTCGAGCATTTTTCGCTTGGGATCACAACAATTTTTCAAATTATATTGTTTCATGATACCAATTATTTGCGTGTCTTCTGGTATTTTTCAAAATTGCGGAAAAATTGAAATCCACTTGAAAAAGTTATGAACGCTTGCTAAAACAGTTTTAATTGCAAGGTGAAACAAACTAACAAAAAATCCAAAAATATAGTAAACATTGAGATCCGATTATTGCCTGGTCCTGAGAAATCATATTAAAGTTCCCAAAGTCAGTGTGACAATTTTCAGATTTTTTGAGTTTTTTTTTTTTGGTCGGTAGCGAAATTTTACAAAAAAAATGCATAATTTTTTTTTTTTCACGATTTGACGTGGAAATGCCCATACATGTATCTGTTTCTCTGTGCATAACCGCGGTGAATACTTACTCTACTCCGAGGGTGCAACCGTACTTTGGTGCGCTCGGTCGTCGATGGTTGTTTCTCGGGGCGACCGAAGTGCCTCGGGACTTGGCCGAATCTCGCTTCTCTTTGGAACGGTGCATCAACGAATCGACGTTACCTATCGCACACATTCACCTCCGCAGATCTTTCAACACGCTCTCGTATCCCATACGCATGTGAAAATAAAAAAGCCTTTGGCGGGATATTTTTTTTTTAATTTTTTTTTAATTTTTTTTTTTTAAGCGAGTTTACCACGGCTTTCGTTGCACGAAAATCTCTTTGAGCATCGACGGCGAAACTGAAAATACTCTCTCTCTCTCTCACCGTTCATTTTTTTGTTGGTTTTTTTATTCGCACTCCGGTGACTGGGGCTTTGTTCGAAAAAATGTGAGATTACAGAAAAAAAAAAAATGTAAAACAGGAATAAAAAGTACGGGAGTTTTAAAGTACGCGAGAAATGTGGGCTTAAGAAACCCGGGAATTGGGCCAGCCGGAATTTCACAGGACAAGGATCTGTTACGGAGTCTCTTTACATTGAAAAAAAAAAAAGATTCTATATAAAACTTTTGATAAAAAAAAATAGAATTTCCAACAAAATATGATTTATGATTAAAGTTCAAATTTTTGCTTTAAATAAAACATTCCACCATTCCAACGCTGAGTAAAAAAGATAACCCTACAAGCAGTCACAGTCCAAATCCGTAAATCCAGCAAGAAGGCGAAAAAAAAAAAATTAAGTTTCACCGATTCAAGAAAAAAAGATTCATAATAATAAAAAAAATTACCAATAGCAGCAGCTTTTTTCCCCCCACAAAAACAATCTCTCAATCCCACCCATTGAAACACTTTATCATTCCAAAGCTTCGTTTATAAAAAAAATCAGCACAAAAAATCACCACATTAATAATACAAATACAGCCCGAATCTCCAAACAGAGAAGGCAAAAAAAAAAAATTAAGTTTCACCGATCCAAGAAAAAAAGATTCATAATAATAAAAAAAATTACCAATAGCAGCAGCTTTTTTCCCCCCACAAAAACAATCTCCTAATCCCACCCATTGAAACACTTTATCATTCCGAAGCTTCGTTTATAAAAAAAATCAGCACAAAAAATCACCACAATAATAATACAAATACAACCCGAATCTCCAAACAGAAAAGGCGAAAGAAAAAAAAAATTAAGTTTCACCGATCCAACAAAAAAAGATTCATAATAATAAAAAAAATTACCAATAGCAGCAGCTTTTTTCCCCCCACAAAAACAATCTCCTAATCCCACCCATTGAAACACTTTATCATTCCAAAGCTTCGTTTATAAAAAAAATCAGCACAAAAAATCACCACAATAATAATACAAATACAACCCGACTCTCCAAACAGAGAAGGCGAAAAAAAAAAAAAAGAATAAACAAAAAAAAAATTTCGACATCGACCGAAAGAAGTGAGACACCGGCACTGTATTGTTTTGCGCCGATTGTGGAACGTCGGGCATGCCGAGTATGGCGAGGGTTACCGCTCGAGGGGGCGCAGAGAGAAGGCAGCGAGCGAGGCGACCGGCTACATTTCGTTATCGATTCCACGCCTCGCGAAGTGGCCACATACCTGTCATGCCTGTGTGCCCTCGATCGTCGAGAGGTACACGGCTATCCTCGACGCAAAGAGAGAGAGAGAGAGACACAGGGGGAGAGAGCCGGGAGAGCCACGGACGGGCCTCGTTCCGACGGCGAAAAATTTTTACGATTTTCTGCGAGAGCCGCATTGGAATTTTTCAAAGCGCCCGCTCGATTATATTGGCGATTCCGCGAGCCAAAACTAACGACGGTCATATCGGTTCCGCATACAAACACCGCCACTCGCCGGCGAATTATCGACGAAACACCGTAATATCGCCGTACAAATAGCAGATTTTATCGATCACGTCATACCTTTTATCTCTCATTTGAAATACAAATAAAAAATTATTTTTTATTTTTCACCTTTCCGGCACGGAACGGATCGGTTTAACGGGGACGAATTTGCATTCGCCACTCGAATTGTCCGTCTTGCGACGGCGATAGCTTTATAAATTTCGAGGTGGCGTTCTCAGACGTGACGAATTAAAAAAAAAAAAAAAAAAAATAAAATAAAAAAATAAATAAAGAAAAATACTCAACGATAATTCACGCCTGTTTTTAGTCGGGATTTGTCAGCGTTGCCGGAATCCGAAGATAAATGTTTTATTATTTTCACGGATCACAGCCGTCGCTGCAACATGCTGTAGTCGACGGGGTTAGCGCTTGTATTTTCCTACGCTCTTGGGCCACTGACGTATCGCAGCCTACGGAGGCTGCCTTTGCGTCCGTTATTTTTAATTCAACGTTCCAGTTAACGCACGACTAAGCGGCTCTGCCTTGCGGTGCAGCAGCGAGCCCGGATTGTGAGTAAGAATGAGCTGGGAAAGAATCCAGCCGATCTGTGTATAGAAAAGACTCATATAAACACACACACACACATATATATATATATATATATTAGAAAGAAGGCTCTACGTGGCTGCATTCTATGGACTGCGCCGTCGATGCGAATATAAACGCGTCCGCAAAGCTATCTTTTCTAAAGTATATATATATATATATATATATATATGTTGGGGCGTTTCTAAAAAAAAAAAAAAAACAATTTTTTTTTTCTCGGAACCAAGCTCAAAAATTTCGTTTAGATGCCAAAGTAGGCCTCTGAAAATATGAGGCTTTAATATTAATATGAAGAATGTGCGCTACGCAAATTTAACTTCTTTTTATGTGCTTTGAGAAAAATGTTTGTAAAAAAATTAAATAAATAGTGTGTGATTCGAGGATTCACCTAAGCAATGCGTTTGTTGTTTCAGGGTCGCCACACCAAGACCGGTCAGCTGGCGGCCATCAAGGTCATGGACGTTACGGAGGTAAGTTGTTGTTGGTTTTTTTTTTTTTTTTTTTTTTTCGCTCACGGAAATAATCGGGACGACTGGCTCGTTGCCGGACGCCGAGCGAATAAAAGTTTCAGCGGATAAAGGAACGAGCCTTTGTTCTTTGAATTCTCGTTTAGAAAAGGAATTTTTGAAACTGTAGGTTTAGCATTTGGGGATGAGATATCGTGATCTGGATTTTCATTGTTGCGAAACAATCGTCGAGAAATAATATCGCACAGTGGGAATTTGCCTTTGGGAATGACGGAAAAAAAAAAACTTGTTCGGTAATTGTCGATTAATTAATTTGGCAATTGTACGAGTGCAATTTTCGATGACGATTCGCGGCAAATTTCGAAGGAACACACGCGGACAATTATGCGGAAACGATACGCGGTAAATCGAAAATATGAGGCATAAAATATTCGAACGTATAAATAATTTTTATCGTGACGAAAAAAAAAATGTCAAGAAAATACTGTTCAAAAAAAAATATACATATTTCTAGAAAAAAAAAAGCCAATAGACAAACAGACATTTGCGAACAATTCTGCATATCTTCAGATAAAAAAAATAACCAAATCTAGTCAAAATCGCGCCGTCGTCTTTTTAATTGCCAAAAAAAAAAAATTTCCATCAAATGCAGATTTTTTGATTCTCTTCGCCACAGAAAAATCGTCTGAAAGAAAAATTGTGCAATGAGTGTTTACAAAAAAAAAAAAAAAAAAAAAAAAAAACCCCAATAACATACAAATGACAATGGAATGGATTCGTAAATTCGATAAACGCACGGTAGTTTCCTAACGCGATAAAAAAAAAAAAAACTCCGTTGATTCGCACGAAATTCCGAGATACGAGTCGTATCGCTTGGTCAACGATCGATTATATTTCTTCGTTCTCCCCCTCTGCCTTCGCCCTCGGCAAATAAGAGACTGAGAGCGAGAGTTAAGAGTTAAGAGCAACGTACGTGGAGGAGTACACGTTGGCTTTTTTTTTGTTGTTGACGTTTAATTTAATCTGTTGGAAGGGTGCCAGGGCAGAAAATATGTCTGATAGCCGTACGCCAATGGAATCGAGACAATCCTATCGCTTCTACTGACTCATGCAAAAACACTTACACACTTAAATTTTCATCCGTATTTTTTCCATACGACGATCTGTCTTTGTGTGAATTCCGCACTGTTATTCATTCCTCAATATATATATATATATATATATTAGGGTGGGTAAAAAAAATCGTTTATTTTTTTTATTACAAGACACACGGAAAAATGGGTTGCTAGACACCTTAAAAAAATGCTCACCAAGCATGAGCTCTTAATTTTAATAGGAAAAAAGGTATCTACCGCTCTCACTCTCGCGTCTCCGCTACTTCCCCCGTTCATTCCTTTTTCTCTTGTAGCGCGCTCCTGATTGGCTACCGTTTTTAATTAATAACTAATTTTCTATGGCCCAAAAAAATTTTTGACTCACGAACTTTCGATTCAGAATTTTTTTCTCTATCAACCCTAACAGTTTCTTCTACGACTTCTAAGACACCCTGTATATATATACATATATAGGGGAGAGGGAAAAATTCTAGGAAATTGTGAATGACTCCGCGATGCGAAATATGTTTTATCTTTCCGTTGTACAGAACGATATGTTTAAACTACGAGAGAGTCTCTGGGCGTTTGTTCCAACAGTGTTGCTATGTAATGCAGTTAGATTTCTGTTCCTGTTTCGTTTATTCACGTCCCACGTGTGTCAGCATGTTCGTACTTCAGATAAGAGGTTTGGACAGCTGGAATCGTATTTTTTCGTTATACTGCAAAATCCGGCTCCGGAGCTCGCTTTTGTTCGCTTTTGTTCGACCCGCGTGATTCGCAACCGAGTGAACGTTCCAGTTTTCTATCTTGGAGGCTTCTCCGACGAGGTGTTCGCCGAACGTTTTTTCTCGAGTTTCTCACAGCTGTCGATTCTGCGGCAGAAACCATTGGGACTCTCCACGGTAGTCGAATGAGTTGTAATTTGTATTATTTTTTTTTTTTTTTTTTTTTTTTTTTTAAAGTCCTTTGTAGAAAGTTTTTTGCATGATGAATTGGGGTCGATTGCGATTTGCATCGCGACGTTGTTTTATTTGTGAGGAAAATTATTGTTTTTTCTTTTTTTTTTTTTCTCTTTGCGATCCAGAATTTTTTGGGCGGATTTTAATGTACGGTTTGTTGTTCTTCTCGAAGGGTTCTCTGCGATTTGAGAAACGTACATATTTCATAATATTTTTCAGTTGAAAAAAAGTGATCGTCCATTTTTATCGTGGAATTATATCGAATTCCTTTAAAAAAAAAACCGAGAGACTTTAACTAATTAAAAACTAATTTCGATACGTACACTTTTACGTCATGTTATATTATACAGAAGCGGATCAATGAGACGAAACTTTATTTCCGTGAACGGTATTTATAATGAAAAAAAGTACCGCGTTAAAATAGAGCAAAAAAAATTATCCTTAAAACTAAAAAAAAAACACAAACTTTACAATTAATTATTTATTCGAAATTTCCATTCATGATAGTTCTCAAGAAAAAAACTTTGAGCAAACTCTGAAAAAAAATAAGATCCGAAAAAAAAAAATAAAAAAACAATTGCCCATCCAGTCCGGTTCCAGAATTCTCAAATTTTCTTGACGCATACTGGCCGAGTAATAAAATTCTCGATTCTATTGTTCCAAATTGCGACAAAGGAGCTCGCCGGAATATCCACGAGAACTCGCCGAAAGGTTCCTGACACGATGATCTCATATTGTCCGTTCGCCACGGTGGTCTTTATCCGTGAGGTTTCTTCGTCGAAACTGCGGCCGAGATACGCGCAACGAAGTTTTGCGCTGCAGCCGTGCATCAGTCTGTCTCATTGTTGCCGACCTCGCGGAAACTCTTAGTTCCCGTTTGAGATTCTCCTCCTACTGTTCTCCACGTACGACGTGCGATGCACGTACAACGTTCCCGACTGACTTTGCTCGCCGCAACTTTATGAGTTTCAGGTTCACTTTGCGAAGGGATTAGACAGCTAATCCTATCAGCCGGTGCAGCAGTTGGCTCATGGTTGCTCAGACAGGCGTTAGAAGGCCACGAGCGGTGAACCGGATAGTGAGAAATTCAACGAACACGAGAACATAATTTCCGGCCCCCAAGACGCTTCTCTCCTCTTCTTTTTCTCACAAACGACACTCGAATACATATGAAAATATATTGTTGCGACTGAGCGACTAAAAATATTTATCAGAATTTTTCGCGATATGGAAGGTGTCGTGGATTTTAAAAAATATTCACAAAACAGTAGATGATTCTAAAAAGATCCGTTACCGACTGATTCGCGAATAATTCCTGATATACATTATATAATAATTTATATAATCTCCTATTTCAAATTCTCTTTAAACGTCAACGATTTTTTTTTTAATTTTTACTGGAATTTATTAATATATAAATTAAAAAAAATTATTTGACGATGCGCGAAATTTTCAAGTTTGTCAATTGACAAGAATTGATCGTAGAAATTAGCTCGAGTCTTTTAATCAAGTCTCTCCTCGTCATTTTCTCACAAACGACACTCGAATACATATGAAAATATATTATTGCGACTGAGCGACTAAAAATATTGTTCGCGGTACTATTAATTGCAATCGCCACTGTCTTTAGTACGATTTATCAGCATTTTTCGCGATATGGAAGGTGTCGTGGATTTTAAAAAATATTCACAAAACAGTAGACAATTCCAAAAAAATTCGTTGCCGACTGATTCGCGAATAATTCCTCATATATATTATTAATAATTTATATAATCTCCTATTTCAAATTCTCTTTAAACGTCAACGATATTTTTTTTATTTTTACTGGAATTTATTCATACATAAATTTTTAAAAATTATTTGACGATTCGCGAAATTTTAAAGTTTGTCAATTGACAAGAATTGATCGTAGAAATTAGCTCGAGTCTTTTAATGACCCTTTTGTTAATATATTTACAGATATATATATATATATATATATATATATATATATATATAAAACTCTTCTCAATGATAATGTTTTACGTGGTTAAGGGAAATTGGTACATTGGTATTTGTCGTGATAGAAACGACTGTTAAGACTTGTGACTGCAGTGATACGAAGACTATTAACTCACGGGTCACGGTATCCTCGTACAGACTGTCGATTCTACCAGCGTTGCGGTGACTCGTCGTTTTCCCTCGTAACAATAGGCTGGTAGCAGTGTTGTACAAACGAGGAGCAAACGTGAGCGTATCGAGCCGACGACCACGAGCTTTTATTGTCTTCAATGTCTGGCCTGTGCTCGGCAGTTACTTAAACCCAGCCGACTGTAATAACTGTACGATGATTTATCATCTATCTTCCTACAGTAGAAAATTAACTACATAGACCAAAAGAAAAAAAAAAAAAGTATAGATTAAGACTACCGAAAGGTCTCAGAGACCAGTTAAGAAAGTGCAGTTTTGTTGAATTCTCAAATTTTTATATTCAAAAGCAAAGAAATTTAATTACCGAAGAAGAGGTGAAATTTTTGGCAGGATTTTTGGCAAACGAAGAACAAATTTATTTACGTGGAAAAAATGTATTTTTTATGAGCGAGATGAGTTCAGACTCAAAGTACTCTGACACTGAATTCATGAAACATTTTTGTTTTTTTTTTTTCGAGTTAGGTTTATTATCGAGAAAGTAAAAAATTGTAGAATATTGTAATAAGCGTTTCGTTTGTTTGAGGATATTTTTGGTCGAAAGTATTTTCGAGGGAAAATGTAATTGGGTGGAAAAGTTATTTCGTGGTACACACGATGGTATGAGGGTTGTTCATTGTAGTTCTCGGAGAGCAATCTCTGTTCGGTGGATCGAACTGTGCTCTTCATTCGTTCGGATCCGTAATCCGATTTCCATTGTCGAATTTCTGGAGGGTGCAGCGAGGCGTCGAGCAGGCGTCAGATTTGTGCCGGTGCATGTGGGTTCGAGGGTCCATGGAATCCCATCGATCGAGATGGCGAACCATTGTAGCAGGATAACGAAAAGGTCGAACAAAAATGGAGTGTATTGTCGTTAGGATTTAACCGAGAGAAATTCAACTGTCCGAGAAAGGATCGACGAAAAACTTGGCGATCGCTTCAAAAATCTTCGACTCGTCCGACTTCTAGAAATTGTGGAAAAAAGTTCTCGACATTTTTTTGTTTTTTTGGAACATTATTTTATGAGAATTATATAAAATTTTAATTAATATATCTATTGGTAATATCGTGGATTAAAAATTAAACACAATCACACTGAGAGAAAGAATAGAATTTTTTACTATATGGAATAAATTCCAGGGATAAATTCTGTATAAATTGTTTCTACTGGAAGAGTTATCGAGACAGCCTACAAATCTGAGTCAGGGGGAAAGCATTGATAGGGTGAGATGATTTTAACGAGTTGGGAGAGCGAAATGGTTTAAACTATTCTGTGAATTACCGTGCGGGTTTGCCCGGCAGGAATTCAGCTATCCACGGAACGATCGATGAGTCATTCGGTGATTATTCGGAAATTCTTCGACGACTCGTCGCATCGTTGGGCATTGAAAAAAAAAAAAAAAATTCTGGAAAAATATTCACGACTCCGAAGATTTACTCATTTATTTCTTTCATAATAAACGGGCAAAACTCGATATTTGAAATACTTAAATATTTCTCTGATATTTAAATTTTCATGTTTGAATGGAAATTATGGCAAAGTTTCCAATGTTAAAAAAATATTCAATGTCCGACTGAAAAAAATTGACATGAAAATAATGAGAAATCTCGAATGTGAATAAAATTTAATGTCAAGAATTTAAAAAATGATTCGCGACCTATTTGAAAAAAAATACTCAAGCCAAGTATTTATGAATTTATGTTAACTACAAAAAGTATTTTCTATTTTGAGTACATGCAGTATTAATTATTTTCAGTATTTTATAATTCCACTATTTTTCAGTGTTTTGTCCAACTCCAATAAAAAATATTATCAGACTAACAAGGATATAACTTGAAATAAAAATTAAAGATGGTAACTCGAGAGATTCCAATCTCGAGGTAAAACCCCGAAGAGTCGTCGAGACTCTGCGAATCTGAGTCAGCGACGTCCCCGACGTGCGATAATTGTATTAAGTCGGGATTCGAAGAGGTCGAAAAAAAAATTCTGCCAAGTCCAAAGATTTATCCGGGGGGGAAACTCAGCTGTTCATTGGTTCATTCATGAGTCATTCGTTCATCGTTTGAGAATCCCTCGACTCGTCGTCGTATCGCTGGTGAATGGAATTTATTTTATTTTTTTCTGGAAACGGAAACGCCAAGCGCGTGAAAATTGCGACCCGAGAGATTCGAGTCTCGAGAAAAGACGTCGAGGAGTTATCGAGATTGTGCGAATCGGCGTCATGGAAGATAGCATCGATACCGTAACCGCCGGTTGCGTAGAACCGCTTCTCGCATCGCCATTATCGTCACGTTCTCCTCCCGCTCTCGCGTGCAACGCCCGAGAGCTAATCTAAACTCTACTTACCTACTTAACGGACGATACGCAACGTGTTTCGCGATCCCAGCGAGCCAAGAGACGAACGAGTTTCTCATTCCTACTTGCGTTCGATGGGAGGCGAGAAGAAATAAATAAAATAAATTGCCACGAGATTTACGGTCCCGTGTGTCGACAAAACTTTTCATTCGGATCATCTCTGTAACGTTTCTTCATTCCTTGGTCTTGAAACAATTGGCTTGTTGAACGAGCGGAGAGAATCTTCCGTAAAGCAAATTCGGATCATTTAAATATCAAGCTGATGGGCTTAAAATTTTTTGCAAAAATTCAGGGGGACAAAGTTAATGGCCCAGTTTTTTTTTTGAAGCTGAGTTTAGAGCCTAACTGAAGCGAGTATTATTTTATTATTTTTGGGCGTTTATAAAAATAATAAAATTGAAATATACACACTGTTGTAAATGGCCTGATCAGTGACCTACTATTTTGTATAATTCAAAACGTTAGCACTTGTCCATTACATGAAAGAGATCGGTTCGAGAAAAAATTAATCAAGTAAATTGCTACGTGATTTTTTGGTCCCGAGCCCCGTTTAAATTTTTCATTTGGATTATCTTTGTACCGTTTCTTCACCGCAGCAAAATAAATAAAATAAAATAAAAAAACTTTCCACCTATCGTTTACATAAGATAAGCTACTTTATATTTCCTGTGGATCGAAAATTGCTCCAGTGTTTTCCGGTCCCACGCCGCGAGCACATTTTTTCTTATCTTTGTACCGATTTCTTTGTTCTTCACGGAGAAAGGAATTTAATAATAATTTCGTACAATTTCTACGCATCCGTTACATCGATCCACCTGGCTGACTGACCCTGGCTGAATCCCCACGGAGCCGAGCGACGAACAAGTTTCTCGTCCCTACCTGTATACGATGAGAGAAGAAAAAAAAAATAAGCAAATAAATTACCACGTGATTTCCGCTCACGAGCTCTGACCACATTTTTCGTTCGGATCAACTTTGTACCGTTTCTTCACCGGGGAAAATAAATTAACTAAAATCTAATACAATTTCCATTTATCCGTTACACCGATCCACCTGGATAAATGACCCTGGCTGGTCCCTTTCCTCTCTCCACTGTGCTCCGAGTTCGAGCTCGTTGGCATTCTAAGAATAGCTATCTCGTTTCGTTGATATCTCATGCTTCCCGGTATATTATTGTGCATTAAGGCTGACGAGCAGTTTAACATCCGACGACTGACGATACGAATCGTCGTGCAATTACCACAAGTTATTCTTCAGAAAAAAAAAAAATTGACCGTACACCGACTAAGAAATATCTGCTCTGCCGATGATGATAAATTAATACAATTTTTTTTTCTAATTGCAGGACGAGGAGGAGGAAATAAAGTTAGAAATAAACGTTCTCAAAAGGGTAAGATATTCCGATTTTTTATTCGTACGATAAAGTAATTACAATCACCGAGCATCGATAGAGAATTAATCGTTGTTTTTTTTTTTTTATGTTTTTTTCTCTTTAGTATTCGAATCACAGAAACATCGCTACTTACTACGGTGCATTTGTGAAAAAATCACCGCCCGGTAAGGACGATCAGTTATGGTTGGTAATGGAGTACTGCGGCGCCGGCTCCGTCACGGACCTCGTCAAGTCGACCAAGGGACAGAGCCTCAAGGAGGAGTGGATCGCTTATATCTCGAGAGAGATCTTGAGAGGACTCAGCTACCTCCACAGCAATAAAGTTATTCACAGGGATATCAAAGGACAGAACGTTCTTCTCACGGACAATGCTGAAGTCAAACTCGGTAATCCATGGCAACGACTGAATAAAGTCTATGCATTTTTTTTAAGTACTAGAAATATCTCTTATCTTCAGTTTTTATTTTTTATATTTAAAGTCGCTTATGAAGGGTCATTCCGATGAGTGTAGAATCTGCTTTCTCATTTAAATGCAACTGTTAACTTTCTTTGAAGTATCGATTATGATCCAATAATTAATAATGCATAAAACTTTACAGTCGACTTCGGCGTCAGTGCACAGTTGGATAGGACCATAGGGAGAAGAAACACATTTATTGGTACGCCGTACTGGATGGCTCCAGAGGTAATAGCATGCGACGAGAATCCCGACGCCACTTACGACAATAGGAGCGATCTTTGGTCATTGGGAATCACAGCACTCGAGATGGCTGAGTCGCAGCCGCCTCTCTGCGATCTTCATCCCATGCGAGTGAGTACATTTACACTCGTGTAAGCCATCGAAAAATTGTACAGTCTGCAATTCTTATCGTTGCCCCTTTTTTTTTTCGTTCGCAGGCGCTGTTTTTGATTCCTCGCAACACACCACCGCGACTAAAGTCGAAAAAGTGGGCGAAGAAGTTTCACGGATTCATCGAGACGGTCCTCGTCAAGGACTATCATCAGAGGCCTTACACAGAACAGTTGTTGAAGCATCCGTTCATACGGGACCAGCCGACCGAGCGGCAAGTCAGAATACAACTGAAGGACCATATCGATCGTTGTAAAAAGCGCAAGCAGGAGAAAGGTACGGGTAAGAGAAAGATCGAAGAATTCATTCAATATCTCCCATCCCGATTTAAATTGCAAGGCTGCAATAGTGAACAAAGATTGTACTCTTTGTAACCCATTGTCGACAAACGTACATAATTTTTTATTCGATAATTATCCGGTCGTAACATCCGGCTCTGGTTTATATAAACAAAGTCATTAACAAATTCACAAACGAAAGTCACCCGAACAAAAGAGCTTGGCACTTATTTGACAAAGTTATTTTTACAAAATAAAAATCGAAGAAGTAATCGCCAGTTATTAATTTTTTTAATTTTCTTGTCGCACAGAAAGAGACGATTATCGATACAGTGGTAGCGAGAACGAGGAGGACGAGCCGGCTCTCGCGGGCGAACCATCTTCGATCGTTCAGGCACCCGGTGGGGACACGCTTCGCCGCAATTTCCAACAGATTCAGGAGGGAAGGACGTTGACGCAGGATATACCGCAGCCAGCGCAGATTCTGGGCAAGGAGAAACCGGCCGGCGGCCGACAGAGAGAAATTCCAGAGCCAGGTCCACCAGCTAGACCGGCTATTCCTCACAGACTCATAGGTGAACCGAGTATATTCGAATATTCGTCGACAGAAGCTTAGAAAATAAAGTATATTATGCTACAAGGGCATTTCTCAGTGCGATTTTTTTCTCAGAGACAATAGTGACAAGCACTATTATTTCCTAGGGAGTAACGAGCCCTATCAGTGACAATGATTTGACATTACTAAATTAAAAACAAATTTTTCACAGAACCTCAACCTCCGTCACGTCCGTTGCCGCCAACGCCTCGCGACGATCCCAGACAACCGCACAAAATTTCGACGCCACCGTCGAATCACCATCAACCGCCGAATTCGTCAGGAGCCGGTAGTGGCGGATCCGGCGGTCAGGCCGCTCCACAGAGAAACAGTCATGTCTTTAAGCCGATGGTACGTCCCTCTCCTTCCACCGTCATTTCACTCGATGTTTTACAAACTATACATTATCCACCCGAGTTACTCTCGATATCCTGATCGCGCTGCCTTGCACAAGAGAAACTCAAAACTCCAAGGCTTGTCAACGGTCGAGCGACTAGTATCGTTGTCTAGCTGACGATCCTTCGTACCGTAGAAAAATTACCGCACGTGGCAATATCTTCTTTTTTATTTTGAATTTACCTTGGCACTCACGCATATATATATATATATGTATATATATAACGCAATGAATATTTGGTCACAAAAAGGCAAAACTCACGAAAACACCCTATCGTACTATTTTCCATCTCGTACTTTCTTCATATCTGATTTTTTAATTTTACGATGGACGACACATAAGTGTGTTCACTTCGTACTACAAGCCATTATTTACACTTAATGCACGCGACATCCTTTCTCCAACTTTGGTGTTGTTATTACATTATATATGTCACGGCGTGCACGCACCAAGATTTCAAAACGATAATATCTATACGTAAAAAGAGAAAAAAAAACAGAAACTTAAAAAAAAAACGTGCCCGCCTTGCATATTTACCCACGGTAAATCTCTTCTTCCTCTCTTGCGTTCGGACGTTTGGAATGTATTTGGTTTTTGTTTTTCTTTTTCCATGTTCACACGTACTACTGTAGCTGCCGCCGAGGAGGCCGGAGGTAAGATGACACGCACACCCACCTGTCTGCAATCTCTCTTTCACTTTCTCACTGTCTTATTGTCTTTGTCAAAGTCTCTCTTCGTACCGCTCACGATGACGTTACTTCTTTTATATCCCTCTTCTATTATACAAGTGTTAGGTTAAAAAAAAAACGATTATAATGAAACTGTGTGCATGAAGTGAACGCACGAACGGACGTTGGCCAATGGGTCTATTTGTCGTTCGTCCGTGCCACACGAACCTGTCTCTATTCTATACACCAAACATACACGGCTTTGAGGGTCTTTTTGCTTACTGCATGGTTCAAACTCTCGCGAAGGGATCCGCTTCTGTCGATCAGCCATTACCATCGAAATACTTAGGTGTGCTAAATACTTTTTTTTTAAATGTAATCATTCGCATCGTGTCATTACTGGTTACGGTCCGGATCGGCTAATTAATAAACGACCGATGGGCAGTCGCTGGCCGTGTGAATAATACTGGGCAGTCATCTAAAAAAAAAACCTACCATACCATAAATTTACTTCAATGTTTGCAGGAGATATAGCGTGAGTTTATTTATATCACAAAAAAAATCTTGGAGCCTCCCAAATTGCCAATTTCTTTTTCCTGTCTCGCTGTCCTGTCTGTCTCTCTGTCAACTCTCTTTCTCGCGGCCGCGATATTTTTTTTTTCCTCGCTGTTCGCGGACGGTGGCTTCTAGCTGATCACGGAGAAGGTTACTCGTCACAGTGACTAACGGGGTTGTGCGTGTATGCGTGTGGGTGGTAGGACTTGGACATGCTGGCAGCTCAACTCAACGAGCTTGGTGTGTCACAGGGCCCAGAGGCCCCCCCGAGGCCCAACAGGCAACACAAGAGCCCCGCTCCCCCGGCTCAGTCGTCTAACGCACCGACGAACTCAACGTCCCAGCCAGGCAGTAACGAACAAAACAGCAAACCGATGCCACAATCCTCGAGTATACTCGATCAAGTAAGCGATCGTCGACGATCATCATCGGCATCCCTTTATTTTTTATTTTTTTTTGGTAATCTGTGGAAACGATGCTGGTAAACCGACCGTCATCGATGCTTGGTTTTCCTGGGTATCTAGCTTGATGTCTTGAGGGAAAAGAAGATATCGATAGAGTTATCCAGCGAGGGGTCCGACTTGCTAGATTGACTTGGTATCTTCCATCCGATTCAGAGGTCGAGTGCGATAGAAAAAGAGGAAATCAGGCATTGATCACAGGTTTATGAAAAAAAGAGAAAAAAATGTTAACATTAAATTTTTGATGTTACACGGTGTGTCCTGCAATGGATTTTGTGGCTAGGATCCATAGACGTAGATAGAAAGAGGCCAAGCGCAGCATCTCATCTCAGAAGATGAGATGGAGAGCACAGTCTCATTTTTTTTTGCATCGACTTTTAATTCATTTTGTGCGTCAGTAAAAAAGTATTGCAGGATGACATGGATAACAAAAAATCGTCTGGAAGTAACATTACATTTTGATACCACGGGGTGTATTCTCCCACTCGTAGGCATAGATAGAAACTGAATTTTCTCGCATCGCTCCACAGATTTCTTTTTTTTTTTTTTAATCCGCTGTTTTACCATCTCACCTTACATCTTTATCGCACCATTTCCGTTCATTTTCCGTCACCGTTTCAACGCGAAATCTATTCGCAGCTCTATCGTTTCGTCTTCATTCCCCCGACTTCATCTTCGAGAAAATTGGTTTTTTATGTTCGTAAAAAGAAACTTGCACGAATGACAGTACGATAGAACGAAAGCCGATGTTACAGTGTTTTTTTTTCTTCTGGTAAAAAAGTGGCTCAATTATCTGATGAAAGACAGAGACATTTTTCGTTTTGTTACATCTTCCTTGTATGCTTTCAGGCACTGTCGATCGAGAGTGACAGCGACGACGACTTCGAGGACGCAAGTGGAAACAACA
The DNA here is from genome assembly GCA_963978505.1 of Listrodromus nycthemerus. Lineage (NCBI taxonomy): Eukaryota > Metazoa > Arthropoda > Insecta > Hymenoptera > Ichneumonidae > Listrodromus > Listrodromus nycthemerus. The sequence goes on from OZ021683.1 coordinate 3,277,488, forward strand.
CGAGAAACGATGGAACTTTGCTCGCGAGCGATCCACCGAAACCTCTGTAAGTTTCTCACGCTGGATCTCATATTTTATCGTGTAAACATTTTTTAATCAACGTTCACAACGATCCGTTTTACTAATCTCGTATATTCCTCTTTCATCTTTCACTCTCATCGCAATCCACATTATGATATCGACCTGGCCAACGTCATCGCTCCCGATTCATCGCTTCGCCATCACATCACACATCCATCAATTGCGTCATCATCTCGTCGTGTCTCGAAACACGACTTGCGTGTCACTCTGTCTCTGCCTGTGTACTTTACGACGTACCAGACCCGAATTTTCTCCTTTCAGGCCATCCTCAGACTCGTCGTCGTCTTCATCGCACAACGCTCAAAATCATCACGAGGGCAAGTTTTTACTCATTCAAGGATGCATCACACATAGATTCGCAACTACAAAATGAATTCTATAAAAATGTCAGTATTTGGTGATATGACAAAAATCTGGGAATAACCACCAGTGTCTGTGATATCAAACCCTCTGATCTCGCAAATAATAATGTCGAAAGTTAAATAGTTCGTTTAACTTTCTACAATCATTAAATTAAAAAACTCATTGAATGATAAAAAAAATTTATTGAAAAAAAAATGAGGAAACATTTTATTTTACCATTTCAAATGAATTCCTTGATTTTTTAGAATTCATATGAATCTTATCAGAAGTTCTTTTTTTCACTCGTACTTTTTATAATCTGACTTTTGGCTGGGAATTAACGTGTGATGCATCTTTAGGAAAAAAGGTAAAAAATAGGGAATTAATTCATGTTTCTTTGATAAGCAGGTGGCGCACCGAACCGGCCATTACCACCTACGCCCGACGAGGAGGAATCGGGTGACCGAACCCTAGTCATGAAACGAGTGAGTACGCCCTTCGATTTAGTAGTGCAAGCGAACGATCCACGTAGCCGTTTTACCTTGTCAATCGATATTATATTAATTGGAATATCTACTGTGAAACTATATATAATATATATAAATATCGCACTGCAGTGTGTACGGTACGTGTACACCGTACGAGTAATCGTGTAATCATTGATGGTAGGCTGCGCCATTACCAGATCGACCGGTCTTTTCTTCTCAATGTTTTTTTGTATTCACCCTCGTTACGAGCCACGAATCGAGAGCAATTATTTGGAGAGACTTTTTTTCGCGAGTGATTTCGTCGACGATCGTCCGATCGTCGTCAAATCGTCGGGAACAAGCAGAAAAAAAAGTAAACCCCAGGTATTTTGCGCTCGATCGAACGTACGAAGCAAGATTTTTTTGCGGAAATTTCAATCGGTCGAATCAACGTACGACTAAAAATCGCGGGTTCGAACGCACGTCTTGCCAAAATTCGAACTTTTGCAACTTAAAAAAAATCGTCAAATTTCCAAAACTTCATTTGTCCGGAAATTCGTATCGGCGAAGGTTGCTCTTCGGGAATGGCGGTAGGCTGAAAGTTATTCCTCCAAATTGTCATTCAACTGAATTTTCATTATTATCTCGAATAAAAATTTCACCGAATTTCATTTCTCCGAATCGTTAAACTTCCAAAGATGAAATCGACGAATCGTTGTTCTTCCGAATGACGAATTTAATTAATTTGAGTGATTACTCCGACAATATTGTTAGAGTTTTCTTCACTCCCAATAAAAAATTATATTAATTTTTCGATTTGAATAAACGATTTATCAGACGAATTTGCCTTTAGGTTTAACGATTCAGAAAAAAATCGGTAAAATTATCACCTGGAATTAAAAACCTCCAGTTAAATAACAATTTGTACGCTTAACATCCAGCCTATCGCTATCTCCAAAGACTAACGTACACCGAAACGAATATTCCTAGTAACAAACTTTTGTAAATTGGACGGTGTGAGAAAATAGAGATTCAGCCGATCGACCTTCTCCGCAAGAAAACTCTGCTCCGGAGCGTGCCTCGGGTCTCGAAACATTGGAAAAGAAAATACGGAACGATCGTTGCTGCATACACATTTTTTATTATTATTTTTCTCACCTCGTACATCGTCCCCATGAAGCGTAAGTCCGTTTTTTCCCGTTCCCTTCGTCTCATAACTCAACATCCCGCCCGGAGGTCACCGTTGGTTTAAAGGCCACGAAATTTGCAAGGCTCCAAAGCACCGTGGTGCATATAATCCACCCGCCTGTTATAATTGCCCGTTCGTACGTGTCACAGAGAACCCAACTCCAAAGCACACACAGGCAAACACAAACACGCCTCACATAGCAGCAAAAACAAATCGTCCAACACCGGCAAACCCGTCCGACAAACGATTATCCCTTTACCCGTAATATCCTCATCATGAGCACAAACCTCCCTTCACGAAGAAACCAAAAAAAAAAAAAAAAGCCTCTCATGCTCCATCCGCTCGCACGAAACTCGCACACCTACAACAAAAGTACACTGAAAAAAAAAAAAAAAAAAAAAAATTGTGAAATTAGCAACTCACCATCACCTCATAGAGCATAAAACATGAAACAATGAACAAGTACAATTCGAAAACATTCACCGTCAACCACCGTCACACTCATTATTATTGCACGTGTCTTTTTTTCTTTTTTTTTGTCACTGTTTCATTGTCCCGACACCCTCGTACCGTCGTCGCTCGTCGCGTAGAAACTTAGTCAGACGACCGACGATAAAAAGGCGAGCAACCGCCGCTCCGATGTTGAGGAGCAGCTACTCCTCAAGGAGTGGGACTTTACTCGCTTCTTTCAAGGGTTTAACGAAAGGTCGGATAAAATGAAACAGGAGACGAGCGGCAAGTCTGGTAGCGAGGAAAGGTCGTCCTCTTCCGGTGAGAGAACACTGAAGCGTTACGAGGTGGCGTCGAGGAGGCAGCAGGATCAGCAGCAGCAACAGCAGCAGCACAAGATCGGACAGAAATCGTCGCAGCCGCAAGGTGCGACGCAACATCAAGCCCCGAAGCCGGTGCACAGACGCCAAGAGTCCGACTCGAAGCTCGGCAACGCGAGCGCCTTCGCTCGAGCCTTCAGGCGTGAGAACTCGGATTTTTTTCCCTCGACGAGGCACTCGGCTTATCTTCAGAAATCGGAGCCGAGATCGAGCATATTCGCCAGTGGAAATCGTCGAGGTAGCGAGATAAGCGTCGCAGGCATCGTCGGGAAGAAAGGCAACTCAATAATTTCCGGCGAGCCGATACTGACCGATTTCTCGTTCGGTCGTGAGGGCGGACCGCAGAGGCCGAGACGCGAGAAGACCGAGAGCGAGATCGTCTTTGGTAACAGGCATCAGGACGTTGCCAGCAGGGAGAGAGCCAATGCGAGGAGGCTCGACATCGAGGCGCGTTTCTCGAGAGATCACGACAGCACCGAAGCTAGACGACGACGTTGTAGGCCCTCGGAGGCAACATCCTCCGACGACGCGGGAACAATTAAATCGACGGCCAGTACTACGGCTAGCGAGTACAGCCCCGTTGTCACCCAGGTCAGTCCCGCCGAGACCCCGACTGCCTGTCTGCCTGCCGGATCAAATAAAAATCTCCGCAATAACCTTTCCCAACGAACAATGTCTCTATATATCGTCCATTTCGTCCCAATTGCCGTCTTTGCCGGTTCGCCAGTCTCGAGTATTCCCGATTCTCTACCGCTCGCAAATTCCGATAGCTATCGATTAAAAACAAAATTATACATACAAAAATATAATATGTAATGTATATTATATTTATATTAAATTTCATATATTTATATAATTATATGATTATACATAACATATTATGTTTTTATAGAAAGGAAATCGTGTATGCCGAACAAGTTTTCTCGCGGAGGAATTGAATAGCGGTGTTACAACTTTTACCCGAAACTGGCCACGGTTAAATCACCTCTAAACTGTCCGTTCCTCTTTGACTGTCCGTTGCCACTGGCTTTGCCTCCGCCTCGAAAATTAATCATCCTGCGAAGTCCGAAATACTCCACCACGTACCGACTCATCAACAAAGCTCAACCCTCAATCTCACACCTCGAGATTCCTCAGTTTTTTTTTTTTTTGTTTTTTTTTTTCGTCGGCGCGCTCGCATCCGGAAGCGGCCAATTCTTTGAAAGAATGATATAATTAGAAGTTTAGTCGGCTAAGCTCGAGTTCTAGGCGCATATCCCGAAACTTTGTCCCGACTACCGAAAAAGAAAACCCCAACCCGACCCGCCCATCTCTCAATAATATATTATATCGTTGTTGAATCCCAAGATTTCTTTGGTTACACAAGTAGCAGCGATAGGTACTACTTGCTAGTGCTATTTACCACAAACTTGCTACCGCTATTATATTACTTACTACTACTGTTTACCATAACCACTATATCAAAATCACAATTTCACTATTTGCCACTATAATTACTTACTGTTACTTCCACCACAATACTACTACTGGAATACGTTACATCTTTTTATATAAATCTATAATAATATCCCTTAAAGAGGCCTTCTAAAAACACCCCCATAGGATTCGTTGCAAGAACTATCATGAATCAAATTACATTCTCTACCATCATTAACAAAACATGACAACTACTATTCCTTTTATTTTTTTTTTTACATACACTCTACCGCAGCTGTTAATAATTACCGAAACATTTCTGCAGTCATCGTGGAGAAGGGATTTTAAAAAATCAGTTTTTTTTTTTCGTTATAAAAAAAAAATATAATATCCCGCTGTCGTGAAGAAGAGGTGCCAGAAAAAAAAAATCTACAATCCCATTTTCCCTCCGAACGCCTAAAACTCTCCAAGCAACTGTTTCTTCTCTCTGTCGCGATACGTGTAACACATTGACAAAACGTCCGGGGGTGTCTGGATTGGCTTTGAGGACAGGAACTTCGTCTCGACTCACTAATTAAATAACTCGCTGCTCGAATTGTTCTAATTTATTTATTTTTAACTTTTTAAAAACAAATTATGTATATCTTCCCGGCTTCCTCACAAACACACGAGAAAAATCACGGTGGACTAATCGCATGGGACTTACGCGTGGACGTTTTTCAACGGGATGGCAAACCGCAGTCGGTACTGTAAAATCACGCCTGAGCGCTGCTACGAGACGATGACTCTGTCGTCGTTGCAACTACCGACGTGGCAAGGGAAAAAGAAAATACGAAGTGGAGATTCGATGAGTAAAATAAATTTCACAACCGACAATTAACATTCCCGAAGTTGATCCTCGAACGGAGCGATACGGTTACTCGGCGACGATCTTATCATCTTCAATAATGCATCTCTATTCGAATACCGCAATGCAGAAAAAAAATTAATTTTTTTTTGCAGTGTCAAAGCCACGCAAAAGCGTCTTCGCTCGTTGCATTCTTCGACTCGATGTTGCACTTCCAGAAAATAATTAGCAATTTCTTTTTTTTTTTTTTTTTCCCCGTCGACCCGACTATTACTGGAAGACCCAACGTTCGATCCACGTTCCACACTACCGAACATCGTCTCTTTGGCATCCGATGGACCCGTGAAACGACCCGTTCGACCCTCCCCACGTCGTCGTCCTCCGACTCACCGGCGCTGATCGATTCCCATCCCGTGGAGTGACCGAATAACCCGTTTGTGTTGTGCTAACAAAATTTCTAAAAAAAAAAAAAAAAAAAAACAGCCAAAAAAAAAAGACGAAAAATACCCATCACAGAATCCACTTGCCTGAAGAGTGCATGAAGAGTCACGAGGGGAGGAGTGAAATACGAGGATTCGGTGTGTCGAAACGCCAATGGAGAGACTAATCGGATAGTGAAAACGAATGACAGAGCCACGAACGAGAGAGCTACTTTGAGATTAAGGACGATTTCGAAGGACCAAGAGGATCCGACGACGCCTTTTTCATACGTGGGAAAAGAAACAAAAAAACCACCCGTTCGAAAACTCGTGATGCATAATACAAGTTAAAAAAAAATTATATATATATCGGAGAATAATTTTAAAAAAGTCGACTGCATTTTTCACGGACCGACGTACGAGGCGATCGTTGCATGACTCGCTTGTTTGTAACGTACAGACGATGTCGCTCATAGATAATTCGCAGTGATCGAATATTTATGGAATTAAAAAAAAAAAAAATCAGTTTTGACGCACACGGAACGTATCCGCCTTACCACTGTTTAGCATGCACTGTCGAGCATGTTTTATACTGGAACATATAAATCATACATATTTATGTATATGTGCTCGCATGACATCCAGTCGAGGCTATCGCGCGTAAGAAAAAATATTAACGCAGATGGAATTTAAAAAAAAAAATCCAACAGAGGGCTCGAAGATACCGAGTGGATGGAAAATTGTTCATCCGAATTTGTACGTGCGCTAGTCATCACGATAACCCGTGCTCGAACCTGGAACGCTCGTTTGTTGCATTGCACCGTACTTGATGTTTTATCTTGTCGTATCCAAAAAAATACCCCGCAGACCCCACGCTATATCGAACCCCTTGTCACTGATATATTTTTTTTTTGTGTGTGTTACATTTAAGTGTTTTGGCTGCCAGCTGTCACGCTTCGTTACGTGCCGCCTGGCTTAGCTTTTGATTGATTTTTAATTTCTTTGTTTTTTTTTTTAAATAATTTTTCTAATACGTTTATAATATTCCCAAATTTGCCTGTTGTTCTCCCTTTCATTTCTGCATTCGTACCTCTCCATCTTTATTCTTTCTCACGCTTTTTCTCACGTCGATTATGTTTTGTCGTCGTATCTCAAAAAAAATATGTACTTTTTTTTTCACTTAATGCAGTTTCAGGTATCAGATTTATTTCCATTGGAGAAACTTATTTCTCATTTTATTTTCTGGTTTTGCAACTCTTTTGATATATACGCTCAGTTTCGCTGAGTATCTCGTGAAAGTCCACGGCTGATATATCGACACGATTGCTTTCGAATTAACAATTTAAATGGACTTTTGCCCACGCATTCGGCGTGGACCGACTTGCCGAGGAGACGGAACTATTCCGTCTAGATTTTCCTTTCGAGCCCAGTTTGGTTTCTTGAATTCGCCTATTTTTTCATTCGATTTGAACTTCAATCATTGTGTGCGTTATTTTTTACCGTTTTTTTAATTCATGCTTTTCTTTTTTCTCATTATCGTCATTTGACTATTTTGCTCCGAAAACTGTATTCTCTGTTCTTGTCCCTTTAACACATCTCTCTCGCTAGTCCCTCAGAAGAAAAAGTTTGTTCATTCTCATTTTTTTTATTCCTCACATTATTCATCACTGTCTTCTATTCTCCCTTCCGGCTATCTTCTACAACTAATAAGAAAGTACTCCGCCGAACTGTCGGACGGAGAAACTTTCGCACTTCCTCAGACCTATCTTGTTAATTTACCTAGATTTGAATCTTTCACTTAGTTTCCGCAAATGTGTTCTTTACTTTACTTTCCTCAACTATCCCCATCTATTTCTTTCCTCGTGACAACTCCAATTTGATGTACATCACGGACTGAATCTCAGAAATCCCAGGAGGTGAGCTTTGGGTCTCCGACGTGAAAAATTGTCCCACCCTTAAATATTCATGCTCTCCTCTCAAGAAAAAAAAAATATAAAAGTCATTGACAAAAATTTGTATTAAATATTCCGCGAATCTATTTTTTTTTTAATTTTATTTTTTTATTTTTTCTTGAAGCCAGAAACGTCCCCAGATATTTGCAAATAATTGGGCTTCTTGTCGAGCCCTTGTCAGAATTTAGCAGTGCTCGAGTTCAGTTCCGGAAGTGCTGACGATGTCGTTGATGTCTCGATAGGGAAATCTCCTTTATTATTCAACGCACCCAATTTCTTCTTCACACTGTTTCGACTTGTTTCTTGTATAATTCGTTGGAACTTCCGTTCGATCACCATCTATATACTACCGGCTGCTTTGCAGAGTCGAGAGGGGGGAGACCGACCGAGAGGAGGCGGAGGAGGAGGTGAGTTCCAGAGGTCAGATTCGTCCCCTGGCTCGCGACCTAGCTCCGTCCTACCGGACCTCTTGACCTCGTCCCCGGGTCAACGGCAGGACAAGTCAACCAGCGAGGAGGTCAGACACCTGCGCGCTTATAAAACAATTTCTCTCTATCTCTATTTTTTTATTTTATTTTTCTTGTATATTTATCCTCGTTCGACTCGAAAGCTCGCCGGTTTCGATACCATCGACCAAGACTCGCCATGGCTCACCATACGATGTTCAAAATTCCGCCGCCGGCCCGGCCGAGAAATTCGCCGATGGTTTCGTTACCGACGAGATATCGGTCCTGCTTCAGTAGATCTTCGATCGCTGACCCGCGGTCAAGATCCATCGAGCAAAATTATAATTGTAAAAAAAAAAAAAAAAAAACAGATGACCATCGCAGAGAAGCCGAAGGGCTCCTCGGCGAAGGAACATCTCGTTGATCCATGGAGCCTTCCACTGGCAGCTACATCGATGGTTACGTTAACATTATGAATTTTTAAATATTGGAGTGAAAATTTAATTTAAAATTTGGAGCTAAAATGAACATTTTATATTTCAAATTCTAAATTAAATTTAAAAATATAAATTGAATTAAAAGTAACGATATAAAAAATTTACGTTATGTTCAGTTTCTTGTTAATTTATTTTTTTAATTTGTAGCTTATTTTCGTCGGTTTGGGCGGCTCCATTGACCATTGGGGCAAAAGTGTTTCTCGTTGCGCTTTACCTTCCGAGTGCTCGTTCGAACAGCTAAAAGTGCCGTAAGGTTGCCTCTGTATTCTTTCTATGGATGTTTGTTTTTTGGAATTTTTATTTTAATTTTTTTTCGAAATTTTTGTTGCATAGATTCTGGCGAATACGCGAATCGCGTCACGGCAGATCGTTTTGCCGGGGAAGCACTCGGAGGCGCGAGCGCCCGGGATCGAGGAAAGTCGAGACTCCGTTATAAATCTTTCTCGACGGCTTTGCTCGCGAGCAAATGGCCACGAAGAGCCTGCGAATCCTCATGAGCTTGATTAGACCCGCGAGATGGAGAAAGAAACGAGAGCCTGTATCAATAATTCTCACGACTCAAAGCCAATTGTGGAGCGAAACGAGCATTCGAACGAAGACTTATCGATGAAGGTTCTCGAAGGTCCGTTGCATCGCTCTCGCTTAGATGCGCTTGAAATAAATATTTTAAAAAAAATCATATGAATATAAATATATTTTGTATTAATGGAATTATTCAGCCAGAGCGATGCAATAGATTTATAGCGCAGTTCCCACTAGCCTAGCGCCCGCTTGGAAACTTCACGTTTTTTTTTTATATCTTAATTTTTGTTCATGTTTATCTTCCCTAATATTTTTTTTGTAACTCTTCCCGTTCTCTGTCGATTATCATTTAAAAATTGCGTCTAGATTGCAGTCGTTGTCGGCGACACGCGACGAGAGAGTGTTGCGCGTTGTTTTTTTTTTCCACCTTTTTTTTGTTTCTCAGCTTTGAACAAAGTAGTTTCACTCTCTCGACGAGGCGTGTCGCGAATACGTAGTTTTAGCTGAATTTTTTTTTTTCGTTTTTTTTTCTCTCTCCCAAATATTTCTTCATGGGAGTCTAGACGAGTGGACGAAGCGCGTTTTTCCGACGATTTCCGTCAATTTTCGCGGCTGCGCGGAGAGCAAAGCTATTTCGCTGAACGGTCGGATATCGAGAAAGGGGTGCCTTGTTTGATTTTTTTTTTTTTTTTTTTTTTTTTTTTACATTTCTCTCGCACCCCGGTCCCCCGTCGTTATCTTTCCCATTGTTCGGTTCAATTATTCGCGAGAGGCTCCCTTTGTCCAGAGACCGAAGAAAACCGAAGGGGGGGAGACGATGTTTTTTTTTTTTTTTTTTTTTCAATTTTTTTTTTCCTCATCGCTCAGAACTATCGCGAGTGCACCCAGAGGAATGGAGCAGGTCACGTCTCTCCGGAGATTATGGAGCAACAATGAATGACTGTTAATTATCGTCGAAACGAAACTGGCCTGCGGTCAACGTTCGGATTTATCATTTTTTATTTTTATTAATTATTTCTTCATTCGACTCATATTCAGATTTAAATTCGTTTCTCTGGGTGCAAAAGTTTCTCTGTAAAAATTGATCTATGAATTCTCCCCCTCGTGCCGTCGCCAAAATGACACCTTTCTATGTAGCTTATGTGTGTACACAAGAGGGTAAAAAAAAAGCCCAAAAAAAAAAAAACCCCCCATCGCAGTTATCAGCGTGACTAATTCAGGATTATGTTGTGTGTTGTGGGACACGCGGGAGCTCTAACTCGAAGGGCAGGGCCCTCTCTACTGACCATCCCAATCCCAATACTAATTGCAATGTAAGTATTCATTCATCTACATCAGTTCAGTGTCGCTTCTTCGCCTCACGAAAAAAAAAAAAAACAAAAAAAAAAATAATAATAATGTAATAAAATAAAAGACATCATTAAATTTCAAGAAAGAACTAAAGCAATTATTCTCGGGGATAGAGAGAAACTTAATTAAAGTGATTTGGCGAGGGCTGTACGGTAACTTTCGACCCTGCAGAGCCTCCGTTATTGCGCTATGAAATATCTAAGGAATGCCCGGTGTTTTTTTTTTTTTTTTAATTTTTTATTTCTCATAACTTCTACTGTCACACCTGTTATAATCTCGTTTCTGTCTGGTTTTTTTTTCTCACTCTCCCGTTACTTCGCTAATTTTCTATCTTCGATCTGTGTAAATGTATTTTTTTTCTTCTGTCGAATCGGGCTTTTTTTCTTCTCTTGGGTTATCTCGAAACATGGTGGATAATTGAAGTCTCCGGTATATATATATATATTTATATATATATATATAAACATATATATATATATATATATATAAACCGTAGATATTCGAGAATTCGTTGTCGAACTATTATTCCTTATTATTTTATCTCTCGTCGTCCTCCCGAAGATTCTCGGCCCCGTTGCGGCGCGCGCTATTCGTCCTCGTATTTTTCTTATCTTGAGTGCGAAATCACTGTGCGCCGGTGAGAAAAAAGCTTCCTCCAGGGAATTGCAATTTCATGATAGAAGTGTAGAAGTACCTGCTACCGGTTATTCTCGCCCAGTGACTTCGCGCTATCATCTTCTACGTTAGGATTCACGCGGAAAATTGTCCGGAGTACTGTGGAGGGTTTTCTGTAAGAATATTTAAATATGGTGATCTACTTTTGTGCCTCGCTTCCCGTCTATCTCGTCCGTCCTTATTTTCACTTTTCTGCGAGACAGAGCTCTACCTCGATAGCCTATTTCTACGGTGCTGTGCGTCTTCTCCGACCGTTTCGTATCTTCCGTATACATACACATGTATATATTTATATATATATATATATATATAAATGTAAAATCTTTAATTTATTCGTTCTGCTTTATTTCTTGTACGTCGCACGCTTTCGACTACGTTATTCAATATCTGCTGAGACTTACATTTCTTCTTCTTATTTTTTTTGTTTGTAAATTTTATTTTCCTCAAAACTGAGAAAAGGAGTTCATGAACGAAATTAGTAGTTCTCTGTAACAACGTTTATTTCTTTCCATTGCTTCGACGATTCGTACGAGATAGGATTCTTAACGCTGGAAAATAAATGAGAGCCTCGCTTTAACTCTTCCCTGCTCTACTTCAACCGTTCTTCCGCGGTTTCTCCTCATAGTATGATCGTTGTCGGGACTTAGACGTCGCTGTAAATCTATAATGCGAATGTTTTTGACGTTATGTATCTTGCAATAATTTTCCCGATCTGTTTGTGTTTTGTTATTAGACTTGACGTATTTGAACGAATTATTATTTTTTAAAAACTGTGGTGCAGGTAGAATAGTCGTCGATTCCTCGATGAGTCGACTGATACAGAATAGATTTTTAAAAAAGTACCTCTTCTTTTTTCATCTTTTCTTTCTCACTGTTCAAATTGCATATCTAATCGTTGGTTTCGTAGAGACTAGAAGGGAGCTCTTTAATAATAATTTTAGATGTTTAATCCTAAAAATCTTCCAACAATAACAAATCAATGCAATTCTTTTGCCGTCGCTCTTGTCTATCGCATTTTTTATCGAATGCCAAGGATTAACAAAAAAAAAAAAAACTCACTGCCGCAGCATCGAATTTGTCCGTGGCGCACGAGCGGTTTGTTCACAATGTCTGAATTTGTTGCAGTATCGACAAGCGGTTAAATCGCCACCTCCGCTTGCCCTCCAACAGAAACAGAGATCCTTCCTAACTTTCGGATTCGGCGCTGGACCAGCGAGGAGGGAATCCCACGTGAATGTAAACGTAACGCCGACGAGCCACGATCTCGCTTCCGACACACCGGAGATAAGGAAGTACAAGAAGCGATTCAACAGTGAAATCCTTTGCGCCGCATTGTGGGGTGAGTTCTCCTTGATCGTCGATCGATCGCTCGTCGTTTGATCTGCTGTGTTCTCCGAGCCAAACGAGGTCCATCTAAATGCAAATTTCTCATTTGTCCCTTGCAGGTGTGAATCTTCTCATCGGTACGGAAAACGGTCTGATGCTCCTTGACCGAAGTGGCCAGGGCAAGGTCTACCAGTTGATCAGCCGACGACGGTTTCAGCAAATGGAAGTCCTCGAGGGACAGAACATTCTCGTTACGATAAGCGGCAAGAAGAATCGCGTCAGAGTCTATTATCTCTCATGGCTGAAGAGCAAGATCCTTCGCACCGACGGTCACAGCGACGTAAGCCAATGTTCCTCGCGTCATCGTCGACGACGATTCTCCCATCCGTTCGTGGCGGACGGTTCCGACTTCAGTTCGACCGGAAGTCACGCCGGAGGAGAACCCTCTCGACCAACTTTTAATAATGTTCTCAATGGTGAATTTCTTTTTGTCCTGTCGACTCGCAGCAAGTCGAGAGGCGCAACGGTTGGATAAACGTCGGGGATCTTCAGGGTGCTGTACACTTCAAGATAGTTAAGTACGAGAGAATAAAGTTTCTCGTTATCGCACTGAAGGACTCGATCGAGATTTACGCTTGGGCGCCGAAACCCTACCACAAATTCATGGCTTTCAAGTCCTTCGGTGAACTCGCCCACAGACCTCTCCTCGTCGATCTCACCGTCGAAGAGGGATCGAGATTGAAAGTCATATACGGTAGCGCCGATGGATTTCACGCTGTCGATCTGGATTCGGCGACGGTTTACGATATTTATCTACCCAAGCACGTGAGTGAACAAAAACAAAGATTTCAAACAAACGAAAAAATTAGTCGTATATAGGATGAGCCTGACTAAATTTGAGTGGTATTTAAAAAAAATCTATTCATCATTTTTATTCCTTCAAATTTACAGACTCAGGGACCCATTTGCCCGCATTGCATCGTAGCTCTGCCAAACAGCAACGGCATGCAGCTTCTTCTCTGCTACGACAACGAGGGTGTTTACGTTAACACTTATGGACGTGTGTCGAAGACGATGGTGCTGCAGTGGGGCGAGATGCCCACTAGTGTTGCGTACATCGGTACGGGACAGATAATGGGCTGGGGCAATAAAGCAATTGAAATACGAAGCGTGGAGAGTGGTCATCTGGACGGTGTCTTTATGCACAAGAAAGCTCAACGGCTCAAGTTCCTCTGCGAACGTAACGATAAGGTGCGGTACAGTATATTCAGGATACGAAGTTTTTTTTATCGCGGTTACTACTGACGCAGAGCGTTATTTTCTCCCTCAGTCGTTACAGTACATTATTGCGATATTTTTCTACAAACAAAAAATAAAATAAAAATTTTCTTACGAAAATATGAAAACATTTGATAGTAATACGATAATAGAGATTTTTTCTATTTGCTGTTTCAGGTGTTCTTCTCGTCGGCGAAAGGTGGAAGCTCGTGTCAGATCTACTTCATGACGCTTAACAAACCGGGCATGGCTAACTGGTGATCCCGAATGAGGCCGAACATGGCCCCATCGTCACTCCCGCATTTGCAATTACCGCCGTCGCCTCCGCCATACGAATTAATCAGCGTATCGGGAATCATTCCGAGACGCTCGCCGACCCATCCTTCACTGCCACGGACGAGCGTTATCGGAGCCAAAAAGTGCGCGCACAGCAACCAGCGTTACAACCGGCAGCATCATCGACGACATCTTCGCGACTTCAATCACAACAACAACGACAACTTTTACGAGCAGCATCGTCAACGACGTCAAGATTACAGCGACGAGGAGCATCAGTATCTCGCGAGTGAGGACGAGAATGAGAATTACGATTACGAGAGACTCAGGCGTTACAGGAATCGTTTGTCCTCTCGACGTATCAGTCCGGGAACGATGAATCGCGTGAATCTTCTTGTTAAAAGATTTTTGTGCTTTCTCGCGTGTCCCTCTCTGAGATCCTCGGTGCGTTACAGCCAGGACTGCTAGAAAGTTTCCGCTTCGCGCAATCCTCGAATGTGCACGCTGTTCGGAAGTTAAAGGAAGAAAAAAAGAGAAGGCAAGTTCATTGTCGTTTTTTCCATTTTTACGTATCAAACGGTAGACCGTAGGAGCAAATGCTAAACGCAATCGATAGTTTTTTTTTTGTTCTTTTCAAAGTATTCGCGAGTTTCAGCGATTGTATTTTTTTTTTATAACCGAGGCATAAGTGTTTCCAAATGAAAAATCAAGCGCACAGCTCGTGCTTGCTTGCACGGACACAGAAATTTTAGTGTAATCACCCGGAAGTGAACGATTCTCGTGAACGTCCTCGCAATCGACTTCGAGATCGTTCTAAATTTATGATCCTCAACGCGGTGTTTCTCGTTCCACGCTCGTCGTATTCCTACCCCCGTTTCAATTAAACTTTTTTATATAACTAACCGTGGAGCGCGGGTGACTTGGCGAAAGACGTTTCGCTTAAAATACCACCGGTTTGATTAAAAGGTAACGTCTTGAGCGCAGACGAAACGTGAAGGGAAGGGTGTGTCAATACGGGTCAATACGGTCTTTCGGATTTCTTTTCTCGCTTGTACATCGAGAAAAATTGAGGGGATTTTTCCTTTTTTTTTGTCGGCACGGGTGAAACTTGGCCGCTCGACATCGGGCGCGCGCGCGCCTTTAACCCGCTTCCGTGGATCAAAGAGGGGATGCAGGAAAAAAAAATTCAACTCGTCGATCGACTGAGGACTCAAAGTAAAGATGGTCGCGAAGTAGGAAGGTGAATCCGCACAGGATTCACTGCGTCGTGTCCGGTTTTTTTTTCCTTTCGGTCCAAATTAAAATCAAAGGTCGCCGCAACTTAATCCATGACCATGTTGACGTTGAGGAGGACCGAGGCGAAGTTAAGCTTAGAAATTTAAGTAAAAAAAAGAGAAAAATCACGATCGCTAATGTTATTCCTTGTATAGCTAGATAACACTAGCCATCGATCTCTCCCACTCCTTTACCCAGGTATCGCGAACAACTATATCTTTTTTGGTGATGCACGTCGAAGACCCCGGACTGTGACGGAATAAACGATCGACGGAATAATAATAATACTAATTACTAATAATAAAAAAAGAAAAAAATTACGATAAGCCGCCGCTGCTTACGATGATGTTGATGATTGATAGTAAAAACAGCGCACGGTGTCGATGTTGTCGGTACGACGACGATTCGTGGTTTAATGGAGGTCGCATTTTTACAAAAAAAAAAAAAGAAAAAATAATGAATTAATTGTACTAGGGTTTCTTCGAGACACGCACGAGTCTGCGGTAGTGACATTTTATTCATATATATATTATAAAAATATATATATATACGTATATATATATATATATATCTATCCATAAAACCTTTTTTACAAAAGAGAAAAGCTTCCCTCTTCCGTTCTCGTTCCTTGCAAATAACGTTTAAGCGTTCGCGAATTATTCCTCACGCCCTCCTCTGTCCCCGATCGTACTCGAGCTCGTAGTTCTCGCTCTTCGCGATTGCTGGAAAAAAAAAAAAAAAAAAAAATCCCACATAACGTAAATTTTTATATTTTTTAAACCAATTCTTAGAGTAGACTCTCGACGTTAGTCCAATCCATCCGTATTTTCCACGACCCACCCATCGGTCCATCGATCATTCTTGTATCTCCCCTTCGTTCCTCGCCTCTTATTTTTCAATGCCGGACGAACCTCATCGGCGGCCTCGGAGCTTCGTGCCACGATTTCGAGAGCTTCGAAGAAAATTGAATTTTTGAGAACAGCACCCAGTTCAAGACACAGGAGAACGGGAGTCGCTGAAAGCGAATTGTCTCCTCCTCCTCCACCAGACCCAAACACGTTCCATATCCATCTCTCATAAACCCTCTCCACCCTCCCCCCCTTCCCCCACCACACACTCGCGTATACTTGTAAATATACTAGCATTGTGTGTGTGTGTGTGTGTGTGTGTGTGTGTGTCTCTCTCTCTCTGTACGTGTGTTGTATGCGTGCGCGTGTATGCCTCTCTGTTTATGTATCGTACACATCGTCGAGTCAGAGCGAGAAGCAGGACAGAGAAAGCGCCTTGAGTAATCGATCGGCTGGCCGGCCGTATCTCTCGACACACGATACCCCAGCCAAAGGCCACCTAACCTTTCCACCTTCCTGAGTGTAAGAACCATCCCCCCCCCCCCCCCCCCGCTCTCCCCTCCTCTCCACCACATCTGTGTGTAGATATATACCGTATTTCGCGTATCCGGAGATTCGTTGTTATTCTTACGGTTAGCCGGTGGTTTCTTCGATGGTGTGTGCGTGCGTGTGTGTGTGTGTGTGCGCGCGCGCGCGCGTGCGAGCGAGCGAGCGAGCGAGAGAGATAGTGAGACTGTGCGTGTACCGTGGAAAAACGACGACGGTGAGAATCCCGCGCCAGAGTAAAACGAGACGAGGTTAAACGCCGGGTGACTTTTTTTTTTTTTTTTTTTTTTTTCTGGTGCATCGATATCGAACGTGAAACGAAAAAAAAAAAAAAAAAAACAAAAATGTTGAACGAAAGAATCGCGTTAAAAAAAAAAGAAGGATGAAGACTGTTTTTTAACGAGAAAAAAATAATGATGATGAGAAGGAGAATGAAAATGATGGAAAAAAAAAAAAGGATACTTTTTGGGCGAGCGAGGACAGAATCGTTCTCGATCTCCGAGCAAGTCGCTAGTAACGGAGTTATTAAGGATTAACACAGAAATTATCTTTATTGTTGTATTAATTACAGCCCCCCCCCCCCCCCCCCCCCCAAACTCTGTTCCGGATAAAAAAAATTCCCCGCACCATTTCTCGTATACGGAGATTTTCTTTTTGTTTTTACTTTTTCTATTTTCTATTGCAGTAATCTGAAATCTCCTTCTTTCGCCCCCCCCCCCCCTTTCCCCAATAAATCCCCGAGTTTCAAACTATTCCCAAAAGGTCGATTATCGCTTGCTCTATCCCAGTCATTCTATCCATCGTCGGTTGCGATCGCTCGATATGTCCCACTTGTCCGAGTGCCTCGCTCAGACCTTTCTGTGACCACGAAAGCCTCTTCCCCCGAATCAAACCCCCCCCCCCCCCTCCTTTTACGTATTCTCTCCCAAAGATGGTAGTGATTTTTTTTTTACATCAATTATTATGTCCAGTTTATTGTATTATTATAATTACTATCATACGATTATTGAAAAAAAAAAAAAAAAAAAAACGGAAAAACATCAACAACAACAAAAAAAAGGATAAACACAACACAAGAACAAAAAAAAAAGTGGTATATTATGATTACGATTATTATTATTATTACTACTTTTAAGGTCAAATATATTGACAATTCGTAATTTCTCGTTCGTCGCCGATGAATTTTATTGACTGGAACCCTTGCGAATATTGTTTACGATTAAGCGTTGGACTGCGACGAGTTTTCGTCACGGGAGTTCGTTTAGGCTGGTAAAACGACTGTTTACGATTGCGCGTTGCGCAGCAGTCGTACGAAGCAGCCCGTTTTATTAAGAGTTTTTACGGTTGTAAGGGCCGAACCCTCTCTGGGCCATTGCGCTCCGCCGGCGTCGACGAGGTAATTCGATGTAGCGTCGTGAAGCAGCTCTTCTCGTAGGCTCGTCAACACGTTGCGGAAGAATCCGGCGACGCTGTGTCTTGCTGCCGTTGTTCTCGGTGGCGGAACGCTTCCCTCCGGCATTCTCACCGTTTCGCCTCGCTAATTTACCATTCGGTTGTTAATTTTATTTTCCGACGAAAAAACGAAAAATGTCGGGGCGGGCATCGAAACACACTAGAGTATTGATTTGTAACGATTGATGATTTGTCAGTTAACGTACTTTCGGCCGAAAATGAAGAAAAAAAGTATACTCTAGAAGGGCAGAAAGTTTGAGAGCGATGCACTGGGCGCTGCGATGCCCGAGGCGAAGCCGAGGCGCGCAGTGCAGGAATCTCATACCTTCTGCCCTTCTGGAGTAATATACTATACAACGCTCCGGTTGGGCCGCGGCAGACGCGGTGAACAATGGGATTAATCTTCGTGCTCTTCGTCTCTCCGCCGTCCTCGTATTACTCGTTTAATAAGTGGGACAATCTGTTCTTGTTTTCTCTGAGGACTCGTGCGAGACTGGCGCTTCGTGCGGCGAGACGGACAAAATGGAAAGCGGCGAAAGCACGGCAAACATTTGTGAAAGCTCTAGTGTGGTGTCGGAGACCGGCGTGAGGTGGCGGTCGCGAAGCGATACCGGTAGTGGTAACGCGACCGCTCGAGCGGGAACTTTGGTCGACCATAACGGATGCACGTTACGGCGGTATGAGGAAGAAGAGGAGGTTGGGTGACGGTCGTGCTGGTACGAGTTACCCGACACTCCGGATTTGACCCGGAGTCGCGCTCGGGCCTCCGGCAAACTTATCGAGGAGATCCGGGTCGACCACGAAAATAGGTGGGGGAGGGGTAACATTTCGGCCGGCGGGCTGTGTACTCGCGTGTGTGTGTTCGTGTGTGCGCATTCACCGGCAAACCTAACCTCGCTAGTATTCTCTCTCCTCATATATATATATATATATATATATATATATATATATATATATTGGCATGGCGAGCGACGGCGATTCCCATCCGTTTGTGTGCGATAAGAAAAGAGAGAACGATTCCGTTCCGGCGAGCTCTCACCGACCGATTTATTTCGGGCCAGCTTGAGTTATGTACTCGCTAATTGCGCGTGAACTCCGCCGGTTTATCCACGAGAAAGCAAAGCTTGGCTGGAACGACGGCGCGCGGTGGTTTCTCGAAGCCAATTCGACACACAATCTCGAACGAAGGTAACCTCGTTTGCCGATATTCACGGCCGAGGAAAACTTCGTACGTGCGGTTTATCCGACACGCCGACTGTTTCGGAGAGTTACAGTTCCGGCGAGGGGAACAGGGGAGAGGTGAGAGAAGAAAATTCGTTTTGTTCGAGGAAGCTGAAGTATCTGTAATGGGGAAGTTTGCGGTTATGTACGAGGGAACTGAGAGGTAAACGAGAGCCGGAGTTTTGATCTCGAACAGCGTCGAGGCTGTTTCAATATTTCGACGGTAGAGAACGAATGGAAATGTGCGAGTGGGAGGGGAGAGTGGAGAGAGTGGGGAGACGGTCGACGTCTTCGAAGAAGTGGAGGATAAAGAGAAAAGTGGGAGGGCACGGTAGGAGGTTCGGCGAATTCACCGGTAAAATGTTCCGCTTTGCCCGCAAGCCGGGAGGCAGAGAGCCGGGCAAACTGTGGAACGGGAGCGAGGAAGAGCGTACCTGGAACGTTCCAGTCTCTCTCTCTCTTTGCCGTGCTCCGGGATATCGATTTACTATAACTTACGTTGTACACCCTTTCTCTAACTATCTATCTAAAGTATCTCCCTCTCGTTTTATTGCTCTTTCCTTTCGCTCGCTTTCTCCGTCCACGTCGCTCGCTCTGTCTCGGACGGTTCCGGGCTAATTAACTTTCTTTTTATTTCTCACCGTTTACTGTGGCGAAAGCGGTATTGTTCTTCACTTCGCGCTTAAAGAGGCATCATCGGACACTGATAGGCGAACTTGACGCGCTTCATTATTACAATTGCCGTTCCTCGTTTTGTCGGTGTTTATCAGTCGAGGAGTTAAGATTGTTGACACTGGATTATTAGCTCGGTTCGAATATTTATATTTTTTTTATTTCACGCTATAGTTTTTTGTGTACCGATGAGATCTTTTTTCTATAGAAATAATATCGGGGTATTTGGACATACAATTATCGTGTTTCGGCAATTGGTCGTCCCGCGCTTTTTTATTATCATTCAAGTTTCCAGCTTCGTCGACTTGTAGCAGTTGAGGAGTTCGGTTTGTTGACTCACTGTTGGTGGATATTTATTAAAAAAAATTTTTTTAACGTTGTCTGAATTCGATAGTTGATTATCGATGACTTTTAAGATTTTTTAATCTTCAGAAATAATTTTTGGTACTACGCTGTGCCAGAACAAAATGAACTTCTTTTAATAATATTTAATATTTGTAACGATAATTTTTTTTTTGGTGTAGAATTTTTTTCGATTGGATTCTTGAAAAGGATTTGGTAGATGCGTTGGATAGAGTTTCCGGTATTGCTGCAGGTCGGAGGTAAAGCCTATATATTTCTTACATCATTGTAAAAAAAAGCCACTATGCTAAAGCACGATAAACGACATTCTCCGAATCATTGAAAAAAAATTTAATTTATAAAAAAAATGCTAACGACACTAAACTCACTGATAAAAAAGATACAAATAAAAAAACCCTGCCGGTGTCAACCATTTGCAAAACATACCGCGGTTCTTTTAATTTACACAGCCAGTGTAAATAAAAAGTCAACGGATTTCCGTATCAGTGAATTTAACTTGCATCGACATTCGTAAAATATTCAATTTCGCTGATTGCATTTTTTGGCTCACGAGCGTCAACAACGGCGGAAAACAAAATGGTTCTTCCCCGACTCGGCCTGGTCTCTCCCAGGCCAAAAAAAAAAAAAGATTCGACAAAAATCCGATCCAACGAACACCACCGAGGATTCTCGAATCTCGCATCAGATTCCTTAAAGCGGTGTTCCCCACTTCGGGAGTTTCCTCGTTTACCCAGATGGTAGGGGAGGTACGATGGGTCGCCAGGAATCCGACCACCATAGGTGGATGAAGATGCTGGGAGAGTTTCCGAGGTCGGTGAGTTCTCCCCTGTTGCGTAATATACATGCGTGTGAAGCTTTGAGCAAACGGGTCGCAGGCTTGGAGCGGGGCGAAGCCTCTTCGGCGTTGATACCGTCGAACAGGCTCCGTTGGTACAACGGGCACATAGCCGTAAGGGTTGGCAAACGGTGGTAGGTTGGTTGCGTCTCTGTTTCACGTGCTCGCCAAGAGTGGGGCAAAGTGGCGGCGGAGCTGTATCGATGTCCGGGTTCACCACCGTCGGCGCACACGGACACCATGCCTAGAAACAGAGGGAGTAGATTGGCGAACGGCGAAGGAGCAAAGGGAAGAGAACGAGTCGCGGATTCACGGTGCCTTTGGTGTGGCGCTTCGTGGGAGGTTTGCCGTTAGGTATTCCCACTCTTCCCGCTTATGTATCGCGCTAGGGGTTGGTATCAAAGCTTTATCGTGGTGTGCAAGAAACCGTCGTTATGTTCCCGTAGGCTTTATCGGTGTGACATTCGGCCCGATGAGCGAGAGAGCGAGGTAGTTTGCATCTGCTCTCTTCGCGCCAAAATCCCGTTCGTGCCCGGCGCTCGCCGCCCAGGATTCGCGATACGGTAGACGAGGGTTGTTTGCACGAAGCCCGGCGATACCGGGCGCGTGGGAAGCTCGAGGAAGCGGGAACTTAAGGACACCGGATCGAGGAAAGGTTTCCTCCTTTTATCTGTCTCCTACAATCTTCCTCGGGCCAAAGCCCGATGCCGCACATCGATTTTCAAACGTTTAGGGGGAGATTCGGAGTATGTTAAACATCTTCGTTGAATCGGATGTAAGTTCCCCGCGTTGATAGATGTGTGCAGCCGTGATGAATATTCTATGCGACCTTAGTGGGGCACGAACAGGAGATACTTGCGAATCTTGGGTGAAACTTTGAGAGCGGAGAAAACGTCGCGCGTGTATTCAGCTGCGGCTGGATAGTTTCGCTTCTGTGTCCTCGTTTTCTCATCGTTCAATACAATGGATACGAGAACGTGGTTCTCGTATACCTGCTTATTGGAATGAGTCTTTCTATTTGTACCGCAGAACTTGCATATAAATACATACGATGCACCAAAAGACGATACCGTAATATACTGTGTACTATGTGGATTTGTGTGTCTAAATGAAAATGTGTCCAAGTGGCTAAGTGTCTGAAGTGCCTAAATGTTTAAGAGTCCAAATGTTTAAATGCCTAATGCCAAAGTATCCAAAGTATCTAAACTATGTACATGGTCCAAGTGTCGGTGTATCAAAGTGTCCAAGTGTCCAGGAGACTGAGTGTCTGCAATGCTTCAATGTCCAAATGCCTAAATGTGCGAGTGGCTCAACAGCTTCAAGTATCCCCATAATTGTCCCAGGACACCCAGTGTAATTTATCATGTCTCGGATAATGTGTGCTGTACACTACGCACTTTCGTCACATTGTCTCCTTACGCTCGTAAAGAGGACCCTGGACGAAGTATATGACCCCTGCTCCAACTGCTTATATAGATGTGTTCCCGACGTTCATCTCTCTACCTTTCGCAATGAAGGTCCACTGTGTGTGGGCTCGCTCTGCTATCACAGATGTACACACGCCCGCGTGTATATTAAAGCCACAGATATTCTGACTGCGGAGTATCAGGACTTCGCGTGGGTGTGTACGTGGTACAACGGCTTATTGGAATGGTTCGGCAGGAAGTACCACGCGGAGAGTCGTATAGCTAGTAGATGCGGACTGGTCTCTATGGTAGTGGGTACAATCTACTGCCTGGCTACCTTCCGCCTCTCTCGCTCTCCCTCTCCACGAGCCTCGGACCACATTGTCTTCTCTCAACTCTGCACGGATAGCCTGGAATGCCCCAACGTACAAGCACTTACCAACCAATACGTGAGCTCCAGCGCGCTGCTGCACCCCCTGATAGCCATGCTGTTCTCTACTCCTCCATATAACCGCCAGCCATCTCTCTGTCTCGGCTCCCTTCCACGCTCTCCTCTCTGCAACTGCTGCTGACGCCTGTGCATGAACAATCCTACCATGGTGTAGAGGTGGCATACCAGCTTATTGGAATGGGTTCGAGCTTGGTAACCCACACTACTATCGCTGACGGTAAAACCCAACCCCACCGACGAATCCTCATCCTCGCACATCTGTATCTCGACGGTGTATTTCTCTATGACTACCTATAACTACGCTACCACTATGACCACTACTAGGAGTACAACTACCGATGCATTTTCATCGACGCTTATACGCACGAAACAGAGAGAGATGCGGACGGGCCGAAGTACAACGTAATAAATATAACTATAGACTTCTAACTCGGCTCTATCCGGTGGTATACGTGTGTAACCCGGTGCTCAAGGTATTCCCGTGTACATTATCCTTTGTTGTGTCTACACATGCATGCATAACGCGAGAATCATGCCGACAAAGATACATTTTCTATGTGCTTACACGTATATCCATATTACATTGAGACAGGAGAATACGCAGTGTAATATCAGCGTACCAACACTTACGAGGGATACACCGTTGTCCGCGATTCTCTCTATTCTTTTCCGGTGTGTTGCTGGCTACGACCACCGGGGAATACCGTGAACTTCTTTCAGCTCTCGCGATACTTTTCTACGCAGGATATACCGGGAAAAGCCGCGGTTCGCGAGGTGTTGCGGTCCGTACACTTTTACACAGCTTTTACACGAACGGTTTCACACGGAGGCCAAAGTGGCGGCAAGGGCTCTCGGCTGGTAGACCGTTCGTTGCCCTTTTTTTTTGCGTTTTATTCACGGTGTGCAGAACCGTCGTTTGAATTTACGCAGGGCTTTCGCTTCTTCGTCTATCTCACTCTCTTTTATGTCATGATCTATAGATATATGTACGGAACGGCACTGCTAGCGACGTCGAGGACCTCCGGCAATGGAAGCCCACCCACAAGGACAACAGAACCTTTCTCATCCGTTCGCGCGTAATCGTGGAAGTACGCAGTACCAGAATACACAAGAGGAACGAACATCGGGGCAAGATGGAAAATTCGTTTGCCGCGGCATCGCCGACGCTGCGGAATTGCGAGCTTCGTGAACGGCTTTTTACTTAATTCGGAGCTAATCGGTTTTGCGGAGCGCTTCGCTGGATTAGGCTGCAGAGTAATTGCCATCGTCCTGGCACAAGTTGTGTTTTCTTCGTTGTAAACGAGCATATTTCTCTATATGCTCGTGTAGATATAAACGAAACGAAATTGTAAGAGTAGAGAAGTTTCGCCTTCTCCTCATTTTTTTCTCCCCGCCGATCGGATGACTAGGTTTATTCATTAGATTTAAGGCGAAGGGAAAAGGTCGAAGATGCCATAGCAATGTGTTAGAAGTAAGCCGGTCCGATTTGCCCCATATTTTATCTGCACACGAATACACCCCTCCCCCTCTCCCCCCTTACCCCGCCCCGCTGTTCGAGCTGCCGTCGTCCGGGCGCTCCGACCCGTTGCGTTTCACCCACATTGTTCCGTCGTTACGGATTCCGAGGGTGCGCACCTCCCCCAGCCTAGAGAGAGAGCTCTCGCTCACCCTCCCTCCGCACTTCGCCTAGCTCGGTTGTATGGTTGGCTGGTTCGCTGGCGAGAACCGCCACACGTACCTGTAGCTATCGCGACACCTCGTCCCGCTTTCGGTTGTGTCCCGGCTCGATCGGAAATCCGAAACCCCGATCGCGGAACGCCACCACCTTCTCTACCTCGCGCCATGGTCCACAATGGCCATTCCCAATCCTCTCCTGGTAGTCGAACCCTCCTCTTCTATTTCTCTCCCTCCCGCAGTTGGGGAAGCCAAGCCATACCCTGGGCCTGATCCATCCGCGAGTATTCGCCATTCGCACAGTTCACCCCCTCAGCCACCTTCACTGATACTGTCCTGCACCTTATATATATATATATATAAATATATATATACACACACACAGAGGATCTCTTACGAGCGACCTCAACGGGAGAAACGCGTAAAGATTTTCCCATCGTCGGCGTCGCCAGGAAGGCGTTTCGGCAAATTATAAAACGGAATTCGGGCATTCCGATCACGTACTTGACACGGTGAATTTCGATTAGGAAAATAAGTACAGAATCGACGATGCGAGAGGATCGAGACTGGAGGTGGGAGCGAAAGAGGGGATGGGTGAGAGGAGGGTTGGAAAGGGATTCTCCTTCCGGATATCCGTCCGGACTTAGGGGTGGATATACATTCCACGCAAGGCCCGGAAGCACGATTTCATTATAATAGTTATTGCACTGACAATCTATTCCGGATTATCCGGAGAGGAATGGAGTATGGCAATTTTTTTTTTTTTTTTTCGTGAAGTGATTTTTTTTTAAATGCAATTCTTTTTGCTTTCAACTTCTTTTCTCCACTTCAATTCGTATCAATGGTTAGTACAAAGAGACGTATATAATGGGGACAGGCATAGCCGGCGGACAGAAAATTCTATTTGAGATGTTTGCGGAGAACAAAGGCTGGCTCTTCATCGCCGGCGTCGACGACGATGTCGTATCGGAGACAGTAGGACGACGAGTATACTGGAGGACATTGAGAAAAGGAGCAGCGATATTGTCAGCTTGTTTCACTGTCTCGGCGTTCTATCTCTCCCGATTGTTAGTCGTAGGGGGCGGATGGGGCAAAATGGAGCAGACTAACCTTTGCCGCGTTGTATCGCTTATTTACGTGCCCGAGGCTTGAAATCTCAAGCTGGAGGATCAAAAACCCCAAGTGAAAACGCCGGAGACGTGTCGGTGGTTAAATCCCACTAGCCCAAAAAAATTTTTGAAATTTTTTTTGGGCTGGTTTTCATGAATACTAAATTCATGAAAACTAGCTCAAAAATATGTTTAAAAATTTGGGCTGGTTTTCATGAATTTAATATTCATGAAAACTAGCCCAAAAAAATTTCAAAATTTTTTTTTGGGCTGGTTTTCATGAATATTAAATTCATGAAAACTATCCCAAAAAATATGTTAAAAAATTTGGGCTGGTTTTCATGAATTTAATATTCATGAAAACTAGCCCAAAAAAAAATTTTGAAATTTTTTCTGGGCTGGTTTTCATGAATATTAAATTCATGAAAACTAGCCCAAAAATATGTTAAAAAATTTGGGCTGGTTTTCATGAATACTAAATTCATGAAAACTGGCCTAAAAAAATGTTTGAAATTTTTTTTTGGGCTGGTTTTCATGAATATTAAATTCATGAAAACTAGCCCAAAAAGTATGTTCAAAAATTTGGGCTGGTTTTCATGAATATTAAATTCATGAAAACTATCCCAAAAAATATGTTAAAAAATTTGGGCTGGTTTTCATGAATTTAATATTCATGAAAACTAGCCCAAAAAAAAATTTTGAAATTTTTTCTGGGCTGGTTTTCATGAATATTAAATTCATGAAAACTAGCCCAAAAATATGTTTAAAAATTTGGGCTGGTTTTCATGAATACTAAATTCATGAAAACTGGCCTAAAAAAATGTTTGAAATTTTTTTTTGGGCTGGTTTTCATGAATATTAAATTCATGAAAACTAGCCCAAAAAGTATGTTCAAAAATTTGGGCTGGTTTTCATGAATATTAAATTCATGAAAACTATCCCAAAAAATATGTTAAAAAATTTGGGCTGGTTTTCATGAATCTAATATTCATGAAAACTAGCCCAAAAAAATCTTTGAAATTTTTTCCACGATCTGAAAAGAAATGGCTCATCGGAAATTGATGACTGGCCCATTTTGCCCGAGTCTTTTTGTCCTATATCTATAACGCGATAGAGCAAGAGTTTTCTCGCACATCTAACAAGTACTGTCGCGAGAGACGGCGACAGCGTATCTCAACGGTGTCTGATGTCGATATCCGTTACTACTTGTTACTCCTCGGTAGGTTGTATCGATATTGAAACTATATATATTATCAGTGACGCAGGTCGCGAAGTTGACCCAATAAAATATTCATAATTCAATCGAGCGTACGAGATTGAAAGGTTCAATTAACCGTCGCTATCTTCGGAATAAAAAATTCAATGGAACGAGCTCATGAGGTCGTGAAATGTTTTTTTTTTGCAAACGAAAAAAAAAAAAAAAAAAAATCCCCCAACGTCTCGACACAACGAAAAAAAGACTCGTAATTAAATACGCGTAAATTCATTTCATCCTGATGATTCGCTGTTCATTGAATCTCAAGCGAGGAACTCGTTTCGCTGACTCTACCCAACAAATATCTTAATTCATCGAGGCAGCAGTCAGTGAGCGTGTCATCGTTCTCCGAGTCATTCATTCACGTTGAAAAATCATCAACATATTTTTTTTATTTATTTTTTTTTCAAAATTAGGTTAAAGTTATTCAACCCTGCGGGATGGAAACGTCGACCGAGGAGGATTTCGGAGTAGCGTGGAGCTTTCGTTTTTTGGAGTAAAAAAAAATTGGCACGTACGCCGCGAATGTTTTCATTTATAATCATTATTTTTTTTCCACCCCCCCCCTCCTCCCTCCCCCCTCCAACCCCCCCAAACCCTTTCGCCAGGTATATAAAAAAAAAATCTTTAAAAAAATCCCGTCCGAATACAATGAGATAGGGGCGGGGTGGGGGGCGAAGAGGGGGCTGGAAGAGTGCGAGAGCCAAACCGAATGAGAGGATGCAAAAAAAAAAAAAAAATGCGAGTAAACCTTATTTATATACTTTCGTTGCATGCTTAAGGGACATTACTGTCTGGGCGCACGATATATACAGGTGCATTCTCGGGTACGTAGCCTCGGTTCTCCATTCCATCGTCGAGAGAGCTCGGCCCCCCCCCCCCTCCTCGTTGTTCTCGCAAACGTCGGAACCCCGGATGGGTTTGCAGCTCGGTTTTTTTATTTTTTATTTTTTATTTTTCTATTTTTTTTTCCGCTTCAGAAAGATCTTTCTCCGTCGCTCGCGGCCGTTTCGCCCCTCGGAGCGCGCGTATCTCCATCGGGGTTGCTCGCGCTCTCGTCGAGCGTGGAAAAGCCGCTAAGCGAGAGAGCACGGTAACGAAACACGTCGCTCCAACGCACATATAATGTTCCAGGTTGCAAACCAACCCCTTCGTATTTTTGCCCTCTGTCTCACGCGGCCACAGCGGCCGTTCCGTTCTTTCTCCACTGCGAGGATTAGGCAAAGTCCGGTAATAAAGTATAAACTTCCCGAGTCACGTACGAACGCCCGCGGTCAAGTCGTTTAATATTTTTTTTTGTTTTTTTTTCTCGGATTTTTTTTTTTTTTTTTTCGTTATCCGGACATCGGAAAAATAATGTTTTTTTTTTTCGTATGAAATTTTTGAATCGCTGCTCCGGGAGTGAAATACGCGTGGGGAGGAGGCGAGACGGATCATTGTTTTTTTTTTTCACAATATTAAAAAATTAAACCAAAAAAAATATATGAAAATTGTCTGAAGGTTACTGGTCCATCTTACCCCACTCGCCTTCATCGTCGCGACAAAACGCGATGTGGTTCGTTGATCGCGCGAGAATTCCGAAAAAATCCAGGAAATATTCGTAAAAGTACAGTTTTTCAAATATTTATTCTCAAACCAAAAATCAACAAATTAATATCTTAAAAAAAAAAAAAAAAAAAAAAAAAAAAAATCTTGAATCACCGCTCAACGGCACGAAGAGTGTCGAAGAGCGAACGAAACGGATTCTCACATTCCACGTTGAACGCGAAAAAAAAAAAAAAAAACATCTCCTCGAAACCGGTCCATTTTGCCCCGCAGTCCCCCCCGCCGAGACGATTGGATTTTCGTCAGTCGATTCCACATCAGCGTCACCGTATGGATCAGATCTGCCGCGAACTCGTGATGTGGAAGTCGCCTGTGCGCCCTGGCAACTGCTTTTAGTCACGCGTAATCGGTAATCGATATCGAATACCGGAAGCTCTCTCGTCGATCGTGACGGGGGGGGGGGGGGGGGCGCGGAACAACAATTGTGATTACACGCTCGGTCCGAGAGCGAACCGTGCGACGTTCGCCTCGTGTGCGGCGCTCCAATTGCAAGCACTGTCAGAATCCGCGAGGCGATTAGGCCCGCTCGTCCGTATGGCTTTCCATACGCGAACGTTATCCAAAGCGATCGGCCAGTCTCGAAAGGGCGCAGATCGACGTTGCGAGACTCGCGAGACGCGCCCTTCCGTTACCGAGCGGCCGACCAACGTGGCGAACGCTCGGAGACGCACACGTACAGGTGTAACGTGCTCGAATCCGATAAAGTACTTGGTCGCCCATTCCCTCATCTCTGTAGCTCCGGGGATGATGTACGGTCGTGCCTATTGTACGTGCAATTAGGCGTTACCGACGCTCGTTTGTAACTTATCGGCTCCCTCGCCTTTTGTCAACCCCCACGGCCCGAACGGAGACCACCGAGAGCTTTCCTACCCCGGCCCGGTCTCCGTCCGCTTTCTCCATTCTCACCAACCGCAACGCCAAACCCGATATCGACAGAGGGACACTTTTATTGCCGCGGAGACTGCGAAACTGCACGGACAATTCGGAACGTGTGTCAGGCTTTGTTATGCAGAAACGATCGTTATGGATTTAGTTGCGTGCCTTTAGCGTTTTTTTGGTTTTTTTTTTGTTTTTTTTTTTGTTTTTTTTTTTTTTATCGGCAGCGATGGAAACAAGTCAATCGTTTCTGACCTGGCCATTGGATTTTTTTTTCTTCTTTTTTTTTTTGGTCTTTTTTTGTTTATGGGTTTCATGAAATTGTTTTTCATTGGTGAGTTTCGTGCAGAAAGGATCGTTACGGATTTAGTTGCGTACCTTCAGACTTTTTTTTTTTTTATTATCGAAGCAAACAAGTGAATCGTTTCTGACCTGGCCATTGGATTTTTTTTTCTTCTTTTTTTTTGGTCTTTTTTTGGTCTTTCCTTTTTTGGTCTTTTTTTTTATGGGTTTCATGAAATTGTTTTTCATTGGTGAGTTTCATGGTTCGGGAGTGAGCGAACGATTTTTTCGTTTACGGTGAAACGTTTGTTATCATTAAAAGTGATTTTCAGTGTAATAATCGTGGCGATTAATATAATAAACCGGCTCGAGTGCCGATTGCATTCGGATGTGAAATTTTTGTTTGACGAATACACACGTTTACCAATTAAGAGCGCTGATCATCAGCGATAACGGACTGCGAGCACCGCTAATGACTAATATCGGCTCTTCTGTTGGAACGTTCGAAGCTTTTTTTTTTTTTTTTCCATTATCATTTTCGCTTCGACTCGTGATTTTTTTTTTTTTTTTTCACAATTATACTGAAAACAATTTAATTCGACACAGAAGAATCTTTTAGGAAAAACTAAACGAAATAATGAGAAACAATTGGAAGAGGTAACTTTGGACACGACGAACGATAAGAATTTCGAAAGTTTGTCGAAATTTAAATAACCTCTCCACGGGCATTTTGAAACAAAAAAAAAAAAAATTTTGAATAACACACACATTCAAAAAATTCCAGGCCGTCGACGAAATTCCGTCGAATTTTCCGGATTTTTTCGAGGGTCGATGAAATTCCATGGGGTCGCCAGGATTTCCGGATTTTCACGTCATTTCACAGCCGAAGGCGCGGCAATAAAAAAGTCAGATTCTCCGCTAACAGTAAAATTGTGTCAAAACGGTCGAGTGCACAGTCGATCACGAAAAATGCACCACCCTATTTTTTTTCTCGATCCAATAAACGAGATAAAAAAAAAAAATAAAAAAAAATAAAAAACGGTCCCACAACATTCCTCATCCACGATGGCCCGGCAAAAGTTTCCGAGGCGTTCTCGCGCCGTCGCAAAACGGCAGAAGCTCGTTAGGAAAATTTCGAACAATTTCAGTGGCCGTCCCGACGCCCGCCCGGAAACCCGGCGCACCCCCCGAGTAACGAGCTCGTCTCGTGCGGAAATAATATATAATAATTATTAATTTGTGTAATTGATGATTCTCCGGGGGCATAGCCGGAGGTTTGGTAGCGGGAGCGAAGGGAATAAATATGGGTCGGATATATCGTCGCGAACCGACACACACGACACACATTTCAATATACGAGGCCTTCCACCTGCCTCGGTAACGGTGTTGAACCGGGATAAACCGGTGTGAATATGGACCGTTCGGTGTAACGTCGATCCGGGTGGTAACCGGTCTGGTCCATATTCACCCCATGACCCCCCCTCCTATACGCGTTTAGGTCGTCCGCAAACGAAGTTAATCCCCAACAATTTTGTCCCGGTACCGTCATCATCGAGAGCGTTTTCCCTCCGACCAACAACCACCCCAACGACCCTCCGAAATACCCACACAGTGTAACCCTTCGCTCGTCACTGTTACCGGTCACCCAACCCGACAATTTCCCGTGCAACGCGTTCGTGTTAAGTGAATAATGTACTTCGCGTAATGGATAGCCGCTTAGCTATTTCCAGGAACGGAATTCGTTGTCGGTATGCGGTGCATGCACGAACATCCGGTTTCCGATATAGGACACGCACACACACACACACACACGCGTATGCCGATCCGCGAGGACCGTGGGGAGCGTCGGGAGCGAGGCTCGTCCGGAGGGTTGCGATCTCTCGCGCCCTATCGCGCGAGACCGATGGACAGTCCACGGCTCCGCGTTACACACAAACAACCGAACGTCCGCCTATCAACATTGAACGCGAATTCACGGTTACGTATATGTATATATATATATATATATATATTCGAAAATTGTTGCATCCGATGTTTTCCGGCAATTTACGAAAATGGCAAACATCCACCTTACGGCGCTCACGAACAACTACTGTTTATCCGGAAAATTCTTCGCCCCCGGATCACTGTGACATTTCGCTTTCGCGCCGAAAATACGTCACTTCCAGTTACGTTGCGTCATTCTAATCGGGTGTGACGTTGTTCTTTCATTACGTAACTTAGCCTCGAAAAATTTCATTTCCGTACCGCGGATTGTATATTTACGGTTCTTCGTTACTTCCGGTAAAAAATATTTGATTCACCGGACCGGAAGTGACGTATTCGCGGTTCGACGTAATTTTCCGATTGAAAAATATTATTTCCAAACCGTAGATTGTATTTTTACGGTTCGACGTTACTTCCGGTAAAAAAAAAAATGAAATTCACCGGACCGGAAGTGACGTATTCGCGGTTCGATGTAATTTCCGGTTGAAAAATGAAATTTCGTCAAAACCCATGGCGTTGTATTTCCGTTTTGACGGAACTTCCGGTTGGAAAAAAAAAGAAAAAACAAAAATGATATTCTCGTACCGGAAGTCAGAAACAATCGTCGTATAATCCGTAAATGAAAATCTCTTGGTTTTTCGGAATTTCGATGGTCGATGGATCGGGGAGTTGGCGAGCGAGCCATCGACCGAAACGTCCCATCGTTGTGAACCGGTCGATTTTGGTAATTGGGTTAGATCGATATCGAGCCGGCACGTGGATGCGGAGATCACGGCCGATTATGGGCCGGGATATGATTTATGACCGTTACAATTCTGCCGATAGCGACTGTCACGGGTGTCGAGGGGCGACGCGCGGCGACGCGAGGCGACGCGAGGCGATTCGCGGGGATGATCTCGGACCATGAGCGGCGGAGAGACGGATGGACCCGGATGAGTATCGTCCGGGGTGGGCGGAGAGTCGACTATATCGATGGCTCGTGTGGGCAGCGTTGGACGACCATTTAGCGGCGCCGTGCGGCTATGGAATTCGTTGTCGTTCGTGTCGGAATTTCCCGTACGACGGAGAGAGAGAGAGAGAGACAGGGAGGAAGAGAAGAGACGAGCTGGGGTGGATCGGTGCTGGAGGTGAGGGGTCGAGAGGGACGAATCGGATCCACGCGAACGTGACGGGATAATGGGCCACTGCCGTGAGCGCTTATCGATGATATCCAAATTTCCCCACCACCACCGATTGAGTCGAAAAGCTTCGGGCCGCGGCCCGTGCACCCCCTTCGTGCTTACAGCCCCGTTACTCGTGTTTAGACACACCCGTGGGCGGCCGTTGTACCCAGCGGTTTTCGGACCGTAACGTACAACAGCGCTTCAATAATCATTTGAGGGATAAACGATCGATGATCCGGGTGTATCGCGCGGCGCATTGATTTAGATTCGTATATGGAGGGCGGAGAATGGCAAGGGTTGAAGGCGCATGGTGAAACGAGGTGAAGTGGGCTCGATGGGGTCCTTTCGTTTCTCGGTCGCGGTCACCGACGATAAGCCTCCGGTCGGTCGTTCGTCACGGCGAAATATGACGAAAATGCAAGGGTAGTTTTCTGATGGTGTCGGGGTGAATTCACAATCGCTGCGGCTTGTTGTTATTTAAATGAGGTCAGCGTGCGCGAACCGTCAAACTGACGTGTGGACGGTAATCGGGTGAAACGGGGACGATATTCGAAATCACTGCTGTATACACGGAGAGTGGGGTTGATATAGGTGAAGGGGGTGAATTTATATACGCGAATCGGGGTTGAGTGTATACCCGGCAAAGCGTTCGACAGGTGGAGATGTAAATTTGCAATAATTTCCAAGCATAACGCGCGGGCCGTTCCATGTGTGTGTGTGTGTGTGTGTCGCGGAAGCCGTCGTGGTACCGGCGCTACCACCGGTACCAGTGGTACCAGCGGCGTTCACCAAACTCTCGCCGGATGACACTGTATTCTATGTACGCGTCGCTACAGTTGTCCCGTACGAACTGCTTCGCAAATGAACCTCGAACGTTTCGTACCGTCGTAAACGGGACGTGTCTCTCCGTCCCTGTTCCCCTCGGTGAGCTAAAACAACTCGATCCGTTCGCCACGGCAAACTCCGCCAGTGGGACTTCTGCCGACGCGCTGGATATTTGAATATTTGCACTGTAACTCTCTAACGGCGAGGGCTTACGGAGGGACGGAGAAATTTGCCGGGTAGGGAGAAAAGACCGGAAGGAGACTGCATTTATATATATATATATATATATATATATATATATATGTATATGCACACACACGTGCACAGAGGGGGTGAGAGGGTGAAACGTAGATGTGCAACGTTCGGATAATTGAGAATCGATATTTAAATCCTAAAGCTGGTCCACCGGTCCTTTCACCGGTTAGTCAAAGAACTCCTCGCTCGACGCTCCCATCGAGCTCGTTAATTTATGTCCGTCATTAGCTCGCCCATCGTTCGACCACCGACTCCACTGAATTGGAAGCCCAGTAACTTTTTTCGTTAACACTATGTCGATGACACGCTAAAGGGCAACGTTTACACAGCGAATGAAATTGTTCGTTTGGTTATCCTGATGGATTAATCCGGACGGACTCGATCGGGAAGTTTCGACGAAATTTCAAGTCCATTTTTGTTTTATGTCTTCTATGGGAATATTCCGTGCTTCCGTTTCCAAGGTCTGAGGAATTTTCATCGTTCAGAGCGTTTGCAATTTCTTTGAAGAATTTTATATTTCGACATTGGAGTCCGCGGGTTTTGGGATTAAATATTGAGGGGTGAATTTTTTCGGCTGTTTCGAGTTGCCATTAACGATCAACCCCGAAAATCCGTTTCCTTCGACTTCCGCTCGATTCTCGCAGAAAACGTTCCGCGACTCGTAGGCTTCTACCGGCGCAATTGTTCCCTCGCGAACCTTCCAAAGGACGAAACTCACCGAACTTTTTCACCCACTCGTCTCCTCCTATTTCTCACACCGTTAATTACAAATCCGAACGTTCGCGCTCGACGCCTTTCTTTCCCATTGACGCGCCACTCTCCGCTATTAATTCCCAAAGCTTTTTCCGGAGCGAGATATCGTGGAAACGCAACGCGAACAGCTCCAAAAAGATTCAACACGAAAGTTCGAACGTCGAATCGCACACTCTGCGTCATCGTAACGAGCCTAAAATTATTCATGCGATCGTTATTTCCGGTGCTTTCGAAATTTGTCCCGAACGTAATCGCGCCTTGTTACGTTCGTAGGGGCGAACGATCGAGAATCGCTTGAAATTGGCAATGGCCGATGAATGCCGAGGCATTTGATAACAACGACACAGGAGCCGCGGGAAGGAAGGATCGATCGAGCGTGGTCGGTTTGGTTGGTCGGTTTGCGTTGCTCCGTGTAAAATCGTGGCAAATATCACCGTAATGTAGATTGGGCGCGGGGATTAAATTCACCGTCAACGATACTCATTACCGCGAGCGAGACGGCCGGAAAGAGCGCGAGACAGAATGGGCTGCAGAGGTGACTCTGACGAATGCGACAGACAGGGATGCGTGGCGTAACACACACACACACATTTATAAATATAAATATATATGTATGTTGAGTAAAAGACTGAACCAGGTAGAGAAATGTCGGCTTTTGGAATTCAACAAAATGTGTGTTTAAATTCCGTAATTAAGCTTCAGGTATTATGCATATGTTCATATATATATATATATAAATATATATAAATATATATATATATAATGGTATGTTCAAATAGTGTGCAGGGAACAACCGCACGGGTCCGTTTTCGTGTTTTCGTAGTCAGAGAGAACCACAGAGGCGTCGAGAGAGAGAGAGAATCGCTTCGACCTGAGCGCGCTCGCTCGTTTTACCGCAACACTCTGCGCGAGGGCCGCGCATTTACCTTGTTTTTTAAGGTTCGCGCGGTCGTTCTATTTCCGGGCTTAGCGCAGGCGTGAGAGAGTCCGTGCAAATAAATATAACCGTGTGTCGGAGAGAACGAAGGGACGCGAGGTGGATCGCGCCCGCGGCCGCGGTGGTTTTCGCCACAGGGAATCGGGCAAAATGGGGGCGAGTTATAATTGCGCGCATGTTAAGCAGGAGGATGCACGGATGTTGTTCGTAGGCGCGCACGTACGCGGATTGGATACGCGAGGGAAAACTGAGGCACAATGCCGCACGGCTTATCACAAAGGATCCGGAGAAGTAATTGCCCATTGTTTCACCTTATCGGCTTTAGATTCTTCGAACGGAGACACTAACGAGATTTATAGATTTTTTTTTTTTTTTTTTTTTTTTTTTTTTTTTTTTTTTTTCGGGGAGTAAAACAAAGACGAGACAATGCAATTGTTTCGCGAGAATGTTGCGAGGCTTTTCGGGTGTGACATTAAACCGGATGGAGAAAGTTGATGGCTTTTGGGAAAATTGCGTCTTGCTGTGGTTTTTTTTTTTTTTTTTTTGACCGCGTTGAGCCATTTTGCCCCGTCACGTGTCGTCCCTTTGGTGGTGGGCGAAATTTTATCTGGGTCGTTGTTCATTACCATAGGAAATTTTGACGAACGCAAATTTCAGTTTTCGGGAGAGACCTTTGGGTTGAAAAAAAAATTGCACGTTTTTTATTCGGTATTAATTTCGCAGCCGTCACGTTTGATCGAAGGGAAAACGGAGATACAATGCCGGTCAGTTTATTACAAAGGGTCGGGAGAAGCGATTGTGTATTATTTCATCTCGTCGAGAGTGCATCGGATTTTTGAACAGCGGATTTAACGAGATTTATCAAAATCCCACCCTTGTTTTAATTAAAACAAAAAAAAAAATTAAACAAAAAAATTCTTCAATTATTTCGCAGCTGCCCCGCGAGTATTTTCGGATATTTCATTAATAGTTTATTACTGCAACTGTCGGCCAATGCGAGGCATTTTGACTCTTCGAAAAAGCTCTCTGAAATTCATTTAAAAAAAAAAAAAAAACGTACCAATTTTTATTCACCCCGAAAACCTATCGAATTCGCCTCCACCGTTGCACTAAACTTCCTCTGCCTCATTTCCCTGGTCCAACAGCGAATCTCTTCAACTCTCAAAAAAAAAATATATAAAAAAAATAAAAAAATAAAAAAAATTCGTAATATCCGCTCCAAAAAACATTGTTCTTTTACCCTCGAGTAAGCGGTCATCGATCCCCGTCCGATTTCCTGGTGCACATCGTCAAATATTCGCGTTAGCCTATGCTCCAGGTGATGCTCCACCGTAGAAACTCTCCACCCTTCCTGCGCTACCCCCGATGATGCTCGCGATGAAACTTCCCCCTTGCACCCCGGACTCGTGTCATCGAATGTCATCGAATGCAAATCGTTTTGACTACTCAGAGTTCTCCAAACTTGAAAAAAAAAACAAAAAAAAAAATTACCAATTTTTATTCACCCCAAAAAAAATGATTAAATTCGCTCCCACCCACGCACGAAACTTCCTCCGCCACGTTCCCCGGTCCGATAGCTAATCTCTTCGATTCTTTCTGAAAAAGTATAGAAAAAAAAAAAAAAAAAAAAAAAAAAATAGAAAAAAAAAAAAAAATTCTTAATATCCGCCCTGAACAACCCCTTTCACCCTCGAGCAAGCGGTCATCGATCCCCGTCCGATTTCCTGGCCCACATCGTCGAATATTCGCGTTAGCCTATGCTCCAGATGATGCTCCACCGTAGAAATTCTCCACCCTACCTACCCTCTATGATGCTTGCGGTGTGACCCCCGCCCCCCTTGAACCCCCCCCCCCGTCCACCCCCTCTCATATACGAATCGGGCCGTCGAGCGTAATCGGTAATCGATATCGAATTCTCCGCGGAACAACGATTATCATTACCGGTCTGCGCCCTCCGGTCTGAACCCTGGGTCGACCGTTCCTGGGTCGTTGTCGATCTCGACGAAGACGCGACTACGCGTACGCGTGGTCGGAAATTCCACCGGGTCAATCGGAACGGTGTCCGTCTTCGCGTGAGGTCGAGATGGAGAACGCCGGTTCGCGAGTCGCCTCGAATTCGTCAAAGTATCGCCTCGACCCACCCCGTTCGCATTATGCGCATCGTTACGACCCTTGCAACCCCCTCGCCGATTCTACCTGCTTTCCCGCGGCGATCTATAGCTCGGTACCATGTACCGCGCGTAACTCTCCCGACTATATATCTTCGCGATTGCCGCTACCAAGCCCAACCACCCCCGAGCCACCCCTCCCTTCTCGCCGCGTATATTCAACGTTATGTCGGCATTATACACGAGCACGCGTCTCTTACGCGTATGCAACCCTCGGAGATACAACCGTTAGTGTATAGTGCAAGCTATCGTGCACCGTCGGCACTCGACGGATTTATGGACGAATTGGTTTACCGGAGTGGAGAGACGAGCCGCTTGTATGGGCAGGCGCGAGACCGGAGTCGAGGAGCGTCAAAGGGGTTTTCTCTATAATTGCCTCCGCGTCTCGCTCCGTCTCGTCCGACGAACCCTCCGAGTATCTCCCTCTCGCGACGCATATCCCGATACATAATCGTATTAAATTTTCGTACGAGCAATCTATTAGATTAAATTATATTCCCCTCTCCCATCCCCCGAACGTTTATTGATCGATTGCTCGGGAACTTCAACCCCCCGCCCCACGAGCCATTGTTCGGACCCGGCGAAATTTTTTGATAAATCCATCCGTATCGATGCTGATCGATCGGGGGTGGATTCGAAGAAGACAAAAAATCAGAAGAGCGAAACATTTTGGTTTTTTTTTTTTTTTGGTTTTTTGGCCTGGGAGTTTGACGAGACACGGAAGGGTTGAACGGGAGGTTGCGACTCGGTGATGCTTCCCGAGTCGCTTCCACGACCGCATCGCCGCGGGGCTCGAACTTAGCATTCGCGTGTGCGTAAACGTTGCCTCGCGCAAACGTTGCCCGCATAATATTATGTAACGGGGAACGCGCGCAGTGATAATCGAATCGCGAAGCGTTCTCGTTTAGCGCTGAGTGTCAAATGAACGAGCCGTGGAACAGGTACCTCATCAGTGGTTCGGTGATTATTAATGAATTAATTAATAAAACGGTACATTAGCGTTCGGCCGTTCGGAGCGTATAACGAGGATGGGGTTGGAGGGGGTGGTCAGATGGGTCGGTGAGACTCTCAACAGAATACTGTAGTGGTTACCAGCCGGGGCTTGTACGGGGAACGATAGGTGCGGTGCCCATTGTTTCCCCGCGCTATTATAATCATCCCCCCAATGTCGATCGATCGAACTCTCTCTGTCGCGCTGGCAGAGCTGCCGGTTCCGAGCCGAGCCACCGGGCATTGGTCGGAGGTTGCTTTTCACCCCCGCTCACCCCCGACGGGAGCGCGTCCCGTACTTCGTCGTCGCATCGGGCCGCAGCGAAAATCGTAAGCTTCCGGACCGGCTCGCGAACCGCAGAGTCGAGAGTGAGAGGAGAAGCGGTGGCGAAGAAAGCCGGGTGAGAATGGGATGGGAGGAGGAAAGAGAAAGGGGGTTGCGGTGGGATTTTTTTTTTCTGCATGTCGCGTGCGAGACGACGAAACTAGGGGTGAGTTTCGGGTCCATCGGCAGAGGATTCAGGCGGGGTTGCCGAGCCGTCTTGGCCGGTTACAAAGGAATTATCCGACTGGCGGACATCGAGGGTTGGCGGGTGGAGACGAGCGAGACGGTCCGATAGGGGGAAAATTAGCTGCTTTGTCGGGGGGTTTTTTTTTTTCGTGGTTTGGGAGAATACTCGGGAAATTGATGATTCATGGCGATTTAATTCACTTGATTCTGCACTGGTTTTATCTGCGGGGACGGAGAAGACTCTGAGGGGTTACGGAATCGAGGAGTTGGTGGAAACAAGATTTTGTGGATATCGAACTATTGTCGAATCCGAGGCGATGACGATAAATAAACGAAGGGATTAAACGGGCAACGTGACAAAAAAAGGATCGTCGGTTTCATCTTTTTTTTTTTTTTATTCACGATAAAGGTGAATATTTGGCTAGTCCGCGGCTAATTGCCACCCCGTCAAACCATCCTAGCTATCGAGTTTCACACTGGCTTCGACTCGAGATCTTGAAATGAAATTTTCCCCCGAATTTTATCGACGACTCAAGTTCGATATTAAAGATCCAGACCTGAATCGCGCCCTCGGATCCGTTTCAATTTTAATTCTCAGCCGGAACTTCCCTGCAATCAGACCCGAACTAAAATTCCGTCTCGAAATCTCCAATCCCGAAATCGATCCCAAATTTAAACCGTCTCAAGATTCCGGCCCGAGACGCCTCGGCAAAGTCCCTCCGGACATTTTGCTACCCAGCCGAGGCGCGACTCAGCAGTCCCAGACAGCACAGTCGTGGACCGGTCGGTCAGATCCGGGGTCGCGGCACGTGGACAACGATGAGGCCGACGTGATCGAGAGACGTTCGTCGGAGGAGAATAAACTGGCGAGGGTCGTAAGCGCGAGGGTAGTGGAAGGCTTAGTCGCAATGCAGCACGCCCGGCGAGAGTCACTCCGGGGTAACTTACGGCCGAGGGCACTAAACGTGAATTGAAAATGCATGAGATACGCGAATAGTGCATGGAGGAATCGATCCTCTCAGCCGCGTGGCATCGAAGCTCGGGCTGTCCTCCGTGGCCGCGGTAAGGGTGGGAGGATCCGGAGGTATTACAGGGGATGAGAGAGATCCCCGTGACGGTTCTCCGGAGCCACCTGGCGTCGGATGGAGAGGTGGTAGCGCGGCGTTTCCGGTACGAGCGGTAGCGCTCACCTGGCTGAAGAGCGAGCGGGACCTCGGGTGGGGGTGCATCGGTGGTCGAAGTGCACCCCTCCGACGTCCTCCTCCGGGACGCCGCCGATCCTCTTGATAAAGAGATTAAGGAAGCGGAGCAACAGGTATCGATAACGCGCGCGGATTGTCGAAGGGTCGCGCTGCAACCGCCGATGCCTGAGAGGGTTGGAAAGTGGTTGGGGCCTCCGGGCGTCAGAATTCTCGATGTGACAAGTTCACTTCCGGCTGTGAAGGGCCTACGAGGTCTCGTCGATTGACAAGCCCCTTCCGAGCCCGAGAGGAAGCATCGACTATCCGGCGATCGGGAACGTCGGCCGCCGAGAAAAGTCACGACAGTCCGGAGCTGGAGGGGTGGAAACGCGAGGCAACGGTTGGACGATTCTCCGACGTTGCCGAGGGGAACCCGTCGCTGACGAGGATAAATTGTTCCCAGACGACGAACACCCGCGGATAGGGCTCTCTCAGCGCCGGAGGTCTTTTTTTTTCCACCCCCTCTCGTTCGCCCACCTTCCTTCGCTCTTTTCTCCTCAATGGAATTCGGATGGCTTTTTTACGTCCTTTTTTTTAATCCTCTTTTTTTTTTTTTCAGCTTCCCACCCCGAGTGCCTTCGGCTTTCGAAGCTCGGACGGACTCGCCGCGATGAATTCATCATTAAGATATCGTAATTGCGATTATTATATTTTCATCCCCGGCGCGAGTTAGACGCAATTGTTTTTACTCATTCGGTGGACCATGACGCGGGCCGGCGAGACGGAGCTTTTTATTCGGGGCTCACTGTCGTTTCTGGTTTACTCGCATTCGCGCTCCGTCCTCGACCGGGAAGACTTAATTTATTTTTTATAGAGCGTTATCAACATCGAGAAATGTAATCATTTTTTTTTTTTTTTTTTTTTCAGGTGAGACGAAAATTCGCGTCGAGGAAAAAATATTAATTCGTCGTGAACGATCTCAACCAACGTCTCGGTTCGCCGAAGAAATCTCCGCGTTCCCGACCGGACCATTTTCACACCCTGTCCGCGATTCCCCAAATTCACGTGCCGCTAATATTGAAAAAAAAATATTTTTAACACATCAGCGCAACGGTCCATAAGAAAAAATTGTATGTTTTATTTGCACAAAAACACTCCCCCGGAAGCTTATGCGATTAAAGTCCAGCAGAAAATTTAAAGAGCGTTACGCGCGTTTCATAATTCCTCGAGCGTAAGTCACGGAAGCCAGTTCCCTTTTTTTTACTATTTTTTCGCGCACCCTCATTCGCCTATCCCGCCGAGACTTTTGAATAAAGGATTTTTCCGCGAGGCTGAAATCGGTAAAAAAAAGAAAGAAAAAAAAATCGCAAAATTCGTAGGATTTCCGGGGTGTCCTCGCGAGGAATAAAGTATAATAAAAATAAAGGTGACACGTCGATACGTACAGATTTTACAGCTCCAATTTCTCGCCGCGGTCCATTGGATTCAATGTCAAGGAGGTGTAACTCGGTTGGATGCCGGTGCGAGAAAGTGGCTTATGATATCTCATATGGCGGAGGAGCCGAGCGCCATCGGAGCGCGCATGCATGCATTGCAAAGTGAAAGATTCCATGCATCCTCGAGTGGCTGGGAGGGACGAGGTTTGCCCGAGAAAACTCGAGGCGCTTACACTTTGCTCATATTTTTATCGTGAGCCGTTTTTACCTTCAGCCACGTTTCCTCGTCCCATCGCTCCCCACTTACCCTCAACATTATTATCGGTGGAAGCGCAATAAAACGTTGTCGCACGGTTGAGCGATTCGTTAAAGATCACCGACGGGACTTTGACCGTCGAAATTGCCGTCGACGAGTCTCCTCGATGATTCTCGTCCCGGTGAATTTCACGCGAATTAACCGACGACTCATCGACGGCGCGAAAATTCACGGATATCGATAATTAATAAATGTCGGGAGACGAAAATAAAATACCGAGCGATTGTACCGTCGGTCCGACGAAGTTGACTCCGACCCTTTGACGAAGTTTCGTCGATCGCGACTCGATCGGATTCAACGAATTCATTCGGAGAGCGAACGGAACGACACGGAGAGCCGATACGAGAAAGCAGCGTCAAAGTATCGCGGGTAAAAGCGGCGCGGCGGAGGAGAAAGGGGGCGTCGATGGAAAAATTCTATGCATCTTTGAGTGACTGAGAGACGAATGCGAACTGTGCGGGGTTTCGGTTCTCCGACGGTGGTGCAAAGTTTTTCCGACTATCCTGACGCTACCGTGAGTCACGTGTACGCTGCACACATCCGCAAAGTAGCGGATACCGTAACGCCAAATGTACAGTGTGGAGAGGGGAAAAACGGACCGCTTCCTCGCGGACAAAGTTCCGCGGAGAAAGAAAATTTCGTGACTTGGGGTCGGAGCAGATAAAATAGTGTGAAATGTGAAGAAAGTCCATTTTTAGGTGGCCATTTTGAAGGACGTGTGCGGGTGTGACTCGCGTTGTTCAAAACTATCGTAACTCGAAAATCGCTTGAGATCGTAATAATTTGAAACACTCGCAAAATGGTCACGCCTCTCGCCCCGGTCCAATTTTCATCGAGAGCCACGTTCCAGGTTTTATTTTGAATCTACAATAAAAAATTTTGTGAATTTTCTGGGGGGAGGCCAGTTGAGTGAATTCGAAGATGTCCCAAAACTGCGTATAATTATAAAAAATTATTATCGAATATTTTACGAAATTTTATTTGTTCATTTATTTATTTCGAAAAATTTATAAAAAACGGTGTTGCAGAACGAAAAATCGAGAAATCGTTTAGCATTGCATTATTGCCAATTAAATTTGCGCGAAAATCAATCAAACGGATTTAATTTTATGATTTTTCTATAGAATTGAAAAAAAAATTTATTTTATTTTTTTCAATTATGAACATTTTATCCATTTTTTTGGCGAGTCAATAATAAAGAAGGTTTATCTTGCGTTGGGGTTTCCGTTTTGCCCCTCTCGCTCCTGCACGTGAGTATACACATCCGGGATATCTCACCGGAGACGTGTGGGGGTGAAGGAGTGAGTCGGGGTCTACGCGAACGTACGACTTCTCATATTTTCTACCGTGTGCTGTTGCCATCCGGATTGCTATATTATTTTCGAGAAACGTACCCGGCGACCGAGAGAAGGCGAGTTAGGAGCTTCACCGTGCAACGGCTGAGCCGGAGCTCTTACACGGCACACATGCTGACTTCTTTCTCCCCGATGCACGACCCTATTCCAGGTGCACCAACGAGATCAACTTTGTCGGATCTTCCTTTTCCCTTTCTATCCCCACAAGCCCGCATCCTCAACTTCTTTTTCCATTGCCCCGCCTCACTGTCGTCGTTCTTCTTTTCTTAATCCATTTTCTTTTCCGAAAAATTATTATATACGATCGTGTACGTGGACACGAATTATAACGTAATCTGACCATACATACGAATCAATTAAGTAATTCCTCTTCGCTTTCGCTTTTGTTTTTTTTTTCGTCCACACAATCTTACATTTTTCTATTTTTTTTATTTTTTTTTTATTCAATCCATCTTCTTGAACGAAAAAGAAAATTATATTAGATTATATACGGTTTGTGAGAGTGATTTATTTTGCAATATGAATCGCTTAATTAACCAATCAATTAACCCGCAGCTTCCACTCAATTTTCTATTGCTCTGTCTCAGGATTTTTATTTTTCATTTTTTACCTACGCGTGTCCATTTGTCTTTTACTTCAAATTATTATTTCTGCTAGTAGTAAAAGATATTTTTCTATCTCAAAATGGATGTTCTCTAATAAAAAAAAAAGTTAACACAGTAGAAAAAACAGTACTTTCTCATAATAAAAAATAGTTCCCAAGTGGAGCATCTACACTTTACAATAAAAATACCAAAAAATCGTAGTTGCGAGCATAATAATAGTTCGTCTAATTAAATATATCCTAACATAAAGTACGCGACCGTGGAAAACATCCGTTTTCCCAGTGCTCGTTAGACGAGAATTGTCATCAATTAAAAACTCACAGCAACAACCAATTGGTCGATTCAGAGAAATGTGTCGTCAAAATACATTTCTATTTGTATCCACAAATCCCCGTAAAGAAAAAGCTAACGGATGGAACAAACACGTATAAAAGTGAACCGGCATTTCTCTAATATAAATATAAAACATAACTGAGAATAATTCGTCCCTTGAGTCGAGGCGTCGAAATCTCGATAATGACGATCCGTAAGAGAATTACGAGGCGGCGCAACACGTACGAGAGTGGAGGAACGGAGAGATAACGAAGAACGTCGAGAGTCCGGGGTGTGTCGAGCGAAAAAAAAAAGTGCTATAGAGAGGGAGATCAAAGGAACACATCGGTGCTCGGACTTCGTAGCCGAGG
This sequence comes from Listrodromus nycthemerus, assembly GCA_963978505.1. Lineage (NCBI taxonomy): Eukaryota > Metazoa > Arthropoda > Insecta > Hymenoptera > Ichneumonidae > Listrodromus > Listrodromus nycthemerus. Next base: position 3,322,435 of record OZ021683.1, read on the forward strand.
CACGGCGTAATAACTCCACGGGTCAATCGACTTCTCAGCCTCAGAAATGGCGGCCAAGACTTTCTTTCATCCTCTCATCAAGCCGGATATATATATATATATATATATATATATCCGGCTATATATATATATATATATATATATATTTCTTTGAGGAGCGGAATCATCGATATGTCCGTCGATCCGAGAACAATCGGGTTTGCGCATCCCCCTTATCGAACCACCCCTAGCTGGATGGCTCGGAGAATTTTTTTTTAAATTTAAAAATTTTTTATTTTTTTTCTCTCAATTTCCTTCTTCATTCCTCGCCAAATTACTCGTCTCGCATAAATGTTACATCTGCCGATGAATATTTGCATAACACCCACCGGTTCGCGCCGTGAGAAAGAGAGAAAAAAAATGAGGGAACGTTGACACGAAAACCAATATTAGAAGTTCGTCCCGGCGAAAACGCCGCAACGTCATCTCCAATGCTCCACCCGAGCCGACAAATTAATGCAAATAATAAAGAGAGCGAGACGAATCACCGCTCCGAAGTCGCTCCCCTCGATCTCCTCACTCGACACACACCGGACTGAAATGAAATCAATGGAAATTGGAAAGCCATACTCCAGGCTCAACCGAGTACTCTCCTCCAACATTTATCGACACGGAGCAATAATTTAATGAATTTATCGAGTGCTCGTCAAGCGTTTCGACGTTCCAATAGCTCTCTCGCCAACGCGTATGTTAACCCATTACAAAAACTCGACAGGAAGAAAGAGAATGGGCGGGGGCGAGGGGGAGGGGGAGGGGGAGGGGGGGGGGAGGGAAAGTGGTCACGTATTGTATAGAACGTATTGATTAATAATATAAGCAGTATCGACAGCTCGGGAACTGTGGAGCGTATAGTTGTATCGTCCTCCTCTTCACCCTAACCCTTGTCTCGCTGGGTAACCGGAGCGATTGAACGTTCATTTATTTTTTGATACATTATATATATGGATTGTTTTTTTTTTTTTTTTTTTTTTTTTTTTAATTTCTATAATGAACATTTTTACTACCTGCTGGCTCAACTTCCAGGTGGGAACAATGGAGTAAATTTGATTTTAAGGGGGGGGGGGGTTTATGGTCGTAGTTGGTCTTACATTTTAATGGCTGATGAAAAATGAAGGGGAAGAAAGATGAAGCAGAAGCATCGATATAATTAGTGTCTGAGAGTTTGCCTCAGAGTTTCGAATTGGGAGGTCGATTTGTTCGGTAAAATTAGTAACGCTCGACGAATTCGATACGGGAATGCCGCGAATGATAATACCTTTTTGGGTAATAATTTTCCGATAATATTAATAATAATAACGGTGACAACGGTTATAATAATAATTGTATTAATTTTCATCGGGTGACGCTCGCGATTTCACGACACAGCGGATAAAAGGCTCGGAGCTTTTTTTCTTTTTATGGCCTCCTATAAAACGGAGACTCGTTGTATTCGTGCGGCAATATTCGTACGTTATGACTATTTTTTTCTGATCGTGTGTGGATTCTCTTGTATGCACAATGCAACGTGCATTGTTTTTTCGTTATGGCGAAAACGGAAATAATAATTATGTCTATCGGCGATGTGGACAATTTAATGATCGGAGGCTTTTTTTATGTCACCTGTATTGAAAAAAAAAAAAAAAAAATACATGCTATATAATATTTATGAGATAAAAAAAAAAAAAAAAAAATAGTATCAATCTAAGAATATTATTTGTGAGTTAATAGAATTAATATTGCATTATTGTACGAATAATGTCGTGCTCCGTGAAAAATATATGTGCTCAGATTAAGCACGGTGCATGTTTAATTTCGTGTATACATTATTAAACTCAGGAAAGAAGGGAACGAACGAGGTACGAAGCTGATCGACGCCAGAAATTTAATGTTATTTTATCGATTGTAAACGATTAATCTCTTCGAATATCAAAATAATTAATATGGCCCAATCCATGTATCATTGATTCACGTGTCAATTGGACTGGGCCATATTCCCCACTCTATGCCAACATCTCGTCGTCGGGATTTTCGTCACGGTAAATTGTGCACGTGAAAACCGAAGGTCGAGAACTATTAACAATGCACGCGGACGGAGGTCGATGACTTTCGCAACTTTCGATTAATCCAACCACGATTATTCCCTAATTTTTTTTTTTTTTTTTCAATCGGAAAAAATGATTATTAGTCATGATCGTTATTGTGACACGTGGATTTCCGGTTTGGTATTTCCGAAGACATTCGAGGACATCGGCAGCCGTTGTGGAACCGGAAGACGGATGTCGAACCGGATGTCGAATTGAGACGGGAAAGCGAGGCGGGTAATTTTGGAGAATTATGGACTCGTCATGTAAAGTAGATTCGTTACTGTACAATAAATTATTACGTGAATGTTAATCACATCGAGCATTTAGTTTGCGTTCCGGTTGGGAAATTAAAATGTCTTCACTGAAAGTGATTACACGGACAATTTTTAGAAATATTTTTTCATAATGTAATTTCCAGAAAAAAAAGGAGATTTTCGAATTGGAATTAAGGTCTCAGAAAGAATATTCCAATTTTTTTCCGACGTCATTTTCGATCGGAAGATTTCAGTTTCTCACCGGAAGTCATGTCAGACGGAATTTCAAGAAACGAAAAAATTCCTCTTGACAGAATTTTCGGTCGAAATATGAAATTTCCAAACCGAAAGAAACTTTATCAAAAAAAAAAAAAAAAAAAAAAGTAAGAAAAAATCATAACTCGTTCCCTGTCACGTTACTTCCGGTGAGGAGCCGAGACTTTCGAGAGAAGTCACTATGGGGAAAAAAATTGAAATATCCACGGTCGTCGATATCGATGGCGCGCCGAAACCATAATTTCAAGAACTTCATTAAAATTCGAAAGCGTTCGATTAATCCAACCACGATGATTCCCTAATTTTATTTTATTTTTTTCAATCGGAAAAAATGATTATTAGTCATGATCGTTATTATCGGAGGAAGCGATTCGTCGTAAACGGTGCCGAATAAATTGAGCAATGAAACGTCGGTTCACGTGAAAAGACGCGATCGAGGAAATCGTCGAAGAGTAGATCAGCAGTGAATCAGCGTTTTGTCGTGGTATTACGTCACTCGTATATACATAGTTTAAACCGAGTGAGGAAGGTAACGGATGAGGTATAAAACCGTCCGATGCCATAGATTCGGCGCGGTTCATCGATCGGATTCGATGAATCTCTTCTATATCTCGTCGCCGAGCTTTTCCTCACGGTGAATTATCTACAAAAAAAAATTGAGGGTGGAGAGGTGGTGGAGTAATGCACATTGCTAGGGGCGGGGGGATGAGAAGGTCCACGGCTTTTGCGGCTTTTGCTGCTTATGCTCGTCCGGGAGATAACACTCTCAGCAAGCGCGCCGCGCTCGCCTCGATTCCTCATGCAAATTGCGTCGTTTCCGGTTGACGGATCACAGCCAGACGGGGAAACGTTTCATCCTCCACTCCCTTTATTCCTCACCCTTCGTTCCCTTCGCTGTCCCAACAGGCGTAGTCTATAACATTTCTATATATATATATATATATATATATAAAAGACGGCTTCGTTCGCCCGGGACCTTCCAATCGATGCTCGCGAGCGTTTCTCTTTATCCCCGTAATCACTCGCTGCGTTCATCCTTTGCCGAGTTCCCCTCGGTGCCCCGAATGAGACGACGAAGACGAGAGCCAAAGATGTCGACCGGGGTCGAGAGGGTCGCTGCCGAAGACGACACGGCAAAGGGTGGTGGGAAAAGCCGGGGGAAGAACCCCGACGAACGCGAGAACGCTAGAAATGAAATGAATTCATAGGAACAGGCTGACTATTTCGCTGGCGCTCTAGCGACTCGGCTAACACACGGGACGGATTTTCTACCGAGTTTCCCGCTCCGTTTTCCTTCGTTCAAACTAACTCTAGCCTCTCCCCCCCCCCCCCCACCCCCACCCCCACCCGGTCCCGTTCGACTTCCAACTCCTCGTTCACCCTTCCTCCGAGGGTTTCGTATTTCTACATTTCCTTTTATGTCCGTCTTCACGACGGGTACACAAATTCGATTAGATTAGATTAAATTCTACGTTATCAACGTATTTTGTACGAGTCCCTTGTCGAGCGCGAGAACGGTGCGCGACGCGAGGACGAAGAGACACGGATTATTAAAAGAGATCCCATTCGGAGCCCTATCCGCGTGGCCCACTTCGCTCCCGCGCTTCGTCTCGGTTCCGGCGGAACTTTTTATTCGCCACTTCGCTCTCCCAACTCTGCCGTCGACCCTCCGTTTGTCCCGTGCCAGATGTCCTTTAATTCGTCCCTCTCATTTGCATCGCAATTATTATCTCGCCGGAGACGTGATTTTACCTCGGTATGATTTTGGATACCGGCGATCGTGTCCGCGTAAAATCGCGAGGACTTCGCCCGGGTCCGACACGCGTTAATTGACATGCAAAGCCGATTAAGTTGTGATTATTTTAATCGTGCGTTGACGGGTTATCCGAGCGAGAAAATTGACACGTGGATTTCCGGTTTGGTATTTCCGAAGACATTCGAGGACATCGGCAGCCGTTGTGGAACCGGAAGACGGATGTCGAACCGGATGTCGAATTGAGACGGGAAAGCGAGGCGGGTAATTTTGGAGAATTATGGACTCGTCATGTAAAGTAGATTCGTTACTGTACAATAAATTATTACGTGAATGTTAATCACATCGAGGGTTTAGTTTGCGTTCCGGTTGGGAAATTAAAATGGTTTCACTGAAAGTGATTACACGGACAATTTTTAGAAATATTTTTTCATAATGTAATTTCCAGAAAAAAAAGGAGATTTTCGAATTGGAATCAAGGTCTCAGAAAAAATATTCAAATTTTTTTCCGACGTCATTTTCGATCGGAAAAATTCCTCTTGACAGAATTTTCGGTCGAAATATGAAATTTCCAAACCGAAAGAAACTTTATCAAAAAAAAAAAAAAAAAAAAAAACAGAAAGAAAAAATCAAAACTCGTTCACTGTCACGTTACTTCCGGTGAGGAGCCGAGACTTTCGAGAGAAGTCACTATGGGAAAAAAATTGAAATACGCACGGTCGTCGATATCGATGGCGCGCTGAAACCATAATTTCGAGAACTTCATTAAAATTCCCTCCCCGCCCGACAATCGTCAATAAATAAATACACCTTCGTATACATCCGATATCTCGTCATTGTTCCCATTGTCCATGACATTCACAACTCCTATTTCTTACGGAGTGTTTGCCGAGAGACGCTGACTCGGCGTTTGGAACTCGTGGCTCAGTGGAAAATAATACAATACTCGAGAGACGAAGACGGAGACGATGAGGGTGAGATAGACCGAGATTTTCCGTATAATTTATATTCTATTATTCTAATTAAACGTCAGAGCGGGGTGGGGTGTCGCCGGAGGGTTGTAACTGGTCGGAAGAACCCTCGAAACGGTCGAGCGACTGGCGGGACGGAAGCGTCCTCGCCGTCGCCCCGAAGAACGTTCATTCCGCGAGCGACCCCGTGGGTTCTTCAGGATGTCGTTTGTTTCCGTTTCCTCCGAGCGTCGGCCGGGTTTTGCGAAGCCGTAGGATCGTCCGGGCGCGGTTGGTTCGTCGCAAAAATAATTATGACCGGTTAGACGGGGGGGTGAGGGGTTGCGTAATGCGGTAAGAGAGCGAAGGGTGGAATCGCCGTGTTTCCCCGCGTGGATCCGCGGGCCTCGAAGTCTCCGACGGGGAATCCAAGCGGTCGTACAGAAAGCCCACCAAGGAGCAAAGTCCTCAGCATCCATAGTCTCCTCCACTTCCGGCTGGTCTGCGATCCGTCGCGTCAGAAAGCGACCCTTCGACGTGTTCTAATTTACCCCGAGGGCTCTTTTATATTTTCCGACCCCGAGCCCTTATTGTTTCAGTAATGTATCTCGGTAAAATAAATTCGAGAATCGCGAGTCGTCTCCGACGACGAAGAGGATGCGAGATTCGGGAGGTGGATTCGAGGGGTTGAAGCGAGGGTAGAGGGATGGTTCGGTAGCGGGGTTGCCGCTTGAGAGAACGTCGTCGTCGTCCTGGTGAAATATATCTACGGTCCGGGGCGTAAAGACGCCTGGAAAGGAAGGGAAGGAAGAAGTTTGAGGGGTGGGGGAGGGGGGTTGGAAATTCTACGGACGACTTATGCACGCGAGCCGTGGATGGGCGAAGGGGTGGCGAGGACGGTTGAGAAAAAAAACAAAAAAAAAGAGCCGAGAGAACGAGATGAACGAAGGTGAGGGTGGAGGGCGAGAGAGAAAGCGAGACGACCACGAAGGAAAATAGAGAAGCGGAACGCACTAGTCGACGATGAGGGTTCGCCGTTAGCGCGGCGAAGGAGGATTCGAGAGAGGGGTGTGTTCGCTCTATCGCGAAGGAAAAGTTTCGGGAGTTTGTCTCCGGACCGACGACCGACCGACCCGACCGTCGCTCTCCCCGTGAACTTTTCGCGTGCGCTGGGGATATCGCAGTCGTGCGAAGGGGGTGAAGGGTGAAGGGGTGCGAAGAGGGTGGGGAAAAAGGGGTGGGAGAAGAGTAAGAAAGAGCCGAAGGAACGACGATATCGTCACGCGATCCGCGGCAGTCTGTCTATCGTTCGCCACCCTTTGCCGACTGCGAGAGGGCTTCGCCGAGAGGAAACTAAATCCGCGCCGGCTGTTAGCTACGAAACCGTGACACACGCCTGCGGTTCGCTCGCCGGGCGCGCACACACGAACCTCATCCGGTCCCTCGCGTTCTCCGTGAGTCCTCGACCGAAGGCGCAGAGATAAGGTCGGGCCGCGGAGAAACCGGAGAAGGATACAAGGACCTTTAGGGCCGGGATAGGCGTTGATGCAAGCGAGGTGGATCGAGAGTTGTCTGGAGAAAGATTTTGGCTCGGAATTATGAGTCTGCTGATAGGGTGAACGTTTCTACATCCTCTACGTGGAAGGGAACTGATGAAAATAAGGTATCGATTTCCGTCTTGTATTTAGGAAAAATCGTCGGACGGAAATGGCTGTGCGGCGCATAAGGGGGTTGAAAAAAATGTTGCAATCGATGGCTCAAAGTAATTTCGGATGTTATTTCCGTTGTTCGCGGTAAGTCTCGACCGGAAGCGAAAAAAAAATAAGTTATCGACGGATCTACCGGATTTTTTATATCTTCGAATTATGTGCGGAATTGTTTCAAATTTTCCTTCGCAAACAGCCGGAAATTATAAGATAATAGAGTCAACGATCGGTGAAGTATTTCGCTTCGTCCTGAGATACGTCCATTCCCGTGTCCGTTTTCCCATCTATTTTACGAGGGTAAGTGGGTCGCACCTGCACGCCTTGTATGTAAATACATTACAGAATCGATTCTGTGCAATACCTCTCTCTCTCTCTCTCTCTCTCTCTCTCTTTTTTGCTCCGCCACTTCGGACCACGTCGAGCTCTACTTTTCGCAATCTCCGCACGATCTTCTCACTGCGTTCGGTCTATAATTTACCATCCTCACTCCGTCTCTCAATATTCCTCATTTCCATTGATTTCTCTGCTCCTCTACGAGTCCTCTAATTTAGTCGTTGACTCGAAAAAAAAAAGTTTCCTTCCGCAGTGCATCTTCATTCTCTTTTCGTATCCGGAATCCCAGAGCGGGAATTACGACTACCGGTCCTAATTTCAATGTGTTGAGGCACTTCACGAATCACGGATCCACACACATCAGAGTCCCGTTTGTCCGAGCTAATTTTGAGAGAACGTAAGTCGGATAAATGAGACATCGAATGACACGGATTTTTCAATTTAACTTTGTCGTACTGTTACACATATTTTAAAATACAATTTTATAGAAATATTAAATTGGTTATTTAATTTTGATTTTTTTTTTAACAGATACGATTGTATTTTTGTTGATTAAAATTAACTTTGCGTAAATTTTAAGGATTAAACAGAGGAATCGGAATTCTATTGCAGCTCGAAAAGCGGATTTGTACAAGTTTCTATGAGATGTTTTGGTGGAATAATATTTTTCATTTTTTTTTCATTAATAAGTTGAAGATAAAAATAATTATACAACGAATTACCCGGTCAATTAAATGCTTTTCTTTCTGAAAATTATTCGTTCGATTTTCTGAATGCGCATCAATTTTTTTATAATTTTTCCCAACCTCTGAAAATCGCCTTTTTTTTACGTTAAACCTGTGAAAAAACGCAATTTTCAAAGATAAATTATTTATCAGAAAATTCATACGCGTTGACAAAAATTCAAGAATAATTCGTACGATCGGAAAATAGTCAAGTCGCCGTGTAATTTGTTTCATAATAATTCTTATCTTCGATTCGCTGAGGATGACTCGAAGATCGAAGTAGATTATCCGCGTAATCCGAACGGGCTGCTTCGGATAACGCGGAAGCTCGGTTGATCGAGGAAGCGAGTTTGTAGCGAGCTCTGTAGCGCCACTGCATAGGTCGCGGTTCGTCAAATACTACCAATTTTCTCTCTCATGCGCGTAGCCAAATTTTCTCTTCTCGTTCCACGATTCTCCGCGGAATTTCCCGATTTTTCCTCGGCGATTTCTCACCTCGCTATTTCCGATTTTTCGTTCCGTCCCGAGCGATGGCGACACTTTCAACTTTGATGATAAAGAATTACGAAAAAAAAAAAAAAACTGTTAATCCTTTCTAACATTGGGTTCGTAGTTAACTTTTAGGGAAAGCCCTTAGCAGACAGAATCAAAGCGTTATGTGCTTCAAATTATTTTCTCGATATTTCAATTTTTACTCCAGAAGTTCGTTGACGACACTTCGTCTAATGCTTTCAACTCCGTCATGTCCATAATCACATGTACATCCTGCTGTAGAACATAATGAGCACATAATAAAAATCATTGCTCAATGCAAATACAAAAAATTATTCGTCTTCCAATTTCAACCATCCATATTCCCGATAAAGTTTCTCCTCTAGTCTTCATTCAGGAACTTTACTTCATGTATTTTTCACGGTAGCTACGAATCTAATACTTATCTTATTCACAATTACAATAAATGATTTGGTAATTTAATGTGTAAAATGAATTTAAAATTGTTTACTAATTTTTCATGAAATACAAAAAAAATCGAAATTCCATAAAAGTGAAACGATTTAATCGATTTTCTTAGTGTTTCATGGGTGTTTTTTTTTTAGCGCCCAACGCGACTCCCATCGTCCCTCAACTGCGCCGTACCAAAGTCACACACTGGTACATCCCCTCTAATTTTGTCCTGCGAGAGACCCGAGCGTCCTGGCTAATGCGGTACCACAGTGGTAAGTCCGTCCAGGACAACAAATGGGTCGTAAAAGGCGACGGCGCCTTTTCCTCTGTGTTCTTCGCCACGCTCCCTTCGCCCTCCGACCTCGAGTCCGCGCTTTCCTCTTCATCCCCTTCCACCCCCTTTCTCTCACTCTCCGAACTTCCCCACCCTTTTTCTTTTTTAAATATTATTCTTCTCGCAGTCCTCTTTTTTCGGTCCTTTTACTTTTTACCATTCTCAGCGCCTTTCGCGCTGCTCCGTCTCACCATCTCTTTTTCCCGTTTCGCGCCCTTTCTGGTTCTCCTATTTCTCCCGCGGAATTATTTTCATCCGTTCCCGCGTTCGCCTTCGTTCGCTTGGCAAACCGGGAGAAAATAGAATTCCGGAGCTCGCGATACTTTCGCCCGACTGAAAAGGGAAACGGCCCGAAATTTTCGATATGCCGATTCGTTTTACGGAGGCGCGCGACTCTCATCTATTTCGCGTTGTACACGTGTGCGATGATTTATCGTCGATGTAATTACCGTAACATGGAGGTGAGGACTGAACGAGACACATGGTTTTTTTATAGATGACCCGAATAGTTTTATTTTATGACAAATGACAAACTCGACTCGGCTTGAGGCAGGTCAGCGCTTTACACCGGGGACAGAAACGTTTGCGGATGATCGGTATTGACGGATTATCGAATTATTGAAACACTCGTATTACTCATTCGTGCACAATATTAATATTCGATAAGACGTTTTCTTACGCAATATTATTATTGAATTGTAAGTGTCATCATTGAAATTGCAGTAATTAAAACCGCAATTTTTGCGACTACAATTTTTTCCTCTTTTTTTTTTATTCTCGCCTCCACCTTGCTCGACAAAAAACGAGAAAAAAAAATTTCCCGAAACGGTGCATTTTTGACGGAAAAAGGGAAAACTTTTATTTTTTTTTATTAATAATCCGCTAATAATAAAATCGGCGAGGGATTTTATCGAAAGACTGTTGCGTATCGCAATCACATCCTTGTATGTACTTTTGGCATTCGAGCGTCGTTATAATAATAAATATACACTTGTTACTGTTATGAAACCTGTTGTCGTTTGATACCACACGGGAGAGATGGATCATTCATTCGACGTTAAATAATTGATGCCTCGAGGCCCCGTCTCGGTGTGTATTTCACCTCTCCGCAGGATAACTGACGGCGGTCGCGAAACCTCGACGAAACTTCGATAAATCGATTGCTTTTTCCCATCCACCGTTCGTCTGTCCCGCTCACTCAACTCGCTCCTGCGGATTTTCCCTGTAATATATTCGACACGAAGATTCGCCACGGAATCTCACCATAAAACACGGATTTTCTGCGTGTCCCGTGCGCAATGTTTCCGCCTAACGGCATTAAATTACACGTATCAGAATATTCAAAGTTAAATAAAGAAATATTAGGACAGCTCCAGGCGGGGAAACCTTTCTGACCCTCGTCACATTCTTTCCCGCCGCCTGTAAACACTCGTCAACGCTGTATGCACTCGAGATTATAAGGTTATTTTTTTTTTTTAAACGAGAAAAAAAAATTAAAAAAATATAAATTTACAAACGGACCTCTTTTCAACGTCGGGACATAAATTGGGTGAAAATTTTACTTCTTATTTTTCCGCGCTACGGTCCGGCTATAACGCGAATACACCGGACGGTATATTAGCTTTTTTCACCACCCCGAAGAAACACGAGAACCGGAGTGATAACTTTTCGCTTTGCCAATTAGTACTTTTCGGAGTTTGATTACTAATTGCCGTTTTTTATTTTATTTGATTACTAATTGCCGTCGAATCTTTTTTGTTTCTGTTTTCTCGCCTTGGGATACTCGCGTCGAGGTTCGCTTTTATTCGCCGTAACGTTTCGGCTACGAAATTTCTCACGGATCGGTGCGGCTCTCGCGATGGGGCAAAATGGATCTCGGCGCGAGTCACCGATTTTCCAAGGTAAACAAAAAAATCGCCACACCGACGGACGACTCTCGCTCCCTTTTGCCCCGCTGTTCCGTCTTAACCTCCCTTCACCCCGAAGCTATCCTCGAGAGCCGGTGCGGAACGAATGTCCCGACGACTACGGGGACGGATTTGACGATTCTACCAATGCGTCCGTACGATTTGCTCTCACAACCGAGTCTTGTACATAATTGCTCACGTAGGTACGATTGCACGCGACCCAGCACTGCACCACCCAATTAAATGTCGGTGCAGACTGCCGGAACGTAGCCATTTCCTTTTCCTCTCCCGTTCGCTCGCGGCCCACGTCCCTCTCCGCTCTCACTTCTCCCTTGTATACCCCATCGTCTTTTTACCCCCCCCCGCCCCCCGCCCCCCTCTTTTATCTTAAACTCTCTCCGCGACGCTCGTAACTCGCTTGTACCGCGCGTTCTTAAAGACCGTTTTCCTAAATTCAATTTCATCGATTTCCTTTTTTTTTTTTTTTTTTTTTTTTCATCCCCCTCATCGTCGTCCTCGACTCTCAGCATTCAGCGAGCTACTGTGAGAGCCGCGGAGATGCCGAGCGTTCGCCCGGTCCGCGATGCCAAAGCGAGGACGACGAACGACAGGGGGTTGCTGAAGCTTTGCTATATCACAGGGGGGCGGGCGGGCGGGAGGGGGGGGGGGGGGTCGTACACTCGTACACTCTTCCACCGAGTTCGAGCGTTGAAAGGAACCGTTTTGCGGACAACGGACATGAAATAAAATTTCCGTCTCTCTCTCTCTCTCTCTCTCTTTTTACCTCTGCCCGGCCTCGGCGCGGAAACGACCGGGGGTGCCGAAAGAGCTCGGACCGTGCCCGAGGCAGAGGCTCTCGAGACGACATAAAATTTCACCTAAGTGTAAAAGAAAAATCTCTCTCGTTCTCTTCTCTCTCTTACGTTTCTTTTATCGTATATATATATATATATATATATATATATATATACACACACATGAGGGTTCTTCCTCGAGTGTCCTATATGAAATTCCCGAACTTTACTACTATTTCACACGGATTTTTTTTTTTTTTTTTTTTCTAATACCATGTGAACGGGCTCGGAGCTATACGGAAGCCGAAAAGCTTCACATATCGCATTCCTCACCCGTCGGGCCGTCGTAACTAAGGGGGGAAACATCTGGCAGCTCGGAGGCGGAGGTGCGATAATTCGTAGCGAAACTGTTTCTTATCGGGCGGGCGTTGATACAAAGGGAATGGATTATTCTCGTCGTAAGGTTCGCGTATAAGGTGTATGGTTTACGTCTCTGTTCGCTTCCACCGCCCGTCTCTCGCCTCCGGGCGACCCGTTCGGCGGGTTATAGATCTCTTAAACCTCGGTAGTTTGTTGGTCACGGTTCCGCAGTCTTACGGAGCTTCGGACGAAGCGTAACGCTGTGCCCTTTCCCGGTCGACTCTTCCCGGTTTTACCGTGAAACCGAGAAACCCCTTTCGGCCATCGCGGCCTTTCCCGTTCCTCCAGGACCTCTCGTGGAAGCTTGGAGTCTCGCCGGAAGCAACCGAGAAACCAACTTCTCTCGCCACATAGATTAACCCCCGAATCCTAATCCGAAAGCTGCTCCCAATGCCATTGCGGCGTGCACTGCCGGCGAGAAGACACGTCGCGAAGGGGAAATTGTCGACCGTGCCGCGACGATTTAGTCGAGCTGGGTATAAAAATTAAGAGAGCCTGTCTCGTCGTTTTATTGGCAGGCGGCTCGACGTCGAATAATAAAAATCAAAAAGGTCCGAGCGAGTTTCGTAAGGCACGATGATTGTCCGAGTCTTCGACTCAGTCGAAGCAATCGTAGTGGGTAAAATGAATAGTTGGATTAATCAAAAGTTACCGTTGCGTTCAAAGTCTATTAAATGTTGCGTGTCTCTTTATACCTTTCTATCGTTCCACCTTCGTTACAACAATGACACTATGTATAATTTGTATATTGGTGGAAAATATATTGTTTATATTGTGTTCTATCGTTAGTTCGCACATTTTCACTTCGCTTCCACTCGATTATTTTAGGAACGATCCATTGAAATTTTAATAACGCTTTTAGAATACAATTCAGACCGGAGCTTTCCAGCGCACCCAGTTTAGATTCGAACCGCTCCGTGGATGTTGATATATAATCATTGTATAAAGAGATTCGACTCCAGGTGAGTCTTCGCGTGTATGTGAAATTACAGGAAAGCTCGAAATGTGAAGAAGCTATTATGTGAGAGGGAGGAAGGGAGAATGTGGCTGATGGGTCACCGAGTTCCGAAAAGCGCGACCAGAAATCGTGGAACGAGTTGGACTCACAGCGGTGCGCCGAGGATCGAAGTAGAAAATGCCGTTGTTGGTCAGACCGACATATTCTTCCCACTCGCTCCCAGCGAGCTTTATTCCTTTTTTAAAATATATATTTTCATCGCTTATTTTCGATATTTCTCAGACGTTGTGTTGGCGTATCGGTGCGTAAAATGGCGTAACGGTGAGCCACTCGCGCGTGTGGAGGAACTGAGCGGCACGAGAATAAGACCGGTATGAAATAGAAATCGAGTGTATAGATAGAATAGAGCGTTAAGAGTGTGCGCTGCCCGAGAGGGGAAAAAGTAAACGATAAATGATCGTCAAGCGAAGGCAGTGAAGTGAAAGGTCTCGGACGTTTGAAGAAGCTCAAGAGAGCTCGAAAAGTAGCGATCGACTTTCTGATCGAAGTATTAACAGCCCCGAGGTTGCGAGTTCGGGACCAATTTTCAATTTTTTTTTCATCTATTTATTTTTCAATTTCATTTTTTTTTTTCTTTTTTTTTCACGAACCAGCTCGACAGAGTCTCGGCAGTGCTTGAGCGGTTCGTCTACGGGGCGTCTCGACGGTTGCGATACCGGCTGTTTGTCCCCTCGACATTTGACAATTAACACGTACTACGGCAAGGATTTCGTTGGCTCGATGAAGGGATCAAGAATGACGGGAGAAAATAGATACGCGAACCGAGCGACGGAAGTCCCGGGATCTTCCTTCGTCGTTCACCGCGCTGGGATCGCAGTATACCGTTTGATATACGTCGGGATGCGATAGTGATGGGCAAACTGGGACTCCGTTCACATCGTGTACATTATGTACACGCGTTCTATATACGTTGCGCTGCACGATGCATGAGGATAGAGAACTAAATGCAGACAGAGAATTTTCGAGGTAAGACCGCTCGAGAGATATTCCTGACGCCTGGAGTCTCAACGCGACACGGTCGCGAGGTGACGTGACAAAAGGATTCGAGCTCGCGCGTACGTCGAGGGGAACCGATTCGAAAAAAATTTCGTTCATTGTGAACTTCGAAAAAAAAAAAATTTTATTGCTTTTCGTATAAAGCAATTCACGGGATTTATTGCCTATTTCAATATTTATATATAGTTATGTTCTCGTGATAATTTTGCACTTTGGCGGAAAATCGAAGCGAGTCCATCAGCGCTTGTGATTCGTAATTACGAGAGAGGAAAATTGAAGAATCGAAGGATCTATTTGAGTCTATTCAGGTTTCATATTTAATTCATTTACCGGTGCACGTTACTAATCGGCGTAAAGGAGTGAGTGTAAGAAGAAGGAGAATGGAAAAGCAAACGAGAGAAAGACGGTAAAAGGTGGAGGAATCCTTCGGGAGCTTTTAGCCCGGTTTGCCGTTCCAGTTAGACTCTGCAAATAATCCTCGGATGTCGCATACTTCTCGTCGAACATCTTTGTTTTTTTCTGCCTCGCAAATTTTTTTACATTCTCGGACCGCGTTTGTTACTCGTTAATCGATGAGAAGTGGAAACGAATCACCGACGTTAAATATTTTCAGCTCATGTTTCGAACGAACTGGATATCGCTTATCGCTTCTAATCGTCACGGGAAACGAGGTCAAATACAATTTTTATTTTATTCAATGTCAATTTCTGATATCCTGCCGAGACGCGAATAACCCGAGCCGGCGGTGAGTTCGAGTTGGAAATTCACGTGTCCTGTGTCACATCAAAGTTCGCTTTGAAGCTGCGTTATTTTTCATTTCTCTCGCGCGATCCGATGTTGAGTCTTGCGAAGCTCCCGTACGGGAGCGACTCGACTTTTTTTTTCCTCGCTTTTTTTTTTTTTTTTTCCGGTCGACGTCTTAATGGCCCGAGAATTCGGGGATCGACGTCCGGATGACGGTACGCCAGCGAGGATGAAAGGACGATGGAAAGAAATACGTCGTCCTCGCGAAAGAAAACTACCAGCCAGACCATTCAACTTCCGATCTTATCGCGCCATCGCGGACCCTTTTGCCTCGTTGGCGAGGCGACGGGGTAAAAATAAAACGTACCGAGGGGAGGAAGACTGTCGGATGTAAAGTCGGGATCCGCGATACGAATCGACGAGTGTCCGAAAGCACCGGTAAATCCTCTCGGGTATCGGACCCTTTATCTTTCCTTCGGCCCTCGCCCGATGTGTCTCACTCCGTCTCCGCGTATGTGCTACATCGGTAATCTGTCGTTCGCAGTCGAAACTCAACGGGTGACTTTTTTTTTTATTCCCTCAAAAAAAAAAAAAAAAAAAACGAAAAAAAATCGTTGCATTGACAAAGCGAGCCACATCAATCCATCCGCATTTAAACCAACGATGTACCATGGATTCCAACTATTCTCGGCCAGAAACAAACTTTCCATCACAACTTTTAATCGACCAATGGATGGAAAAAAACTCGTATTCGCTCCATACCTCGCTTCTTCCAATATCGAAGCGACCCACGGTCTTTCTTCTTTTTTTTTTGTTTCTTTCTTTCTTTTTTTTTTTTTTTTTTTTTTTTTTTTTAATGTCAATGAAACGAGTTTGCCGTTACGAGACGGAACTTTACCAATGACCCATTGCGCGCAGAGAAACTCGCGTTGGGGGCAAAAGGGTTGGAAGCGCGCTGGACCGAAGTACCCACTCTCCTTAAGTACCGCTGTCTGACTATTCCGCCCCGTCACTACTGCGCGGCCCGTTTCGAACAGGCAAAGGGGGAGTGTATACGATCGTGCGAGTAAGAGACGTGTATACGCTCTTCAGTTACTGCGGCAAGGAACTCCGTGGTACGAGCCAACCTGCCGGAGAAATATAGCGCGGGGGATCGAGCGAGAATCCACGAAACCGTAGATCTCCGTGTACTGCGGCGTGCTGTGGAGAACCGGGCCCGAGATTCTGGCTTTGCGTGTATCCGTCCTCGTGTTCCTCGGGTGTAAAGTTGCCCGACGAGCTCCACAGCTTGTACACGGTCAAAGCGCTTGTAGGCTCGACGAACATTTCCAAAAAAATTTGACTCTCGTCGAAAAAGTTTTTGAAAACGTTTTACGTCGAAGCGAAATTTTCGATGGTGAGATTTTGTCGCGATCGAGGAGTCGATTAATTATCGTCGGACAGTAGCGCGTCGCATAAGTTTCAGAGAAATGAATATGGTGTTGCAGGCACTGGTCGATGGGATAAAAATTTGAAAAAATCCAAGAATGACGAAACCTTCATAAATTTCGAGTGGATTTGAAAATGTGAGAAATTCGTAATTATCCGCGAAACGAATAATTAAGAATCACGGATATTTAAAAAATCTTTTCCTCAATCAATTTGTCAATGACATTTCGAAATTATTATTATGCAAAATTAATTTCGTTAGCGCTCTTAATACGCTTGATTTTTTAAAGACTTTTATGCCATCCACAAATATTTTTTATCCGTCTCAATCCTCTGTAACTCACGCGAAGTGAACTCTATTCGCGAGCGCTTGCTGTCGGGGCATGAGAGATCTTTCAGCGAATGTATATATATATATATATATATATATACGTGATGAAATAAATAAATCGGGATCGTTCTTCGAATAGAATAAATCTTCGATTTCTCAGGTTATCGAATATCTACTGGGTAAAGTGAATTCACGAAACGTGAATGAATTGTGATCCAATAATTAAAAATAAATAATTATTAGATATCCGAAATCGACGAAGATTATCTAAGTGTGATGTGGCTTTCGACTATAGGGAGATCGATTAAAATTAGTTCGTCGACTTGAGGAGATGGACTTGTCAGCTACTTGGATTATGAACGTCGATTGACTAATTCCGATGGAGCCGATATCGATTCGGCCGCTTCACGGAATGCCGTAAACCGACCAAAAATACTGAATTCGAAAACTACTCCCGAGTATCGAAAAAATTCGATTTCAGCAATATCG
This sequence comes from Listrodromus nycthemerus, assembly GCA_963978505.1. Taxonomy (NCBI): domain Eukaryota; kingdom Metazoa; phylum Arthropoda; class Insecta; order Hymenoptera; family Ichneumonidae; genus Listrodromus; species Listrodromus nycthemerus. The sequence continues at coordinate 3,339,940 of OZ021683.1, forward strand.
CCAATTAAAATAATCATGAACGCTAGCCGAGGAATATCCGGTCGCGGAATTTTAATATTCACGTTCAGCCGGCTCACGAATGGTCGACCACGAGAACATAATTCGGTGATAAATAATGCTTAAATAAAACAAACCAATTATCCTAAAACAATAGCTTTAGAGGAAAATGTATCGATTGCAAAAACATCCGAATTCGAAAATGTGTCTCGCTCTTGAGAAGAACGAATTTACTCCAACAAGGGGGTTCGATTGGAAAATTTTCAAAGTCCAAAAGAAAAATCAAATTTTTTACATAATTGGTCTGACGAATTTTCCCGAAAAATTCATAGGAAAATTATTTGAAAAATGAAGACTTTTTTTGAGAGCTACCAAGTGTGAACTTTCCTAACCGAGAAGAACCAAAAGAATTTCACAACCTGCCTGACGGAAAATACCACGGCCAGTAATCTAGCGGAGAAAGTATCGAAACGATGTCGCTTTTCGCCGATCACTTCCAGTACCGACGTCGTGATCAAGCCCAAACGCGGCAAAGAAATGCATCAACCCGGAAGACCGCACTTTCAACGTTACGACCTCGCGCCCCTTCGCCTCTTTCCATATCCCACTCTGATTGATAGAAGCTCCACAAGAGTTCCGCGAAACTCCGACAAAGACGTTTTTATTGGCGGAACGGACGTGAACGGTACTATAGAAAACCCGAAGAATAAAAGAGGTGAACTCACTATTTGTTGAACGAGAACAAAGCTTCCAGAGGAGAGTCCCACGTGGAGTCGTCACCTGCAAAGGAGCACAGTCGACGATAGCGGAGCGACTGCAAAGACACAAAAAAAAAAAAAAAAGGTCAAGGCTTTGTGAACCGAAGCTCTGTAAGGTGTATCCTGATGAAGAAACCGTATCGATGACAGTAGAAAGAGCAGGTCTGGTCGGAGGATTCGCGTCGTACGTTCCGTCGTCGCCTCGCCGTTGCACCGACGACACAACGACAGCGACGTCGACAAGTGCCCAACCGGTATTACGTACCGGGAGGCATTTGTTCCGGACGAGAGGAGCGCGGTCCGGCTGGCTAGGTTGAATGGAGGATGCTTCGGAGCGAACGGGCGGCGAGAATGGGAACAGTGCGGAACGAGAAGGAAAGCCGAAAGCTCTAACAATCGCGAGAGTGTGCCGTGCCACACGGAATTAGTATCGATAGTCCACCCTTGCTAACTGCACCCGTTTTGTAGGGTTTCTCTGAATTTTCCTTCTCTCGATTACTCCGTCCCGTTCTCTGTGTTTCCCGCTCGGGTTGCACACGGGATGTCGGTTGATTCACGACCACGAGGACCCGACCTCGGGCTCCGGCATCGTTCACCACCACAACCCCGGCTCCGCACGGGGCAACACTCGTTGCAACATCGAACCAACATAGTGATGTACAGAAGGGGACCGCAACCCCGAGGCTCTTGGCGCCTCTCGGCTTTCGCTTCTCCCTTTCCCCGGCCATTCTTCCCCGCGTTTTCCGCCACCAAACCCGGCACACTTATCCAGCGACTGTTCGGTCTCGCAAACCAGTGGGCGCGCGACCCTTCGCCCCGTTTCCCAAGGAAACTCGTTACCACGTAGGTGGTCACACACACGTTCGGAAGACGGAGGATCGAAACCGGAGAGGTAGTCGGTCCGGCGGGAGGTGAGATAATGGGAAGGAAGGAGGAGCGAGGATCTTGGAAATCGCAGGATGCGGAGAGAGGAAGTTCCAGGCCGGCCAGGTTCGACCGCCACGAAGGATCAAGATAGTCGACGAAAGTGTGTGCTCCCGTCCTGACTCACGTCCTGCAACTCCGCAGCGTTTCGCAGCCCTACACACAGGTGGTCCATAACGGTACACGAGACACACAACGATCGCACTCGCTCCTGACGCTGCGCCAGTTACGACACCGGCAACTCGGCAGGTTTGCGATAATGGAATCCGAAATCCGGTATATCGTCGATACACCGAGCCCTTTCTATGGGACGACGATATTCGCATTCCAATGGTGCAATGGGTTACCGGCAATTACGATTCCTTGTGCCTTACCATCGTTCTCCCGTTACTCGAACCACCCCACCGAGCCCAACCCAACCTGGATGGTACGGCTCGTTTCGCGCGGTCTCCTATGCGGATCCCGGTGACCCGGTCTCCTCTAACCGAGACACTTACTACTCGCCGTAACTACAACAAGCTTTGCTATTATACTGTTCCGCGTAACATCGTACAACCCCGCTGGAGCAACTGCGCATCGCCCTCTCTCCCGCGGCACTCTGAGCTATCCACCGTACTCGGCTCGCTGCGTACAATGTACATATTGCTCTATACATGGACTTATGTATACGGTAGCGACGGTCCGTCGAGGCTCGGCGGAATATACATAGGGGGAAATGGGCGCGAGAGGGCGACGAAGGACCTCCTGACAGGACAATGCTCAGCTCCGCTACCGAAGTCCCTAGCTTTCATCCCTCTTACATGTCCCTATTCCTGTATGCATATCCACCCCTTCCGACTCTCCGGTTATCCGGTTCGCCGCTTAATGCACGTGTCGACAATGGAATTTCAAATCCGTATCGTCTATATGGGATTGCTCAAGAGGAGAGATGAGCCGGGCAAGAACGCGGTCGGTTCATGCTGAGAGGAGCGAGTTGCCTCGGTACGGAACGAAACTGAGGCTTGGGCGCGGAGCGGTAGGTCGGATGGGCGAATAACCAGGGCAAACTCGTTCGCATTCTCCAGCGGCAAAGGTTGTAGCAATTACCGGGAAAGTCCAAGGGAGTATCGCTCGAGGTACATAACATCCCGAACTGTATCAAGTGTACGTACTTCAAAAGCGGTTCGGGCTCAAAGTTACCTTCGTTCCAGGTTTAACTCAGTGGATTTCGGTGTATCTTCCGGCGATCCGAACTCCGCGCCTGTGAAAGACGGTTTATTACATAGAAATTAATCTCCGACCATCGAGGAGCTGTTGCGGGGAGCTTTTGGGGTCCTTCCGCTCGTATCCATTCGGGTTTGATGTTATCGCTACCGTGTTCGATAAAGAAGATCGCTGAGCAAATCTCACCATCGAATATCTCAGCGGCAAAGGAGAATCGCTCGTCGCGATTAAAACTGAGGAAATTTCAGAGATTCCTTTCAGCAGTTTCGCCGGTGATTTCTTTTCCGTTTCGCGGATCGTAGTCGACACATCAATCGAATTTCGGTGTCGAGAGGACGAGAAGAATTCTGAGCTGGAAGAGCCGATAATTGCCAGAAGCGTAACAGAGTTTAACGTCGTATTTTGTGGACGATCGTTCCATAAATTCCTGGTGGGATTATTGAGTCGAGTGTCCCAACGGTGTATTTATTCGGCGGACGGACTGCCCTAGGAGCAATGAGATGCACAACAGTGGCGAATAGTCGGATGAACGCCGTTACGTATCCGGTTCGCAGGCAAAGTTCTCCACTCTTCGCGCGTCTCGTTTCCTTCGTCTTATGCTCGCACTGGCGGTGAAATTCGAAGGTTCCGGGGAATTCGGCTATCCGGTGGAAGAGATCGCTCGGACGGAGGAGCAATCGGAGGGATCGGGCACGAGGCAATGGGTTATGCCAGGACTCCACATGCTCGCGCAATTACGTCCTGCTAACTGCAGTTGGGCCTACTCCAACTGCAGTTACCCGAAGCGCTCCTGGGAACGTTAGTGAGGTCTCCGGGCGGACCGGCGGGGTTTTCAAGGTTCGCCAACTTCCAGGTACCGAGCGTGTGTTACACGCTCTGGAGCATCCATGCTCTGGTAGAATATCGTTATCACGTCACTATCGCACGGTGGTTCGAGCCCGGTTTACCTTGCAAGCTTCGGCGATGTTTCCGCGGACATCGTCGTTCCTACAAAGCTTTAAATCCCCGTCTTTTTTTTTTGCACCGGACAACCGAATAGGTCCCTTTTGTTTTCCCACCAATGGGCGAGCTCTCGGCACAGGGATTCTCTCGGCGGTCCCTTTGAAACTCGGAATACCGATCAACGTTCGAATATCGAAGGCCGCGGGGCCGAATTGGTCGAGGATGGAATTGCCTGCAGCCGGAACAAAAAAAAAGCCTCAGGAATTCAGTTGGGTGCGAAACGAACCCGGTGTCTCGCTCCCTCGTTTTTTAGTTACCGATTGCTCAGTGTACATGGGATGTCGAGTTTGAAACGCTGACAGAGATACTCGTAAGATAACGAGATACATGGATTCTCCATTGAGGACGGGAAGAGCCACGATGGGAGTAAAGGGGAACGATGGGATTCGGGGTGTATAGAGCGGTCGACAAGGATTCGACAGTGGGCGAGATCGCACGTAACGTTCGGTAACGGTTCGAGGCCAGTACGGAGTGGCCCAATTTCGACTTTGTTGATAGCCCAATCCATCCACTCTCTGATATCCAATACCCAGCTCCCCCTCTCTAGCTAAACCCGCGATCGCCCGGCCCGGACAGAGACGAAAACTCGCTGTACCGACGTCCGCGCCCGGCTTGTGAACGTGGGAGAGATGTGATTTTCGACACTCACCCTCGGGCCGTTGTCCCTTTCGTTCTCACGGACGATATATTTGTACGCTCGGAGTGGCAAAAATGTCATGCTGATGTACACGAGGGAGAACGGGGCTTAATTGAAGAAAGCGACAAAACGTAATGGTGCCCTACATTTTAAAGGAGACGAGCTTTGTGTCCTGTGAAAAATTTGCCGGAATTTTGAGTAAAAGATAATATCGTGAAATCGAAAGACGGGAGAGAGGAGGAACGGGGGAAAATGGGACAGTGGAGGAAAATTCGATTTTCAAGTAATTTGTGGGTGTCCGATTTTTGCTCTCGAGCGTAGATCGCAATTTTTGAAAGCGTTTTGGCACACTCGTCACCGAGACGTATATTAGATTTATTAAAATTGAAAAAAAAAACAAAAGTTAAATACAAAAAAACGCTATTTTTGATAAACTATCTTTGCAATGTTTTGAAGAATCTTCTAAGAACGAGTCAATTTTGAAAAAAAAAAACAATGAAAATTTGTATTTTCTTCAAATCTTTCAGCGACTATGAATCTATGCATATTGGAAAAAATTGCGCGGAACGTTTTTTTGTTACCGTAAACCAACACGTATAAATTTTAAAATAAGTTGAAATCGCGGTTATAGTCATGATATACAATTATATCCTGTAAAAAAAGTAAATTAAAAATTTCACACGTGTTACACATTTTTCAGGGATTCTCGTGTTAAATGAATTTCGAAAAAAAAAAATCACGAGAAAGTTTAATTGAAATAATACCTACAGCTCGATTCAAGTTTGAAAATTCCTGATTCGTTCGACACAGAACGCCCCATATGCGTGCATCCACGCACCGGTTATCTCTGTCGGCTCGAAACTCCGCCACGGATACAAAACGATCCGGGCGACTGGGTGATTGAGAACTTTTGCATTTTTTTGGTTGATTGCGTCAATCACTCGCTGACTCACGTGGCAAACGAGCCCGAAATAAAAATAAAAAATAAATATTCCGCAACAGGGATCGTGCGGAAAAAACGCAGGAATAAAAGAAGTGGACTTGATACGTCATACCTGAATGATCTGCTCAAAAAAAAAAAAAAAAAAAAAAAAAGAAAGTCCTAATAATATTTTATTATTTTTCCCCCGGAGGCTCACGAAAAATTGGCCGATAATCGTTGATGTTTTCCGTATTTTACGGGTGTTGCCGCGAAGGGATTGTCGGAGGGTTTACCCGCGTTTACATATCGTCATTGCGGAACTGCGCGCGAAGGGTTTCCGTGGCCGCGCAGATAGAAATTCTATAAGCGCGTAGATGCCGGCGGGACGCGACTGCCTTCGTGTTTAATGCACGAGTCGACAATGGAATTTGAATTCTGTCCCGATAATGGAATCCGTTAAGCAACGAGATAAACGGGGAAACGCGTCGGTAGCACGGCAGGCTCGGAGTCTCTTGCGGCGCAACGACGCGGAGGGCGAGGGCGAGGAGAGGCGAAAGCAAATACGAAGAGTCGAGCAATCACGGGGAGAGCGAACAAGCGACGGGTCTAGCCAACTGCAGTTACTACCAGGGGCCCACCATAGATAGAGCGAGAGAAGGGCATCGCAAACTGCAGCAAACTCCGAGGGGGTTGAGCGGTAAACCCTGGGCATATTATCACTTCGATCCGTCGGCAAACAAATCAGGAATTACTCGAGTACCTTCGAAGAGATTCGACAACTAATAATAACGGTGAACACGATTTTATAATTATTTTTTCATTGGGAATTTAATTTTTTTTTTTGTCCAACGGATGTGGCTATTATTAGGTAAATATTATTTATTTACGTGAAAGGGTTGAATGTTTATGAGGGCGTGAAGAAATCCTGCTGTATTATCACTTTGATCCGTTTGCTAAAAATCAGGAATTACTCGAGTACTTTCAAAAGTGATCCGAAAACCGATAACGATAATCATTATTTTATAATGATTTTCATATTGGGAATTTTGTATTTAGTACTTAGTAAGTAAAAAATTATTTCCACATTGTGTAAACGCCCGTTAATCGAACAACTAAATAAACACGATGGCAATAGCCGGAAAATAGTGAGAGCGAATTCCGTTGATTGGAGCGTGTACCAGAACGCAAACCGTGCCATATTTGCCACCTTGATCCCAGCATAAAATGTGCTCACCCGAATTTTCCACGTACGGGCGCGAAAGCTCAGGAATCTCTCGGAATCTTTGGGAACAGCGAGACGGGGTGTTGTCGCGTCGACGTAAAAATCCTAGCCGTACGAGAGAAAAGCCACTGTGTCCTGAATTCGGGAACGTGCCGTGCAAAAAGCGATCTTCCGAGCGGGCGCAAGTAGAAATAGACGCGAAGGAGCAGACACAGGCGGCCGGATCTAAAAAGGATAAGAGAGTCGCCGGTCAAGCTCTTACGTATACGTATATGTGTGTCAACGCTACTTATATGTAGAGTCGGAGGATCCACCGATAGCGTACGGAAGAGAACTGCGGAGTAGCCGGCAGAAGTGAGATAGATAGAGCAGAACGTGACTCTCCCGTTTCCGACGTCGTCTGGCCCTCTGTGGGTTCAAGTGCACAGTGTGGCCCTCGATGCACTTCCTGTCTCCTACCAGTGCTCCCTCGTATCCCATTCTGGATATACCCGTATATCTATATACGTCTATGTATGAAGTGACTGGTTACAGTATCGCATGTATATGGAGTGCTTGCCAAAGTCCGTGAGAGGGGCCAAGTGTGTATACCGTGGCTCTCACAGTCTCTGCTGCCCTATATTCGATTGCTACACGACCACCGTGTCACTTCCGACTCCTCGATGTCGCACTTCTCCCACTCCCGGTTTCCTCGATTTTCCTCCAACGGCTTCCCGCCGGCGGCAGCTAAGTTGCCCGGGTCCTCCGACTCCATCTCGTCGCGAGTCGCATCGGCAATCACTCACTTCCGACGCCTTCCATCGTCACTCTTTCTTTCCATCTCCGAGCTTTTCTGATACAGTCGCGCCGATGGATCGACGCTTCAAAGGCACGACTTTTAACGGTTTCTCGTAGAGGACGATCGGATACGGCAATGGCGGAATAAAAGATATTTAATTCAGAAGTGTGAGGAGATTTTTTTGTTTTTGTTTTTTTTTTGGCTCATGATCCTCAAGAATGGATGAGGTTTAAAAATGTGGAGGACCAAAAAAATTGAATTTAAAGCTATGAGCAGTTGTTTTGATTTTTTTTTTTTAGGTTTTCGTAATAAAAAAAATGTATATCAGTTGAAAATGAAGATTGAGACAATGAGACTCCTTTCTTTTCCAAATGATCCAATAACCATTCGGTCCTTACGAATCGCCATTGCTTTCCCAATAAGTGATTAAAAAAAAAAAAAAAAAAAAAAAAAATCCCCTAAAAATGTATTAACCGATTAAATTTCGCGAGGGCTCAACGTGCGCCGATATTAATATGACGACGCTCGTCTCCGCTCCGAGTACTCCGGGCTCTCGCGAGCCCGCCGAAGCGAAGCCCTCGTCACACCCGTCGAGTCGCAGAGATTCATGAATCTAAATTTTCTCTTCCGCTAATTTCATGGCAGGGATGAATGACTAAACGGGCGGCGTCCCGGGCGGAAAAAGATTGGTGCGGTGGACGGGTCGAGCCGGGGAGAACGAGAGCTTTCGCACCCGGGGGTGAGCTTACGCGCCTCTCTCTCTCTGTATATATAGAATTACTTACCGCAGTCGAGAGGGAGACCCAGGGCAAAGGTCGAAGGTGCGAGGTGGATGGAGCAAACGAGAATGGAGAAAGAAAGGAATAACAGAGAGAAGGCGCCGGTTGCGGCGCCCGGACACGAAGAGCCGGGAAATAGAGAGGTGTAGTAACTCCCGTGAGAGGATGGACCGAATGAAAATACAAAAGAGAGAAGGTTGGTGGGGGGTCGGGGTGGGGGGGGGGGCAGGATGAGACAGAAAGAGATAGGTGTCGGTGAGGGTTGAGCGAGAAAAGGACGAGGAAAATTCCTAGCGGCAATGAGGAAAAGGGACGAGAAAAACGCGTAGCCTTCGAGAGTGGCGAGTTCCTCTCCCGTATCGACAACGCGAGGATTTCCTTTTCTCCCTGTCTTCGTATACCATCTCAATACTTCCGTCTGTCTCACCGCCCGTCCGTATTTTCTCTCTTTTTTTTTTTTTTCTGGCATTCTCTCTCCATCTCCCAGACCCGTATTCATGTATATTTTCTCATTCCCATCTATCTCTCACTGGTAAAGTTTTTATCGGTCTATCTGTCGTGATGTCCATCGTTTTTTCTCCCGCTTTCCGCTACATCTCGAGATCCTTCGTTGTTGTTCGTCGTCGTCTTTTTTTTTTTTATTATTCTATCTTGGCTCTTAACTCCGCTCTCTCGAACTTCAATTCGGCAAGGGTCGAAAGGTGTAAAAAGAAAAACGCGGCTTGCGAGGTGCAACGCTGCTAGGCATATCGTATATGCGATTAGGTTTTATGTGCAGTGGAACGAGCGTTGTGTACAGGTGATTAGGTATTTTCGTAATATGGGTTACGGAGCTGCCTCGCAGTTTCGTACCGAAATTTACCGAGCGCACTTTCGTCGACAAATCGCGAGGATTTTTTTTTTTTTTTGGTAAGCCACGGGAGTTGTGAATTTTCACGCGCTGTGCCGAGAAGCTTTTGGAAGGTGCGTGTTGCCTGCTTGAATGGACGGATCGGATACTAAGGAAAACGATAAAAACGAGATATATTTTTGAGCTTCGAGGTTAGATTAGTCACAAGTGTGTGCGAAACTAATGGTCGATGGATAATAAAAAAATTTTGTCGCTTTCGAGAACGCTCGGAAATTTACGATCTTCTGTATGTGATACTAAAAAAAAAAAAAAATCTGAAATGTAAAATAATGTAAAATGAATTTTTTTTCGTATATATATTTCATAGTGGTGGACACGTTAAAATTTATATCTATGAAATTTTTGTTGACACTGTAAAAACTTTAAATGTAAAACGGTTCGTCGCGGAAATAAATAAAGAAAAAAAAAAAAAAATTGGTAATATTCAAGATCAGGAAATTTTGAACGTTTGTGTGTTTTTGCTTGTGAATTTACTTGTGCTGTAACATATTTTTTTTTTTTTTGCATATACAATCAGGTATCGTCTTTTTCGACGACCCAGTTGTGTCCTTAGCTTTTTTTTTTCCCCGCTTTCTGCTACATCTCCAGAACTTTCGTTGTTGTTGCCACTTTCCTCCTCTCTGTAAATCTATCTTGGCTCTTAACTCCGCTCTCTTAAACTTCAAACGTCACTCAGCGCGGGTCGAGAGTATAAAAAGAGAAACGAGTTTTTCAGAGTGCAACGCTCGGTATATCGTATAACCGATTACGTTCTCTATATATATATTTTTTATAGGTTTTTTTTGTAATGCAACGGACATTGTGTACAGTTGGAAATTTCGTTATTACGCAGACACCGCGCCGCCTTAAACCTTCGCACCTACGCTTACTCGCCACATTTTCGCCTACAGATCTCCCGACATAAAAAAATAAAAAATATTCCACAGTAGTTGCAAATTCCCGACCCACGTCATTACGACGGGAAAAAAAAAAAAAAAAAAAAAAAAACGACAGGTGAAAATCGATCGACAACAAGTACTTCACGATTAATTCTCAAATCCATTCGAGAAAAAAAAAAAAAAAACATTCTCCTTATTGCAAACATTCATAATTTTCCCACCCCCATCTCGGCTCTCGACTCTGCTCTCCGAAACTTCAAACGTCGCACGCCCACTTCGAAAGTAAAAAAGAAAAATAAAAAAAACGCCGTCTTCGAGGTGGAATTCCGGGCGTATCGTGTAACCGATTACGTTCCGTGGGTCCGCGATGCAACGTTGTGCACATAGGCCGTTGTACATTTCGGTATTAGGGAGAAACTGCGCTGCCTGGGACCTCATAGCTGCACGTACCGGGAGGCACTTCCGCCGACGGTATTCCCGAGTCCCGGCAGTGGTACAGTGGGAAGCACCGGGAGCTTTACTCCCGCTCTTGTGCATGCCCGCTTTTGCCTCCACTGGCGTCGCGGCTGCTACCGCTGCTTCTTCTACCTTGGCTCCTGCAGCTCCTCTAATATGTATGTTGTATCAGAGAACTTGGTCCTGTGCAGCGCTTCGTGAAAGACAGAGGGTTGGCAGGGGAGCAGACGCGAGACGCGGGTGGCGAATAGACGGGGAGGACAGATTTGTAAACCAGCGAGGAAGGAGCCAACGCACCGTGGTTAAACTGAGAATCTTGAGTAAGATAAACAGCAGACATACCAGTGAGGGGTGTGGGGGAAGGAGGGGGTGGGGGTGGAAGGGGAGAATGATGCAGGTAAGCCGGAGTGGGAAGGTTGCTCCGGACGAGAGATATGAGAAGACGGAAATAAAATGCATCGGAATCCATGGGAGGTAAAGATGAAGAGAAAGAAGCCGAGAGGGGTTGCTGCGAGACGGGGACGATTCGACGTAGGACGTATGGTCCTTCATATATGTATATCCATATCGCACACGCTCGTACCGTTATTCCTATCGTACTTCCGCATATCAATCTATTACAGAACGCCGTCTATCTATCATCGTAAATTCGAGGGCGTGTGTCTGCGCCGCGGGAATATCGGGACGGTTGGAATACACCGCACTTTGCCGTGTCCATACGCGCGGAGGGGACGCGGTTCTTTGAACTCGGGCAAACTTTTTGAGATGTATCGCCAGTTTTTTTTTTTTTTTTTTTTTTTCCGCGGCTGGAAATGAAAAATCTGTGGAGACTGGGAGGCAGTTTTGTGCATAGAAAATTCGAGGAATGTCCGGGTAGGGTTTGGATACTCGAACGATGTATTGTACGAAAGTTTTAGGATTCTTTTTGGTTTTTTTTTTTTTTTTTTTTTAGTAAAAATGGGGTGACAAATAAAAATTGTGGAATTTAGAGTGTCAGGTTTCCGTCGCGTGTTACAAATTGTTCGGCAAAAATCCTGTGTTGCGTCAAAATAAATTGTGAAATTTTCTGATGGCAGACATCAGTCACAAGCTGCAGTTAATAAAATTAAAACACAGCCCTGTGCTCTACGAAATAAGTCCGTGTAACTAAATAAAAAAATAAAAAAGTAAAAAATACGTTTTATCGACAAATAAAAGTCGTGGATTTTTCGATAGCAGATATCAACATTCCACTCAAAGCGTGGCCATGCACGGTATTAATTGAGTAAATTTTTGTCGGCCTTTCTATCCACCGGTTTCCTTTCAACGCCGTATTTCCCAGGCGGCAGAGAATGCGTTTTCCACATGACCCGGAAACTCCCACCGAAAAATAATAGAAAAAAAAAAAAAAAAAAAAAAAAAAAAAAAAAACCGAAGATTCAACTCCACATGACATTCCGTGTCCGAGGCCTCGGAGGGCTTCATAAAAGCTATGATCGTGTCCACGTTCGTGTCCCATTTGTGTGCCAGGGCATCGCACGAGAGGTCCGCGTATCGTCCGGAATGCGAGAAACAGAAACAGAATCCAGAATCGTCGGTTCCCGGCTCTGCGTTTCTTGGAGTCCCCGGCGGCGTCAGCGCCGGTTCCACGTCTTGCCGTTCTCTCATCCTGTTCGAGTCCTTCTGCCGTTTCACCCCCTGCCATTCCACCCCCTGCCGTTTCACCGGGCGCATACGCACACATACACGGCCGCGCAGTCTCACGCACACAGTTTCGCCCTCGAGCTCCGGTCCTTCGTGTCCGCTCGTTGTAACGAAACTTGTTACGGGCCGTAGGACCGTAGAGAGATTTGTGAAGCTGCGGAGGGAGAAAGAGAGGGTCGCGTGTCCGGGATGGGACAGAGCGAAGGAAAGCTTCGTCGAAGAGGGTTTCGGAGACCGGAGAAAGAGAGGAAGCGGAGACTGAGAGAGCCGGGAGAAAATCGCGCGCGCGGAGCGGTGCCCGGGCATCAGGGCACAATTCCGGGACGCATGCGCACCCCGTGCCTTATCCAGCGGCGGCGCGGGTGCCGTCCGAGCTGGCGCTGCCGTTACTACTGGCTGCGGAGAGGCGACGGAGCGAGAGGAGGAGACACCGCGCTGAGCGCGTTTCCGACTCCGAGCAGCGGCAGAAAGCACCCCTAATGTGTCCTATAGTTTTATTCTCACCCTCCCCTCGTGCTTGCTCGATTGCCTCCTGCGCTTTCTTGCCTTCCCCGTCCGAGGAGCCGTGTGTTGGAGGGACGAGGCGAGATACGCGCGAACGAGGCGAACAACGCGCCGGGAGAATCGGAGAGCGGTAATTCCGAGTGAGATTCCCTCTTGATCAACGATGCGGCACAACCGATCAAGCGGGGAGGAGGGGGGGGGGGGGTTGGTTTTGCCAAGGGATGGAGAAAACTGCCCAGGAAGGTCGGATAGAGAGATTCATCGGGACGAAGATCGACTGATGGAAAAACATGAGCGGAGTCGCGGGGTGGAAAAAAATGCACGCGAGAAGCAGAGGTTCGGGGGGTTCGAGCGAGGATCGAAGGGGGATGGAATCGAGCCGGGAGGGCGATTCGGGCGGGGGGAGAGGCTTGCGCGAAGCCGAGGGAAGGAGGCGGAAAACTGAAACGAAAGGGAGAGACGGCCGAAGGAAGAGGGCGAAAGAGCGAGTCACCGCTCGACGGGGGTGGAAAGCTGCTCTCGCAGGGGGGGTGGCCCGATGGAAGGGGGGCGGGGGCGGGAAGTGCGAGAGAAAATCGGGGGAGTCGGAGTGGGGGAGACGGTACGGGCATCCTACGTACTCCGAGGGTTTCCAGGCAGCAGTCCACGGCCCGGGACAGCGGAACCAGGACCAGGAAAGCCTCGAGACGACGTACACGAAGTCGTCTCTCGCAAGGCTCAACGAGACGACCCACGCTTATAATGTTTCGACGGTCCATCGTTCTACATTAAATCGTATTTTCGCGCGGACGAAGGAGAGATTTAAAAAAAAATATATATATATATATCGTCGGTTCATCGAGGAGGATAAAAAAAATTAGCGGTGTTCGAGACTTTTTACTCAGCACGTGTAGTTCGTCGTCATGACATCGTGTGTCGGTCTCGCGTCGCTTCACGAATTTTTCGGAGCAACGCTGAGCGAACCGCAACTCGACGAAAATTCCCGAGTTCGCGCTGATTTTTGAATCGGGAGGAATGTTTTTTTAATTTTTTTTAAGTTTTTTATTTTCCGAGTGATCGAAGGATAAGCAACGGACGGTGAAGCTTTGGGAACTGTTGCGATGATCGACGCTTTCATCGAGGGTGCGACGAACGATCGGCAACGCGAACGATGACGACTTGAGAGTTCGAGCTCAACGGGATAAAAGCACGCGAGCTGAACGGTGGTTTTCGTGTGTGAAAAATTTTTTTGTGAATTATCGGGAGATACGTAACCGATGAACGGATAAAGAGGGTGACAGTGACGAACATGAGAGCGGATGCGGTGTTCCTACGGAGCTCTTGTTGGCGCACGTGCGGTGCACGAGGAAGTTACTACGAGTCGACGAGGCGCTCGGAGCTACCACGTTAGAACGGGCCTCTCGTCTCGGCCAGGACACCGGCCCGAGGGCTGAAAATCCCCCGAGGCTTCCCTCGGACTGTCCTTCCCTTAATTTTTCCCCCCTTTCCCCCGAGACCCACGTCGTTCCCGGCCCAAAACCCTCCCACGTCACTTTGCTTTTTCTACTCCTGAATCGCCTCCGGGACTTGTCCTTGATTTTTCTGTAAAAAAAAAAAAAAAAAATCCTTCGAGCATCCACGTCATCGCGTTCCTCGTCACCGTCATCGCGTCCTTCCGTCGTCGACCTCGTTTCCGAGAGCCACGCGCGCCAGAAACCCATCCCCGCCAGGCACACGCGACTCATCGTCATCCACGGGACAGGAATGAGAGGCGGCGGCGAGGCTGGATCATCGCCGGTTAACGCGCCGGTTGCTCTTCTCACACTTCCGCTATTTCTTATCGTCGTTGGAATCGGCGACGGAATCCGCTACGGCAGTGCACGGCCTCATCCTTATCAAGGTTCTTATTCGTATCTCGGATAAGGTTTTATTCTGTTGTTGGTTTTTTTTCAATTATTTTTTCAATGAGTGCTTTTCGTTTCTCGTCCGCGGCGAGAAGAGCGACCGGTGCGGTCGCTCTTCTCACACTTGTGCTATTTCTTATCGCCGTCGGAATCGGCGTCGCTGTTCGCTGCGGTACTGCACGGCCTCGTCCTTATCAAGGTTCTTATTCGTGTCGTCAATTTAATTTTTATTTTTAGTTTAATAATTTTTTAAAAATTTTAACTGCATTTCATTTTTTGTCTGTAATAAATTATTGGAGAACGGCTCCGGTCGTTCTTCTCACACTAGGGATATTTCTTGTCGTCGTTGGAATCCGCGTTCTCAGTTCGGCAAGGTTCTCAGTTGTATCGTTAATGAGATTTTTTTATTTAATTATATATTTTTTTCAATAGTGTTATGACTGCATTCCGTTTCTCGTCCGTGATAATTCATTCATATCAATTTTACGGAGTCGTCGGTGCCGTAATAATTCCACGTTCTCGGGGGAATCGCAAGAGTCTCGGGCAGTTCGTATAATGATCGAGCTATGAATAATTTTCCAACCGTGTTATAATCTCTCGTACAATGGGAGCTTTTATCATATCATACCGTTGTAAAAGCGGGCTCCGGCGACGAACTTTAGAGCGGAAGTCATTAATTTATTTTTTAGGATCTTTGCCGTATTTCGCGCACGGGATCCGCGGAGGATTTTTTTTATTCTTAACGCCGCAATTAACGGCAGAGTCGAGAGCAAGAGAAACAGAAATGAATGAAGATTGAACTGGCGGATCGAACGATTCGGTCCTCGCCGGAGCAGCCGCGTTCCCGAATATTCTTTAATTGCCGATATCGAGAGCGCCCGAATACGCCGAAGTTGAGACATTTATTCCGATGCACGGTGAATAAAATAAATAAATAAAATGCTTTTACGCTCCAAAAAATATTACACGTTCGCATACATCGGCAATTGTCGCCTTGTCGATTCCAAATTTTTTTAAAGATGAAATGCAGTTTTTCTGATAAACAAAAAAATCAAAATTCAGAGGAAAAAAAGCCAGAATTAAAAAAAGCCGAAACGCGCTTCGGTTATTGGAAAAAAAATTCTAAATTCATCGATAAAAACAAAAAATCGGGGGTTGTTTGCGAATTTTCTTTAATTGTCGATTTCGAGAGCCTCCGACTACGCCAAAGGTTCGACATTTATTCAATATTTATTCATCAAAATTCAGTGTTTATCACGTAAATCATGGAGCGTACCGACGCACAGTGAAAGAATAAATAAATTAATGAATAAATAAATAAATAAATAAATAAATAAATAAATAAATAAATAAATAAATACACGAAACACTTCGACGCTTCAAAAAATATTTAAAATATTAAAGTCCGAAAGCATTCGCAATTGACACCCCGTCAATTCCAAATTTTTTGAAAGCCAAAACGCGTTTGTCTTATCGAAAATAAAATTACAAACTTTTCAATAACCAAAAAGCTCTTCTATTATTGAAAAAAAAAATAATTAATCTCGTCGATAAAATTAAAAACTTTGATTACTTCGTGAACTCGATGTTTGCCGGACGTGCAAACGCGGTCGTATCGAGTAGGAAATTCGCTCGTCGCGGTCACGTCGGGCCGCGTGTTGTCGCGCACTGGAGCTTCGAAATTTTCGGTAGGGCGTATTTACGTCCGCGCATTCCTCGGGGATTCGGCTTTACGACTCTTTCATTTCTTCCTCGCGGACCGTTCGACCGGCGAAAGTCAGCGTCCACGACCGGAAGAGTCGAGCCGCGTGCTCGACACGGCTCGGCCGTGTCGAAGAGAATCTCAGTTGCCGATTCCTGCGGGGGTTTCGAGGAGTCGCGAAAACCCGCGGGGGTTTGAGGTTTCTCATACGTGACCGTAAAGCAAATCAACGGCGACACGAATGGGAGAGGGAACACTGCGTGGAGAGAAAGTCGCGGCCTGTCTCATCCATCGCGAGAGCGCGGGGGAGAAGCGCGGCCGCAACAACCGGGAGGGTGAAAATTTATTTCGCGAAATAAAAAGGAAAAAAAAAAAAAAAAAAAAAAAAAAAAATCCCAGAGAAAAAAGTATCAACCAATTCGTCTCAATCCACTCGCCAAACTCCCCAAGCTAGAGTGTTTTCGCAGTATCCGAACGAGGCGGTATAAAACAAAAAAAAAAGGAACATTGAATTTTCGTTCGCGGCGCGAATATAACACGAATAAAAAAATAAATGAAAAAAAAAAAAAAAAACACACACATAAAAATACATCGAAGCTTGGGCTTCTCGTTCTATTTATCAAGGCGTGTGTGGCGTGTCGGACAGATAGATGCATCGAGGCAGAACCGACGCGGTAACAGACTCACCCACATTTCCTTCGGCAAACGCTCATCCACACGTTCGTTTCACCGATTTCCCACAAATTTCTATAGGTAGATAAAAAAAAAAAAATTTTATATACCCATCTATGTACGCGTAAAAATTTTATTTTTCCCTACGATTTATAATAAGAAAAAAAAAGAACCCGGTGTAAACGTTCCGTGTAGGGAACATCGGGCAGGTCGGTTCGGATGCAAAAGCGTTTTATCAACAAACGTCTCGCGATAGATATTTCGACAAAGCTTTCCCGAATAATTAATTCATATCGGCGGGGCGGGGATTTGGCGCGAGTTCTGCGCCCGATACCCGCTCTACCCCTTTTCGGCATCGCGCAGCGCCGTACCGAGAGGCTTTTGCCGTCGACGCGGTTGAGCTTTCTCGCAGGTCCCTTTGCCCTCGTCCCGATCCAGTTTCGCCGATATGAATAAAATATCAATGTTTTGTTTGCCTCGCACAACCGTCCGAGAAGCCGCGATCGAGTGCGTTGCGTTTGCGGTAATTTTACAAACGCGGTCACGTAAACGCCGTTCGAGTGGAAGCGCGACGTGGAAGGGAGAAAAAGGGTGGAGATAACCAAACGAACGTCCGCGACGATACGCGGAATATTACAATGTTATTTCGCGCTGTTATCCACGCATATTTCATAAACTGCGTCCGTGTGGCGAGCGAAACTGCTCCCCTCCAGGGGGTGGGGGGTAAAACGGACCCTGTTCCAACCGACCATCGAAACGGCTGAGGAAAAAATTTCACCTTAGCCTAGGCGGTAAACCGGTCCGTTTTACCCCGCTCCCTCCGAGGCTGGCACACACAGACTCGATGACCCCTGGTAGAGGAATCGCGAGTGGAATTTGGATCGGTTAAAATATAATATATCTGGTGTGGGTGAAGGGGGTAAAAGGGGTTCGGGGCGTGAGGGGGTTGTTGCGAGAAACGAGAGACACAATCGGAGCCGGGTCAGGCATTCGAAACGATTTTGCTGAGGGGTTTTCGAGCATCATCGGTATTCCAATTTCGCAGGCTCATTCGACGAATTCATTTCGCAACGGGGCCCGATACGCGGCTCGCGAGATCGAGCCCTTTCCTCCGCTCTTCCGCTCCTCCGAACGTTTTCCTCCCGCGTTCTTTTCACCCCCCTCCGTCAAACGGCGTTATAGAATTTTTTTTTCTCCCCCCCCCCCCCCCCCCATCGTTTTCTCTTGCCTGACCGATCAATCGATCGGAAAATCTGCATCTGTCATCATCGGCATTTTCCCTCGTTTCCACGCTTCGGTCTCCGCAGACGAGATAGCGACTGATGCAATTTTAGATGCTCGGTGCACGGAAAGCGCGTTCGGTGCACCCGACCGTCGGGACATCGAACGCCGTGGCACACAGAGCTTGTTCCACCGTGCTTGATTCAATTTAAACTTTAGACAGCGGAACCCTTGTTATATACCCCGACGGTAGATCGACCTCGTCGTCGTCTTCATCCTCGACGCAGTAGCCCGGAGCCGATTTTCGCGGTCTCTCGAATCCATTCTCGTCATCCCCCTTCTCGATTCTTACCCTCTTCTCCTTTCCTTCGTCCACTCCCTCTTTGCAACCCACCACGCCCGGACAACCAAGGTAACGTCTCTCACAATTTCATAAGGATGACCGGTAGTACAACGGGCGTCAATTCGATCACGATTAACGAACCAAATATCTTCGGAGCTTTCAATGCATAATGGATAGGGAACGAGGCATGAATATCTCAGTGAAACACGAGGATATCGTTCTCGTCTCTCCACCGGATTAGAATCACAGCCGACGGAGATCTATTAATGACATCGATCCCACACCGCGACAAACTGGGATTGAATTCAATTTCCGAATTACAATGCAAACGAGATTAAATCCGCGGCCGATTGTATTCGTCGCATCCTCGTTAGCCGGTGTTTAAGGTGAGAGCGACGAACGGAGTCGGCTTCAAAGTTTCGCGCCGATACGCAGAAGGTGCAATGAAACTTTTATGGAGAGAGATGGGTACCGCGAAGCGGTTACGTAATATAGGGAATTGCATTTTTTTTTTTTTTTTTAAGAGGTTTGGTTGGTTTTAATGTGATTTATTTCGGTATTTTCGCGTCGTCGTCCCGAAGTGGTTGCCGAAAATTCTCGGCACCGTTCAGTCGGCTTTGATAGTTTTGAGTTTTTCGAGAGGATTTTTTTGTAGATTGCACGTTGAATCGCGATACAAGTGTTTGTTTGGAAGAGGAAAGGAAGCCGAACGACTCGGGTTACGCCGACGATGCAGTTTCGATTGCCCGCTGCAAAGGAGCGCCGGAAATTACAAAATCGAACTTTAAAGACGCCAGTTTGGACTTTGGATGGCTTTTGAGATCGAACTTAAGATTGCTCTTGAGAACGAAGTCTTGAGATCGAACTTAAGATCGATCTCAAGTACGAAATCGAGTACAAGATTGAGATAAATGCGAACGGAACGAAGTTCGGGCCCAACTTCGATGTCCGAGTCCGATCTCAAGCGCGATCTTGAGTTCAACCTAGCGTCTTAAAATTCGCCCCGGAGTGTCGTTCAGTTCAAGTTCATGAAACAAACTCACCCCGATCGACGCTTAAAATCGCTCCCAAACTGCCGGTCCATCTCGCTCCGCAACTAAAATATTTCTACCTTTCGCGACGACTTTTGGTTCGACCGAAAGGCCACGCCAGCATTCTCTTTATCGAAACATCAAAAATAAGTTGCGAGTGATCCGACGAATTTTTGAGTCTCCGGAATATTCAGTACGAGCCAAGTCTGCCCGTTCTCTGCCGATTAAATAATCGAGGATGAACCTTGGAGCGAGTAGTAATAGTCGGTGATTAGTCAGACGCGGTTTTAATTCAGAGAATCCGCCTCTGCCTCTCCCCGTGTAATTTGCCCTCTCGAACAGAAGCGCACACAGACCCTCGGAGCTTTCGGTGCGCATGCAAATGGAGCCACTAATTTTTTTTTTTTTTTCCACCTCCTCACCGCGTCCGTAAAAGCCAGATCGCCAAAGCCGCTCTGCGACGTAATGGCGCGGGTTATTTTCGTCGGTGTCCGTCCGTGTGCGAGCCCGCTCGTGGAGGGAAGAGGTGATCATTATTGCTCTGGTAATGGGAGGAAGAGGTCGCGGTGGCGCCGAGCTTCCGACACCTTATTAGCCACGGTCCCGCTCGTTCATCTCGAGCGCGGCGTCAGCATGCGGGTGCCGCACATCCTCGTCGTGCACCGACTGTGCGGCTGTGTGCGGCACGTTCATTCACGGGACCGCGGGAACGAGATGCAACGAGCAAGACCCGGTGTACGACAGAAAAATAAGAGAGCGCCGCGGCATTTACGAGGAATTATGCGGGAGAAAGAGCCCGGAGGACGGAAGAAGGAGAAACCCCTCAAGGATCGGCTTGCGCTCGGTCCGCCTTCCGAGCAGGAAAATAAAAAAATACAAATAAAATAAATAAAAAAATCGCAGCACCTGGGGAGGACGAGCGCCGGACGACTTCGGGTAAACCACCGGATAAAACGACTTTAAAGCTAATGGACACTGGATTAGACATTTCGGTCCCGTTGCGAAAACATTTTTATACTCGAGTTCCCTCTCCGCGTGCGCCCCGCTCTACTGTTTATGAAATTTTTTTGTATTTAGTACATTTTATTATTACTTTTGTATCGCGCGACGGTCGGCGAGCTTTCGAAAGAGGGTCGGCGTGCACTAATGGGTTAAATTCGTTTCCTGGGAAACCCCATTTCGTTAGAGCACGCCAGGGGACGGACTAATGGAAAGGTGGCGCTGTACTAAAAGTCCCGTTGGGCGATTCGTTCTCTCTCGGCTATTCCCACCGCCTTCCTGCAACCCCTTTTTGCATCCCTTCGGTTTCTCTTCTCGTGAACCCTCATCCCACCTCATCACGTTTCTATTTCTCTCGTTCCACCGTTACTTCGGCCACGATAGAACGTTGCCCGTAGCGTGCGTTACAGCCGACTCTCTCGTTCCCGGCCGTCGACAACCCTCCCTCGCGCGCTTCGATTCCACAAGGACCACGGGTTTTTTTCATTAACGCCCGGGTTGTAGCGGCGGTCGAGAGCCGGCGCGTCGGCCGCGACGACGACTGGAGAGCGAACTGCGAGCTGAGCGCGAGAAAGCCCGTGTTCCATTCGCGTTGAACAGCAACTGTAACGCCACTACGCACTCGACACAGTGTCGGGTCGGCCGGAGGGAGGAAGGGGCCAGTGGAAAAAAAAGTAAAGAGCAGACCGGAGAGATCGTCGGGTAAAAAGCAAATTTATGTAGCGAAAGTGTCAAACAAACTAGGATGTATTAGACCACTGGAGTCGTGTTCGGTGTCGCGCGGCTTGCACCTTCAATTTTTTTTTTTTTTCTGTCTGTCTTTGTATGTCGCGTTCCGCCGCCAGGGAGACTTCGATTTGTAGACTGAATAATCTCCGAATGACTCTTCGTCGAGGCTGTTGCTCTGAACGAATTTTGTAATTTCCGGCAGTCTTGTCGCTGGCAATCGGGAGTTCGTCGCTGGTGTGTCGAGAGGTCAGCATTTTTTTTTTTTTAACTTTTTTTCTTTGGAAATAATTATATCGATTTTCGATTCACTATCGGGGGGAAAAAAAAAATTCACGCTCGACAAATTCGAAATTATCAAAGTTGGGTCACACGTGTAGTAATTCTTATACAAATTTCTGCACACTTGATCTTTCAACGAAAACACCTCAATAAAAAATAATTCAATCCTGAACCTGATATAATTTTTTTTCCGCCCATCAAAAAATGTTTAGGGATCGGACTAAAAGGGTCAAATAGAAATCCTCATCGATAAATTCTGAATCGATCAAATCTCGTTGGCTCCTTAACGAATTGTTTAACTCCCAGCTCTCAGATAATTACTTTTATTCTTTCTCGTCGATAGGATATTCTGAAATTTCGTGAAAATCCATGCTGCTGCTTGATTAACTTTTTAACGATTTTTTATTAATTTTCATATTGGTATGTTAATTCGATAAAAATATTTTATCCGACAGTGGCAGAGTGGCGTACGGTGGATATCTGGCGCACGAGATTGCGATTGGTTTTGAGAGTCGTATCGAGGGTTCGCAAGCCGATATGTCTTTCGGGCGGAGGAGGAAGAGAGGGCATAATAAGTACGGCGAGTTCGACCGATAAAATGCGGTAATGGACGTGCTAGAGTGGTAGGACCGTAGGGTAGGCAGAACCAGCGTTCACCGTGTAACACGTTTTCCTTGGGAAAACTCTGGGAACTGCCGCAGGGCTTTCGCTGCGCACTCTCCTTCATTACCGATTTGCATTTTATACCGTCCTGCTGGTCGAGGCTCCTCAACGATATGTATTCCAGGGCCATTTTACCTGGATATTCAACGTCGCAGTTACGCGCTACTTAGAGTAACGTAATTCCACGCACGTAAATGTTACAAAGTCCCAGCAAAATTTGAAAATACCGTCGGGCTAACCGCCGGTAATAAAAAGCTCCAATTTTGATGAATATTTCACGAGACAGAAAAAAAAAAAAAAAAAAAATCCAACGGCATTAAATATAATAATTATTGGCGATGAAGAAAATTCCTGATGTACGTGAACTTTCCATACTAGGGAACCGTGGAGCGTCGATGAAAACCGAAAAAGGTCGGATAAAGTCTGAAATACGCTTGGTGTCCGGTACCCTAAAATATACTGGTTGCCCGATAAAAAAATACTCGTTCAAAATCCAAAAAAAAAATCGGTTGGATTTGAAATATGAATGACAAAAAATGCGATCCAATTGTCTGGAGAAAAAAAAACAACGAAAATCGTAAATACCACATCGACCACAGCGATACTATTTTGCAAGAGGCGAAACGCTGAAACAAATATTCCAATTCGAACGCGCCCCCATATAGGGGTGAGTAATTGTTCCCGTTGCTCGGGCAATCGTTCCGGCGGGTTCGTCTGAAGGTACGTAAAACAAAGCCCGTATAAACGTGCGAATCGAGGGTTCCACGTTCGTGCGCTACGATATAAACGCGAGATAGTGTACTTGTCGCGGTACGAAGGTTTTCGAGTGGAGGCAAACAAGCGTTTCACCGTTATTTCTTTCTCCCTCGAGGTTCGCAATACCGCAACGGAGAGAGTGGAGAAGCGGGCGGCGCGAAACCCCCTCGTCGTCTCCGTGTCTCGGCGTTCTTCCGCTGCGCTTCTCGCCCCAGGCAATCCTACTGTGTTATTCGCCAATTAATTGCTGACGAGTACGTTTTCGATCTCGCGTGTTCGACGGGCCACTTCAACCTCGTTACAGACAATTTTCTCTCGCACCCTCGTACATTTCGTCGAATTTTTTTTCCCCGCCCTCGTGACCACGTCTCTCGTGGTGATTTTCGCCCCGCCTGCCGAGCTGATTTTATCGAACGGAGGACGCGTGAGTGGCGCTTAAGATCGTCGCTCGTTGATAAACCACCGCTGACTCCCCGAACACACCGGGATTTTTCTAGCACCGGCAAACCTTACTCCGCAGTCTTTCTCTCCCTCCGTCTCCTTTCATTCAACAAGTCAAGCTTAAAGCTTTTCCCTCAGGCCGGCAAACCGCGCACTACCGCGAGGAGGGAACGCGGAACAGGAGTGTCTTGTTATTAAAACATTGCCACCAACCTACTCGACGCTGTAACAGGGTCGTATATAGTATAATGTACTACAATATCCTACCTCACCCTCCTTCCGAGCTCCTGCAAGGGATTGCCAGCGAAAAGACATAAATACCGTAAAAAGTTAAAACGAGCGAGGCGAGAGATACGACACAGCGCCACGGAGACAGTGAGATTCTTTTCACAATCGCCGAGAGTGGACTATTTTCTTTTTCGTTTTTTTTTTTTTTTTTTTTTTTATTTATATTTTTTTTGTTTCATTTTCTTCCTCTGCTTTTTCAGTTCGGTCGCTCCGTATCCGTCGAGATAGAGTTACAGCGTACAAGAAAAGTATTTAATATCGAACATTCCTTTTGTCAGTGGAGGGACGTTTGTACGGTTTCGCTGAGATTGAGCATCCTTCATTCCTCCGACTCGAGGCTATCGAGGTGTAGTCGAGAATTATTTCGCAGCATCGGAACGCCAATTTTGTTAAAAATAATTTCGTCGGACAAGGGCAAACATTTTTTTTCGTTACGCTTGATTGTTTCGTTAATATTAAAAGATTAAATGATTACAAGAAATCTCCCATGACTGATGCTCGATGTCTTAATAATATTATATATAAAGGTGTGACGTACGCGTTTCCGCAAAGATTAAAAATATTTTATCTTCCCACCTCGCGATACAGAATTAATTTTGCGAAATCGGGATACGAAATTTGTCAAAAAGAAATTTAATTCAAAAAGTAACAAACTCCTCTGTAACGTTTCAAATATTCAGACACGTCCTTTTATTTTCGGTGTCCTCAGTAACCTTAATTAGCGATCGATAAACCTCAAAAAAAAAAAAAACAAAAAAATGTTGCACATCGGTGAACGACAAATTACCGCGGAGGAGTAGGAATCTCTCTGCACCCCGTACCTCGAGTATCGGCATGCGAACTTGCGAATTCCTCTCGGAACATTTTAAAGAGTGTCTTTTCCCTGTCAGCTTCGAGTGAGCTTCAACGTAAAATTGTCCGAGTTCAATCGACAAGCCCGTTGGCGTTGTAGCCGCAACAGCCTCGAGTAAACGAGCGTCAGCTTTATCGCTAATTAATCAATTAACAAATTAATTAATTTATTTATTCCCCGGTGTACATCGTTACTAAACCCTCCCGCCTGTCGTCTTTTGATCATTATAAAAACTTTACGAGGGTCGAGCTCCGATCCTGGCGTTACGTCGCGCCCCGGTAATTATAAAGGCTTTTTCTCGGTGCTTCTTTTCTCCCTTTCCACCACCCTCAAACCACCCCCTCCCCGTCGTAATCCACTCCCATCCACCCTCAGCCTCAACCAGTAAAATACGGCAGTGTCAAAGCAAAGTGAGAAAACTCGTTCGCGCCGTATTCGCCATTCGTTTCCGACCAGTAACAACCCTCGATCGAACTCCCGCTCGCAGATTTCACAGAGTCGTTCTCTCACCAACCGACACACACGGCTCTGTCTCGTTCATTCTCGTGCTCGCTGGCCCGTGAGCCGGCCGAAGCCGTTCCACCAAAAGGGGCAGTTATTGCCGAACATCATACAAAACTCGCGTCGTCCCGCTCGGTTTCTATCGCTATCGGCGTTGGCGCGGTATTGGCCCGCTACCGGTACCGATCCCACTGTCTATCGCTATCCGGGTGTTCCTCTCTGTGACACAGTCGTATGAAACCGGAACTGCGATACGGTCCCGCACACCGGTGATTATTCTCACGAATCAACTTTTTGTACAACCCCTCGGCGACCAGCCCTGGCACAGATGTTCCACTCCCGTTCACCCGCGCCCTCCTTCCGGGCATTTCTGTACTCCCGGCGCGGAACACACGCCAACCCTCGTTTTCAGCTATGCCTCTCGCGTGCCGGCGCTTCGTACGAATTCGCGGAAAACCTGTTGCCCAACTCGTACGCGAAAGCTTTGCTTTACCTCCAACCTTTTCGTTTCTACTTCCAAACCACCCCCTCTACCCTTCTGGGGCAGTTATCACCGAGTCGCGGTAATACGCCGGGCCAAACAGCGTATGCCTTAAGTGCGCGATCCTCAACGACCACCCTTATTTCCATAACAACGCGTGTGGTGCTGAAAACACTGCGGGAGCGATCGGGGAGAAATCTGGAATGGGGTGTAAAATGAAATAAAAATATGGGGCGAGCCTGAGGGATGAAAGGCCGATGTGTTCGGACGGATGGCGGACGGTAGTTCCGGGGAGCTTTCGGGGAAGACCTTTCGCTTCGGACTCGCAAAAGCAGCGGGGGAAAATGGATGAAAAACGGATCTGATATTCATCGGGAGGCGAAACAGCGGGCGCTTTGGGAATGGAAATATAAAAATGGGATAACATTACGGCACCGTCCCGGATACTTCGGGCTGAGGAAAAAAAAAAAAAAAAAAACGAATGTCGGCGCGTCAGAGGGATTGATGGAATTATGTGTAATCCGGTAATACAAGAAAATAATGGTGAAAACGGACGGGGCAGCGTTGAATAAAAGAACAAAAAAATGTATTGTTCGCCTGCGGGGGGAGAACTTAATGAGGGAAATATGACTAGAATTATTTCTGTGATGGAAGGGCGATTTGTGTCGGGTAAATCATGATCCATTCCGTGGCTGACGAGTCTTTGGTGTTTCACCGTACGATAAATAAACGATGGAATGCGCCGATGTGAATGTGGAAAAGCATTCGAGAGCTTTGGAGTAGCCTCTTTGTTCGTTTGGTAATGAAAACGCTTATCATATCGATGATTTCGTACATTTATTTTTTCTCTTCCTCTTCGGGTTATACTTGCGTTAGCGGCGAACGGATTTATCGCCGAGGGGATTAGATTTCGATGGGAGGGAAGCACGATTGAGGGCAAATGAGGGGAGGGCGCTTCCTGTTGGAAGTGAAATATTTATCGCAAGGAATTTCTGATATCCTCGATAAATCGGCTACCCTCGTACCTCGCGATCCTCTCCATCATTACTCATTCATCCGAGGAGCTCGTTCTTTCGGCACGCATCTCCTCTATCCGATTGGCCGTTGTTTGTTTTGACGGGAAACTTTCAGTGCCAGATTCGCCCTTCAATAATTTTGTGACGGAATGGAAACAAAAATCGTGAAAAAGATTTTTTATCCAATAGTAAAATTGAGTATTTGAATATTGTATTTGGTATTTATGCATCACTGGTGGTTACTCACGAGCTTCGGGCGTTCGCATAGTTGCGCGGGTAAATCCGATTCGTACGGAATGAAAATTCACAATTTCAAGCTCCCATTTCCGTGCTATGGAAACCGCAATGCTAGGGGTAAGCGGGTCGGGGCAAATTGAGAATGGAGAAATATCCGTACCAACAACCAAGCCGCAATTTTCGTAACTGTACATTCGTGATAATGAAATATTGTATGATTTTACATATGCTTGATGAAACCGTATTACGAAAAGTCTCGATTTAATATCGTCGGTTTTTGGCGCACGTTTAATTTTCGATTAAGTCAATAACCCAATGGAAAAATCAGCTCGAGCACAACGAAAAAATATTAATTTACTCGATGACCACCACGCAAATAAATAAATATATAATTCAAATGATAATACATTTATGTTGAACAAAGATACATTTCCTCCGATCGAACACAAAATCCGCGTAAATATTTACAATGGAGTAAAATGGTGCAATATCCGGATTTATCGTTCGGTTAAAAAGCACCCAAAAATCGGACATTTTAATTCTGCCACCACAGACCAATTTTGCCTCGTTCCCCATCTACTTCCTTACCTCCCCATCGAGACCCTGTTTTATCTGTCGGAGCTGCAATTTCAATTATATATCGAACCCACGGAATATGCCCGGGACGCGCCTCGAGAACGCCGGAGCTTCAAGAAAAGCGTAGAGTACACGAAGAGGAAGCGGTGGTAAAAGATCGATCGACCTGAGCCCTACGGGGAATCATAGAGAATTCCCAAGGGGGGATTTACTTCCGTCTTTTCACTTTCGTATTTCCTCGCACCACCTCGCGGACGTTTCGCGGCCTTGTAGTGCAAAGGGCGCACACGAAGCTTCGTCGGGGGTGCTGGAGCAGACTCAGAGCGGGACCAGTGAGTGCCTATTCATTCTTTTCGCTCTCATGGCCGCAACAACGGACTCGAGAAAAGCTTCGCGTCTCTCTGGGTAACACAGAGAACGACAGCGTTTAAGGGAGGGGGAGGGGGGGGGGGGGGGGGGGTAGAAAAAAAGAGAAAAAAAGAAGAAAGCAAATCCGTGTGAGGTTCCGCTGAAAGGAACACGCGATGTTGTTACAGAGGCGAGGGCGGTTCGGCGATAGTAGAAAATCCCGTGTGCTCCGCCGTAGAATCGTTTCGATGATCGACCCAAGCATACCCGATCTCTTACCTCCGGTCGAGCAGTTCCGCGCGTATGGAGAGCTTTTCTTTCGAATCGTTTTTTTTTTCTACCATTATTTTTGTTCCCCATTTTTCCGGGATTTTTTTTTTATCGGATCCGAACCGTTCGGTAAGCTCCTTGCGAGCGTCCGCGCTCCAGTCCCCAATTATTCGTGGAGAAAAGCAAGACGTCGATATGGACTTTTTTCTGTGAAAAATTGTTTTCACGAAACGTCTTTATTTTATAGTTACGAAGACGCGGAAAAAAATTCATGGGTGCAACCTTAATTGTTGTTTAATCGATTGAACATACATTACGTCGGAAACTATCTGTATATTTCCCCTGGAGACTATTAATTATAGTAAAAAAAAAAAAAAACATTTCATTTTTGCAGACTCGACAAAAAATTGTTTCCGTGGTCAATGTCTATAGAAATAAAAACCAGAATAGAATTCATCGATAGCCCATTAAAATCTCTCATATTCGGTTCGGTGAGCTCGAGCAATTTTTTCCTACTTTCTCGATGGCGTCGATGGCCGATTTCGTTTATGGGTAAACGAGGGTCGTCGGAAAACGACGTGGAAAATTTGCCCGGATACACTTGGAGTTGTCCGGTGATGGGGAAAAAATCGATCGAGCCGTTGCCCATCGTGACCATTCCGTGTGTACCGTTCGGCAGTTACTTTACATCTCGTTCTATATCAGGATTATACAAACTCCATAGTTTATCATCGGGTGGCGATCGTAGGAGGAAAGGCGGGCGAGAATTCCCACGCGGGAATAATTTATTCCTATCGGGTGATCGGGTGATTTCGTGTCGGGGAAAGAGACGGCCGCGACCCCGGTGTAGACGGGCTCGTGCCGTTCGTTCATTTTGTACGCCGAAACAAAAAACAACGAGTCTCCGGAGGTGCGGAATTTCCGCGCGGCGCACGTCGAATTGAAAGTAATGTACGGCAGACGCGTAGATAAATTTTTTACGAGCGACGGCTCCGAGGTACGAGCCCAGAAAGATCGTCACTTTGACGACCGACCATGCAGATAAATAAAAAAAAAAAATCCTAGTACGGTATTTCAATTCTCTTCCTTCAACGCGGCTCGAACGTATCGACGCGAGGGACGCGCGTACATCAGCGAGAAAAAAACAAAAAAAAAAAACAAAAAAAAAAAACAAAAAAAAACCATTCAAGATTTTTCACAGACGAGCCATCGGTGGCGTCCGACGAAGCGGCGTGTAAAACTCGAGCTCCCGCATCAGAAAATATTACGCGTTATAGATTAAAAAAAGCCGCGGCAACAACGAAGCGGGGAGTAAAAAATAAGAAAAAAAAAAAAAAAGGAAAAAGACGGACCCGCTCGGAAACAGGAACGAAATGAAACGAAACGAGCAGCGCCGCTCCCCGGTGGATACTCGTCAGGTGGATAATACAAAAAAACTGTCGACTCCCGGGGTGGCTGATATAAAAACGCGAGCGGAAACATAGAGCGGGATGTGCAAAGAAAAAAAAAAAAAAAAATGATAAATCAACGAAGGAGTCTGACGCGCGTTTGCGGCTTGTCAGAGATATTTATTAAAAGCAGTACCTATCTAGGTACACGAAGACAAGATGACGAGTGCGGGGGTGGGAGAGGGGAGTTTTCCGGGGGGAGGGTCGGAAGGTCGGAAGAGAGGGTTTAGTGTGAGGAGTAAAGAGCGAGGAGCCGCAGAGAACCACCGATGATTGCTAGGAAATAAAGTGCCCGGAGGGGTTGACACATGGGAAATCTTCCGCGGCGAGCAGTGGAGAGGGTCGGAGGGGAGGAATGATGCCTCACCGGAAGAAAGCGACGGAGGAGTAGAAAAAGGTGTGAGGCGCGAGAAGACACCAGAAGTAGCAACCCTCCAGTAGGAATTCGAAAGACCTTCCTCCACCTCCCCATCTCCTCCCCACCCCTCCTGGCACCCGCGACGAAGAGGGACAATTCTCTCCCGGCTAGGTGGAGTGCGGAGGAAGAGGGATGAGCCTCGCGTACACAGGCTCGCGTGTTTTCCTCTCCTTCGTCGGGTCTACCGTACGTTTCCTTCGGGCCCGCCGGAGCGCAGCTCACCTTTCTCACCGTCCGGGCAACGTCGCGAGGGAGGAGAACGCCGAGTCTCGCGAGTCTCTGTACCGATCCTCCGGTGTTACCCCGTGACTACCGAGTAATGGATTTGAGGATTTCCACGCGCCACTGGGTCATAGCTTCGATTTATCTGCCATCACGCGAGCGTCTCTCACCGCCCCCTCCCACCCTATAACGACCCATATTTTCTCCCGTCGTTTTCCACCCCGGCTCACCCCCGACCCACCCTCGGCCTCTCGCGGTCTCCACCGGTTTCCCCCCGTATCAATCCCTCCACATCCCTTCGTCTTCTTTTTATTCTCCGGCTCTTCGCTCCCCGCCCCCGCCAACCCACCCCCAACCGCTCACACTCCTCTCTTTACCCATTTCATTTTATCTCATTCTGCCTCTTTCATCTCGTCGAGCTCTCCCGACCACCCCCAGCTCGTTGGGACTCTTGATGTTCGAATCCGGTCGCGCCGAATGTTTCCGTAACACGGGAACGTGTAACGAAGTGTATATTCTTCCTCCGCGCCTTCCACTCGGCTCTCACCCCCTTTATACGTTTTCCATCTACTTTGCACTTAAGCCACGTGGAGGTGAACGAAGGATAGGTAAACGGAGATGAGGTTTGGGGTGGGGCTGAGTCGGGGATGGTTGGTACAGGAAGTACGATGTTTCGCGAATTCAGGTCGCGGGATTGGAGAGCGGGTAAGGACGAGGTTGACGGCGAGGTTTGGGCGGAAGGCGATGGGGTGATGGAACCTCCCCGAGCCAAGAGGATGTATAACGGTAGCGGTGTGGCAAAACTGGAAACGGTTTGCCAGAAGGTATAACGCTGCCTGGTTTCTGTCTAATCTCGCGGTTCGTTTTATTCCCCCGGCGATTTGTCCGCGAAGCTATCTCGGGGAACGTTAAATCCACCGACCGAGGCAATTTGGATATTGCTCTCGTCCGATTTAAGCTCCGCCACTCCCCGGGCGCCAGCTGAGTGCTGGCACAGAGCACGTCAGGGACAGATACGTGTAAGAGCGTACGGACGCAAGGCCGACCGAGATACACGTACAGAGGCGAGGCGATGTGTACGAGGATGAAGGGAGAGCGGATGGAGGAGGGGGAGACAAAGAAGAGGAGACGGGAGGGAAGAAGCAAAACGATTCGAGTGGAGAGTCGAGGGAAACGGAAGAAACGAGCCTAAGGCATTGGCCGAGGCAAAAAGAATTTTTGTTAAAGAGAGGGTTAGCGGGAAAAAATTTGAAGAAATGTGAGAGACGAGAGGAGGCGCGCGGCTTTGGGACACAGCCTGGGGGAGCTCGAGGGAGAGCGGGGCAAAACGGACCGGGCAATGTTACTCGGTCGGGGAAATTGCTGAGGCTGACGAAGGGTTGGTTGAAGTGGGGAAACATTTGCAGATGGCTTTGACTTTTTCGATCGCTTTGAGCATTTGCCACGTAGGATATTTACCCGAGCGATTTTAATGTGAGAAAAATGTATCAATTTTTTTACCGTAACTGTACAATAAATTCACGGTGCCAGATATCGCATAAAAAATTTCAGTCCGCTGCCTTGAATTTTTTATTTTGAATTTTTAAACATTTTACATTTTCATTTTAATTTATTTCAATTACTCCGCGATTAAAATCTGAAAATTGTCTCTCCCGGAAATATACTTTCGTTCACGAAGAAAGCAACGGTCCGTCTTGCCCCACGTCCGTCCCTCTCTCCCCAGCCGAAGAGAGCTCGATGGATAATGGCTCGCGTCGAAAGGTATCCGCAACATTTTTCATCTCGGCCTGGATTTGTCTCGACCCGATGGACACGGGAGAGCGGATGAGGAAAAAACACGAGGACGAGAAGAACTGGAAGTACCGGAGGTTACAACGAAGTTCCCTGCAGCGGATAAGAGAATTGATGACGCATCGATAAGACACCCAGGGATATTGCGCCGGTAATCCGTTCATGTAGGAAATATCCCTCGATTTTCTACTGCACCGCCGCACGCGATCGCGCCTCCTTTTTCTTTTCATTAATTAACCGTTTCGGCCGCGCGCGCCCCACCTCGTTTCTTTCAATTTACCTCACGCTATTGTATCCTCACCGCTGATCGAGTATCGTCCCTCGGAGCGCGGTCGGGACGCGGTTGCCGGCTGCGGGACCTCGTAATAGCCGTGCAAGGAACCGGGCAGGAAACACAGGGATGAGCGACGATACCGGGAACAGCCCGGAGAGAGAGAGAGAGAGTTGCTGATACAAAGAGGAATCCTAACGGAATTATATACCGAGTAATACGATCCCTCCCTGGAGCTCGGCCTCGAAGGCAGAAGCGAGAAATCGGGAGCTGCCGGGCTCGAGAGAGCAGCTCTCGAGCCCTCGGTATTATCCTCCGACGTGAATATTACATTCCAGTGGAGTCGAGATACTCGCGAGCTTTAATCGCATTGCGACAGCTAATCGAATCATACGATTACGCATCTTCCTGT
This sequence comes from Listrodromus nycthemerus, assembly GCA_963978505.1. Lineage (NCBI taxonomy): Eukaryota > Metazoa > Arthropoda > Insecta > Hymenoptera > Ichneumonidae > Listrodromus > Listrodromus nycthemerus. The sequence goes on from OZ021683.1 coordinate 3,372,444, forward strand.
TTACCCGCAGCTTCATTTTTATTTATTTTATTTTTCTCGTTTCTTCGTCCGCAAAGATTTGTCCGATGGTGCGAGGAGAAGCGGTGCGAAATAACGAGGTGATTTTGTCGGCAAGTGGAAAGGGAAGTAACGATCAGACCGGGTGAGGCGCGGTTGGGACAGCCACGCGACCGAGTGCGGATTAATCGAAGAGTTTATTAGGGGGGGTGGAAGAGAGGGTCTCGAGAGAGGCTCGTATGAGGGCAGGAAAGTCCGGTGGCCGATAAACCGAAGCCACCTGAGAGCTAATTTTGAACACGAGTCGATCGGAAATCGATTAAACTTGGGGCTCCTATCTTCGTCCCGTCGCCTCCGTCTTTCGCGCACGACTCCTTTGATATCCGATCTCTTTACTCCCAATTACTCCGAATAACTTGAGGGCTCGTCATCCCCTGCGAGCTTAGGTTCGTCCTCGGTGAACAAGCAAGAGGAGTGAGCTGAATCGTCGGGAGAGAGATCGAGAAACAACCGAAAAGCCTCTCGATGTTCGTCCGCGCAACGAACCACTTCCGGCGCACGTAACTCCGTGCACACATTAGTACTTGTGTGCGAGAGCACGCTTTGTTTCCTACAGAGGAGTGCAGAGTTTGACGTTGCGTTAGGCAAAACTCGCGTAACCGAAACTTCCGGTCGGCTGCTTAAAAAGTTACGTTAATTCTCCGAACGTATTTCGTACACTTTTGAGGAAGTTTTTTGACAATTAATAAACGCTATTCGTAGCTTATTTGCGTGAAGCGTTTTTTTTTCATTTCTGACACGTGCTTTACAATTTCACTTCGCGTCCTTCAGACACGTTTCAGTGTCGTTTCGTTCGGTGTGACTTGCTGAGGGTTAAAATACCAGAGAAAAAAATTATAAAATATTTGTCAGACATGTAAAAAAAGTAGTAATTAAAAATATACATTTTTTCGTAAGCGTTCCACGCTAGTGTGTTTGAATTTTCAGAAATGTTTAATGCAAAACCCTTCTGATACCGTTGATGAATTTTCGAAGAAATTTTTTTTCAACTGCACGTAATGAACGAATAATGGTGCTAAATATTTGGCGAGGGATTTTCCAATAATTAGAATAATCAAGCGGAAGGATGAGGGGCTTCGGGGAGAGCGGTGGAAATCCAAGTGCACCTTGCGACGTTCATCTGTGTTTTGAGTGCGTAAGACACAGTCTATATACATGTATATCTATACGGAAGGAAAGGACACCTTGTTCAGTACGGAGTACGGCAAAGTTTAGCGTGGAGTCACTCGAGACTCGCAAACCTGAAACTTCCAGTTGGCATTCTTGAAATTTTTATTAATTTTCAAACTATAATAACCTTGCACGATCTTCGCCACGTATATCCAAATAAATAATTTATTCACCGGGCACTCGCAATCGATATTTGTCGAGCTCAAAATTAATATCTCGATTGATTCAAATAAATATTCATTCAAATTCGATATGTATCTAATCATAAATTAAATTGTAATTGATTCAACCGATTTCTCATTTCATAATCTCTTTACATGCAATCCCATGTTCGAGCACCAACTGATAAATTATATACCAATAACAATAATAATAATAATATTAATACCAAACTAATACGATAAATTTACTTCAATTAAATATATATTTAATTTAAATATTATTTATCCTAAATGAATATTTATTTCCCCATAAAAATAATTGTGAGTGCATCAATAAAAAACGAACGAACAAGGAACAGCAGGGACGAGATGCGAAATCATTGAGTCTTAATTAAAATAAGTAAGACGAGAACCCGAGAATATCGGTGAGAAATGCCGGGAGCTGAAGCGCCTCTCGACGTTAATCCGCGTGGAAAAACATCGAGTCAACGCAGTAAGCTCTATACATATATGTATTTAATGTGTAACAAAAGCGCGCTCCATTTGCCACAGAGTACCGCGAAGTTCAGCGTGGAGTAGCGCGAAGCTCGCGCCCCCGGAGCTTCCGGTCGGCATAGTTGAAATTTTTGTTAATTCCCCGAACGATAATAGTCACGCACAGTAGTTACGCAGGGCATAGAGAGCCACGGTATGAGTGGGCTCCGATGCCCGTTGTTCCGTGCATTAATATACATAGAATAAACAAACAATGGCGCGGAAGGGTTGCCGAGTGATTGTGCGTTTATGCATGTGTCATTGTGTGGCGTTTCGTATACCGCACGAGGTATAAACCAAAAACGCTCGGGTTACGAGAGGCGAGATGGGGCGGACGAGGGTTGAGGAGAGGGAACTGCCGAAGCGCAGGCTGCATGCGATTTCGTGATTTGCTGCTATTCATTTTCGTGCCTGTCGTTATTTCCGCAGATTCAACGGCAGCCGTCGCTGGTCCAGTATTTGTCACGCCGGTTGGCAACCAAACAGCTGCGATCGGACGCGAAGCAATATTCTCCTGTAGCGTTCGCAACATCGGGAAATATAAGGTGCGATATTTATATACTGTATTTTTTTTTCGTACGGTGCAATCGACGTGTGTCGGTAGGGACGGGGACGGGGGGGCAAGACGGAAACGTGTAGGACGTTTGGGGGATTTTTTTTTTTTTTTGTATTGGAGAAAAAAATTTCTCAAAGTGGTCCGTTTTGCCCCGCGCTCCTTTGCACGCGTACACAGGATCTGCATGTGTCGATCATCGTGTTGCAAGTGTTTACTTCAACGACGATGGCCATAAGACCGTTGCCAAGTGGAATTGTAAAAAATCTTGCCTTTACTACTATTTTTTTTACTGCACCTCGATTTTATAGAGTTCTTGAATTTTCATATTTTTTATTAATGTATTTATTTTTTTTCCACTTACTGTTACACACTGGTAATGGTGGGAGCGGAGCAGGAGGGATACGTGGTTGTCGTTTCGGACTTTTTTTCATGGAGATAGTCGAAAAAGTTTCTACTTTTTGCAACAACGTATTGCAACGACGAACGTTCACAATTTTTTTCGTGGTAATTTTTCAACCAAACCATTCCCCTCTGGTTTTACAGACAAAAGTATCATCTAAAATGATTAATGTCGCGGAAAATGGAAGGACATGTTTGAACAATTCAAAACTGGACAGATGGCTTGTCATTTATTTAAAAAAAAAAAAAAAAACAACGGGAAAATATTGATTAAAGTGGTTTGTTTTGCCCAGCTCTCGTTCACATTCGTACACACGCACTCTGCATGTAGTTAATAGTATTTTAATCATTTACTGTGACTGCGATGCCGGGAATATTGTTACTGAGTGCAGAGCTTTGTGAAAAATGTTACCATTATTGTTATTTTTTCCGGTAATTCAGCTGTAACGTTTTCATTATATTTAGTTTTCTCCTATAAACTTCCATGGCCCTCGGTGCATCCGAACATCACTGTCTCATGTAGCGGTTCATACTCGACGTTAAGACGCTCTCCGGACATGCCCTCTTCCACATGCTTGTTCTCCGTCCTACTCCACTTCAACACTGAACTCCCTTCCAATGTTTTTATATGTATGTAAGTATATATATATATATATAACTAGTCTTGTCTACTTATGATATCAGAGCATTTATCTTCCTTCCATATTTTACGAATATCGCTCTGCATACAGAGCTTTTGTGTACCTACATTTGGATTTATATTCACCCGTATCCCAAGTAGGATTTTTGCGGATAAAAACCACGGTACTTGAGCTGTCTAGTTAAATACGATCTCGCGCGAGTCACGCTTATGTAAAATATTGATCGCTCAGTCAGACATGCAAATGGAGTCTCCAGTTTCAAAAACTCGAGGAAATTATTCAATATTCCGCATCGCGTATTAGTAAAAAACGAGAGGCCCGGTGAAAAAGTAGAAAAATCAGGCTCCGGTCAGACGCGGCAAATGTACCTGTCGCTTCGCTCGCGGGAGAGGATTCAAGCATACGGTAAAAAAAAAAATTATTATTATTATCACGTTACTGGAACGAGTCATCCTCGAACGTCTACACTTTCCCTTTTTGTCAACTAAATAATTGACTTTTGCCATAAAAATCGTGGTAATAATTTGAGAAAAATATCAAGTAGAAAAAAAATTCTGCTTTATGAGAAATGTTTCAAAAGCATAAAAACTATTTACTTTGTACCATGCAAACGTCCACGATGGCCCAGAGTTTCTCTTGCCGTCAATCCAACAATTTGTTTTTGCCAGAAAAATCGTAATAAAAAAAAATCCGCTCTTTTCTGACCGAAAAATATTTGTCAAACAGAGAAACTATTTTTCCTTTACGGAGTCTACAGAGTCCATATTTTCAACAATTTATCTCCGTCAACAAAATCTTAATAACAAAAAAAAATTCTAACACCCGAACGAAACGAAATCCACTGTTTTCTAAGAAATATTTCTTAATCGAGCAAACATCCTTTTCCGACCGTTCTCACGCGTCAGTGAACGGAGTGGGCAGAGCGTCCAGTGTTGGTCCGACTGGCAGTAGATTAATCCGTGTTGATCAGCCGTGCCAGCTCGAAAGTGCCCGAGGCCTCTGCGACGTTGGTTCCGGCGTTTGTGTTGCCGGAGCCGTTCGTCGATGGCTCGGATTCTCGGAGGCTTCGGGCTGCCGAACAAAGCCACGGGAAGCATAGACACAGCGATCGAACTGAGATACCGATCCGCGGAGGCGCCCCGGAGTGTTCGGCCGAAACGGCAACGCAGTAACGTTAACATTGGTAACACCGGCCTGGGCCGCGATTCAATAAGAGATACGATTCCCCCGGGTTGAATACGATTAGCAGATGAAGCCGTGTTGATCATGCACGGCTAAAGCCGTTACCGGATAACCGTTAGCGTTGAATTCTCCGCGATCGGGCCAAGCAAGAGAGCAGTGTTTAGACTCGATTGTGGATAGTGTATAATCGTATGGCGGCCGAGGGAAAACAGAGTCAGCGGTTGGCCATAGGTGGGTTGTTCGGCATGCGGAGCTTAAGGGCCGGTGGGAAAGCCAGCGATGCCAATGACCGGTAGCGGCTGCGGCTGTTGCGTTTATCGTCAATATAAACAGGGGAGAAATAACGAGCGACACTGGTAGGCCGCACAGCATACACGGTCGAATTAGATACATAAGAGGCGCCGACTGTGCATGTGGATATGAATACAGATTTCGGAAATGATCGTATGCGGATAGACTAAATTGGTGGTCGAACACGATAAGTAGATACGTACTCGGTGCCCGTTGGTCAAACACGAAGCTATTAAGTTTCACAACGGTTTGGACGACCGTAATGCAAAATCGAGCACACGAGACATCCGGGCTGGGAATCGGGCGGCGGAAATACGTGTGCGTATGTATATTTATGTGGGCATGCGACCATGGCAGAGGAGGCAGAATTGGTCGTTGGGGCAAAATGAGTCAGTAAGGTGAAAAGCGACTTTCGAACATTTGTATTTGGTTTTTTTTCCCGGAAACAAATCCCGTCTTTTTCTTGACTAAACTTCTGACGACTTATGTAAAAAAAATTATGCAAATAAAAATTTCTAATTATTAATTTTTACTTTAAATTTTGGAAAAGTACGCAATTCTTTTTCCAAGACTCTCTGGTATTTACTTTTCTATTGACTTGAAGAAAATTCGGCGATTTATTTTCTTCACCGATTTAAAAATTACCTCACTTTTCCACATTTTCTCGCTCAAGTTTTTTTTAACCCATTTCGCGTTTTCCATAATGTGAGTAACGGAAAGCACTCTCAAAAATCCGGGCTTATCGTTGGGATAAAATGAGGCATCCGGAAAAAAGAATGAAAATTTTTGTTTCGTCCCACTATTCCATTTCGCCCTGCTCTCCATTATATCCTTATATATTTATGGATGCGTGTAGCGATGCGGCAGGCGCGCTCGAAGCCGTGCTCGGGACATGCAAAATGAACTAGAGTCCGACCAGCATGTCGAAATGATTAGGGACGAGAGTGCCGCACAGTAGTTACGATTACCGGAGCGGCTCTTTTGGAATATGATTAACAGATGAAGCTTCCTCGACGTACGTTCGTCGAACATCGGGAACAGATATTATGGACGAAGCGCGCATTGAAGCACCGGCGGCCACGGCGACGGTCAGCGTTGATATTAATAGTCGTGGCGAGTGGGCGAGCATTCGCTACAACCGTAGCTCGCACGACGGTCCGACCGTACAGGCAGATGCGGACAATAGGAATTTAGTCTATGAGGCGAGCGGTCCTCCGAGCTATTCGGAATGATCGGCAATTTTGTGGCGCACCAATGTTCGCCGCGGACATCTCGTTTGATATTATGACGTATACAGAATTAGAATTTTTTTTTTCCACCGTTTGGAATAATAGCGGTAAAGAAAAACAATTACTTTTCGTGAATTATTTTTATAAAGTTTATGAATCTGTTCGCTCCACGCGAGCCGCGAGCTATTTACGAGCGGCTTTGCTCGCGGCTGAAAATGAAAAAAAACAAATTATTTTTTTTCTAGAATTTACCAGCGGCCAGTTTGACTTTGGGCCAAAACTGATATCGGATTCGGGTCCGGCGCGAAAATAAAAATATCCAGTCGCGATGTACGCGATATTTTTTCCGAGATACCGTCGGATAGGAAAAAAAATGTTACTAACTCTCCGCGTCATTTATCGGCCTGTAACGGCTAGGAAAAAAGCAACCCAAGCGAGCTGTCGTGTGTACTTTTTTCGCGCGCTCCACGGCGGACACCCGTGTTTACCATCCGATTTCCATCGGAGACCGGTGATACCATGTTTTTTTTTTTTTGTATATCGAAAATCTCTATATTCTCCGGCAGAACACATTTTTTCCCCTCGATGTGTCGAGCGCATATCCGATGTATATTTTTCCCTGCACTGAGCCCGAGACCGTCGCTCATTTTGCTCTCGCATCAATATCCGTTATGAAAATCCGCGAAGGGAGAAAAAAAAACCGTGCCCCGGTCAAAATTTCTGTTTAAATATTCGTGAAATATATGTGAAATTTCATGGACGCCTAAGAATATTATGTTACCGGCACATTAAAAATTTTTTTTTTTTGTATATTTGTTATAATAAAATTTTCATGTCCGGATGTCTTAATTTTCAATGCTATCGCTGGTAATTTTAATTTAGGGGTATGGCATTTTTTAATTAAAATGTACTTGTAATTTCTTCCGTCGCACGTGTACGAAAAGTCCCCGCTTTCATGCCTGCATCTACTTTCGTTGATCAATATGTTTCATACCGGTTGTTAATTTAGACAGGGTAAAAAAAAACGAAAATTCGGGAATTATCCCCGATTTACAACCTAGTCATAACCTGGACGTTTAAAAAAAAAAAAACAAGATAAAAATGTACAAGTTTCAATCGACACCTCGCCACCCAGATTCCGCTTATCGTACCGACTCCATTATTTCACCGACGAATTTATCATGGATTTTCGGTATCGAAATTATTCCGATTCGAATAGAATTAAATGAATCATAACTTCACATAAATATATGTGAAAAAGCGTCGAAAATTCGTGAAATTTTTATCAATGTGTATTTTTTGGTTTCAACTTACGATTTGCGAAACTTTTCGGAGTACAGACGGGGTCGCCGATTCTGCCGCGGATCGGCCGAAGCAGGGGTGATTTGGCGATGGATTTATCACGGCGGACAAGTGGAGCACGGCACGGAGATGTTGTTAGACCTGTAATGAAATTAAAAAAAAAAATTAATAAACAATGCAGACGATTCGTTGATGGATGGGTTCGTGATTCAGAAGCGGATTATCCGAAGGGTCAATGATTACAGGTCGGTTGGCTTCGCGCCTCGGATCAGACGATCCTCTCGATGCACACACGCACCGTCACGCACAATGCCCGGATCGCGGTGACTTACGAATCCGGAGGAACTCCTGGCAGCGGGGCCGGAAGTGCCGGCGGCAACGCGGCGAACAGCCCGATCGCTGCGAATTCGGGGAACACCGGCAGAAGCTCGTCTAACCAGCACGGCGTTACCGGAAGCAGTCACGTACCGGAGGAAGCTTTCAATGGCACGTGGCAGCTTCACATACGTCAGCTCAAAGAGTCCGACAGGGGCTGTTACATGTGTCAAATCAATACGGATCCAATGATCTCGGCCCTCGGATGCCTCGATATTCTCGGTAAGGATGAAAACTCCCGCAATTAATTATTTACTATTTACCGACGTGCGCCCAATCGTTGCGAATCGATGTTGGAACGCCCGCAAACGCTCGCATTCAATGTACACGCAAAATCCGACACAGAAACATCGCGGAATCATTTTTATGGCGGCTTTGTATGCGATAGAATGTTGCTCACCTCCATTAATCGCATCCGATCAAACTCGCCCTCGTCACTAAATTAATCCGCCAAACGGTCTTTGAAGGGCAACGAACTTTGCGAACTCGACGCGAACCACACCGCAAACTCGCGCACAAACGGTTCGGCTTTGTCGGATCGGGTTTTTATTGTTGCGTGGTTTTGGAGACTTTTCACACTTCGTTTTTTTTCTTTTCCTCTTTTTATAGAACCAATTCCAGTATTAGTCGGATTTTTTGTCGGTTTGTACGTTTATATTAAATTGAGCGACTCTCTATTATATTTCATTTTTAGCGTTATATTTTTATTTTCGTTCAAAATCCATTCGCGAAAGAGTCGTTGAGGCTAGGATTATTTTTGGGAGCCGCGATAAAAAGTGCAGTTTTCTCTCAACGTTTTTATATCGTCGCGTATACATTTTTTTTTCTTCATTTTTCCCTATTTTTTAATTCCCTCGCTGTACTATTTTTAATTTTTATGAAATTATCCGCGCTGTTACCAAAGACGATGCTATCGTTTTTTGAGACTCGAAATAAACTACAATCAAATGATTGACGACTCACAGCGATCCAACAACGTTTGGCCTCGAGTGGGACGAAACTTTATCGGTCCTAAGCTATAACGAAACACCCCTCTTGCCATGTTTTAACGACAGTGCCACCGGACATTGTTTACGGTGGCGAGACGAGCACCGACCTGGCAGTCGCCGAGGGTGACAATGCGACTCTCAGTTGTCGAGCAACCGGAAGACCCGAGCCGAGAGTTGCCTGGAGACGGGAACAGGGAGTTATTCTCATCAGGAATTCGAGCTCCTCTTCAAGTTCGTATAATCTCTGCTTCACTCTCTCCCCCTCTGTGTCCCGTGTATTCACCCGCTGTCTTGGTAGTGAATCGCACAATGCCGAATCTCCAGACATACGTACGATCGGCAAGTAGTTCGAGTGAAGTCCGGGAATCCCGCCACAGCTGCCGCGGTTCCTGCTGCACATGATCGAGAACGCCTTCAAATCCGAGATAAACTTCAAACTTCCCGTTGCGAATGTCCTAGAATTAAAATTTTCAAATTTTACCAACAAATTTTTTTACAACATAAGATTGCAAAAATTTGATGAAATCGCGGTATTTTTAGGAGTCGCTAATCGCGGTCGAAAAACAAAGTTTTCGGCGAATATTTTAAATCGTCATAAATTCTTGTTAATGGTGAAAATTCATCCTGGGAACATAACTGAATATTCAATTTAAAACGATGTTTTTCGTAGTAACAGATTGAAATAAAAAAGAGCGGAGGTTCGCCTCGGGTTTTTGAAATAAATTCCTGCAATGGTAGAATATCTCCGGCCACGAACGAACGAATCACTGGATTTACCGTATTCTCGTCAACGGCTAAAAAAAATTGTGCTCTCCTTTCAGCTGCTAAATTTTTTCGTTTGCTCGTCGATGGAGATATTTCATCAGAAACACTTCGGTTTTTGATATTTAACTTCCCTTACAACAAACACATTTTTTCAAATTAAATATTCATCGTTCGGTAGCGACCTTTGGAAGTGATTAAATTCCATGGGAATTTCGCAAAGTTTTTTCTTATACATCATAATTCCCAAGCGCTTTGGCTGGTTCCACGGAAATCTCGAATTTTTCATTTTCACTTTGAATTTAAGTATTCCGAAGTTTTAAATGTGTTAAATGACCTGCAGCAACCTTTGAGGATGCATTAATACCTTTAGCACACAGCAATTTCATTTTGTGCCTCGCGTAAAATCCCCCCCGACAAAGTTAAATACGTCGAATTGAAAGCCCGACCTTACCAATGTTACTTTTGACACGTTTCCCATATTCACCCGACTACGAATCAACTCGGCACTCTCAGCCGTCCGACGCCTTCACGATAAAAGTTCCCGACAAAAAAAAAATCCCTTGCGATACGGAGTGGCTCGCGGTTGGTGCGAACTAATTAATTCCTCCCAGCGGGCGAGATGCACTCTTACGCGTGAGCCGGAAATGAGATACCAAAGCGTTTAATTTTAATCGGCCTCGGGCTGTCGGGTGTTCGCGTTAGGTGGCTTCATCACCGTTGCACAAGCGTCAGACCAGTGGCAAAAGGAGGAGCAAAGCCGGCGCAAGCCGGGAGCACACGAGTGAATTTAGAACTTTTCAAATCGAGTTTCAACGATCTCGAAAGGCGTCTGCTCAAAAGCCCTTTGGGCGTACGAGCGAAAGCGGGATGAGGCGTGGGGTGTGGCGGATAGCGAGCAAAAGGGTTGGGGGTGCGCGATGGTAGATGGAGAGTCGCTTCGGTAGCCACGCTTCGCAGTCTCAAAGGACCTGCGCCGGATAGGTAAATGTTTGGACACGTTCGGCGTGCCGTGACGTATCGTGTGCGCTCTCCCGTACGCCGGTGAGAAAATTCAACGGGAGGGAACTTTCAAGACTCCCGGAACGAGCTTCGTTGCCTTCTCCTTAATGGGGAGAACCAACGGAAAGAGCCGGGACTCAAACTCTCTCGGTACGTATTATAACGAAGAGACGAGGTCGCGCGAGCGATTTCTCGAGCTCCCGGGACCGGACGAAAGAGAGGCACAAAGTAAACTCGAACGAGATAAGATTAGCAACTATAAATTATTATTCCCTAGAGTCGTTTCGCAAATTACGTTCCGCAGCTTCTCCGATACGTCGCGTCTCGGGTAATTTTACTTTGTTGCGTTTTTCCTCGCGACGAGTCGAGATCCTTAACGTTGGGATTATCGCGCAACGAGCCGAGGCCACTTTTCAGTCTGGTAATTTATTTATTTTCATCTGCGTTCCTGCCAGGAGAACGTGGGGAGATGTCGGACGTGAGGGAGAAACGTCTACGCGATTCGCGCACGTAGAGCAAGGGACTCTGAGGAATGGGAAAGATCGAGGTGCGGAGCGAACTTGATCGACACGAGGCAACAAAATATGACGCTCGTGTAAATTTAGAAAGTAATAACGCCATTGCGTATTTACTATACGTGCTTCAATTTTAATCGTGGAAAATTCGTTGTTGACACGCCGAGCGAATTCTTATTTTCTACCGAATTAACACTCGTTCGTTTCAGAGAAATTAAATGTTGTAATATATTTTTTATTAATTTTTTCCTCTTGCAATTCACTCGACCTGAGTACCTGAGAGTGGACCAAGATTTTCATGCACCGATCTAAAATTACTCTGACTCCGGGGATTTATTTATTCAGGAGGAATAAATTAAGAGAAAGAATCCCGTAGACTACGATGTGCAAAGCTCAAAAAATAACCCATTGATCAATCTCGTAATCGCGTACCATCGACACACCACACGCCTCAATTCTATTCCCGAAAAAATTCGCTCCTCGCCTACGGCCATCCAATAATTATTTCCTGCCCACTGAAAAATCCATTTAATATCTAGAAATTAAATATTATAATAAATTTTTTTATGATTATTTTCTCGTCCCTCATCCAACAAAACGGTAATCCACTCGACCGAGTACCTAAGTGACGGTGGATTAAGCGATGCGTAAATTTTTCGAATTCAACCCACCGGAACGTTTCGCCGGTCCGCTTCCTGGCACGGAGAGAGGGAACGGCAAAGGGTGGAGGGGGCGTCGTACATTTTCCGCTATATTTTTACTGTATCATTGTAGATAGAGGGAGATATATGTATTATATACAGATATATAAATTGGTGCGGTAGAGAAGCGCCGGTTGTAGTTGCGCTGCTGCTGCGAAACCCTCGGTTCGCTTCGCCCAACTCGACTCTCCACTCGGCGGTCTGATTCGCCGGCTGACTGGACTCGAAATATCTACTGCGGCGGGACCCGGCCGGGGGAACGGAGCGCGCTCCTGTCTGTGGCAAAAAGACCACGGCCACTGAGCTAACGTAGCTCGAGCTGACTCATCACGCATGCATAGCACGTTCGCGGTGCGGAGTTCCCGAGGATTTCTCACATTCGCGAGGGCGAGGAGGCCGCTGGTGCGGGGGAGCGGACGGAGCGAGGACGACGGCGGGGGCGACGGCGAAGAAAGAAGGGTGTACAGAGAAACGCGGAGGTAACCGGCGCAGCTCCGGCGTCGTTCGAAGATCGACGAGCGGGTACTTCGATGTCGATAGAGAGGAGGGTGAAAAAAAAAATCTAAAAAATTATGCGGAGAGAATAAAATTAAATTCACTGCGTGGAGGGAATTTCAGTGAGAAACGAGTGAAATCGCAAATTAAAAAGGTTCGCCCTTCGAGTGAGTAGATGAGGGCTGGGGAAGTGCGGCCGATTTCAGTTCTCAATGGCAAAAATACATATATATATATATATAAATATATGTATATATATATAGCTTGATCGAGACTCCGGACCGAAGTTGCTCCCACTTATATCGGCTCGAACGGATAAGAAAACTTTACCTTGTTATGCCAACGTATACATGTGTAGTTAGTAAACGAGAGCACAAATTTTTGTATATATAAAAAATCTACAGCTACTTCGCACCGCGGAATATTAGTTTACAAGTTGGATGGGGCGTTTTTTTTTTCTCTTCGAGGGCCCCGAGGTAAAAAAGAAAACGAAATAATAATATTGGGGCGAAAGGGAAAATACCTATTGTATGCGCGAGGTGGAGTTTGCGTTGAGTATATATCGGCGTCGGTGGTTCGGGTAAAAGGAAAGTACGTTTAAACTGGGCGAGTAAAAGAGAGAGGCGAACGAGAGGTTTCCCCTGAAGCTCCCGCTCATCTCGAGGAATATTCGATCCCGTGAGACGATACTGTTGCGAGGAACTTGTCGCAGCCCCGGAGAATCTCCTCTGCACGTCCCGTCTTCGTTTTCCCCTAAGCCGGATGGTGGCCCGACCGGGAGAGGCGATGGATTTCGTTATCCGCTGTGGTTTCGTCGTAGGGAGATCGGGGGCAAAATGGAAACGCCGTAAAGTGCAGACCCGGGGCGAAATGGACCACCGCAAAATTTAAGAAAAAATTCATTGGGACGTGAGGAGACAGCGGGTTAAAGTGGAAACTTCGGGCACAATGCGAAAAGACACAATGGAGCGCCTACTAAATCGTGGCGAATTTGAGAATCTCTTCTTGGTCGCTGCCGTTCGTTACCGAGGCAATCTTGACCCGAACGGCAATTATTTTCGGAACCTCGGAAAAATGACCACTGGAGATTGCCGACGAATTAGTCACTGGTCATTTTTCATTTATTGTCTGTAAAACTTGCATTGACTCGAAAAATCTCCATGGTCCCAGCTTCAAAATCAACAAAGTACCGCATTGATCAGAATAAATCATAAGACCAACAAATTCCAATACAAATAACCGTGAAATCAACGAGGGAAAAATTTCTTTTGAAACCGGACGAAATTCGTACGAAAAAAAAATCCCACTAAGAACATTTCCTGAAAAAAAAGAAAAATAAAAAAATTTGCAACCCTTCCGGTACATTAGGAACTTCATTTTAAATCCCTGATATTTGTGTAGTCAGTGGTTAAGAGCTCCGTGTCCCGTTTTGCCCCATGCACTGCCACGCCACTGGCCGACTCCACTCATTTCCAGTAGGTACGCCGCAACGAGGGCAGACCTTGCGAAGTAAACCGGCTTTCTCCTTTGGGAACTGCAGTAAGTATACGAACGAGGGACTTCCGGGCCGGAGCGAAAGAGTGGCGAGGGGGCGAATCTCCTTATAGGCCGCGAGGACTTCCACTCTGCGTACACACGATTACAGGGTCCACCGTTTCGCCCCACCGTCCCCGCGTCTATCCACGAGTTGGCAAAACTTTGAAACCCTTGCCCGCGAGTCTCGCCGACCACAGGCGCTTCCGAGCCCCTTGAGTTTCTCCTTCCCGTGAGCACGGTGTCGTTTGCGCTGCTAGCCGAACCATCGTCGATGTCCGAGCGCAAACAGTCTACCTCAAGTTTTGCAGCATCCGTACCACAGCATCCGGACGCGTACCTTTTCCCCAACCGTGCAAACCCACTTCCCTTCACCCGATAGAACTTCGCTGGATCGGTATCATTCCCCCGGTAACTTTGCCGCTACCAACACGAATCGTCGCGTGCCTCATCCACTTTTCGAGAATTAATTGCCACCGATCTCACCCACCCCAATGGATGAATTGCTGTTTTAAGCAGTGATTTTTGACCCTTTATAAATCACACCTCTATCTCTGACTGCACATTGATCTGACAAAAAAGCAACGTTTCGTCAGTGAGTCGATTAAGTGCTTTGAGAATTTACCTAGGAGGATTTTTCGCAAATTCCGTGTATAAATTTGTAAATTTGCCTGTTGGCGAAATACTGTCTCGAATTTTGAGCACTCATCGCTTGCCATCGCTTTTAGCCATCCGGTTGCGTCTCGTCGTTGGAAAAACGGAATCCGTTTGGATGAGAGAGGAGTTCATCGGCGAGGGAATGATAAAAATTGGTTGCATCGCTCCTCTCTCAAACTTAGTGAAACAGCGTTCTCGAGCTCTCGAGACTTCCGGGGAGTTCGCTCTTCTCACGTATCTTTTTACATTATCGACGATGAACTTGGTGGCCACGGAAATAGGTTCTACCGCTCGCCGCTCTTTTGCCGGCGAGTCCGGAGAGCGGAGAAGAAAGGAGGAAGAAAAATAAGTGGTAAAAGGCAGTAAAAGAGCGGACGCAGTGGAAGAACAAGAGGAGTAGCGTGTACGTCTATGCCAGACAGTCGGACAGCCGCGCGGTTGAGTTGTTGTATAACGAGAGCAGACGTTACGAAGTAACCTTCCTCTTTGAGAAGTTTCAAGCCCGTTGGAACCTCCTTATAAGACGTGAGACTCCGCATCCTTCTTCCGTTCGTTCCAGACTGGCTCGCTGGCTCGCTCGAGAAGTACACACGATCGGCCGGGCAGGAGACGGGTGGGAAGAGCAGACCCGAGTTGGCAAAAGTTGGTTGCCTCGGGGTTGCCACCCCCGATGTCCGAGTATCTTTCTGCCTCCTGTTTCATCCCCCCCCCCCCTCCCCCGCCATTTCCCACCCCCTCTCGAGACCCCGCAGCACCCTTGCAGTCTTCGGCTCTTTCTCTCATCTCGCGTCCATCTGAAATGTAGGCGAGGCGGAGATGGAGTTAATGGCACTCATCCCAAGGGAGAATCCGTACATTTTTCACCCTCCTACCCCTTCCGTAGATATATCGCTCGCTCCCGCGAGAATAAACATATTTTAATGAGCCAAAGTGCGATGAAACTTCTGATATGACTGCTACAGAATACGGAGGTTCCAAAAGGGGGACTTTCGGTTCGGGCAGCTCGGAGAGGTGAATAAAGTGTGCGATAAGCGTGAGCTTCATTGAGCAATATTGGGAACCCTAATTCGAAGTCGTGGGAGGAAGGAAAAATGAATTACTGTGGAAGGACCTCGTAGAAATTAATATTAATCTGGGGAAAATCCGGGGATATTTCTGAGGGATTGGAACTAGAGCGACATTTTGGCAAATAGAATTTGGCAAATTTGACGGGTTCTGGTATAAGATTTGCGGATTTTTTATGTTAAAAATGTTGGAGGTATCTCAAAGTTTATGCTGGAAGATGAGTTTATACTCACTGGAAAATATGGCAATCGGTGGCGTTGCCGCTCGTTTTAAATCGCGTTTGTTTTCAATTTATACATGGTATTAAAAAGATTGTAATTTTTACAACTCATTTTCCACGAATGTCCATGATTTTTTAATTTTTTTTTAATATTCTGACTGCACGAACTTTTGCATGCAGAAGAACGAATTTAAATTGTGAACGTCACCGCGAATAAATGGGCCCATTTGGATAGACAATCCTGAACGAATAAGTTCGTCACTTGTTTAACATGAATATTTTCACGAAACTTTATATTCGAATTTCAGGAATTTTTTTATTTCACTGGGTGGGTTACAGCAGCTTATGAAAGTATAAATAGATTAAGAAAATTTTCAGCTTTTATCCACGGAATGCTCAGTTTCTGCCCCGAAATTCTTAGCGAGACGCAACATTTTTTTCTCCTCTGGAAAATATCACTATATAGATTGAAATTCAATGCATGTTTTTTCCCAAAAAAAAATTCCATACTGTTTCACTGGCTTTTCTCTGAAAATATTTCGACTTTTATTTTAGAAAAATAACCGTGCAAATGAAAATCCGTAATTATTGTAATAATAGTTATTTCTATTTTTTTTATTCCCTCTAACGTACTCTTTATTTATTTAGAAAAAATTCAAAGACAATTACTTTATCACTGGACAATTTCAAAATTCCCCGAATTTTCCCTAATTCCCTAGCCAATATTTAACCCCAACCCTTCCCATCACGTTCTACCATTTCGCCTTGTTTAAATTTCCCACTCACCTCGACAGTTCTTCGGAGATCCTTCTCTGAATTTACTCGCGAGTTTTGCCCATCGACGTGCAAATTTGTTTGACGGAGCCGCGCTATACCAGCAGCTAAGAAACCCGACTTAATCCCTTTTCGCCGCTCAATTTAATTTTTCTTCATCCTCACTTGCGGAAACCGCGGATCCGGCAGCTTCGCCTCGCCGGCGAACAACCGCGAACTTCCGTACCGAATAAGGACCCTCGTTAATAGAATCTTCCTCGACTCGCGTGTCTGCCTGCCATGTTTAACGGAGATCGCGAACATTTAACGTTCCTCGGACAGCTTTCCGTTTCGCCCCTTTCTTATTTCCCTCCCGTCCCCATCGATCGTTCACCACGGGTCAGAAGCGAGTTCTGTGCCGAGTTCGCGGCTTATACCGCGTGCCCTAAACTCGGCCTCAACGTCCGCCCAAAAATATATACCGCACAGGATACAAAGGAGAAGTACCTTAAAAATATATAGCGAAGGATAACGAGATAGAAGTCCACCGGGAAAAACGGAGTTTCGAACTCGTTACAGTTCGCCCCGGCAGTCTGAAAACACCCCGGGAGTCGCTCAACTCGTTTCCGTAAGGGTGCAGCGGCGGTCTCCGGTGGAAAAAAAAAAAAAAAAAAAAAAAATCGCGACGCGGTAGCAAGACAGGAGATAAAGAATCCATAAACTCGCACGTACGGGTGCGAACCACGAGGACCAAACTCGATTTCCAACATCCTCTCTTCCGCATCGTCCTCGCCCCCCCCCCCCCCCCCCCCCGCATCGCAGTCCTTCGCGTCACTTTATTCCATCCAGATTTTCTTGCCCGGAGCTCATACACATCCGCCATTCGGGGGTGCCGTTTCCTCCGCAGTCTTCGCCCGAACTACGTGTAGAACGGGGAGAGACACTGTGCACATCGAGATAAAGAATTCGCCATCCGCGGCCGGCCGAGCCAACCTCTTACCGTCTCTCGCTTCCCCTTTTTTTTCCGTCTCTTTTTTCGTTGTCCTTCCGGTTCCTCGCCGCAACGTTCACCAACAGGAGCGGCGGCACGTCGCAGTGTTTTTCCAATCGAGAAAACCGTTTTCCTCCTACAACCCGCCCCAACTCCCCTCCTCCCCTGGTCATGTTTTGTTTTTCACCCCCTTTTTTTTTTTTTTAACTATTTTTGCTCGTTCTCGAGTGGCCTGGCATTCGCGACTGCCGCTCCTGCCTAGTCGTTTCTTTCGTCTCTGCCGCGGCTTCTCACCCTCTCGCTCGCCTCCTCGTCTCGCGAAATTAATGGAGAAAAGCGCCCGGACCAACCACTCGGGGGCGCCCACCGAGTGTACCTTGTATGTACTTAATACCTACGCCCGACTTTTGCCCGGCGGGCCTTGTTGCTCCTGGCTGTGATGCCGGTTTCCGGTTGCGCGCCCGGTCCCTCACCGCTTTCGGCGAACCTCCACTCGCCGGCTCTTCGTAGCTCCGACTGCGCGTGTAAAACCATCCTCGAACGATATACATGTGTGCGTTTCTCACTCAATGGTTTTTTGTCTTTGGCTTTTTTTTTTTTTTTTTTTTTACTTGGAACTGCTCGCAGGTGGGAACAGTTTCGGCGAGTACCAGAACTTCACGGGTTCGCTGCTGCAGTTCCATCGGGTCGACAGACGACAAATGGGAGTGTACATGTGCATCGCCAGCAACGACGTACCGCCCGCAGTGAGCAAGCGGGTAACCCTGGCTGTAAATTGTGAGCATACTTTTTTTTTTTTTTTTTTTAATATTTCGCATGATCTGCTCGATTCCCATTCAGCGTCGCACCCTTTTTTCACAGCTGGTGCCTCTTCGATTGAAGGAAAAAAAAATTTGAGAATGGGGAAGGATTCGTGCGGGCCAGTTTTTCTGCTATTTCGAGCTGGGCTTAATCTTTCGGGTACCGGATTGGGTCCGCTTTTTTTTTTTTTATAGTGCTGAAGTGACTCTCAGGGGCATTCTGAATTTTTTAGTAAATTTCTGAAAGTCATTTGTAGTTGTTTAAGATTTGAGGCATCGAGTTATTATTCGTTGCGATTGAAAAATTTGAAAAAATGCTCAGAAATTTTGTATTTTATATGCAAATAACTCGGGACATTCCTCACATTTTATTGCAATAGAATGGTGGGGAAAAAAATGAAGAAAAAAATCAGTCGGTTATCGGTTACTGCTTGGAGATTTTCGTACGCAACAGGGCATTTTTGAGAATTTTTTCAGGTTCTTTCATTTCCACGATATACTGTTTTTAAGTTTTTACCGTGTCCCGATTTTCACCGAGTTCGCAGGTAAGCTACGTAACTTTTGGTGCGTCCGTAACCGACTTAGTTACACGTGCCACATGTGCAATGGACACGGGAAAACTACAGAAAGCGCGCGCGAGTTTAGCCGGGTATATTCTACTGCACCCAGAAAAAAGTAAATTGCAATAAAAAAAAATTTATTAAAGACGAAGAAAAATGTTTGCTCGCTTCATAACTTAATCCGAGCGTCGGTAACTTTTAATATATTTATTTGTCCGACAGTATTATTCATATTATTTATTCGTGTTTATCCGGATCAATAAAAAGATATGGCAAATAATTTTGTTTATTTATTTCACGAGAGACTTTTTTACTTCTCATCTTGTGGGAATAAAGCGTTAATTAATTTCGTGTCGAATTAGTCATTTTCACTCTCGACTCAGCATCGAAAAGCAGTGTTTTTGATCACATTAATTACACATTAATTACACTCGTAAACCAATAACCAAGATGATTTTGAGAACACTCAATCGACAAAATAGTTCGATCGAGGTGCATGAATTAAATAAATTGATTGAAGGAAAAAAAAATTTCATGAAAAAAACCCGAAGAGTCACGTGTGTGTTGCGATTTAGCTGTTTCCCGTGAGAAGCAAATATTGACTTGTACTACTAGCGAGGAGTTATTCGCCCCCGGTTAAGCGCGCTACCGGATAATTCGCGTTTGTCTTGACGTCAAAATTAAAAGTTCTCTTGCGCGAATAATTATTTGTTTTGGAGTGAAAATCTTTGGATTTTTTAAAAGCAAGAAATAACCGTTATTCGAATCTAACGAGAATGAAATCAAAGCAATTGACAATTTCTCTTATCTCAATGAATATCACTTGAAAATTGAAATTTATTGGGCTTTAATGAACCTTTTTTCTGGGTGTGATTTTCCGCTATTTTCCAGCCGAGCGGTCACCCATCCAAGTGCCGTCACTTCAGAAACCATCGGAACCGTGTGCGCCCAGAAAAATCATTGGTTAGACGTGCATTCGAAAATGTTTGCTTGTTCGCTACGAACAAATATGTCGATCCATTGCAATACAAATTTGTTCGAAACGAACAAACATTCGTTCAAATAAAATAAATATTCATTTAAACCGGATAAATATTAATTCGCGATTGCGCCCCTCTTCCTCTTCAACCTACGCGTACAAATCATCGTCGCATCTTTCGTGAAGCGTTCCTTTTTTTTTTTTTTTTCTTCGCTCGGACGAAAAATCGAGCAGCGAGCGAAAAATCTATATTGCGTTCCATTTGGTGACAAACGAGATCCGTCGGTTATGTCGTGGCCCGGTCCGTCTTTGGCGAATGCGATAACGTGCACGATGCCGGGTGAGATAGAAGCCGTCGTAATACTCGAGTTTCACCAGCGGTACTCGGTCACCCCTTTCAGCTATCGGACCGGGGCCGACAACCCCTTCGGTTCCCGAGTCCTCGAGCGAAGTACGCGAATCGGTAGTCGCACACGGGGTGCCAGACGGAGAATGGCCTGAAACGAACGTATATTAAGTTCGACCGATAGAACCATCTATTTGAAAATAGGAGCTTACTCTATATAGACATATATATATATATATATATATGGAACATATAAAGATATATGTATATATATATGTGTATGTGTGTACATATACAGGGTGTCTCAGAAGTCGTAGAAGAAACTGTTAGGGTTGATAGAGAAAAAAATTCTGAATCGAAAGTTCCTGAGTCAAAAATTTTTTTGGGCCATAGAAAATTAGTTATTAATTAAAAACGGTAGCCAATCAGGAGCGCGCTACAAGAGAAAAAGGAATGAGCGGGGGAAGTAGCGGAGACGCGAGAGTGAGAGCGGTCTTGTAGCGCGCTCCTGATTGGCTACCGTTTTTAATTAATAACTAATTTTCTATGGCCCAAAAAAATGTTTGACTCAGGAACTTTCGATTCAGAATTTTTTTCTCTATCAACCCTGACAGTTTCTTCTACGACTTCTGAGACACCCTGTATATGTACGGTATAGAAAAGCTAGTGAGTTAGAGTAGAGAGGAGTGCTGTAAGAGGGGGAGCTTGTGTGATGGGAGCGATGTGGATATCGAGTAGAAAAGGTCGCTTGTTCTGACACCGTCGTTTCTTTTCCCTTATACGATCTCCTCGTCGCCGTCCACCACCCGCAGTCGCACCTGCCGTTAAAGCGTCGAACCAGCTGCTCGGGGCGCCATTGGGAACTAACGTTACACTCAAGTGTTACGTCGAGGCGTTCCCGAAGACGATAAACTATTGGATGAAGGACGGCAAGGAAATGCTTCTCGATGGGTGAGAATGATTTTTTTTTTGTTTTTCCTTCTCTTTTGTTAGAATTTTTTTTTTTTTTTTTTTTTTTTTTTGTACAGTAGAACCTTTTTCAACGGACGTTCGATTAATTAAAATGGAATTCAGCGGGGAGAGGAGACTTTCCGCTCGACAAAAGTCTCTCAATGTTACCGGCTATCGATTTTCTTTTGAAAGATGTGATTTAGAAGAATAAATATGAAACGTTGCTCCCATTAGTGGGACGTCAACATTGGCTTTCACTCATTAGTGGCCACTCGTTTCCGCCTATTACTGGCCAATACTGACTTGCCATCGTCGGTGGCCGCTTTTTCGTACCTATAAAAGGCGATCGCTTGTCGGGTTGAAAGATTTCTTAAATTATAGATGTTTTTTTTTATAACTCAAGCTTGTCTCGCTTATACCGTAGAAGTAATAATAACATACCGACGAATGCTTTAACTTTCGATCTTCAAATATTCTTTTTCGATGTTTAACTTTTTTGAACCTATGATCGTTATTTAAAATGAAAATCGTTATTGAACAATTTTACTCGTTCATTAACAGATAAGTTTCGTCTTATGCTTCTAACGACCAAATATTATATTTAATTTACTTGAATTATTAAAAAAAAAAAAATGTTATTGAACCATTTCTCATGTTCATTAGCAAATAAATTTTGTCTCATGCTTCTAACGACCAAATATTATATTTAATTTACTTGAATTATAAAAAAAAAAAAAAAATGTTATTGAACCATTTCTCATGTTCATTAACAAATAAATTTTGTCTTATGCTTCTAACGACCAAATATTATATTTAATTTACTTGAATTATTAAAAAAAAAAAAATGTTATTGAACCATTTCTCATATTCATTAACAAATAAATTTCGTCTCATGCTTCTAACGACCAAATATTATCTTTAATTTACTTGAATTATTAAAAAAAAAAAAAAATGTTATTGAACCATTTCTCATGTTCATTAACAAATAAATTTTGTCTCATGCTTCTAACGACCAAATATTATCTTTAATTTACTTGAATTATTAAAAAAAAAAAAAATTGTTATTGAACCATTTCTCATGTTCATTAACAAATAAATTTTGTCTCACGCTTCTAACGACCAAATATTATCTTTAATTTACTTGAATTATTAAAAAAAAAAAAATGTTATTGAACCATTTCTCATGTTCATTAACAAATAAATTTTGTCTCATGCTTCTAACGACCAAATATTATCTTTAATTCACTTGAATTATTGAAAAAAAAAAAAAATGTTATTGAACCATTTCTCATGTTCATTAACAAATAAATTTTGTCTCATGCTTCTAACGACCAAATATTATCTTTAATTTACTTGAATTATTAAAAAAAAAAAAAAGTGTTATTGAACCATTTCTCATGTTCATTAACAAATAAATTTTGTTTCACCCTTCTAACGACCAAATATTATCTTGCGCCGACAGACCCAAGTACAGTATCAGTGAGGTAGTGTCAGGCTACAAGATCCTCATGATTCTGCTCATAAAGGAGTTCACCCCTGAGGACTGCGCCGGCTACAAATGCGTCTCGACGAACAGCCTCGGGAAGGCCGACGGTGTCGTCAGATTGTACAGTGAGTCCTCAATTAATAATGATCCTTAAAAAAATTTTTTTTTTTTTTTTTCTATCAACGAAAGTCTTGTCGAATGTACAAATGTCGATCTAAAAAAAAATAACAAATTGCTACGTTCGCAGAGCTCGACTTGGACAATTCGGCGAGAATATCCCGTGGGAAGGATCACGTGTCGATTATCGGCGGTGAGGGTCGTCCTTTTTCGATTGTTGAATTATAGAAGAGACCGGTAGGCTCTCCCGAGTATCTCGTCCTTCTCCACCCTCCCCCCTTGTACCCCGCTGTGCGTGACCCGGCGACGACCTCGATAAACTTTTCCGTCACGGCCGGGACGAGAAACGAGGGACGAGCGATCGGCTATGTTGTATACTTCATGCAACTTCGTATACGTGTGGGGCTTTTCGGGTCAAATTGGCAAACCACGTCTCTCGTTACAGAGGATTTTACAAATTTTTGTTTACTTTTTTAGCGCGATGTTGTTACCGATTTATTGGATCGTGGGAATTTTTTTTTTACAGCATTTTTTGATCCTCGAAAAAAAAAAAGAATTCCGTAAACGACATTATAAAAAATCAGGAAAAACATTTCACTGATTCAATCATTCGAAATGTAATTTGTATTTGATTTTTCATAATATCTTTCACAATCTCAATTGTATTCGGGCGTTCCGAAAGTTTTGTGATACTCATAATAATTGAAATCCATTGATGCCTGAGAAATTGATTGAAAAATTTAAAAAAATAAACATTTCAATGTCAACGTGACAAAAAGTGTGAGCGAGAAAATATTTAACACGTCGTTGATTCTGTGCGAATAATTTTAGGTGTTAAAAGAAAAAAAAAATTTTCGAAATAAATTTTTCGAGGCTTTCAAAATTTCACCACTGCCAAAAAAAAAATCTGAAAACATTTCGAGACCCTAATTGGTGGATGATAACATCGTATGCTGCTAGTGGTTTGCTCACTCGACGTGGAATCCCCCATACACACATATATATATATATATATAGTTTTATCGAAAATATAGTTTTATCGAAAAAAAAAAAATATATATATATATATATATGATCCATAAAATAATATGTATATAACAGTAAATTGAATTTTTCATACAACAGGATTGGCGGAAGCGGCCCGAGGTACAGCGGGAGCGAGTACGCGGTCGTTTGTGAATACGTCCCGAACGGGGTTAACTTACGCTCTAGGAGCGGTTATATTGCTGCTCAGAACTCTATGCCCGCGGTGAACGTTGGTCAAAGATTCGAAACCTGCGGGACTTACCGACGCCTGAAAATCCGATCGACGATCAACAGCCGAAAAAACAAAAAAAAAACAAAAAAAAAACAAAAAAAATTAAAATAATAATAATTTTGTGCCAAATCGAGGATACCGGGAGTCGGCCATTGCGCATTCTTCCCGACTGTCCGGCCGCGCGCTCTTGTAGTATTAACTATCATCATCATCGTTCATAAAAAAAAAACAAAAAAAAAACAAAAAAAAAAACCAAACACAAAAAAACCTTTCTCGCGTTCCTCTCCTCTACCGATAGCGTTATAACCGCCATTCTTCCATTCCCAGCTCGCCTCGTAGACATATCCGTGATATCTTTTCATATCTTACGCCTAAATAGCTGTGAAAACAAAAACAATCCGCGAGGGGTCGGCAGAGGACGCCGGGAGGACGCCGACGAGCTGCGCGTTAGTATTTCCCCCCCCCTTCCATCCGCCGCTCGTACTCCCGGCGTCGGAAGTCGAAAACTGGAGAATCTCTTCCCCATTCGCATGTTAACTCGACTGTCGTATCAATCTCATATCACGCGCGTGTGATATTTTATATATAGTTGGGAGATCGTCGCTGGAGCAACTGGAATACGCAAGGAAACGCGTAACGGCCGTGGGAGAAGGCGGTGGGGGGGGGAGAGATTTGAGGCTCGAGATACCTCGAGACCGTTGAAGAAACGTTGCCACGCCGCTTTCGCCGTGAACGATAAACGAAGCCTTTCTCCGTTCCCCCTCTACCTTCGCCCCCCCCCCTTTCGCTGGCTGTATCGCTTCGACGTGCTGTATTAGGCATGACGACGACAGAGAGCGAAAGCCTGCTGCGAAAAATGGCGATCTCTGCGTGAGATCGACGCTGCACGGCTAATCGTTGCTAACCTCAAAGGGCCCCGAGCTACGCGACGATCACGGGAGCTGCACGGATGTGTATTGAAAAAAGAAAAAAATTTAAGCCTAACGAACGCCGCTGCGACGCGGCGAGAGTCCGGAACGGAATCTCGGACTCGGGTCTCGTAGTCGTTTTTATTATCGGACGCTCAGTTTTACGGAGGAAAAAAAAAAAAACCTACCGATAACGATAATAACAACGAGGTATGAGGAGAGATTCGCAATTCGAGGATTCGCGTGATCCGAATGATTTAATAAGGTACTACGATAATTATACATGCGCGCAATCGACGTGCGAAACGATTGCGCTGCGAGATGAATGAAGTTGCGAATGATTTTTTTTTTTTTGTGTTTTTTTTTTGTAATCTTATTTGTGCGTCAACCGTATTTAGATGATGCGTGGATGTTGTGACAGAGGAAAAACGACGTTATGTATATTATATATATATTGCAACGTGAATGCGCAAGCTTCGCGGGATTAATGTGATGGGAGATAGTATTAATAGTTAAAGAAGAAGCGGGCTCAAAGCGTTTCATGTTTTATTTTCGTCGTCGGTATGTTTACTGTTTTTTGTCCTACGTTACCGTTGCTTAATCGTGCAGCCATGAAACTCGACTGACTCTAACACACGACCGCTCGGCCTTTTCCTAACGAATGCTTTTTTCGAGTTGTCGAATTGAAAAACCAAACGGTAACTTTACCAGTGGATGAAAAAAAATTATATATATATATATATTACGGAGAGGACGTTTAGACGTCGATAATTGATGTTTGAAAATAAATTAAACACTCGTACGTCTATACATATACGAATAGTTGTTTATTTCGACCTACCTTTAACCTTATTCCCGTTCTCCCGACTTGCGAGTGCGACAGCTGCCTTTATATCTTGTATTTTTCCTCAAAGCGACGTCGAGCCAATTCATTGAAACACTGGATATATCTGCACGAGAATAAATTTCATCAAGTTGCGAGACCGCTGTGTTTTGCATCACACAAACTTCGGTTGAGAAAATTCACGATGTTTCCTTTTAGCTCAAGCTTTCGACACTCAGTTGCTGATTTCAATTTCAAATCGGGATCAGTTCAATTTGTCACTTATCATTTTTCTTACAAGAGAACGATGCTGCTTGGCAACGCAAAACTATTCCGCGTTTCGGTCTTGTAGTTTATGTCATGCACATATATTAAGGCTCATTATGGTTCGACGTAGAGCAATTTGCCAAATTTCTTTGTTTCCCTTGAAGCGTCGTCCCACTGATCGATCGATAAAGCTACAGTACCGGAGGCTTATTTGCATAATTCGTACGTTAGGAAAAACAAACCGTCGGAGAGCCAAAACCGCATCGGTGTACGCGTAACAAACTTACATGTAACAATGTCGCCAGCTTTCGTTGTTTCGCAATGACGATCGATCGAAATTACTAATTACTTGCAAACGTTATCTCTCACGATGTAATTAGCAAAACAATCGTGCATAACGATTATCACATCCGCTTCGTTATGCGGATTACACTGATTCCTAATTAGGAAATCGCGCGGGAATTCGTTTAATTATCAGCAGAGGGCGGGATGGTTCGGTGCATGTCGCCGCCGCGCATGCGCAGTAGCTGCTCGTGAGCAGTCGCCGAGCGCGTCGTCAGACGACATTCCGACGTTGTTTTCTTTCCGCGACTGTTCGTCGCGTCGTTATTGTTTGTGCACTTGTTCGTTGTGTTTGCTAGATTTTGGACGATCAGTTTTGTCGATGCCGATCGATGCTGTTGATAGTGACGATCGTTTGAACGACCGCGGCGGGGAAAACAAGTTTTTTTCTTCGACCGAGGCTCGCTGACAAGCTCGCCCGTGGGATTTTTGTTTTTATTCCTGTGCCTCGGTAAACATGAAGTCGTCGCTGCCTCGATCAGCGATTCACACCTTTGGCGTCGCGTTCGTACGGTGACGAAACTTTTCACCGCCGACAAGCGTCTATCGATGTCCACCGGGAATATTCTGATTCGGGGATTTCGTCAGCTGATCGTGTTTGGCTTCTCTCGTGACTACGAAGCGCAGGCGTTTCTTATTTGAAAAAAAAACAAAAACTTGAAAACATCAAACAAAGAAACAACAATAAAAATGGAGCCAATAATTCAGGATCAAAATCCGATCAACGGTGTCGCTGATGCTGCAGACAACACCGGCAGGTAAGATTCTTCCTTCGGAGTTTAAGTTCTGAAGAGAGATTCCAAGCAACAAATAATGAGCTTGCTCTGCTGCGAATGTTTCTATTGTTGGTCCGCAGTGGTCAAGTTCGTTGGTAGTATTTTTTTTTTATGCGAAAAGAAACAATTGTTGTTTTGCTAGCTGCCTGTTGCTCCGTTACGCCAGTCAAAACTCTCTCGACGAGAGCTCCCAGAAACACGTCCCAAGGGAGAATGGGAAGGACAAGCCGCCGTACAGGAATCATCATCACACGAACAGGGCGTTCGACGTCATGAATGCCATGAGAAAGTGCGTCAATATCTATACTTACCACTATTATACCTTTTTATATGGTACTAATCTTCTCAAAGTAATGCTCTCATTAGTCTTATTTTATTTACTTTCATTTACTATTTATTTTATTAAGCGTAACCAATTTGTACACATGACTTCTGACTCTTCGTGCAAAACTTTGCTTTTGTGCGAACTTATGAACATTTATTATTTTTTAATTTATTTTTGATATCTTGCAAGGAAAGTTGTGCAGAGTTGTGCAAAGTTGTGCAAAGTTGTTACATAGCCTCGGTGATATATTTGTTTGTCAATGCAAACATTCAATGAATAGTACAAATAAGTACTATTTATTGAAACTTTTTGATCAAGTAAACGACTTTTCAATCCTTTGCATATCGTATCAAAGATTTTTTATTTTTTGATTCTCAAGGTTCTCACTGACCTTCGTTAACGGATATGCTTTGCATAAAATTGTACTGCTTATCAAACTTCCAAGTTTTAACATACTTTAGTAACGTGCAAGCTATTTTACTGTACGACTAATGAATACCCATTGCAAGCCACTCTTTATGATGTCAAAAAAAACGCTGTAGGTATAATGTGCAATGAGCTGACTAAAAAGAAATGAAAAAAACTATCTAACGCAGGCAAAACTTTCTGTGCGACGTTACCCTGGTCGCCGATCTCGGAGCGGATATTCCGGCTCACAAGATGGTCCTCGCGTCGTGCAGTCCATACTTCTACGCGATGTTCACGAGTTTCGAGGAGCGCGATCAACAGCGCATTAAGTTGCAGGGTGTCGACCACGCTGCTCTGGAATTGCTTGTCGATTACGTGTACTCCGCCGAAGTTCACGTTACGGAAGAGAACGTTCAAGTTCTATTGCCGGCGGCAAATCTTCTTCAGCTGACCGACGTAAGGGACGCGTGCTGCGATTTTTTGCAGTCTCAGTTGCATCCATCGAACTGCTTGGGAATTCGAGCGTTCGCCGATCTTCACGGATGTCTGGAACTGCTCGCCCATGCGGACAGTTACATCGAGCAACATTTCTCGTAAGATTCAATAAACGTCGATCAAAAACAATTTTATGCACCATGGAGATTTTAAAAATCTCAAGCACAAATAATCACAGGGCTCTACGAATTTAATGCTGCGTTCTTAAATAATACATTATATTTTCAGCGACGTTGTCGAGGGCGAGGAGTTCCTTACGTTGGCGCCTCAGCAAGTGGCGACGCTGATCTGCAGCGATCGCCTCACAGTCCCGTCAGAGGAGAAGGTCTTTGAATGCGTGATATCCTGGGTACACTCGGATCTGGAGAAGCGTCAGGATTTTCTCGCTCAGCTCATGGAACACGTTAGACTGCCGTTGCTCTCGCAGGATTATTTGGTTCAGCGGGTCGAGGAGGAACCTCTGCTCAAAGCAAGCTTGCAATGTAAACATCTATTGATACAAAGAAAAATAACTTCAATTATTAATCCGTATTTACGATTATTATGGTACTCTTTGGAACCCTACGAACTTTGAAAACCAATAACTTTTGCGATTTTCGAGATCACGTCGTTTCGATTTTATTTATCATAATTTATCACAACATTTGATTTATTTATCATAATATTCTTTATTGAAAAAAAATTAAATAAAAAATAATTGCTAATACAAATAATTCTAATGATACTAACCGACGGCGAATATCGATATTTTCATTAAATTAAACTTTTGATTATGAATTTTTGAAAATTTGATTAAGAATCCTTAACGGCTCGTGTTTGTAATTCTGGGAGGGTTGCACGGAGTAGCAAAACTAGGTTCATTTTTTGTCGAGGGAATTATATAATTGAAAAAAATTTTGTTTTATTCAGGCAAAGATTTTCTTATCGAGGCGTTGAAGTACCATTTGCTGAAGGGTGAACAAAAATCGCTCTTCAAATCGCCAAGAACGAAGCCGCGGCAGCCTCGCGGATTGCCGAAGGTTTTGCTCGTGGTCGGTGGCCAAGCACCGAAAGCCATAAGGAGCGTCGAGTGTTACGATTTCAAGGAGGAACAATGGTATCAAGTTTCCGAATTGCCGACGCGTCGTTGCCGAGCCGGTGAGCTATAAAAATAAATAAAAATAACTTTATATGATTCCACCTTAACTATGATATTTTTCATTGATCGTAATAACGAATGAGAAACAATAGTGTGAAACAAAAGAAGTATCGTTGTGATGATATATATCGCAGGACTGTCCGTACTCGGCGGTCGAGTTTACGCGGTCGGGGGTTTCAACGGATCCCAGAGAATAAGAACGGTCGACGTTTACGACGCATCGGCCGATCAGTGGTCAGCATGCTCGGGAATGGAAGCCAGACGATCCACTTTGGGCGTTGCTGTACTCGGCAACTGCATTTATGCCGTACGAATTTATCATAATATCAATCATTCGATAAAAAAAATAAAAGTAGTAACTCATTTGCAAACTTACAGTATTAGTATTTAATATAAAAAAATGCGTTTTATCAAGCGTGTAAAATTTCAACGGCAATGTTTTTTTTATCGATATTATAATCCTTTTACAGGTTGGTGGATTCGACGGCTCGTACGGATTAAATTCCGCTGAAGTTTACGATCCCAGAACCCATGAGTGGCGGATGATCTCGCCGATGTCAACGCGCCGCAGCAGCGTCGGTGTCGGCGTCGTAAAAGGGCTCCTTTATGCGGTAATTACATCGTAACGGGTGGCCATCTCGTTAACGCTAGTGCAACCTTCTGTCGCGCAAGTGTCATCGGTTGTAAAACGATCGTCCTAACGTTTCGTTCGTAGGTCGGTGGTTACGACGGAGCCTCCCGTCAATGTCTTTCCAGCGTCGAATGTTACAATCCCGAGAAGGATAAGTGGAAACCAGTCCCGGAGATGTCGGCCCGCAGGAGCGGTGCCGGTGTTGGCGTTCTCGACGGAATATTATACGCCGTCGGTGGGCACGACGGTCCGCTTGTCAGGAAGAGCGTGGAAGCTTTCAATCCTGAGACCAATCAGTGGAGCTCTGTGAGCGACATGGCACTTTGTCGCAGAAATGCCGGTACGTTCAACGAAATATCGAAAACTGACACTTTTTCAACCTCGACTGGTTTTCATTATCAAAATATATTTAAGCATGAAAAGAAATCAATGTATATCGTGCGTATCAACAATCTTGAGAAGTAATTCGCGCTATTACATTTTACAAACAATATAAAAAAAATTAAAAGGCAGTTAAATTTAATGGAATGAATAATAATAATGATAGTAATTGGATAAAAAAATTATTTTTAGGCGTGGTTGCTCTAAACGGTCTGCTGTACGTAGTTGGCGGTGATGACGGCTCTTCGAATCTCGCTTCGGTGGAGGTCTATTCACCACGAACGGATACTTGGACGGCCCTGCCGAGTTGCATGGGCGTGGGTCGTAGTTATGCCGGTGTGGCGATAATCGACAAGCCACAAGCACCTCCGGCGACGATGTGAGGTATGCAAACCGCTGGGCACACGACAGATCAAAAAGCGGACCCGGATAACGAGCCGTCAGAGCCATTACGGGAACCCGCGCCCAGCGGTGCACAGGCCCAGAACGTGGATCAGAATTCGCTCCAGCAGCAGCAACAGCAGCGCGTAGGTCACGTCTGCGAGGGAGCGCGCTGTCCTTGTCAGAGATACGAGAACGGAGAATTGGCACTGGTAGTTATGAACCGCAACCGGAATCCAGCAAATCAGGAGCGCGACGAGTGTTACCAGAACGTGGTGCGTGGTCAGCAGCAGCGAGTCCATCAAAACCGTGGGATCAACGGGGGAGGAGGCGGAGGTCAGGTAAACCAACATTTTCTCAACCCTCATTACCAAAACCCCGTCGATCTACTGGGAAACTACAATCGCAACGGACGAATCAACGAGCCCGAGGAGAACATCTACGAGAGGCTGGACGACGACGAGGACGAGGACGATCCGAGGGCCGAGGGAGTAAGAAACGAAAATCCAGGTAACGCACCGCTCGAGCCGAGCGATAATCCCGCCTACAGGAGAATCGATAATCACACATACGAAAGAATCGACAACAGGCCGTGGTATCGAGCTGGCACTAACAACGCTCGATCTAACAATTGTCAACCGGTGAACAATTTGCCTGCAGCGAATTTTTGGAACTTCATAGAGCCATCAAATCCGTCGAGTCAGTACGATCATCCACGTTACGCTCACGCGAAAGCCCGCGCCCTTGATAGTCAGGCGTGCCTCAACCGACTCGGTCGCTTGGGCAGAAATTGTTTCTCCAGCGAGAACATCGCCTCGGCCTCGAATCCGCGGCGTTATGTCTACCAGCTCGGTCACAACCGCATGTGCCAGTCGTGCACGAGATTTCCGTTCATGCATCGCGATGCCCGCTATGTCTGCCAGCTGTGCAACAATCTTCACGAGCGTCTGCGATACTACGACTCGGGCAATCCGACCGGACCTTTAGGAAACTCCCGTCACTACATCTATCAGGTATCGAGAAGTTGCCGATGTCCATTCTGTCGCGGCGAATATCAGTACGCCAGATTTCCGATGAACTCCGCGAGACTCGCTGAGAGTTTCAGGCGCGATTGTCAGTGCAGAAATCCTGCCGGCAGCTGCACCTGCCGCGGAAGGATGATGTCGAGCTCGAACTCGGCGATATACATCGGCAGGATCGATCGGGTTGGTCTCGTGCAGTCGGTCAACAATCCGCTCTACTCGAGTCCGACGATTTACATCGGCAGGATCGATAGATCGTGCAACGCGGGACTCAGCAACGGGACGACTTCCGGCGCGGCCAATCCTTCGAGTTCGACGGAGTCGAGCGCTGTCGGAAGTTCGTTGGCAGCCTCGTCGATCCCTTCGACTTCCGGCGCGGCCCCTCCGGCTCTCTCGGCCGAGCCCGGTACTTCGACGAGTCAACGGGTCGCCGCAAATCCGTCAGCTTCGTTGGCTGGTCCCTCCTCCGTCTGCTCCATCGGTCAGGGCATCGAGAGACAGCACGTCTGCGACGACTCGTGCATAAGAACTCATTCGGGAAACGTTACGGGCGTCTGCCAATTCTTGGGACGAAGCGAACGACCCGATTGCCACAACGGACGTGTGTCCTTTAATTGGTGGTTCGTCAACAGGTGGTTGACACCGTGGGGCTCGCAAAGTCAGAGCACTGAGAGAAGCGCCCCGGCCGCCGCACCGGCGACCACCGAACAGCCGAGGGTCGAAGAACCGAGGGAACCTCAGGAGAGCGATACAGAGGAATCTCGCGATTAAAATCTCGTCAGACTCCGAGCGGGTGCGATTTCTCAACTGTTAACGACACTATGGGCAGCGCGAATGAATCCAAAGCGGAGGGAAAAATCTTAATGTTAAACTGTCGAGAGATGTGAGACTACAGAGTATAATATTTAATCTACTCGAAGTATGCGTGCGTGATCGATTCTGATCTTCCGTTAATGTTTAAATACTTTATCCTTAAGTCACATCGTTGAATTATCATTCCACTCTTAGCGTCGTTTCCTAACCGTTAGTCTGCCAGATCAAAGGTGCTCCTCTGTCTTTGGATGTTATATGTAAAACCGCAATGACTTGTTGACGAGGGAGGAGTCACGGTATTTCGCCGAGACTTTTGTCGGCCGAATCTTCTTGTACCTGAAAATCGTAGGTATTTTTCCGAATCGTCGAATTTCAAAAACGTTATTATTGTTAATCTGCATTTACATGAACGTTAGACTTGGGATAGTTGGTTAGCTGAACTTTATTCTTCCGGTCGTCAATTGAGCGTACGTTGTTTTTCCAAAGATAATGTACTAAAGTTTATTCCCCCAAATCGTTAACATCAAAATTTAATCCACCGAATTATAATTCGAGCAACGAAAAAATTCCACTAAATTCCTTGAAGAAAAATCATTTACAATTTAAAAAAAAAGTAAGGGTATGTTGTCCCGCTTATAGAATGTTTTGATGATTGAATAAATAAAGTTACGGCGCTTTGAGGATTTGGATAAATAAAGTTGTGGCATTTTGACGATTTAGATAAATAGAGATTCCCCACTTTCGCCACTCGGCATGATAATAATATCTCAGCAGTTGGACGATTCGGAAGAAAAGCATGCGGACATACGATTTTTGCCCATTCGTCGATTCGGCCTCTTGAAGTCTCGACAAAATAATGTAGCTTAAACAGGGATTTCGTTTTGGGCGTAAGAAAAAAACTCATTCAATGTGTAATTACGTAGAAAGTGCGTAGGAATCTTAAAAAAAAAGAACCCAGGTGAGAGTTCTTTCCGCATTTCGTAAGGTTTCACGCTCAAGATCGTCAGTAATAAGTATCCCGCGCGCGTTGTTTAACGAGGGGTGCCCCGAAAGAAACTCGTCACCCTTTAATCATCCTTACGGTAGGCACGTCAATCAGCTCGTTCTTTACGCGTCGATCGGGTCGTCGGCGAGTTTCTTTCGGCAATTACGTTCACTCCCCCTTCCGGCACTTACGAAATCGTCCGATGGCCCGTTGTCCCTGTAGTCCGAAGAAAATCGATGTTAATGAAGTAGCGACGCCCGGTGCTCTTTTGCAACAGGTGTTGCGACGAATCTCCGACCTCTCGAGCATCGCTTATTTATCATTACAGGATATATATCGTTGAAAAGTCGATATGAAATTTTTGATTGATCGAACTTATCGTCGTGGGTATGAATATTATAATGGATAGACGATTATTCAATGTCGATTATGAAACGATCGATTTTAACATATCTCTAGCTTACTTTTATTTAAAATTCTTTTTTTATATTCATAGGATTTTTAATAACTCGTCGTTTTTTTTTTATTGTACATACATTTTTCATTCATCATTATCGACTTTTGACTAATAGATGTTACGGAGAGAGGGATGATTTAATAATTTCGCGGCGGTTTTAGTGTCGCTGCAGAGTCTCGTGAAAACGATAGTGGAATGGAATCGAGGAAAATTTATTGTATTGCCCGTCGAGGAGCAATTCGATCGTTTCGTCTTTCACTCTCGCCGTAGTTTCGTGCTCGGCGAAGCGAGAACGCTATTTCGACACAGCTTCGCCGATATCCATTAACGATCAATCGTCTAGCTATGATATCGAGCAATTTGTTAAACTATCACACGCCCGCTCGAATAATCTTTGGATTAATGTAATACTATCGCTAGTACGAATGTCGGGACTCGACACTTTGCCACTCCATCGAATCGATCGGTACGCTCTCTCTCTCTCTCTCTCTATTTTCTTTAATTGTAACCATTCAATTTCAAAGTCGCAAATAATTAAGGGAAAAAAATCGATGTTAGTCCAAGATGACAAATATTTCGCTTAGACACGGAGAGGGTGTAAGACAGTATTAGAGAGAAAGAAAAAAAATTAACATAATAAGGACAGGCAAATATTTGTGGTTGAACAATACAAAAGAACATACCCATAATGAATAATGAATGCTGATGGAGAACTAAATTTTGGACGAGGTTTCGATAAAATAATTCTGTCTCTCGCGTGGCCTATGAGAGTCAGAAAAGATTGGTTGAATGGTCGGTTTATCGCCGCCAGTGAAAGACTTTTAGATTTACAATGACCTGGGATATTCGGGGAAGGACATGTGTGTCTCGAATGTATATTTATTTTTTGTAAATGAAAAAAAAAATCTGTGCGCGTCCCGCTTATAGGACATTGCGGCAATAAAGACTCTTCGTTTAATGTAAAAAAAAAAACAAAAACTAAATGACTTGTCAATTCGATGTCCCGTAAATATTTGTCGAAACGTTTTTTACCATATTTCGTTAAAAGTTAATAATTTTTTCGAATCTTGTTTTAATTAATTTTTTTTTGTCGGGTAGCGTCATGGTCCGTCATCGGATTTTTCCTGCGGGCGCCTCTCGTGTCTCCGGCTCGCGGCGGCCAAACTGCAGCGCATCCTGAATCCGGTGGATCTTCGTCACGAACATATTGTCATCTTCGTGGATTTGCCGAACGACCTCAGCCGGATCCGCGACGGGCTCGTGTTTTCCTTTCCTGTTCCTCAAAAGGCCATCAAATACCGAAATCGCATGGAGAAGATGTCGCTCGAAAATTCGGGTGTTGTTGAAGATCAAACTAAGGTGAGTGATGTGAAACATTGGAATTAAATTCTTTCTTAAGAATCTAAAAATTAGATCTAACGACTTGCAACACTGCAGGTGGAAAAAATGTGGTCCATACATTGCGAAACACGAATTTCAATCCGAGTCAATATTGAATTGTTCGTCGGTCCACGGTCCAGACTGTGAAGGCTAAGCAGTTGACGTCGTACTTCAATGGTCCAGCACTGTCTCCGAATTGGATCGAAGTCGTCGGCGATCATTGACAAGGCTCAGAGCACAGGAATTTATCAATGATTATCATTGAAAAAAAATCTCTTGTCCGCTTCCGCCTTCCGCCTTCGGCTACTTGTACGCGTCGATTTTTTGAGCTAGCTGTCCAACGGATTATCCGTGACCGTTCGCTTGCACGAGACTGGGAGTAAGCAGACAAAAAAAAATTGACCCTCGCGGAAGCAAAAACGAGAAAAAGGCGATTACAAAATCCGTAACGACTACTGCATAGCAGAAACTCCGTCGAGCGACCAAAGCGTTTATCGCTTATCTCGCAGAGTGCAAAACTAATCTCGATGTTTCATGCTGAGGTTTTTTTTCTTCTGTTTAGTCCTATTCATTTGCAAACTCTCGCATTACCGAGCCGCGCCGCACCCACCGCGAGCGCACCGACCTTCGCGAATCGAGGCTAGCTGAAACTCACTTCTCGTTACAAACGCTATCTCCTTTTCCGTTGCGGGCTCTGAGGCTTTCGCTCTCAGGAACAATCCCGACTCTTCCGCGTTTTCTTATTCGGTCGTTCTTGCTCTCGTGGCCCATTAAAAAATTCTTTGGAACAAAACGCGTCCGCGATTCTCATGCGGAAGACACGCAATTTATTTTATAGATCCGCGCGATCTTCGCGTTCTCGTTATCACGAATTCATGGAATATTGGCCATTTAGTGGCTTTTTCATCGAATTTCGAGAAGAAAGAAAATATTTTATATTTCGGCTCGGTAGTAGAAAAATTAATGGAAAATTCCCCACAGCAAATTGTTGACACAATATGTCGACTCCGCAAAAAGAAACTTCCACACTCGACTTCAAAAATTAACAGTTTAATTTTTCTCAATCCGATTTTCAAAATGTTCCCTTAAAAAAAAAGAAACCCGTATAATTTTTTATCAGACCCGGAAATCTTTTCATCAAGCTCGTTTGATCGTACAAAAAAATGCCTCGTATCGAAATACTTTCCAGCTACCGTGTAAAATCAGGACTCGCACAGATGTCCCAAAATTTGCGCGACCTACGTTACGCAATTTCGTAATCGTTCTTGTTCGAGCCCACGGTCGGACCTCGAGTCCTGAGGCCGTTCCTCTTTGAAACATTTCACTCACGGCTTTCTCTCCTCCGCGCAATTCGATCGACGCGAGGCGTCTCATGTTTCCCCCCTGGAGTGCGCGAGCATTTGTCAAAGTGACGTACCGAAGTTACCAAAGTGACGCACGCACACGAAAATTCGCTAAAGGGTCAAATTTAATACAATTCCTCGTATCGATTCGTGATCTAGATCGGCGGCGATCGACGATCGAGTGAGCGTCCGGATCGTGGAATTCTCTCTTATGGCTTACTCGTGGCGCGATTGCATTCTTCGATCTCGTAAACAGAAGAAAAAGTAACTCGTTCGGCTTTTTTTTTAACTGACGCACGAACGGGACGGTCGAAGCAATTTAACGAGCTTATAACTAACAGCCCGGTTGCGCGAACACCCCCGCGAGAACCGAGAGAATTTTTGTCGTCACTCGTCAGAGCCGAAATAATTTCTCGAGACAATTAACGAACGAATTAAGAAATCCAGCTCGTAAAGTGCTCTTTTATGGCTCAATCGAGTCATCGGTGGGAACTCGAATGCGTCACGGGACTCAACGCCGTGGGGATCTCTCTTGTATTTCGAGTAGAGCGACTTTACCGTGAGCGAAGAGAAACGTGTGTATAAGTCGGCGGGATTTTGAGTCCGAGCATCGGATTGATTACGAAAGTAGTTTACGTTCGTGTCTGACTCGTCGAGCGAGAAGCAAGAGTGCAGACCCGATCCGGCGGGAAAACAGCGATTTACCTAAGCACGAATCGCGTGGGTGTGCGAGGAGAATCTCATCGAGGAGTTTGTTATAAATTCATCCGACGCTCCCAGCGATGAGAACTCTGGTTAAGGAAACAGGTCGCTGCTCCACATTAATCAAACGAGTGCTCCTCTTTCTATCGATTGTAATCGTTTGAAGGAAGTTTTGCGCCTGCATGAACTATTGTGGAGCAACATTTTTCAGAACATGCTTCAAAGCGTCTGTGTTCAAGAATCGAAAAACATTTATGGCAATTAAACAAAAAATTGTAACCAATTTGTAATCATTTTCTTGATGTTCTACTGATGAACGTAATTTGTAGGCGATTGATCCATAACACTTTGCATATATATATATATATATATATATATTTATAAGCAGGCGTTTTACTAGTGCGTAGGACATGAACCCTTATGAGGTTCTTTTATATGTTGATTTTCCAGAATATGTTTTTAACACAGAAAAAAATGTCATTTTCCTAAAATTACTTAATCAGTACTTGATGCGATAAAAATCATAAGAAAGGAGACCCTTTAGATTCTTCGTTTTCTTTTCGAGAACAAATTTTACCGTGAAAAACCGGAGTTTTGGATGGCATGAAAGTGAAGAGCGAAGATGCCTCAGGGGACATGCCTTAGGTTTCAACCTAATACCTGTTCGTCACAGACGCCGCGACTGGCTTTATGGTCGTTTGGCTTCACTCTGACTGTCGACCGTAGACGACACGTGTTTACTTATACTTCCACATATGTGTACACTCACACAGGTACAAGATTCAGCGCCACGTCAATTTACATATTGTACATTAAAGAAACGTGGCATAACGGGCGTTCGTCTTGCGTAACTTTTGGACGGAAAAAAAAATTAAACAGGATCGACGGCGCTTCTCCTGCCTAGAGCTGGACATATATTATCGTTAACGTTCGTTAGAAAAATGACTGTTTGATTGAGATGTGAAAGGAACTTTAACGGTTTTGAATTTTCATCGAAAATGCTTTTTTTTTATTATTGAAAGGAAGATTAAAAAAAAAAATTAATTCATTGCGATCCGGCCGATCGCGAACGATATTTGTCCGATTTTCTCGAACGCTCTTATCGTACAACCAGCATTATTCACAGTTTAACGATTCAAAGTGAGAGGTACATTCTCGCGCTTCCGCTCCGAGAAGTTACCATTGTGATCCACGTGGCTTGACATTTGCGTGTGTTACCGCCTGTTACCAGGTACACGTTTCAACGACGATCGTTAAAAATCGTTAAAGAAAAGGCTTTGCCTACTCTGAATAAAAAAAAAAATGAACGAACACTTAACGAGATTAAAAATGGGCGGTGGAGATACGAGCAGTACGATGAACGGAGCTTCGTCCGATCGACCGATTTTATGATGGCAAAAATGAAAGATGAAAAAGGGAATGCATAAATCAAGCCCAGAGACTCGCCGGCTCCGATTATTCCAGGTCGAGCTGTCGAGCCTATCGCGTAGGTAGGACCTCTTTTCCCAGACCGGAAGCAACTGCATTTTGTAAATCCACCCGTCCAGTGTGTGACGAATCACTCCCTATACGATTTACCTAAAAGCCCGATCGCCGCGACAATTTCTCGAGTAACCACGGTAGATCTATTTGGCCCCGATCTCGACTCAAAGTATTATCGCATATCTTTATGTATTAAAAAAAATCTCTCGTCCAGTAAGTCTAGGAGCATGCCATTGCGAGGAAAAGAAATAAAGTATACGGACAAGAAAGTCCATTGTCCAAGTGCGTGACACTTCATGGTCTCTTGCCGGCTTCGCGGAGCCGGTGAACTGCGCCAGTCGGAGGTGTTCGCTCCTTGGCGAAGTAGATAGACCCAGGGCGTGGTCAGACGCACATTCGGATCACATACGCGAGTCTGGTTACTTGTCAGTTCGTATGCGAAGGTGATATAACCACGTGGGTGATATCTTGAGGTAACAAATAAATGCTCGTAATAATTTTTAACATAATAAACGAACGGTGCTGTTTGCACAATTTTCAGTGCAAGGAACCATACAATGTGTCATGTCGCCATTTCACTATTTCCGGGTGATATGGTCAAGCTAAATTTTTTTTTTCTTTTTAATTTCGCATCTGAAACATTTGACGAAGGAAATTATTTGACCGATCGAGCGCACCCGATCGATCGGTCCCCCTAGGCCGTGTTACAGTCGAAGGGGTGACGGAATAATACAACGCTTTACGGCGCGACAACACCGTAAAGAGATCGCTCCTGTCGACAAGGGACATGCGAAACGCGACAACGCGTATTCTCGACATGTCCGGCAAGTCACCGACGATATCTCTCGAGACAGTGAAAGATACAGGAATTTTTTTTCTCGATCTATAAATCACTCGGATAGAATCGGGCGGAGGCGATTCGTTCCCTCGATCGATCGAGGATAATCGTGGCTGTAGTTACGAGCCTGAGGACACGCGGCCCGATAGTCAAAGCGGACGCAGTCTTCAGGGTCGTCGGAGGATCGTGTCGCGTACGAGCGATTTGTCCGAGAGCTCGGCGAACAATTATTTTTTCTTGGCAATTTTATGATTTTTTTTTATTCCTATATATTTTTTTTACGATTTTTTATCTTGTCGATTTTACGATTTTTTTTTTTCTGATCGTTTCACTATGTATTTTCCCTCGTTAATTGGGCAATTAATTTTCGTCGGTTCGAAAATTTTTGCTTCTCAAAAAAGTTCGCGCGACAAAAAAACAATTTACATATTCTCATGGAAACGTGTTTATTGTGTTCAGAAACATCGGAGAAACACATTCACAGAAAATATTCGGATGTGTGTACGGGTCCGTAGAATTTTTTCAATGTCAAGCTGTGTGTTTACAGATGGAATATGATCGCCGGACAATCCCTAATAAATCTGTTGAGAATCAATCGCTCCGACCAAAGTATACGTTATTTTTAATTTTTTTTTTTAATTTCGTGGAAAAATTCCTTCCTGACATTCGTCAAAAGTTTTCGTGTCAATGATTAATCCACAGAAACACAAGAAACAGTTGACTCGCGACAATTTTACTCGATTCACCGATTGTTCTCTCTCGTAAGATCTTTCATTTCATAATTTAAAAAACAAAAAAAAAAATTATTCGACTCTTCACGCCCGTCGATTTTCCAGTTACAAAATGACCGATGAAAAAAAATACATTGCTTTCCTTAGCGGCAGGAGATGTTTGTCGAAAGTCCACACAGTCTAGCGCTGTGCATACAGAAATTATTGCGTTGCACTTCGCAGCGGGGTTCGGAGTGAGCCTGTCCGAGAAATTCCGCCGGGTTAATTCGTAAAGATTTCTCGTGCGCAGCAAAGGTTCGCCGGCGCTCGTGCATTTTGTCATTCGGGAAGTCGTCGAAACGTTGCGCGCTTCCACGCGGAATATCGGCGAGTGCGGATCCCGTGGATCGCGGTTGATTAACGCCTGACGAAACGAACGGATTTTACTGTGCGAATGTGTCTGCTCAGAGTGCGCGTGCGCCATGGATCGGCGATGCAAGCGCAACACTCCCGTGAATCATAACTCGCGGCGCGGTAACCCGAGACATATGAAATTACGAAATCAGTACAGAGTGGTCCATTATAGGGCCGTCCAGGGACCACGTGCGGGAGAGCGA
Source organism: Listrodromus nycthemerus (assembly GCA_963978505.1). NCBI lineage: Eukaryota > Metazoa > Arthropoda > Insecta > Hymenoptera > Ichneumonidae > Listrodromus > Listrodromus nycthemerus. Next base: position 3,413,745 of record OZ021683.1, read on the forward strand.
AACACCGCTCGACGGCGAGCTCGCGCAGGCCGCTTTAACGAGGGGGTTCCGGTTGCATTATTATGCGCGTCGTGCCGAGCAAGATCCAGAGAGCAATGGACAAACGAGAACGGCTAATTGACATCGGGGCACATAAAACTCCCGCTTCGCGGCCGTCGGCCGATCGATCGGATAGGCAATAACTCTTATCTGGCATCAAACTTGCTACATAAACGTACTCGACGCGGCCCCGTCGCAACTTTGTCATTGTGCGCCATACGTGTATGTATACCGGATCTATCGGAATTTTTTTTTTTTTTTTTTTTTTTTTTTTTTCTTTTTTAACTTCAATTATTTATCGCTCCGTCGACGAGCGTCCGCTCGTCGATTCGCGGGACGCGAGTCATTCGGTACGACTCATCAGTTTTTTCCCCGGATACGTTGGTTAGCAGAGATGCGGAGATACGCGTTGTACGGAGTTGGAGTCATTCATCCATCATTCAATCGCGCATACGTCGAGGTGCACCGTTCACCTGATCCATCAATTTCTTGATCATGCATATTTTCGATGATCCTTTTCTCCGGGGTTTCGGACACTGCGGAACAGTCGCTGTTAACGTTTTTCATGAAAATTATGATACGCGATGGTGGGAGATTTTAATTGACAGACACGCCGATTGAATACGATGTATTTAAATTTTGAGGTGGAAAAATTGTTCGGTGCGTCACGCACGCGTCCAAATTTTCCTCGATTGAGATACACTGAGACATTTATTTTTAGTCTCGCTCGTTAATTAAATTCGCACACGTCGAACTGTCTGGTTCATCCGATCCATTAATCAATTATTAATATTTTCCATGCTTACAGTTATTTTTGGAGATGAAACTTCGAAAGGAACAATCCGTCAATAAACATCAATTTCAATGCTCTTTTTCACTGACCGTTCGAACTTTGTTCCGAAACATTGTCGAAGTTTACATTTTCAGAAAAATAATGGTGCATAAAATTCTTTGATTTATATTCAATTTGTATCGGGAATTTGACAATGTACAAGTCAGTGTTTGCAGAATTTTACGACTATTGAGAACAGTGTTACCGCGATATTGATAAATCGTAGTCGCCTTGCTCGGTAGATCTCTCACGATATCCGTGCAGTATAATAGGTCTGCTTACTTTCGAGATAAAGTACACCTGATTACGTTACTTCCATAACACTTTTCAATAATAACTGGTCTCGATAGTTTTTATTTTATTTATAATTCTCTTGGTTAGCGGGAGTCTGAGCTGCACTGGCCATTTCCACTTAAACGTATCTCCTGACTCGCCCCGCTCTTCTCTCGCTGCGGCGGAGAATGGGAATGCCCCGTTGCTACTAAACAGGGCGGGCATTTCGCGCATTGTTCGTTCCACGAGGAAAATCTATTGTGACCGATATCCATCGAGATACCCAATGGATAGTCGAGAGTTTATTGCCGATCCGTGGACTCGCGCCGAAGATAGAGAACTTAAGCAGGGCGAGCTCTCCAATCGGTTTTCCCGTTGCATTTTATCCTCGCTCGGGGAGACCGGCGATGCGAGCCGGAGCACCCTCGTTGCGGAATGACGTTTCAATGCCCCGGATCTTCCTACCGATACGGCAGACGCGATATCTCGAGAAACGCGCCGCTCGCTCGTTGGCAAATCGGAGCAGAACGCAGAATCGAACTAACGACGGTTCGTCGTTGCTCGACAAGTGAATCATGACTTTAATGGCCATCTCTGCCGGGCCGGGAAGACAATTAAAAATAAAAGATCTTTACTTTTTTTTTCTGAAGGAATTTTTAAAAAGTAACTCCAGGCGATTTTTTTTTTTTCATGGTGTGTAAAAATAAATAATTATTCTTCTCGACTCGCTTAGTGGTGAATGGAAGCCGAACGTATAATCGGAATGATAATGGCTTGACTTTTCTCGGCAAGTTTAGTAACATGGTTTTTTTTTACGGAAAATTTGATTTGTTAAGAAAAAGATATTGCTTACATAATTCCAGCGTGGATTTTTTTCGCTCGCACGAAGAAACAAAAATTGTTGGCAGGACGAGAAACTTGTTAACATATTTTTTTTGTTTTTTTTTCAATCTTGGGACAACGAAACCAACTAGCAGAAAAAAACAGTCGGAGAGCGTTCGTTCGTAATTCCATCGGGATTGAGCAATCGGTAAAGGCTTTACACGTTACAATACCGCGAATTGTATGGGTCTGGCTTACGATAGTCGCAACGGTTCGTTTAATTCGTGTCAACGTGCCTTGGATAAACAATTGCGTAGCAAAAACAGTTCCGTTCTCTTCGTCAATCCTTTATTTATGAAACGCAATATTTTTTTTTTTTTCTACAATTTAATTCGCGTCCGAGTCCATTTATGAATCGACGGTCGTCGATGCGGATATTCCCATTTTTTCTTACGCATGATCTGGGACGGAATGCGGTACGCTTTTTTTTTTTTTTTTTTTTAAAGTAAGTAACCAAAGTACCAATGACGCATCCCGTGCGTCACTTGCGTATGTGCATGTCGGGTCTCTTTCTCCAGTCGGGAGCTTGGCATACAACAACGGTTTTGCTGCTGAAAGGCGATCGGGTTGGCCGGGTTCGTAAAAATCCCCGTGTGTGTTTTCGCCTCTGTGTGCGAACGGTGGAATAACTAACCGGGTAGCTCACACACGGGAGAAAGGTCGATTGTGAAACTGCTAGTAGCCGACGAGATCGTTGGCTCACAAAACGCCGGCGTCACAATCCCAAACCCCAATGATATCGCTCTTTATTGGCGCACGATTCGAAGCGGCACGGACTTTTTCGGATGTCTCGGATTGGCATCCGGAGAGTTGCCAATTATTCCCCCGATACGCAGTAGCGATGCGTGCATCGATTCTTCTCTCTCCGTCGAATCGATTAAACCGTTCGCGATACCGTGACCAATTTTTGTTTTTTCTCGCGGTAATTGTTTTTCTTCGGAGCGAACGGTTCGTCGATGGAATTCGACTTCCGCGTGGTGCTAGAGCGTGAGTTACTCATTGGTGAATCAGGCTCTACCTCGGTAAAAGGACGACAGGATGTTCATTTTTTTTTGCCGTAGCATCTTCTTTTAGCACATCTTTGATCTCGTGGTTACGTCGATTAGGTGAGGTGATAATTATGCTGATATTTGCGATCGCTGTATGGTCTTAAAAAGCGAACCAAACCCCTTGGCTTTTCTGGTGAATTAAATTTAAAAAACCGCAGTGACGCTCCAATCGCATGGGCAGGATTTTTTTTTAATTTACCAGTGTTGGACGTAAAATTATTTTCAGTTTTTCTGTCGTTTATTTTTAGATCGATAGACAAAAAAATTTGAAATCAAGGAAAGAAATTGTGGTGATTCGTGAAAAAATGTTTCTGGAGTGTAGAAACCTTCGAGACTGTTGACGTCGTTTCTGAAACGCAATAGCCACAAGTTCTTGCACATTGCGCACGCGCAAACATACCATGAACCACTCCGCTCCGTCCGGAGCACCTCGGGACTCGAACTCGAGCACCGCTTTAAGGATCAAGGATCAAGGACTGTATATAGATCGTTACGCTCGATAGCCACGAACAATCTTTTTTTTATTTCCTCACAGTCAGAGACACTTTCTATGCCCTCCACCCTTGCCCGCGCGCTCCCACATTAAAGTCAAATATTTTTCATTAAACGAGCCGGAGCAACAAACTAAACGAATTGCGTTATACAAATTCAACGGGCAATTTCAACGTTGATCTCATTTGGTCCTCGAAAGTGCATCGAAAATTTTGAGGAAGAAATTCGCCCAGATCACCACCTACAATCTTAATAAAATAAAGTGACTACCCATCTATGTTAAATCTTAAATTTCATTTTTCAGAAATACGTCACTTTTTGAAAATAAATTTTTTTTTGTCAGAACTGTCGTCACACGGAAAATATTCCACTGACAGAAAATCATTTGTTTCCAATATGACATCGCGTCTCGTAAGAAAATTAGAGTTTCGAGTGTCATGTGACGAATTTTCGCCAGGACGTCACTTCCGGTCGAAAAATTAGAGAACACGATTTTCAATACTGTGCCCGGTACAGGCGACACGATAGTATTTTTTGTTCCAACGATATGTTGGGTCAACGTCGATACCGGAGTCGGGCCGGTACCGGGTGAGAGCCGGGCGAGTAAAGGAACGTTGGCAACCAGTGCGGTTCCGGAGCCGTACCGGTGGTCAAATCTCACTTAGAAATTCTTCGACATTGGACGTAGAAGAAGGAAGTACTAACTCCAAGGACCGTGTCGTTTCTCCGAGACGAATAAAGCGGCACTCCTCGATGCTAATTCGTCGTCGAAGACGCAAATTCTCGTCCCAAGTGCACTCTCGAAAGACTCGGACCGCGTCTCTTTTCCGCGAAACGGCACGACGATAACTCTCCGAGCGAGAAATCGCAAATTGCGTGCCGACTGAACGAACGTACGAATTGACGGTGCTACAGAAAGCTTGACCGGCTCGCGGTGCTAATTAAATATTAAAATTTTGGCAAAAGCGATAATAAAATTATGAGGAAAAATAATCTTGAAAAAAATTAGGTATAACGGTAAAAATATTATTAGTCACAAAGTTAAATAACAATATTGATTACAGAGTTATATTCTCGTGACAATAAGCCCGCTATGTTTAAGTTTGAAATTACGCAAAAGAATTTCCACAAAATTACTTGATGTAAAAAAAAATCGGCAAGTGCGATAAAATGCGTTTATCGCACTCGTATTCTGGATCATTAATTTCTCCGCTGATCGAGTGCGACTCAACTTAATGCTACCTGCCAACAATAATTATTATTTTCACATTTACCCTTCGCAGAAAGTTTTGGGTCTCGCGCTTTCCCCCTCGCTGCTATAAGAGTTTAAATAACGATGAATATAATTTTAAATTAGTTATTCAATCTCCTTTTCTCAGAGTTACTCCGCTCATCCCCACCCCTTCAGACTACTCTTCTACCACTCGAGAATATAATTCCCCTATACCGTTGGGTAGCGAGACCACCAGGCTTGATCAGGTCTTCAGTTCGCGCTCATAATAATTACTCTCCGAGCTCGGTCGAGAGATAAGAAGAGGAGTCTACCGAGAGAAACTTGAGAGGAGTAAAGAGCGGTCGAGATATATAAACGGGCGACGAGAAGAGGTCCGTAGGTAAAGCGCGGTCATCGGTGAGTCCGACCCAGTGGGACACACGTACGCGGCCCACCAGAGTCCCTCGAAAGGGGACTTACACACGGTGTACACCGCGGGCCATCGGTATACCTGCGCGCGATCGTTCCGTAACATCGGACGGTAAAACACCTGGTGTGGAAGATCAGGCGAATAGACGACAAAGATAGAGAAAGAGGTCGGGAGTACCGACGGAGAGGGAAAGCTCATGAGTCGAGACTCTGCACGAGAAAGAACAGAGAGATAGCGACGAGGTAGGGATACGAGTCGCGATTAAGGTGGGGAACGTGCCAGCGATATACGGTGAGAGAGAGAAAGAGCCCGAGAACCTGACGAACAGAGTACATTCGCGTGGTTCTTGAAAGTTACAGTCGTTGGCCACTCAACGAATGCAGTGTCTTTCGACAAACGATGAAAAAAAAAAAAATTAGGTATTCGATGATTCTTGTTCGTATGGGTCTATCATTTTTTTATAACGAATTTTACCACTTTTTTTTCAAGAAACCATTTTTTTTAATGAAGCTGTATTTTCAGTTGACAACATTTTTTGGAATTTTTTTTTTACGATGCAGTAAATAATTACGATCAATTAATTGGTGTAGTCCGTGGTCGAAAAAAAATAACAATTGATTTTGATTATGTGGAGATTGGAGCGTGCCAATAGCTGCATCTCGACCCATCTCGGTGGCCGGCGCGTCTGTTGGAGTCAGAAGTTTACGAGTATTTACGTAGCGAAAAGAGAGAAAGGCGAGCCGGGTCCGGCGAAAGATCGACCGGGACGGGGTTATCCGGGGATCGAGGCTGGGAGGCGAAGAGGAAGAAAGACACAAGATCGCAGTACGGTAGATACACAGCGTTGAGGTGTAGCAGGGAGAATCGTCAGGGGCGAGGGTGGACCAGTTGGGAGAGGGAGAAGAGTCTCCGATCGAGCAACGCTGTCGAGCTCTCGCGGTCTGGGTAAACGAGCCCGCGAGCGTTCCGCAGCTCCTTCGACTGGCTTTATACGCTACTCTCCTCCTTATGATCGAACAACTCTCCGGCGGCACTTCGGCATCGAGTATCCCTGCATGGGGACACACACCAAGGCACACTCTCGTCTCTCTCTCCTTATCCCCTTCTCGCGCGCGGTACCGCTTCTTTCAGTTGTCGCTCGTCGTTCGAGCATTACACGCGGTCTTTTCATCCGGCGCAAGCTGCAGATTCAGCTCGCGAACGATCTCTGAATCGGCAATAGCGCAAATCCGCGAAAACAGAACCGTAGAAAAATCGCTTAACCGGCCAACGACTGTCTTAGACAGTCCCTCACTGCATGCGTGTCGGCTGTCGGGCCGAATGACACATACTTCGCCGACCTCTCGCCCAGCTGTATGTAATAAGTATAGTATATATGGATGTAGTTCAGAGAAACTCGATCGGGGCGAACCGACAGAATTTGGCACCAGTGTTTGACTTTCGAGATAGCAGAACGGTGCGCAAAGTTTGCGGCATTGGTCCGGATAGTGAGTTTCCGATATTAACATCACTGTTCCGACGAAGTTGAAGGATTCCAACACTGTCGACACGTGAGAATATCTTCACGCATGACCGACAGACCGAGAAGTTCATAAACGTCAAACTCGACGAAACGAGCGGCTGCATTATCTGGCCTCTCGGGCTTTCGCCGTTGAACGCGTAATCGACGAATTCGAAGTTACGCAAGGACGATATTTCGTGGTTCCTATTATACGACCGGTAATTCTCGTACGCGCTGCTAGAAATCGTGTAGAAAGTGACGTGGTCTCGTATGTGCGCCGGATACAAGATTCACTGTGGCACTGTATATCCTCGCCGACGTGTAATCCAAGCTGTATTATTCAACCAGTGCCGCGGCGGAATTTTGGATTAGCCGGAAGATTGACATCGGACAGGTACGATCGACGTGTCGATTATTTTATTCATTTCACGCTTACAATCTTTTTTAGATTATCTTTAAAATGTTTTTAATTTTCGAAACATCCTATTTATCTTTCATTTTTGGGAATTGTAAAGGTTTTTGAGAAGTTCTCGAGGCAGACGAGTATCTTTCTCTCTCGTCTGCCGGTTCATCGTCTTAGCTGTATTTGTCCTACTCGCTCACAAGCTCGAACCGTACGTTTCCTTTTTCTATCGTTTATAGCCGAGATTGCGAGATGCCAACGAGCACGTGGTGCGCTCGTGATGAATCGGGCTCTCTCACGTTCGCTACTTCGATCCCGGAGCACCCTCGAATTAATATAACGGACACTGTTATTTCTCCGACACTAAAAAAAAATTGATACTAAGATTCTTTAATACTGAAGTACATTCATGTTAAACATAACACCGGTTCGCAATTGAACATCACTGTTTATTGGGATTGTTGCAACATTCACTTTGATGGATTGTCTCTGTTACAAACATTCATATTCGGTAATAATCAGTCCTATTCGTATACTAAATGTCCGCTGTACAGCAATATTTCTTTTTTACCAGTGAACTAATGAATCCCAACGATAAATCACCTCGTTGATTTATTTTCTTCCGCTCGCTACGAACCGATTCTTAAACGAAGACGATCCAGCCAAGAAGCTTTCGTGTATCGTGACTACACTGAAAAAAAAAAAAAAAAAAAAAAAAATCCATACGCTATAACACTCCGCCGCGATACTTCGAAATGCATTAATCATCTCGCGAGGATGAGGTGAAATCGAACTTCTGGTGCTTTCTTCGTTCCGCATCGTTCAAACCGCTCGCCTCGTACAAAATTTTTCTCCAAATGTCATCCCGTATTTTTATTTCAACGTTCCTCAAACATTTATCGCCGAACTTTCAACCGGACAGTCGTCGGGTTTGTCTGCGATTTTTTTTTTCTCCGTTCGTTACACGCACAACCGATTCTTAATTCACGTTTTATTGGCGAGAAAGATCTCCGTTCAACGCTGTATCGGAGCCGAGGAAAAAATCTTTCGGTAGGCTGAGAGTGTTTTTTTTTTTTTTTTTTATAATATCTTACCGATGAGAACGTACAGCGTTCTGCGTAACATGGGAAGCTGCGTGACGACTCGTCAATCAGAGCAACAGGTGCCAAAGTGCTTCCGATACTGCCAGTAAAAAAAAAAAAAAAAAATCGAAATGCGTTGCGGTTGCTCCTTATTTTTTCTCTGCCTCTCGCTCTCGCCTTTCCCTTCGGAATTGGGTATCGGGCAGCGGGGCATCATTCTACTTTCGTCGGAGAAACGAAAACGCCGCCGATCCGATAGCGATGTTCACAGTGCCCAGTAAAATGGTATATTAATTAATCGACATCCCGGCAGTTCCGAGAGCGTTCTCCTCCCCTGCTAATTTTGAGTTTAATTAATAATCTTCTTTTTTTTTTTAAATCGTTAATATTTTTTAGTAGCAAAGGTTAGTGGTGGATTTTTAGAGTAGACATTTTTTTGACTCGATAGAACGACTTAGGAACTGGCCGACGAGAGAGCACTTCGGTCCTTGCCGGGAGACACTTTTGGCTTTAGGCATTCTGGTCTCGTAGAGGCCCCCGGAGAGAAAGAAAGTGCGTTAGTTCATCGTAACGCGGATCCTCGACGGGAAGACACCAGGTCGTACGTAAGTTGCGAGTTCGGTGCCGCCTTCCATTCGGGGAAACGATTGTGCTTCGCCGACGAGTCGCCGCTTTGCGCATGTGGAATTCCCAGGTGCGCGCGATCGTGACGAGACTGTTTTTTTTTTTTTTTTTTTTTTTTTTTTTTTTTTTTTTTTTTTTTTTTTCGGTGGTTCATATAAAATATTTCAAATTCATTATTTTCATCATTTTAATGATTACATTATTTTTACATTCGATATTCGTCGATTCGATCGTCGAGGTTTTCGATTTAATATTATATTTTATTATTAACATTTACAATTTCTTTAACCTTAAATGTGACGATTATTCACTGGAATGAACGAATATCATTTTATTTTCCTAAATTGTATCCACGACGAAAAAAAAAAAATCCCGTTGATATATCAGTAATTTTTTGTTTCTCAAGCACGGTGAAAAAAAAAAAAAAAATGAAGCCTTAGACTGTTCTCACAGTCACGAGCAATCGGCCATCTCCGGTTTTTGAAACATTTTTTTTTATCTCATTCTCGTTCCCTCAATTCTCGAATACAAATTAAGGCGCCAGGCAGTGGACTCGGAACGTTAAATGCCACATTCTTACAACCGTTGTATATTCCGCGAGTCCCGTAATAAAGCACCGGTAGTGAGGCGTGACGTCACTCTTAAGGAACGCCTGCGATGTTTGGACTGCGGGTTGCGATTTCAGGATTCGCTACCGTGCGAAAGGGAATTCGTGGCCGGTATGGTAGTAGTAACGGCCGATTCTACGACGACGATAGTGAATCGACGAGGCTAATGTATCAATCAGCCAGAATCGCCACGGTCGACAGTCACAAGATCTTTTTTTTTTCGCGGCCTCGGAACGACCTCTGACTGGAAAGCACAGAACGCCGTTTCGAACAATCAATCGTGGAGAATTTTCGACACGACTTTTGTCGCTAAAAAAATAAAGTAAAACGTGTTTTTTTTTTTTTTTTTTTTTTTTTCGAAAATAGGGGGACCTTTATACATTTCGGCGCCGATCGGACTCATCTTTGGTTTTTTTATTTCTTCTCCGATTACTCGTGTCTTCACTTTCTTGACAAATGTCCGCGAAGAAAAGCCTATAAGTCACTTCGTTCCGAAGCCGTGGTGGGAAAGAAATAACTTAGTATACGAACATACAGAAGGATATTAAATTTCACACATATAAAAATAATGTGCGAACTTTAATGGATGAGACTGAAAGTTTTTATGGGAAAACTGGTATATTGAATTTCGTTTAAAATTGTGGTGGAAATTAATTTTTAGTGTATCGTAAACATTGAGATACTTTGTCTTTTATTATTTACTTTAATTTCGATGAAAAAATATCCTTATTTTTCATCGTAATTGTATATTAAATTCAATGCACTGATTTTTGCACGAGAACTTTCAGTCCAGTCCAAAATCTTAAATTTCATACGATACTTTTTTTACAGTGACGTTAATTGAAATACTTAAACCATCATTGCGCAACTTTATATATCCGTTAATTAATTAACGCTGCAGAAATTGAGTAGAGATTATTTAGTAGAACATACATTATACAGATTTTTTTAATCGCCATTGATTTTAAAAAGATTGATTTTGCACGCTAACAGATCCAACATGTCATCAATAAATTAATGGAATAAAAATTGTTAAAAAAATAATCTCTCGTCATAAATATTTTGATAAAAATAATTTTTGTAACTTTTCTAAATAATCATGAATTTTCTAGTATTTTTGTGAATCTTCGAAAATAGCGATTTTTCATTTTATTTTGAAACTTATTATGCAGAATCGATATTTTCGACACCTCCCATACGCGTAATTTTTTCACATTCTTATACCACCGATAAGTGTTCGCAATTCTCTTTCAACTCTGTCCGAATCGTATCTCGTGTCAATCTTCATAATCTTAATATTTTTAATGAATGCAATGGGATTTCCCGGAGATTACTGAGCGCGATATAATTTGTATAGATTTTGTATCGCCTCGTCGGTGTAGATACAAACTCGTTGTTAATATCTAATCAGAACAGTTTCGTCTGTGGTTCGTTGCACGCCGATCGTAAAATCATTAACGTATGACACGCTCGGCGAGACACGTCCGCATATTGACGAGGGCAATTTTGATACAGATATACTCTCTCTAACTCCGTGTAGACTCGTTAACAGGCGGGTGCAACAGTCTCGTCAGCATAACAAGAACGTTCTAATGTATAGAATTCTTTCAAGATAAAAAAATTGTGGCTGTCATATGTTATACACTCGATGCTGATGGACTATACGGACTGTCTAGCCTCGTTAGCGAAACTTTGTCGGTAAGAGCTTCGTAGTTGTAGCTCATTGGAGACTACGTGCCCAACCGTACGTTCAAACAAGAGGAAAAACAAGCGCGAGTCAGTATTGAGAGCCATATACTTAAAAATAAAAAAAATTATCTGGCGTCAATCGGCAATAATTTATTCTCCAGAAAGGTGTACATTTTTTTCTCGATTTTTTTTTGTCAGGAGATCTTTTTTTTTGTAACGAAGGAATTATAAAATCGAGAAAAAAATTTCATGAAATTTGACACGTCAAATTTTAGATATGCTCATGTTTACTGGAATCAAATAATTTTTAGTATTTAAAAAAAAAAATGAAAATTCCATGCATTTTTGGTAAATTCAATACCTAAGATTAATATTTTGATCGTAATATTATATTTGTATGTCGTTTCACGAAGATAGGTCAACATTTATGAAAGTCGGAGATACGAGGAATTTTTTTTCAAAAACACTCAAATAGCGCAAACCTCGAATCTGGCCTTAATATTTGTGAAAATTTTATTGAGAGAAGAGACGTAACCACTCTATTAGTTTACGAAATTTCACCCGGCTATCTCAAGCCGTTCAGACACATATATATGCATCCGAACGTCAGCTGGACTTTGCATTTCTTAATAGTTTAGACTAGTTCAAGTACTGTGAATTTTTTACGAACATAACTTTCTCTAAGAACATAAAAAAACGCAAGTGTCGTCGGAATGGTCGAAAAAAGAATCATTTGTCTCCATTCAGCCGACATTTACAGTGCCTTTTTTTTTCTTCGCTTTCGTATGTCGACGAATCGTTTTCTCGACAAGATAAATGTTAAGATCGGCAAAGAAATTCCTGAATGCCCACCGAGGCTTTCGGTGCCCAGACACAAAGAAACTGATATATCCGCATGTTCTTTTGTTTCAGAAATCAAAAATATAAATAACGTCTCTCTCCGCATGCTGCTGATCCCGCCTGGAATACCTTGAGAGGATTTCGAAGCCCGTCCGGCCGCGGCCGTCAGTTCCGGAAGGTCCTTGCCAGGATTGTCGCGCCACCGATAAAGGACAGTCATGAGGCAAGCGCGCAATCGATGCAATGCCCGACAGAACAACTTCGATCGCCACGTGCGGGATTTACGAAACTCTGCTGTGATGGAGGTCGACATTGACGCGCTCAAAGTCGTCTATTAAGTTTTCAATTTCCTGGACTTTCGAGATGATCTTTCGATGTACTCGAAGAGTCCGAGTGTCGTAAAGAATCTGTCCGTCTGATTAAAAATAATTAAAAAAAACACCCACAGACAACGTAAAAAGTTAAAAAAAAAACAAAACAAAAAATCTATCAACGTCTCTAGTCCCAAAAAGAGCGTCAAGATGTCTCTGGCTAACTTCAGTCTGCCCTATCAATTGGCGACTCCTTCGCCTTACGTATTCGCCGGAAGTCACGGTCCGCAGTCGACCGTCAGCAATCTCCGTTTGAACGCCGTACTTCCGCCACCGCCGGCGCCCAGTTTCAACGACGAGCACGGATACCAGAATGTGCCGTACATACCGCCGGCTCGTTATCAGCAACAGCATCAACAGCAGCAACAGCGTCAGAGGGAACAACAGCTGAGGGCGCAGGAATCTTACTCGGGCCAGCAGCAGCAGCAGCAACAACAGCAAGGTGTCGTGTCGTCATCGTTCTCCAGCGACAATCAGGACATCAGATACGCGAATTACAATCAAGACTTCAGGAGGACTCAGCCGAGACAGCAGCAGATACCTCAGCAACACATTGCTCCGCAGTCGCAGCAACAGCCGAGGCCGGCTCCTGCGATTCCTCAGCATCATCAACAGCACCAGCATCATCAACAGCAACCCCAGCAGCAGCTTCCTAGGGTACCAGTCCGACAAGAACAGGATCACGTACCTCAAAACGGACACCAAAGTGACCCACAGAACGGAAGTCCCGGAGATGAGGATGAGAACTATCCTGGGAGACCCGGCGATGGGTACGTTGGTGAATTTCTGATGTTTTTTTTTTATTTTCCTGAGGAGTTGGTAGAAAAGGTAAACGTGTCTCTGGAGCACATTTTTGATATTATAGATAAATGTCACCAGTCACGAGTGTGCCAGAAAGGATTTACCAGAATATCAGAACTCTATCAGAGCGAATCAGTCGTCAACAACTCTGCCACATTAAGACTGTACTAGAATATAAGCATCCAGGCAAATCTTTATTATAAAAAAATGCACAATTTTCTGGTAGAGTTGTGAGACCTGGTTTTTCTGTAGACGATTAATGTGCCGTATTTACATTTAGTAATTTGATAGAGGCAACCTTTATTTTTAAAAAATTACATTTCCAATAAATTCAAGTCTGCGGGCTGGTTGTATGGTAATTGCGACATGTTCAGTGATTGGCACGTTTACCTTACGACGACTGGAAATATAGTTTTATTATCGACGACTATAAAAGGTTCGATTAAAAACCCACCAACGACTCGATACTGACCCGTCACTAATGAGTCGCAATAATAAAATTCCATCGGTTAATTCAGTCCCCGCAATATCTTTTTACCCCATTTGAAAAAACTTTGAAGGTTAGCCGCGAATTGTTTTCTGACCGGTTATCGAGCAGCGATCCGATACACTTTCGAAGATAACCGGTAGAAAGGAAAGGTCGTACAAAAAAAAAAAAAAACTAAAGCGACTGTTCACATGAAATTCAAACTCGTAATGTTAATTCAGTCATTACCGGACACGAGTCCGTACAGCAGCTTTTCGGTCGGCAACGGGAAAGTAAAATTCCCGCCGGAATCTCGACCCACGAATAATTCGCATTGCGCATACATCATGTATACCGAGGCGTTCCTGTTTTCGTTTTCCGTTTACAAGTCACGTACGTACTCGGTCGTGAAACACGATCGAGAAAGGTGAAAGAGGAGACGGCAGATTCCGGCTGCCGGGACGGCGCCGGGGACGAGTAATGCTCTCGACGCTCCGGCACTCTCCCTTTTTTCATTGTATTTATTTAATTTTATTTTATATTTTTTTTAACATATCTGACCACACGCTCGAGTTCCGCTGCTCCCGAATTTCACCTCAAAGCGAAAGCGTTTCGCTGTATACGCGAGACGCGCTCGCCGCGACACGGACCGGGATGTAATTGAGAGCGTAATATAATAATGTGGTCTCGCGATTCCCGCCGACGCAATCGGCGTCGGTGAATTTTTCCCACTTTCGACTCGACCAATTTTTTTCTCCCAACTTTTTTTTTTTTTTTTTTTTTTTTTTTTTTTTTCAAATCGGCAAGCCCCGAATTCGATCGGTGCGCTCGATGGAAAAACTGGTATCGAAACTATCGCGTGGGGGTTGAACCGCTCGTGATCAACGAGCAGCAACGATTTTAAACTCCAATATTTTCAAAATTAACAATATAATTTTTCTGCATCGATCGCTCCGACAGGTACACGAGAGTGAATGGCGGAGCTTACGGAAGTCCCGGTGCGAAAACGTCGGTGCACGCGATCCTCGATTACGACGACGACGAGGAGGACAATCCAGAAGATTACTACGACGATGGGAACTCGGACATGCCGAAGGATACCAGAGTCACACCTATACAGGGTCCGATTTTTCTGAAGAATGGCTCCGTTCCCGTCGTACCTCTTTACTCCTATCCGCAACTCAATAACGGAACTTTCGTACAGATACCGGTGAGTACGAACCTATACGTCATTTATTTTCACGCAAATATTTTTATAACATTGACTCTTCGTCTTGAGAAAAATCCCTCGTCAAAAACGTGCGCTTGCCAATATCATTTTCACCAGAACGATTATCCAGCCTATTAAAAAAATTCCCTTTTTTCCTCGAAACGTTGTGTCTTAAAAAAAAAAAAAAAAAAAAAATATTGCACTTGAAAAAAAAATGGTCCATTTTACCAGGAAAAAAATGTCATTTATAAATTCATCAAACTCTCGTTTGGTGATGAAATTTTTTAGATTAATCGCCCTCGATTTTTCCTGCTGGACTTCGCTCGGATTCGGTCGCTCCATCGAATCTACCGAATCAATTCGATCGACTACATACGTATCTATCGCAACTACGTCGAGTGCGATGAGTAAACATGCGGTGCATGATCGTCGAGGATGTTCCCGACGTGGACGAAGAGCGCACCGGCAGGCGCGAACCACGTCTCCGACAATTCGAAAGGCAGAACGTGCCGCGGGCTTTTTTTCAATTACACCCTCGCGCCTTTCAGCTCGCCGGCTGCCTCGATATTTATGTATTCGCACACGTGTATGTTCCCGCTCTTCCACCGTCTACCTAAGCTGCTTCTTATTCGTACACGCCCGCGTGACATTTCCTCGCGAGCACGTCCTCAACGCGCCGCGATTCTTCAACACCTGCGCAAAACTCGTAAAACCTAATTCGCCTCTCCCCACCGTTCCACCGTCGTGAAATTACCGTACATGCATGTATAATAAACGATCCGATGTGAGTAAGATCGTGAGACGAATATAATGCACTCGAGACTTTACAGCGAGACATCGGAGCGCATTTCGTCGCGATCGCGTCGAGGTGATTCGAGCCCGACGACGTTTATATATCGGCCGGCTCAATGACCCAGCTCCAGGTTGGCTTCGGGCTCGTCTCTCGGCCGGAGAAGCCTCGAACTTTACCTGTTACTTTTCTGAAACGCGCCACGATTCATCGGCGCTGTTGCTCAAAAAAAAAAAAAAAAATCATAATATTAAGGACCTTAAATCGACGTCTGCGAAAATTTTTGAGCTAGCTTGTAAGAGAAAACCGGATCAAGATCTGCCATTAACACAATCACTGTGAAAAAATTTGTCGTCTTTTTTTTTCTGCTGATTCGATTTTTTATGAATTTTTATACTGGGGCTTCGAACTTGCTGCATTATGGTCCGTTTTTTATACTGGGGTGGAGTAACTTTTTGCATTTCTGGAGAATTCAAGAACATTTAATTTAATTTCTCAATGGTCAGCTGTGGCGCACTTCACAGAAATGTTCCATGTCGACAACTGCCAAAGAATTGTAATTCACATGTTGCGTTGCTTTGCGCGAAAAGAAAGCAACCGATTTACCACCGGTCGAACGAGTGAAACCCGTCGCGAAATTCCGTCGTTCCCGTTGTACCTAGTAATTCGACCGGCTAAAATGAACGTCTTCCTCGGCGTTTTACACACGATCGTGTAATATTTTTTGTTTTTTTTTTCTTTTTTTTTTTTTTTTTATTCACTACGTACGCGGTGACTCAAGAGGTGTTAACGGAGTTACGACCGCAAGAAAGTTCTCATTCCTCATTCATCCTTGCGTCAATCTTTTCTTTTTTTTTGACCGAGCAATCGCGAGAAATTTCTTCTGGCACGTAACTCCCGTCTCGGATTTAAGAACTGTGGATTTTTTTTTTCGTTTTTTTTACGGTTCTTTTTTTTCTGAAGAAGAAATTTGCATAGCAGATCCTTCTGTCTGGTTTAGGACGTGCTGTACGTGATCGTGGGAGAAACGCACTGGCATGACAATAGGCGAATCTGGAATCGATGGTCGCGGAAAAAAATAATTGATCGTAAACCCCGCGGGGGTTTTTTTTTTTTTTTTATTAAACGCGCCATAACGGACGATTTTTAATTGGGGAGAATGGCCGTGTCTCACGCTCGACCACGCAAATACAGTGATAAAGGAACTTCGATAATGCTCGAAGACATCGAAAAAATCACCTCGCGTGAAGGCAAAGGAAATCCGACAATGTTTCCGGAGCGATTCCGGATGAGAATTAATTAAACGAGGGTAAATGAGGTCCATGAATTTTGCTGATTTTTTGGTGAAATAATTTTTTTTGTTATTTTGTGGTAAATAAAACGAAACGTGAAACGTCTGGTTGCCTCGAGAAGGCAACTGAATGCCGATTTTTTCTCGTAGTTTGTGTTTTGTCTCTTTTCGGTGCGGCAAAAAAAAATAAAAAATTGCTGTCGCGTTCGTGACCGCTTTGGATGGTTGTAAAATAGGAGCGTCGCCGCCGGTGGCGACGAGACGCCACGATGACGACGCTATCGGCTCGAGGATCTGAGAGATCTAAAGCCCATCGAGAGATCGTCCGATCGGCGAAACGTGTAGACAGGAGTCGCTTTATAATAGTAGTCTCGCGACTGTACGGGATCTTTCGCGACCTCAACAACGATCAAGGCGAGCGCACTGTCCAAATGGACTTCTCCGCTTTTTTTTTCCACTTCCGCACGACGATCCCGTTCGGATAAATTATTTTCACGAAATCCGAGATATCAGTAACGACAATTTTTTTTTTTAAGACCTAAGAATTTCGAGCACTTTTCAGACTTTGTGAGAGGAGATATCTGGCACTTCAAAAATTTTCAAGATCAGACAGATTTGAGAGCTTATTAGATTTTCGAGATTTTAACGATCTAGAATTTTTTAATTTTCAAAATTTGAACGATATAAACGCATTTCAATTTTCAATATTAAATTTGGATTGTAATTTCACGTACCGAAGCTGAATATTTGTTGTGACGTTTTTTTTATTGAAGATGATACAAACTCTATAATATTTTTATCGGTGTACGACGGTGTAAGAATCGGGAATCGGCCGGAATCGAAAGTAGCTGAGTGATGTTGAAAATTATAAAAATAACCGATGATTCAGGAAACACCTTCGGGACGAATTTGTCAATTTATTTGCCGGAGTAAAGAGGCTTCATTAGCACCTCGCGAACGTTAGCAGCACAGCCGAATAGACACCTTAGAACTGTAAGCCGTAAGATTGATCGAGGGGTCAAAAATGTTGAGCCGCTTATAAGTTAGACGCTCGTCGTATGGAAACATTCCCCACGTTTTTTTTTTTTTTTTTGTTAATTCTTCACCCAGTCGATTTACACAGACGAATTAATCGTCGCGATCTCAAAATTGAATAAATTTCATTCCATTAGCTAAAACTCGACCATTAGAGAATTTAATCCACTCCACGAGACTACATTTTCATATTAATTTTTTACCGAGTTCACATTCTCTCCTCTTATAGGTCGTCGCTGATTTTGCATACTGTGTCCTGTAAATAATCGAGTAGTTCAACACTCTCCCATTGAACCACGATGAATTCCGAACCACTGGATTATCTCGGCTCAACAGAACCACCGAGATTGACAAGATAAACGTCAACACGGGAGTTCAATATAAAATTATCGGAAGGAAAAAAAAAATGTTTATGACGACATTGAGTCATTGGCAGTCGACGAAAGATCCATTGTCCTTCCCAATGTATTCCCCAGGTGCGAGGAACGAGAGATTTTGTCGGTTATTTCGTCGAGGAGCGATGTAGTTGTCGCGAGAATCGTTTGGAGTAGTTTCGGCTCACCTTATCGTTCGCCGGTGCTGGCGAGCTGGCCAATCAATTTTTTTCCCCTGGACTTGCTCCGAATGAATGGACGTGAATAATAAATCCTTTCGGAGTTATTTTCAGTGTCTTAACGGGTGGTCGCGAAATTTTACGGAGAAGTCAAAGTTCGGAGCACGTGGCCAGGTGGATTGACCGAGGTGGAACAGCGAGAAGCAACTGAGCGACGATTACGATTTGATTATGGAGTAATTGGGCTAACGGGCTTGTTGCTCGAGGTCTGAACGAGAGGAAGGAAAACAAGCCACGAGCCTCGGGGCGCGATCTTATACACATGTACGGGCACTTCTATAGGAGCGAGAGGGGCATCATGGACAGCAAGGGCGAAATTCGATTTGCCATTTATTTTTGGATGCTCCATTTTGTCCTACCAAAACGTTAGACTTTAAAAAACCCTTTTTTCGCGACTTAACACCATCGCTCGAAAGCTAACAAAATTCGTGTTTCTACAATTTTTTTTTTTTTTTTAATTTTGGAATTAAAAAAGAATTTTGACTCTGAGAAAAGTTGGTTATATTTCTGTAAGTTTTCGGGCGGTGTAGAATTATTATTGAGTAAAATCTGAGATATCATTTATTTATGCGATTTAAATTTTTGATAGGGAACGAATATGTGATACGTCCTTAAGCAACCGGGAAATCCCCCGGCTGAGCAGCCAACGTGTTCCCGGTGTGCCGATCGAATATTCCGCGATTCGAGTGGAATCTTCGAGTGGAAAGGTTTTCAGTTGTGAGTCAAACATGGACAAACGGACCGACACGTATTTAAATTCGATTCTCCCGTCTCGGTAGGGTAAAATAATCGTTGAAAAAAGAAATAAATAAGATTTTTTTAAATCTTCGCCATCACGTGGTCGGTTGAATCAAGGAGTGCCGGTTCGGATTCAGGCGCATGATCGTAGAATAAACGCCACGATTTATATGATATTTTACATAGATCGACGATTTATATAATTCGTGTCGTTCGGCCCGTTCGCTCCGTTTGCCGAGAGCTCTAAGTCACTCGATCTGTCGCCCTGACTGTGTGATTTAGTATGCTAAGATTCGAGCGATAAACTTTTAGTGTCTGTAATCGTATCTGCTGTGTTTATATCTGCAGAACTGTGTCACATTTTTTAATTTTATTTTTTAAATTTTTATTCCATTCCTGATATAGACATTAAGCGACGAGTCATAATTTTGACTTAATATTCAATACCTGCACGGTGTTTCTTCACCCTGAGGCATTCTCTTAATCGGAACCGAAGCACGTGCAATTTCATTTATCGCAGTGTCTGGCAAAAGTGTTAAGCGACGATCTCAGCGACGGGGATAATTCTTCGCCGTAATTGTTGCATAAATTAGCGTGATAATAGCTATCGCCACTTAGCGCGCCCACTTACGTTCGCTTCTTTCTTCGCCTCGTAATCGAGTTCTCTCACGAGATCGGGGATCGATCAATGACTCAGCCGGGACGAACGTACAACGATCTCAGAGTATTCTCGTCTGGTGGAGAGAAGCGCCAGGGAATAACGGCCAGGCTTGTTTTTAATGACTAAACTAATATTGTCTAGTCATTAATATATCGTTTAGTCAGCTCGCGGCTGAAGTTCGTCTGGCCTGAAGCGCTCACTGTTTCTTCATTCAAGATATCATCCAGGAAAAAAAAATTTAAAATATTGCATGACTTGAACAGCTCCGGTTCGAAAATCTTTATGCTCAATTGGAACTGACGTAATTCGAGAAAACTTTACGACGGGGCTTCAGAATTGATTCTTCATAATGATTTGACATTAGAAAAAAATAAATCGATCTACTATTCACATCGCTCCTCGGGCGATTGAGGTTTGAATTCGGAAAAAATTGATTAATAATCAGTCGCTTCATTGGAAACTTCACACTGAGAAGCATGCTGGATCTCCGTATTCGAGTGTGAAGTAAATTTTCATAAATACAAAATCATGGATCTAATATGTTGAATACCAAATTTCAGGTAAGTATGTAAGAAAAAATGATCGAACCATTTTTCCTCGCATATTTACCTGAATTAATTTCACCAACTACGTTCAAGATGGATCCAAGAAAAAAAAAAAATGAAAAATATTTACTGTAACGGTTACTTCCGGTTGACAATCGCGTTCCGATGAAGTCGCTTCCAATTTAGAAATCACAGTTTTTAACCGGAAGAGAATACGTAACTTCCCATTTAAAAAATGATTCGTCGTCATCGTTTGGCTAGGAAAAATAAAATAAAGCGGAAAAATGATTTGTCCATGGATCATATTTCATTTTTCTCAAAAAAGAAAAACATTTATTTTATCGTCGTGTATTTTTGTATCGTCCCTTGGGTGTCCCGAGTTCGCCCGCTCCACCTTACGGAGCACGTAACGATCCGTGACTTTGGGGCGCATCAAGATTCTGCACCGAGGATGCACGCTCGCAGTTCTATCGCTCGGAGTTCCATCGTACTCGAGTAGACTCTTCAATGACACCCACTCGCCCGTGTCTCCCCGTGGGACGATAAAGTCGTTAATGACGCGTCTCCGACTTCCGGTAAATCCTGCGTACGATTCCGCAACTCGGTGCGGTACAACGCGGCTCTGGGTGCAGTCGGAGCGCATCTATGCGCGCCGTGCGAGGTCCTCCCCTGCGGTGCGCGTCAAGCGCGTTCCACTTACGCCAAGATCGTGCATCGTATGTTCTACGTTGTATGTACAGCGTATCTAGGAGCAAGATATTACGATAGTGCGACACGCTGAGCGAGGATCGTGCTGTGCCGAGTTAACTGCCTTTACCTCCTTAGGTCGATCATTTCAAACGCGACGAGGCATCGACGCGACGCACGTGGAGGCGCCTCGTCGAGACCTCTCGGTATCACACATACAGGAAAGAATGGGGCAATACGGGACAGTGGAGAAAATGGCAATTTTTTAGAATAATTTTTTTATTAACTTTTTACTTGAATGTGGGGCAAAACGGAGCAGAAAAATTCAGATGGGTTGATGGAGTAAAATGGAGCATCCACGGAGTATTGAAAAATTGCGTTTTGACGCACGTGGAGGCGCCTCGTTGAGACCTCTCGGTATCTCACATACAGGAAAGAATGGGGCGATATGGGACAGTGGAGAAAATGGCAATTTTTTAAAATAATTTTTTCATTAACTTTTTACTTGAATGTGGGGCAAAACGGAGCAGAAGAATCCGGATGGGTTGATGGAGTAAAATGGAGAATCCACGGAGTATTGAAAAATTGCGTTTTGACGCACGTGGAGGCGCCTCGTTGAGACCTCTCGGTATCTCACATACAGGCAAGAATGGGGCGATATGGGACAGTGGAGAAAATGGCAATTTTTTAAAATAATTTTTTCATTCACTTTTTACTTGAATGTGGAGCAAAACGGAGCAGAAAAATTCAGATGGGTTGATGGAGTAAAATGGAGAATCCACGGAGTATTGAAAAATTGCGTTTTATTCCACCGTTCCATTTTTCCCCACTCTTCTCTACAACTTTGTATCCACGTGTCGACTGGAAAAAATAGCGTGTCTGCGAGAAAGATATTACGATAGCGTGACATGCTCGGTGAGGATCGTGTCTCGTCGACACAACGGGTGTTACCTCGTTTCGCCGATAATTTCGAAGGAGACGTCGTGGCGACGCAGGGGGAAGCGCCCCGTCGACAAACGTCAGATTACGCCTGGCAGTTAACTACGAACGGTGAACGGGAGTTTGCTATTGGAATCTCATTTTATACGCTAGTTTGAATCCCTCGCCGCAGTCTCGGAGCTGAATTAATTAACGAGATAACACGCTTCCAAGAATAACCTATCAGAGTTCTATCCGAGCCCATTACGGCTCGTCTTATTCTATTACTGTGTTACGGGATTAATAATAATACAGTAGGATTATTGCAATAATTTTTTTTAATTATCAATAATATTCTTAGAAAAATAAATAAACAAGTATCAGAATTATCGCGATAATCAGTTCCAGAAAAAAAATCAGAAAAGTCTCGGAGCGAAATTAATGACCGCGATAGTCAAAGAATTACGTGTCAGAATTTGATTAAAAAAGATAACGGTTTGCCTTATCATATTTCTGTACGGTAGTAATTATTCAGTGTTATTAAAGCGCTGATACGCTTTGTAGTATTCAGAGGACTAATTAATACCAGCATTGCCCCTGTCGCCCTTATCTCGCTCGAACTATTATCCGCTCGAATTCCGTCGATCACCGCTCCATCGGATAGCAGCGAGAATTATCCGCGCCTCTACTAATTCCATTAGCTCCCGGTATAAATCGGTACGCAACTCCGTCGAGAATTATCCGGCGCCGCTCGATACGACATAAATCGCCTTCTCGACAACTCCAAGATTTCATTGTCACAGCTTCGAGATCGTGCAAGAAAGAAATTAAAATAAAATTCCACAAGCGGGAGTAGAGTTTGCCGGGGTGAATATCATTGGCGTTGGACGACGGTGAGGCGAAGTGGCTGCGCAACTCCGGGTCGACAAACCCGGAATGCCACTTTGCGGTGTTACGTTTCATTAGCATGAGCGTTGAATCGATATCTCTCCGGATGGTTGTCTCGGTCTGCGTGTGTTCGCCTGGTCCCGATGTTTACTCGGCTGGTCCCGCGTGCGCGGCCTTTCCGTGACACTCGCTTGGCGCGTCTGTGTACGAGTCGATCGCGAGCTGTGGAACTGCAGGTCACCCTCGAGGGAGCCTCGTAAATCGAAGGCAGGTCTGACAACGACTGCCACTACTACTTGCCGGCCTGGCGCGCGACACCCGTCCGGCCCGCCCTTGAAGAGCGTGTCCTCTCCTTGGGCCACGTCGGCTCTTTATCTCCTCTTTCTTCGCCCCCCCCCCCCCCCCCCGAGCCGCTGCGGACTCGTTAATTATTTCTTTTTTCGAACTAACCGGCCACCGCTCGGCCGTGCCACGGCCTTAAACGATCCGATAACGACACTAACTTTGGAAAGCCGTTCCACCCCATTTCCTGCTCGACGATCGTTAGTTTAATCAGCGGCCGCTTGTCCTCGGGTCTTTGTACTTCAAGTATGGTTTTTTATTTGGTTTTTTTTTTTTTTTTTCACAGATCCTCTGGACCGCACTGTCGGTCGCACTTGGAGTCGAGCTGAGGGGCGATCTCGTCAGGGGGGCACCTTGCATCAAGCGATATCACCAACTGTTCTGTCCGACAGCTGGCAAGACTTATCCGATGTGAGTTTTTCGTTTATTTCGATCTGGGGTAGATTCGGGCAAAATGGAGTAAATTTTTTTTTTTTCTGATGGTCCATTTCGCCGTATTTTTACTCCAACTCCCATTTTATTTTTGAGAGTATCAGGAGGATTTTTTTTTTTGACATTTTTGTGATCGTTGCAATAAAAATCAGTAACTATTTTTTTTTGCTGTTATTATTTAATGCTGGAATATTTTTTTCGCTAATTATGTGCTTTATTCATTCAACTCGATTTTACAAAAAATGCTTTCATTTCCTAATAATGCCAATAAAAGTCTTTACTCAGTTTCGGTGCGATAGACACAAATTTATTTAAAAATGCCTCATGAATCACCTGAAGATGCAAAAAAAACGACTTTACCATTAACCCTGAACGAATGTCAACCGAGGGTGACGTCGAAAAATAATGAACTTGTTTCAGCGAACGAATAGAACAATTCATCGATGAGAACAAGGCGCTGATGAAGAGAATGTACGGGGATTTCGAGACGGACGAGGATTACGGTTCGCCGACCCGCGAGCCCGGCACTCGAAGAAGAAGAAACACGAAAAAGCATGACCTACCCGACGGTGGTCCCAGTTTGCCCGATGAGAATCGTCGTAAGCGTCGAGAGCCCGATCCGAGAGTCGTCGAGGGCGGAGAATCATTTTTCAGCAAAGTCAGAAATGCCCGGCAGACACTGAGCAACAGTCGCGGTAACGAGAGCGGAAGGTAAAATCATTTCGTCTAATCGTATTTCTTTCTTTTAACCGGAAGTTGATAGCGATACTTTTTTTTTTACCGAGAAAATTTCTGTCAACAGGGTCGACGCTTGTGAGTCTAAAGTCGAAATTGTGACTCCGTACTGGGCGAGCAACAGCGCAGGAAAGATCCGAGCTATCGTCAATACTCAGCACTTCGAGCAAGCCATTCATCAGGAAGTGTGCTCGTGAGTAAATTACCTGCCAGTGAGAAATTATCGATAATAATTAAATTATTTTTTTAACTGAACAAAATTTTTTTAACAAATGGCTAAAAAAATAGTTTAACATATAATCAGATAAAATTTTTCTGGCAAATGAATGCTTTGGAGGCCACATGAATTTTTTTAGAATTTTCCTACATCTTCGATCTCTCATTTATTTAACAATGTATTTTTAATAATTTCGTGATAACTTTTTGGCATTATTATTATGCTGAATCGAAGAATCGATTATGCCCATGAATATACAAATAAATAAGTAACTGTAGGTGAGCAGAAAAAAGAATCCATATTTTGAAAAAATCCTGTTCATTATTCATAAAAATAATATCTCAATTGATTTTTTTCTTGATCGCAGGAAGACGAAGACAAATCGGTGTACCAGCGACTGTGGCTGCGAGCAAAAGTACAAGTGGCACAGATTGCTCGCCTACGATCCGGATAACGACTGCAAGGGTATATTTATGGACTGGTTCCTCTTTCCGTCCTGTTGCGTCTGCAGGTGTGACCCGCCGAATCGCAAGTTCCCGACGACCACCAGTCGGAACTGAGAACACAATTGAAAGAAGTGTCCGTATCAAAGTTTCGTGGGAGTCTCACTGGTGGCTTTCGGCGAAAATGAAGTTCTCGCTTCGGAGTCTCAGTTGTACTCTCGGCGACGGGAAAACTGTTTCGCGCCGAGCTTTCTCTGAGTCTGAAGAATGTGCTGCAGAATTTAAATCACATCGAGTCGATAGACTTGCGAATTTATGAGTGAGATAAAGTTGCCGCTTCCGGTAACGAACGATTCGGAGTGCAAATTAATTTTAACGAACTGAATGCACTTCGCAGGATTCCCCAGTACTACCGAGTATATTGATCGCGTGCAACGACAAACGCTCGTGCTCGTCGCGTGCCAGCGGCAATATAAATATAATTACACGCTATAGAGAAAATTATCATTACTGTTGCCGTACTAGTAGTATAGTGTTAGATTTTTTTTCAAATAAATATTCGCTATTAAGATAGCAGAGCGGTCATTATCTTTTGCCCTTTGTCAACGCAGAGGAATTTTTTTTCTTTAATGCTACAAAGTCAACGAAGACGCAAAGAGTTATTTCATCGCTGAGCTCGAGTCTTCGCCGATGATATCATTGCGATCAATGTAGACTTGCGTAACCTTGACTCACAAATTATCATACTTACCTGGGACAAGAGACGCGCAGTTACACTCTCGGCGGAGTCGCAATAATCGCCGATGACGATAATTACTTATTTCCCTTCGCACTTTCAGGCTTCCTCTTCGTCATCGCGATATTAAAAATGCACCGATTTTTCCGTGACGACTGAAAGATCACGTTGACAGTGCTTTATTGTATAAAAAAAATTGTAAATAAAACACCAATAAATTACGCGTGACAATGCAACGTGACGTGGATTTAATCTTTAAGCTTAGATAATTAATACGTTAATCCATTGAGAGCCCGGTGAAATAGGCTCTTCGAACGCGCGAGTCTTCCACTCGATAAGAAGAAGAAGCGGAGATAGGGAAAAAACAATAGTATCGCAAAGCTCTCGAACAAGCCGCGTTTTCTATCATCTGGACGGATTCCTGATAAGCCACGTTTTACGTGAATAATTTTTTTTTTCTAATTATTACGCAAAACGTACAGAAAAAAACACGTGATAGAAGTTTCAGATTGAGTACCGAAAAAAAAATAATAACTTTTTTACACATTGAGTTATAATTATAATTATAATTATACTAACAATAATAAGGATATCGCAGGTTAGTGGAAAGGAAAGGATTATATCGTTAGAATGTATATTTGCAAAGTAGGTAAGAAAAAAAAATTTTGTCTACAGCGATTAATAATTGTTTCGATCTATAAATGCATCTTAAAACACCATTGATCCATTAACATGATCGCCGCCTGGGTGTGAAACTATAGCGAGGAGAGAACCAATCGTGACGCAGTGATTACCGTAAATCCTGTGAAGATGGTGAGATTCTGCAGTCTACGAGTACATACTTTCTATATAATACAAAATATATATATATACTGCTCTCATATAGAAATAATTTCGCTTCAATGTACATTACGCATCCTCGTACCGATCCGGTAAATTTTCCGGAGATTCTCTTTTTTTGTACCTGCGGTGCGTTACTATTCGCGAACCCGCGTAATGCATATTTCTAATCTATACAATATACAATATCGAATGAAAGATAAGTAACAAAAAAAATAGGAAAAAGCTCCGGTAATCGAAAATTGGTACTTAGTTAGTAACAAATTATAAATTCTTCGATTAAATTATTGTCTGCCGAACGAAGATGTCTTCTTCGTCGAGACCGACGATCGTCGTTGTTGCATCGACGTCGTCGATCTTAGAAGAATGATCTGATCGAGGGCGAAAGCGCGCAGGTGATAACGGCGATAACGCACGCCTGAATGAACTGCACTCCGGAGATGGAACTCGCTCCGTTGCAGAGATCGGTGTTGCAGATGTGGCAGGATTGCATCGTCACGTGGCTCTGGGTGGCAGTGTGAGGTCCGCACGGACCATTGGTGATGTCAACTTCGTCGACGTCAGGATTGTCACATTTCCGGATAATCACAGTTCGACCGTTTTCTGTTCGGAATTTTATTTGATCGGTCAATTTATCACATAACTATTTGTAGAATAGAGTGGGACAAAATGGACCGTCGTTTTGAAATAATTTTTTATGTCTCGGGAAATATTTTTGAAGAGCCATTTTGCCCCACTTTTTGTTATATATAACTCCTAGTAATTTTGTGCACTGAATTATTTTCCAGCCCACTACTGCTTCAACCAAGATGTCTCAAGAAGACACGGAATCATGCCAGACCGGCCTCAGTCATTTGATACGCGAATGTCTAGACGGAAGCAATCGCGGAGCGTGTTCGAGAAAAACACGCTCGTCTCTACGATGACTCTCGGGTGTGGCATTGTCCTTGGTTCCGCTGGACACGATGTTCGAGATAATTATCGTAATTTGCCGAGCCGGCTGTTGATGCTCTGTTACTGCGTCGTCGCGCGTACAAGACGAGCCCGATGAGTCACTGGTACGTAAGTAATCGGCAAGAACCACCTTTGCAATCCCGTACAGTTCCACGTGCTCGTTGAACACCATCAGTGACGATAGTCGAGCGGCGCAATGAGATTAAAAATCCGGTAAAAAGAATTGTCGAGAATGAGCTCGAGTTAGCGCGTGCAAAAAAAATAGAAACCTTCCAATTTCAGAAACATCGAAATGAGATAAAAGAATTCTCCAAATTTTCAGGAATAAAATTTTATCTCAGCTAAGATTTACTTTTCCTCCCCTTGCCATCAACTTTCCTTTCGTCTCGCAAGTTGCAGCTGCCGAGAAATTATTTTCCTATGCGCTTCTTCATGTCAAATAGAGGTTTAATTTTTATTTTGTTTTTTACCTTTTTGTACGATCTTCTTGCAGATGTACCTGCTGCTCGCGCCCCAAGAATTTTGGGGTGCGTTGGCCTCGCAATCGACGGTGTGGAATCTTCGGCTGTGCTCGGTGCTGTTGAGCGGATCCGCGCATGCATCGGTCGTCGAGGATGTCGTGCAGGACCAACATTTCAGCGCCAAGCCTATTGTGAAATAGAAAGGAAGAATTAATTTTTTCGACCCTACGTTGAGGGTGGAGATGGATACAACAGGTGTCGTTCCATTGCGCGGTCGGCAATCAACAGGTGCGCTCGTTGTAATTCACCCCTGAGAGTTCATTAAGAACCTAACAACGTCAAAGTAGACGAAGAGCACAGCAGCGCAAAATTGTCTCTTCTACTCGCGAAAATCTTCTTTTCTCTCTTGCAAAATAAAAATGTGAAACCAGTTAACTAATACGCAAGGAGCGCCGCGTAACAGGTGTGAATGATAGCTGAGATCGTTTCGTTACATCATGGCCCCACTTGGAGTTACGATATTTTTCTAAGAACACGGAAGCAACATTTTTCCATCGCAGCACGATGCGTTGCGTGCAAAACAATAGCGTTAGATAAATTCCTTTGTGCTATTCGTAAAATTTCTCAAGGATTTTTTTTTTTCAAGTAGCCTCGGATGAATAGCAAACATCCTGTGTTAAAAATTGCGCGCTCGAACGATGATTTATGATACTATCAAAGGCTCGAAGGATTAAATGATTTGCCGGAAAAAATCGTTCTGTGCCATCAGCTCATGAAATTTTTTTTCAATATCACTCGTTAACGTTTCACAGAAAAAAAATGAATTTCATGACAAAACCGTCATTCATAATTCGAGAATATTTTTATACGCTCGAATTATGTATTCACTAAATTATCGAAGAGTTCATCGATCTATCGGAAAAAATAGCTTTGTGTTAATTCACTATTTGTCATGGACATTTTTTTTACACTCGGCCTGATCTTGAAAGTCGCATAGAAATAATAATTTCCATATTAAATTCTGAATTTGAACCGTAAATTATGAATCTATTAAATTATCGATAGGTCGATTTATCCACCGGAGAGAAATTCCATTCCATCGGCAGGTGAATCGGCGCGAATAGTGCGTAGACGGAAGAACTCGGCATATTTGCAATGCCGGCGGATCGCGTTACGATGGAACGTTTATTAAAACATTCGTCGAAAGGGTGCCGCAAGGTTTGTCATCGAGGATGACCGCATCGCGTGCGTTTACGTAATTCACTAATAAAGCGAGGCTTCCCGCCTACGCTGCGTGCCGTTGACGCTGCACCGGTGTGCCGAGCGAGGCGTAACCCACGTAATGCCTATTACCGCGATTGAAAAAAAAAAAAAAAAATGGAATAACATTGAACATCACAGAGTACAGAAGTGAGTCACCTCTGTAATTGCACGAATATGCGGTTTGCCTGACGTGAACGGACGCCTGCGCCACGAGGACACACCTTCCGATCGGGTGAATGAATACTATTATATAGTATTTAGATATCACGCGAATACCGCGCTCCACGATCCAAAACATTATAGTAAACATCGATATATATTTAATTTTTTTATAATTTTTTTTTTTCCTATTTCCTCAATTTTTTTTCTCCAATCACTAAAAGTTTCGCCTTGTTCTCGTTCCGAGCGATTTGCGCGCCAGACAAGTAACATTAAATTTACTGCGTTGTTATCGCCTTCTGCTATAAATAACCTTCGGTCGCTCGATTGAGTTTCTCCGTTTAGTCTCAGTGTTCACTTTTTTTTTAATATTATTTTTATGACCACTTTTTTTTCTTTCGTGTTTTTTTTTTTCAGGAACGGTTCCGAGAGTGAATCATTGATAGCCATTGATCGGTTCAAAGAGGACCAGGTGTTACTACTGTGCAGCGAAGGGTTTCCTCGTCAAGGTGGAACGGGCCGAACGTGACACGCTTGAGGGACGTTTTAGGAGCGGAAGTGTTTTCCTTCGATCCCAACCCGCTTGTACGGCAACACGATGAGTACGGCTTCCTACACGAAGGATGTCATCGACGATTAAAATTATTTATGGACTTCGGCTTCTTGCAATTTCTGGCTTCTCGTCACGTTCTCGGTTACAGGGCCCGACGGTGTTGACTAGTCAATGTTCGATAACGAGTTGCGATTAATTTCTACAGTGATGGGATTCTCCTCGTGGCTCGTTCTTAAGTTCGTAGATAGGTATATTTATTTTTTTAATTGATTTATTCCTGAAGTTTTTGGGAGCACAACAAATTTTAACTTAAAAAAAGGTGCTATGTTCGATGAACTATCTTTATACATTTTGGTAAAATTTTCGAACGAGGCGTACTAAAAAAAAAGGACAAATCTGATATTTGAGAGGAAATTCAAAAAGTATGTCTCTGTGCAATTTATTAAAAATTTAATAATTTTCTTTCATTATGGTGAAACACCATACCTTAATTTCAAAATTGAATGCAACCTCAACCTGATTACAGAACATTGTGTGAAAGTTTTCGCAGAATTTACACAGTCATACTTCCTGAAAAATTTAACAAAATAGAAAAATATGTTTTTCTCGAATTTCTTGAAACAGAAAAATTTGGAAAAAATTTGTGAACATACATCATTAAGAACAAACCCTTTTATGCATACGATAGTTCTTTATACAACCAAAAGTTTCAAAATCATAAATTTAGAAAAAATCAACTCGTTTATCCGCTGTCTAACTCACATATTTTTATACCACAGATGAAAAAAAGTATCACATTGCTGAAAGAAAAGACTGTCGTAATACTCACTGGTCTGCAGGAAAGTTCCGAGAACCAGGACGACGAGGAAGCAGGCGCTGCTGTTAATCCTTAATCCCATCTTGGATGCAATTAAAAACGACGTCGTATCGACGAAAAAAAAACACAGGAGTAAAACGGAAAAATAAGAAACCAAAAACAAAAA
The DNA here is from genome assembly GCA_963978505.1 of Listrodromus nycthemerus. Taxonomy (NCBI): domain Eukaryota; kingdom Metazoa; phylum Arthropoda; class Insecta; order Hymenoptera; family Ichneumonidae; genus Listrodromus; species Listrodromus nycthemerus. Next base: position 3,444,834 of record OZ021683.1, read on the forward strand.
ATGTAATTCAATTTAAAAAAATTCTCGAGAATGCTCGTGTAACGATAAGGCCCGATACGATCGGTGGTCGCGATGGTACTGTTTGCTCTTCGTGTCGCAAGCAACGTTTACGGGCAAGGATGCACTCCGGAAAGCTCGGCTAACGACACTCCCAGCTTCCTTCGCTGTCGTTCATTATTATAGCGTAATATGCCGGTGGCAGAGCAGCGAAAGATTCCCCACCACGACGATCGTGACTCCGCCGGATCTGAGCCAGGAGAGTCAAAAGCCATGGAGTAGGAGCCGCGAGCGGATAGCGAGAAGCGGAGGGTCTTCGGGTCTTCCGAGTGATCTTACGGTTTTGTGAGGGCCGGACGAAGACGTTGCCCGAAGAACGAAGACGAAAAATTTGAGGGGAAGGAAAGGGCCGACACGAGAGTGGGACAAAGCCAGGAAAAAGGATGAGGAAAAAAAATACGAGCTATCCCGAAAAAGTAGTTGAAACTTGCGTAATTAGAGTGGGGAACAATGCGGGCGTCGAAGACAGGAAAAGAAAAAGAGCCTCGTTCTTCATAGTGGCGGGCATAATTTTTTTAAGCCCAATTTCCTCGAGACTCCAATCTGCTTGAGACAAAAAATATTCTCCGTAAATTAGAACTCAATTTAACTGGTGATTCGCCGATCGTTTATGCTGATTATTATTACTGTTATTATTATTAAAAGTTGTGCGGTCGATAAAAATAAATTGTCCATACATTTTCTTTTATTATCCTTAGAAGGGGAAATTCGGATAGGAAGCTTTCTGTATTATTACTTTTTTTGTGTGCCTATAATTTATTATTTATTCGTGTTATCGTCTCTCCCCAATCGATGTGCGTCACTCGGATCGAGGAATCTTTTATTTATGACACTTTTAATGCGCGCCGCACGCCTCTATATTGGTAACGTAGCTATTAGGGATAGCTTTTTATGTAATAGAAAAAAAGTAATGTTGCTCATATATGGTTTACGCTGTGCATGGGAGAGAAGTGCGATTTTGCACGATATTTTGCAATGGCATTGGATGAATCGCTGTTTATGGTGCGAGAGCAACGACTTCTCACAGGCGGCAGCCGTGGAAGGGGCTTTTGCACTCTCGACCAGGTGCAACGATGCAACGTTGCGGCGCAGTTTAGTCGATCGAATTCCCGATCTTCGAGAATAACGTTCTACGTCGACTGGCTTACTTTCGCTTTCGACGTTTCTTCTGTCGAGATCTTGGCACGGTTAGAGCTGGCGTTTATTGTACTGACGAGAATGGCTTGTCCGGACTTTGCTGCAGGCGAATCACCGGAAAATAAATCGGTCGAAAAAATAACGATCGTCCTGCGGACTTCGACCATACGCTCGGTTTATTTGCGTACACGTAAAATAGGTCACATTTCTTATCCTAGGATGAAGACAATTCTATTCTTGTTATTTAGAAAAAAAACATCGTCAATTTTAGTAAATAATTTATTTTACAAGAACATTACCGATTTTATGAAAAATTTTTCGTTTAAAAAAAAAAAAAAAAAATTTTGGCGTTACAAATATTTTGTGCAAAATTAACAAGGAAATAATCGTGAATTTTTGCTGACGAGAACCGTTTAGTGAAAATTCGAAACTTTTTTGTACTGTACTTTAGATTTTGTTGTTTAGTTTTTCGGCTCGCGGCTCGTTTTGAACCGGCGTTTATTGTACGATCTCTATCCGGACTTTGCTGCGGGCGAATCGCCAGAATATCAATTGGTCGAAGAACCCTCTTGCGCACGAGGGCTGACGATCGAAGCGATCGTCCCTCAGCTTCCACCCGTACGCACTGCGTCACAGTGCGCACTGCAACATATTCACATCGTCTCTCTTCAACCGTACTTTAATCACGGATAATTAGGCACGTAATATTAATTCGTTTCACTTTAACCCTCCCACTTATTTCTCGGTGTGCGTGTGCGCCTCGTCGAGACCTTGCCATGCGAGAGTAGAACGTACATAAAATTCCATTACTGGACGATAAATTACCCTACGGTACACGTGATGCGTTTTACGGGCTTGTTCGCTAATTATAACGTCCGAACTTCTGTGTCGAGACGGCCTTTTCGCAGCAATCAAATGAAATCGAAGCATTCGATTTTTTTTGTTTTTTTCATCGTGTCGATGACAATGTAAACGATTAGTCTGTAGTAATTTTTCGATTTCGTGTTTTGTTTTTTTTTTGTAGATATGCGGTGGATTTTTTAATACAAATTTAATGGAATTTGAATGTAGCGAAGGTCTTGATTAGCTGCGCGAATTTCGACCATGTTTTTCTCAAGAAAAATTATTTTTACGGTGGATGTTCCTAAGTTCTGAAAAATGCCTTGAAGGTTTTTTATGAAAATTTCTACCGGTATAGTTTAACAGACTCTGCTGGCAACGTTGGACCCTTATTTTTTCGCCTTATTTTGTGTCCTCATTTTGTGCTCCAATTTTTTTTCGGAGCAAATCGACAGGCATTTACCGATCCGCATATGGGGTCTCGTGTAATTATCAAAAACCACCCACAATAACGACTCAAAGTGAAGTCTCATTTATACGATCGTTATTAATTGCCTTGAGTGAGCAGACATTTTTTATTTTATATTTTCGACTTTTCTTCCTTCAACGCATTTTTTCGGAACATTCGCTTTTTGTCTGATCATGAATTATGACGTAGCCGATGGCTGCAACTACTTTTAATCGATTTCGCATTAATGTTATTTTTTTTTTTTTTTGCAGATTCAAATCGATAGTCACGGTACAGTAATTTACCGATGCCCTGTTCGGGCTCTCGTGTTGTGATTGGTAAATTCACCAAGGCGAACTGAGGCCTCTGTCTCGTTACGGTGAGAGGAGTCGCGGGCAGATGCGGGGGTCACCAGCAAATTTAACCCCGCGAAGGCACGCATTACTAAATTGACTCCGGCATTTGACCCGTACCCTTGCCGTCGTCGTTGCCGCAATGTCGCATAGGTTTGCTTCGACGTACGAACTCCACACTGAGAGGCAGTGACGAGCGCAGTGTTCGTAACACCAACACCGAGATGCCTCCTCAAGTCACAACCCTTCTCCGTCATTCATGAGAGACCGCCGGTTTAATTTCTAACTTCGTGCCAAGTCAACTGGTCTTTCCGGTCGCGCCGGTCACCGGCTTCGTCGTCATAAACATGCTCTTATTCATCTCACCGTCATCGATCGTCGTCGGTAAGCAATGAGTCACTAATTATATAATTTTCAAACGTCATTTATAATTCACAATAATACATTTTTTTTTTTTCAATATTAATTATTGTGAATAAAATTCCAACCATCGGGTTTGTGCATCGAAACTTCCGTTCCTTGCTTCCTTACTCGCTTCAATATTTGACAATTGAATTCAATCTATCAGGCACGTGCGTAAAAAATTTTTCGATGCATGTAAATTTCCGTAAAGAATTTTTTTTTGCCGTCCACAGTTGAGACACTGTAATTTATTATTACTATTATTATTAGTGTAAAAAATTTATTTTAATAAATTATTATTTTTTAGATGGGTGAAGATATGCAGACTTTCGGAGCTTCCTCAGCGTGAGTTCAGAGATATTGGGAACGACCGAAGAGGATGGAATGGATAAATGGCGTAACAATCGATGCAGCGATCAAGAATCGATTCGTGGATGATGCTCCAATGGGTGGTGACGAATTGCAGCCGTATCTACTGCAGAAAAGACACTCGAGACTGGCGTCAGGAAAGGCTTCCTTGAACGAGCAGTACGTGCTCCTTTCCCTGCTCGGCACGCAACCCCTCACTGTCACGTGAACGTTTTTGTCTGAAAACAATATTAGAGAGGATAATGTTTAACGTGACATCCGACATGGCATTGCGTTTCTCGCATAAAATTCACGCTATCGCGTGTGAACGATCGTCGCTCGACGTCCCCGTCTCAGTTTACGCTAACAAAACTTTTCGTCGAAAAATAATATTTTGGAGTAAAATGTTAACGGAATGTGCGACAGAAATTTCATCGAGCTCTTCGCAGAATTAATTTCATTCCCACATCGATAAATTGTCTCGTGAATCTTTTATATAATTTAAGCGAACAGTTTTTTGTCTAGAGATAATATTTTGCAAAAAGCTTTTTCGATAATAAGAAAGAAAGTATTTGTTAGATTTTTCTTTCGCATAAAAATTGCTCATGATCGATTTTGCAAGAAATATTTTGATGCGTTTTGCTGGGATGAAACAGACGAAATAATTTTTTTTTTTTTTGCATAATTTCATGCGGTATTATGTGCTGCAATGCGATCGACCTTTGCGTGACTATTCCGTTCGAGTTTCTGCAGGACAATAAAACAGAGTAGAAGAACGAGAGATTCCGTCCAAAGATTATTGTCTGTCAACGACAGAGAAGAGTTACTGGAGGGGGTGTACGACGAAGAAAATTACTTCCGAGTGGACGAGCCGTGCAGGGAATGCGAGATAGCTTCGGGGTAACAACGGAGAACAACGTTTACGACCTGTACATGACCGAGTCCACGGTGCTCCTTATCGTTACTGGGTTAAGCGTGAACTCCTCGCGGTGCACGAAACTCGCGGTAATAAAAAAATCCGCCTCGCAACCGAACTTTAACCCACACCAAAATTGAGGCATTTGGAAATCTGTACTATACGATTTTTCTGTCTTCCCAGATAGGACAGAATTTTCAAAGCATTATTCTCTTTTAATGAAGAATATGGCAACGAAAACAATATTTCAACAATTTTTTATATTCACTCTTATGAAGTTTTAAAAATAATCGTAACACCGGAACAAATAATTAATTCAATGGAATTTTACATATGATTTTTTTGCACGATAAAAAAATGAAACTTTTTTTTTTAGTAAAACCGTTGACCGATTTTCCTTCTCACTGGTCATGAAATAAAGAATATATGAAAAAAAAATGCAATGTTCGGGGATAATGAAAAAAATATAAAATGGTGTTGAAGATTCATTTTCCTCTTGCGGTTTGGATAGGCGATTGCGAACGTGTCGGTGTTGATGACTAGAGTCGAGGTAGAGGATGCAGATGTGGTTTGACGAAGACCCTCAATTAATTTACTGAGGAAGAGGAGTCACGTTACTGCGTCAGTGACTCACTATGAAATAATAATCTCATCGCCGTCGTATAACGTCGATGGGTTTACTACTCATTTATCTGTGTATCCTGTGTAACACGATTCAGCGATGATTTATAAATCCTTAAATTTAATAAGACTATTAATCATTGAACGCAGAAATAATGCCAAATGAATTTTAAAAAATTCGTGAATGCAAGTGGGAAACAAATGTTGAGATACATTTTTGGGAAGATGGTTTTTCTGCTCCGATTTTCTAAATCCATGCATTAATTATCCAAAATTTCCCTATGCTATTTTCACGCCTGAATATTCAAAGATCTCACTACTAATCTCGCTATTTGACCGGAAATAAATCGCTTCCGGTTCGAAAATGAATTTTTTTTTTAACCAATGATACGCACAGAATATGAGACTCTTGATGCACAGCTGAGATTCGTTCCTGGGACAGGGGACCAGATCGGAAGATACCGGCGAATAAGGGTCGTTGCATTCTCCCTTTCGACCATCGCTCAGATCGGCGTTGCACTGATAACACCACAGTTCCTCGCCGCTGTCCGCGGTGCCTGCTAAATTACAGAGCAAAATATCATTTTCCTAAAAATAATCACTCAACCCGATTAAAAAAATTATTTTTCAGTTTTTTTAATTATCTGCTCGCTTGAGATTTTTACATTAGGACGGGAAATATGAAAATTCCACTGGCATTCCACGAACTCTCTCGACACGCGGGAAAAACATCTAACGAGATGTTTCCTGATAGCCGTGTGAGTTTGAAACACGAGACACTACACGACAAAAATAACTCAGCGTATTACGCTACAAAAAATAGACTAAAATACTTTCCTCGAAGATTCAACGTTTTCTCTTCGAATTAAGTGTCTATTTTAATCTTATGTAATTTTTATATTTTCAAGCAACTTTGAAGCTCGTTAGCGTAGATACCCGAAAGCGAAATACTTTAATTACCGTGTCGTTTTTTTCGGTGGGACGGTCGTTATTTACCGAAATAAATCTAGACGCTAACGCGTTGGAGCGGCGTGCGAGGTGAACGTGTCAAAAGAGAAAATCGACAGCGACAAGGTCTCGCCTAAAGTCCACGCGACAATCGAACATTTTGGATCAATCTCTTGCGATTAAAAAAATATATAATATGACTATTTATCTTCATGACAATTTTTCGAGCACACTCACCAATTGCGAGGGTCGCGAGAAGAATAACTATTTTTGAGAGGTGTAATTTCATGCTGATTCGATGCGCACCCGGCTTCATAAGCAGCCCGAACTATCTTGCGCCTTCTCCGTCGAGAGATAAGGTATCACTGACTAATAATGCGTCCATGGACCAACCTGTCTCGAGGAAGGCCATAGGTGTCGAGGAAAACGAAGAGGGGGAACCGCTCGCTTACACGCTTCGATGTTGTCCCTCTTCCTTTTTTTTTAAATTTCGCTTCGAAAGCAATGTTTGCACATGTGCCCGGCTCCTTTGCTGCTTGTTCGCGTGCTCGCTACGCGAACGTACAAACAAATTTAAACGCTCCGTATAAACTCCAGATTCGAGGCTGCTCCGTTTTCCGACACGAAGCTTCGCTTTTTTTGACACGTGTAATTTCACTCGCTCCGTCTTTATCCTCGGCAAATATTCGCAGTGCTCGCACACTTTGTTTCTCAGACATTTATTGAACGGTGTGTCGGTTAATAAATCTTTATTGCTCGGTACAATAACATTGGTACAATTAGATTACTTACAGATTTTTTTCATTGGATTTCGAACAATATTTTTCATCGCAGTAGGGACGATAGGCGTTTTTTCGGAACTGTCGCATTTGTGTAACTTTTTTTGTACATTCTTTTTTTTAATTTTTTTTTAAATTTTTATTTTTTAGTTTCGTTTCAATTGTGTTTAAAAAAAATAACGTTTCGCTTTAAGCTCATGAAAATGCGTGCCTCAAGTTTGCGGGTATAAATCGCTCGCGAACGCGCCGCACTCTTACCGGAATTGAATTTTTACCGATTAAGCGATGCTCTTCCGAGCTTATCGGCGCTCTTATTCAATTTATAAACTTTCTCATTTTTATTTTTAGTCGTTGTACGAGATAAATTCATTTCTTTGCACCGGTGCGTGACGTATATTCTGTTCGATTGTGTTATAAGCTTACGAAAAAAACCAGCTCGAAGAAAATAAAAAGAAAGCCCGATACACTAAAACTCCCTAGCTGCATTAATTGCAGCAACGATGATCTGCGGTCTTGCTTCTCTGTATCTCATTTTTATTTCCGTGTCTTTTGATCCTACTCAAAAGCAGCTTTCACCACGAAAAAGCACGCTACATGTTTCATACAAATACATCTTATTGTTAACGTAGACATACATATATATATAGTATATTATTTACGAAAATAAAGTTTATCAAATGCAAATTCATCACTCGGTGTAGAAAGAACGCTAATATTATATTACGAGGAACGAGCAAGTTGATCGTTTTGTATTTTTTCTCGACATTATCTTTTGTATACGGAACAAAAAATGAGGAGGACATTCGACGAGGGAATCACAAAAACGATTTGTTCAAATCAATTTTTCAGTTTTTCGTCTCGCCACTTTTCAGGCCCTCCTCACATCACATCTCGAAACGATCGGGTAAGCCGTTCACGGGATTGTTTAACGCACATTTACGTATCATGTTTTTTTATATAATAAATATTACAAAAAAAAACTCACAAAAAACATTGGTGAAATGCATATCAGCGCGAAAGAGGAGAAAGCGTCGGTGACGCGTTAACCGCGATAATCGCGACTCAGCAAGAGTCTTCATTTTTTCGATAAATCCCGAGTGCTGAAGGCGATCGAAGCGACGACGGACGCAACAAAGCGATCGAACACGAGCCTCGCGTTACATCGTAATTATCGATTATCGTTATCGTTAATTCATTCTGGCGTTTGATTACAATCACAAAATATCGGTAACACTTCAGTGGCCTCCGTATATTAACAAATACATATTATTATGTTTGTTTTATCGTTTCTTCGCCTCTATATAATCTACTATTCAACTATAATGGAGCATCGAACATTGTACACTGGTTGGTATAATATTAGTCATGAGTGGATAACGTGAAACATGGATTCTCGTGTCTGTTACGCATCGTATAAGGCCTGGGATTTTTTTTTCTCTCTCGAAAACGCTTTTAACGGAGCTGATGCTTTTTTTTTATATATATTCATATATATATGTATATATAATATATAATCTTATTATAGCATTAGGTAATTTCGTGTCGCGGTTGCCGCGGCAGAGCCAGAACGTCGGGTCTTTATAAATTCCTCGCTGGGACATCGGGGGTCGCGAATAATCGAGTTTTCAAAATTTCCATGAAAAAAAAGGCTCTTTGCGTGCTGTCGAGAGTACGCCGGTGTTGTGCGATCGCCGATGGCGGTTTTTCGATGGCGCGTCGCGTCACGCGAATTCCTCCTCGATAACTCCCCGACGAGCAGGTTACGCGCTGTTGTACACGAGACTCATCAGGATCGATCCGAGCAGCGGCACGATCGAGAGGATCATCGTCGGCGAGAGGTGATAAGAGCCGTTACACTTGTCGCCGTCGCAGAGACTGCAGTGAACGACCGTCGCGTGTCCAGCGTGATTCATGTCGATCTTTCCCTTTATCGTGCGGCACGGATCCACTCCCGTTGAGACGTTGGAGTCCTGGCAGGTCCTCAGAGTCACCGGTTGGTTGTTGACTGCGGAATCAAAATTTTATATCAATTTTTTTTGCACTTAAATAAAAATCATTTTTTTTTTTTAATTTCTTGAAACCTTTACAAGTCACACCAGAACCCTACTCAGTGATTTAAAGTGACAATTATTTTACACCCACGTCAGTGACGGTCCACGTGACTTATTCCTTCCCGACGATTTATTATGTAAATGATCGTCCTTTTTATTCACCTCATGTAAAATGAATTTTTTTAATAGACTCGAAGTGACATGACTTTATCGGTGATTCTTTTCCCTCGCAAATTTTCTCGACTGAAATTTTTATTCTTGTCACGTGACATGATTAGAGTTGAGTGAGAATCTATGTAGACGTCGAGAAGGTACGACCATAATTTTCAATCTATACAGATGTAAAATGTTATTATTGAATTGTTTGACTTAGTGATTTTCTAGAAATATTTGAACTACTTATTTTTCGACATTTCGATATTTCTCATGAGATTCCCAAATCATGGATTTCGTACATTTTGGTTCTTGGAAATTTTTTAAATCTTTCGTTAATTTTTTTTTCCAACATTGTACGTACCTCGGAGATCCATCTTGACGCAGGACATCGGTGTTTGCGGGCTCACCGGATGAGTGGACTGCAAGTTGTCGACCCTGAATACGCCGGAGATTCCAGTCAGGGAACTATGACCGTACAATTTGTTGTACCATTCGCTCATTGTGTTAATGCTGCATGTTATTTTCGAGCCCTCGTCCTTCATCAGTATCTCGGGTTTGCAGCTGTCGCTCGCCTCACCTACGGATATGCACTCGTAGCACTGGAGCGCATCGCCTGTTAAACATAAAGAATAGGCAATTAAAACATGTTACCTGGATTAAGTTTCGAAAAAAAAAAAACGAAAAAAAAAAAATTAGTCTGCTAAAATTCTTGAAAAATTGAACTCCAATAAATGCAAAGATAACTTTGTCAATTACAAAAAAAAAAAAAAGTATCGCGATTAATTGAAAATTGAAACTGGTAAAGCCGAATTATTTCGAAAGTAATAATAACACGTATTAATATCCTGTTTCCTTTTTCTATTTCAAAAAAAATAATAAAAAAAAAAAACATACAGTTAATTCGATTAAAAAACATTCATAAATACGATTCCCTCGGGCTGTTCGTACAAATCGGCGTAAGTATTGATACTCAAATTTAGAATGACGAAAATAGCTGTCCAGCCGTGTCAGCGAGGATGGTTGGATAATGGCGAAGAGGTCGAATGTCACGTTGTTTCGGGATGTTGTATAATGAAAATTTTAATCACGACCCCGGAGGATAAATTTCTCACGCAATTTCTCTTCGGCGTCCTGCGACGGTGGCTAAAACTAGCGCGCGCCTAAAACTAAGTTACACAATAGAGTGCGGCAAGCAAGTCGACGGGGTTTACGACTACGTCAATCCGTCCCTCAACGTCCCGTCCGTCGGAGTCGTTGGGGAAGCACGTACACGTATAATGCGCGAAGATACGGGACGGGAACGCCGATAGTGTGTCGGTGTTATTTGGGTCGCGACGACGGCATCGCGACGCCAAACGCCCGCGACGCTTTGCAACCCCTCGCCGAGAAACTTTCGCCACCCCTCGGCCTTACACCCGCGCCGCACACGTATATATATAACGTCGGACGTTTCACGACGGAATCTTTACGAGTCACGCCTCAACGTGGGTCACGTAATTTCGCCCGACTAATTGCAAAGAAAATATTTGCGATAACAAGCGACAAGCGCAACGTTGTTATCTCATAATCGCGTCCAACAGGTATGCGGAACTCGAAAAATAATAAATTTTTATTTGATTAAATGATTTTTTTTTTTTTTTTTTTTTTTTTTCGAAACGGTCAGTGGAATAGATTTTTTCGTAGAGACGAATGTCACGTCGAGACATTTTGTATATCTGAGTGTGAAACTTTCAAAAGAATAGAAAAAAAAATTAAATTTATTTTATAAATAAAGTGTTATTATTTTTAAGGTCGGTCCGGATCTTGAATGAAAAATTTCCAACTGGACTAATCGACATCGTCTCTGTGTGAGGAATTTCGTGGATACGAATGTGAGAATTGGGGGACTGAGAAAAATAGAATTATTATTTTAAAGGGCGGTCTCGGGTCTTGGATGGTAATTTTCGCATCGCCCAATTGACGTCGTGTCTCGGCGCGAGAGGAATTTCGTCGCAAATTTAAGAACGACTCGCCGGTTTGGACGACGACTCGGTACAAGAAGGAAGCGTGACAGATGCAGGCGAGAGAGCCGATTCACGTACACGAGAGTTAAGCTACTTAACGAGAGTTAATTTTTTTTGACATTCCGTCGTTTGATGCCGAGTTACATTTTGGAGTAACAATTAGAGTCGCGAATAGGTCGACGTGACTAACGCGACGACAACATTTATGTATTAATTTTTCCTTTTTTTTTTTTTCGCGTGCATGGAGAGCGTTTGTGTGCGCGTTGAATGAATTTTACTAAAGATCAGAGACGGAGAAACATTTTTTTTTTTTTTTTTCATTGTAAGAGGCAATTTAATTAAGAGGTAGCGAGGAAGACTCGAAGTCGCCTGTGAGGGTTCTCACCCTTCGTTCGAGCCGGGGGTCGCGGCTGTTGGTAGATATATGTATATTGGCATTCACGTAATATATATAGTACACGCGGAAAGTTTGGTCCCGCTGCGGCAGAGGTCTTTCCCCTTTACCCTTAATTATCGACAATCCACTAGGGAGGAGCGGGGCAAAACGGAGCACGTTGACAAAACAGACTATTCGTTTCGAATTACTGTAACTAAATTGAGGCAACGTGGAAAGACATTTTTTACATGAGTTGTTACCTTCAATTATCGACAACGAGGCAGAGAGGGGCAAAACGGATTCGTAAAAAATATTAATAATATTCATAAAAAAAAGAACGGAGAGGGTGAAAGGTATTTTTTAAAAATAATCTTCTCCTCTCCTGTATCGAATAAAGCTCTGATCATAATCCAGATTCGATCACACTTTCGCGATCACGATATAAAAAAGTTTATCGAAATAAAAAAAAGTGAGTTAAACGGACGTACTGAAAAAAAATAAATAAAAATGCCTAGACGCATGCGAACGAGAATTCTCTCTTAAATCCAAATCCTTCTCACCGCGAAGAATTTTTTCCAAACAATAAAAAATAAATACCAATAGAAAAAAAAACGCATAAATAAATTACTCCAAAAAATCAATAAGTTCCCTACAAAATATATGTATGTATATTTTATCGATATTCAAATTCGAATATCGGATTCGTAAAAAATATTAATAATATTCATAAAAAAAAAGCGGAGAGGGTGAAAGGTATTTTTTAAAATAATCTCCTCCTCTCCTGTATCAAATGAAGCTCTGATCATAATCCAGATTCGATCACACGTTCGCGATCACGATATAAAAAAGTTTATCGAAATAAAAAAAAGTGAGTTAAACGGACGTACTGAAAAAAAATAAATAAAAATGCCTCGACGCATGCGAACGTGAATTCTCCCTTAAATCCAAATCCCTTTCACCGCGAAGAATTTTTTTCCAAACAATAAAAAATAAATACCAATAGAAAAAAAAAAAAAGCATAAATAAATTACTCCAAAAAAATCAATAAGTTCACTAAAAAATATACGTATATATATTTTATCGATATTCAAATCACCTGATCCGATCGCCAACGCGACCAATAGCACGACAGCTGGTATCACAATCTTCGTCGCCATGATTACTGACGCTGTTTACAAAGTTCCTTCACTGCGTGTCCTCCCCGGAGAGAAAAAATTCGAGGACCGAGTCGATGGACAGTCGGAGGAGTTGTGGCTCGTTGTCGGGAACTTCGTGAAATTCGCGTGTACTTTGTTCGGCCGATCGGCTACCGAGGGGGTCGAATCGGAGTACAAAAAAAAGGGAAACTCGTGAGAGCTCACTTGCGACCGATCTAGTCTCGGCGACGTCGACGGAAGGATTGCTGGGTGTATTCGGTAGCCGCTTGCTGGCGGGCTTTCTCCTTCTTCGTTGTCAGCTCGAACGGCTCGAACGGAGGGGTGAACGCGGGGATGATGCGGGGGGTTGGGCGGTTTTCCAGCACGCACAACTATAACGTGTGCGTCGACAGTCCGTCGGAGTCGTGTGCCGCGCGCAAATTTCTCCCGCTTCTCTTTTATTCGATCCTCCCTCCGGATCGCGATGCTCCTTATGTGAGGCGTGCGGACATTCAATGGTGGCGAGCGGTACTTTGCGATCCTATCGTGCTCTCGAGGACGCGGGGACGTGGGGTGGAAATCCTGCGTGGGACTCACCCCGATGTGATCACGCACTTTCGTAACCCTGCCCGAATTTCGTGACACCGTTTCGATGCCGGAAGGTAAACATGTGTTTTTTTTTTTTTTTTTTTTTTTACCTCTGATCGCAGACGGGTGGAATTTTATTACGGGGACGAATAATGGGAACCGGAAGTGTTCTAAAAAAAGATGCAAAAGAGATACGAAGTTTGGTCTGTTTGATCGATGTGGCTGTCGTGTCGTTAACGCAATCACGAAAATTTCACGGCCCGTATTTCGTGACACCGTTTCGATACCGGGTGAACGTGTGTGTGTGTTTTTTTTTTTTTTTTTTTACCTATGGCCCCAGATGAGTTGGATTTTATTTTAGGGGCGGATAATGAAAACCGAAAGTGTTCCAAAAAGAGATACGAAAATTATACGAAGTTACGTCCGTTCGATCGATGTTACGCCGTGAAAATTTCACGACTAAAAAAAATGTAATTTCATCAAAAGCCATCGAAAAAAATGGTCCTAAGGATTCCCGATTTATTTTCCAGCTCCTTTGGCCACGTTTCATCTGCCAAAAAAATCATCTTTAGGACGAACGTGAATTTCCCAATCAACGTCCACAGACACGTTGCATCTCATTATAGAAGCAAATAAAAACCGGAAGTGTCTAAAAAAAAAAAAAAAAAAAAAGATCATAAGGAATGCTCAGTTAATCCCGGTTGATCGTTTTCCTCCCAGTTTAAAAGTTGCATAATGGAAACAAAAAATGTATATTACTCATCATTTAATTATCCCTTCACTGTCCCATTTTGCCCCGCTTTCTCCTATGGAGCTTCGTTTGTACGATGATTACGTCTGCCTCGGTGACCAACGGTCGGAGTTGTCGTAGTTGTAACTCCGGACTCGAGGCTGGAAGCTTCGAATGGTCGAGGGGAAAAGCTGGCCGACGGCGTCGCGAGGGCGGCGTCCCGTTCCGCCCTCCGGGAGGGCGAAGGAGTCTGCTCCGCGTCATTCGTGCCATCTCCGCCCGGCGTTCCCGCTACTCTCGATTCCGGTTGATACGGAGACGCGCGAGTGGAAACTATCGTCGGACGAGGGAAAACGTTCGAGAAAGTCGATCACAGAGTTTTATCATCGTCGTACCGCCCCCTCCTGCTGTGACGGAAACCAGGACGAGGGACGGAGGAAAAATGGAAGGAGGATGTCCCTTCACCCTTCGCCCTACTTCACTCTGGCCCATTTCTCTGTTCGCTCATCTCGTGAGAAATTTTGGCTTTACGACCCGTTGAATTTTTTGAGATACCATCGCGGCATGAGATACTGCCCCGTTTGTTATCCTCCGGCATGATCGTTCTCCCCGGGATGATTCTGCACCCGAAGATTTAATAAATCCGATTCCCGGTTCGTTCCATGTTTTATTCATGGAGAAACGAATAAGGGGATAAGGAATTAAGGGAAACTCGAGACACGAATACTCGAAGCCGAAGAAGGCGGAAGCGAATTAATGAGAAATGGTAGAGAACGTAAAAAAAAAAACAAAAAAAAATGGTACTTTCTTAACCGATAAAATTATGGATAACGAGAAAGCCGGATTATTTGACTTGTTTCTCGCCGATAATGGTTAATAATTTTTTTTTTTTTTTTTTTTATTATCTCGGCCTTAATGCCAGTGGAGCTGTATTTTCGTCCGAGACCCAGGAAGGACATTGGTAATTGGAAGAAAAAAAAAAGAAACGAAGAAAAAAATTATTATTTTCTTCTTTGCGGTGCAAGTGAAGTCTCTGAAGAGATTTCTCATTTGCGGAAGAGTTTCCGAGGTGCTTTTCTTTTTTGCGGAATTTTTTTTTTTTTATTTTTTTATTTTTTTTTTTGATACCCGGTAATCGGTGGAGAAAAAAGCAGCGGGGATTCGAGAAGCGACGGCGATAAGGTGGAATGAAGGAGAAGAGATTGAGAGGTCACTCGACGACAAGTGACCGATGACCCACCCTCGTGTAGCGACTGGGCTCGGGACACTGACAAAGCTCATCGTACGAACCGACTTTACGACTTTTTCCTCGGTTCGCTTCGTTTCCCGATGCTCCGAGTGGGTTGACGTTTTTTTTTTTTTTTTTTTTTTTCGCGTTCACCACTTTGGTCAGCGCGAGGTAAGGTTGGCTCACAAAATTTGTTGCGATTTGTTTGGACGAATAAATAAGAGTCGCAATTTTTCTCGCTGAAGAGCGCTACGTTAATTCCGCAATTGGATCTACGCCGACTATTCGTAAGCGCATCAACGGCCAATGTTTAATAATAAAACAGCGTTAACTGGGTAACGCTCCAGTTGGGAAGCACCTGTACCAAAACCAATTATACTTAACGTGCCCTGTCGCGAACGCGGAAGCTTCACCTTGCGCATCGTCGGAGTCGCGGAATTTCGTTCGGCCTTTGGCAATGGTTCAACAAAATATCTTTGGTGTCGAATTTTTGCATCGAAAATTTCCAAAATTCGTTAGAAACAACGACACAGTCGGGAGTCCCCGTTGTATTTATCCAGAATAAAATTTCATCTCCGCGAGCACCGAACTCATTTTTTTTAAAATATATATTATATTAAATTTTTTCAACATTTTGCGATGCCCATAAAATTGCATTTTGCGTCATACAACTTTCCTTCTAGAAATTAATTTGTGCAATGTACAAGTCATGTCGAGCTACCGTACTTTTAATTGGGCTCAACCGGTAATTAAATAAATAACTAAATAAATAAATATATGTGTGTCGATAAATAAATAAATTAATTAATTAATTTTTTACTCTTGACAGAAGCGTCGATGAATGGAAATAATAGCGAGAAACTAGATCGTGAACCCAAGTTTTCCCGACACACTGTCTCCTTTGTCGTTCCAGTCTCAAGGTCAATGACCCCTTGGAGGATCAATAAATTCCTTTGACACTTTCGGAAACAAAAGAAACAAACATACAAACATGGGAATCATAAATGTACAAGAATACAACACGCGATGTCTGATAATTTCTGTTGTTGTTCCAACTGTTACATCGCGGCAATTTTTTTTTTTTTTTTTTTTTTTTTTTTTTTTTTTCGCCACTCCTTCGGACCCTCCTTCGAGTTCCCTCGGAGCGTGTGGCGGCAGCTTTCGATGCTTCCACCGAGTTACGTACGTTGCGATATCGCGGAAGAATAATAGCGTAAATCTTCTTCCTGTTTTTTTTTCTTCTTTATATTCTGACCCAAGATCGATAAGAGCAAGGAAATAACGGAGTGAGTTGAACGACCCAATTACTGACCACTTGAACTCCGCATGGCAGTGAAAATGAAGGAAGATCGCACTTTCGCACACCGCTGTTTCAACGGACCCTCGATCACAACTTACGATTAAAATTCATAATCTCAATCCGATTAAAAAAAATAACCATTTTCAGAAACGTAACCGCTCAAAAAAATTATCAAAAAAATTAGCCGTCCGAGATTATTTTTTGTCGAGTTCGCGGATGAAACTCTGAAAGTCGACGATTTTACAGCATCTCATCCCGATCCTTATTCAATCTCACATTGTAAGGATCTCGAAAAAAACATACTCAATTTTACAATACAATAGAATTTTAACTCGTGTACACTAGGCGTTAAAAAATATATTCCGAGACATCAACGAATATAATTTATCGTCTTCGGCAACGTCATTGAAAGACATTAATAATTGGGTCGTTGGGGGTTTGAAAAAAAAGAAAAAAAAAATTCTTTCGTCAGTCAACGGAAAAAGTGAAAGTCGACGACGGAAGAGAATAAGAAGTTTCCGCGCTTGAGTTATGGCCCAGCTTGATCAATTCTTCGCGTCATCGTGGAGAAGCCTTCGAGGGGTGAAAATGGCCGGGGGAAGAGAAAGCGTCGTTGACGCGAGGGTGACGTGTTTCGGAAGAGACGCGGGACGATGAAAGTGGAAAGGGTGGATACACGGTGGAGAACTCGATGGCGCCAGGGCGGCCATCGTCGTCGCCACAGACGCCAGCTTGCTCTCCGTCGCACCCCGCGAATCCAACCTCGGCGTCTCGGCAACCCTCGTCGTCGTTTGGTCCGTAGCTCTTAATCTTTCGCTCCTTCGCTCATTCGATCCTCATCTTCGCGAGGGTGCAATTACCCTACAAGGTCATCGGAAACTAAAATTTCCAAGGATCCATGGTCGACGCTATCCAGATCGCTATTCCGACGCCAGGGGACAAATTACAGTGAGGGGGATGTAAATCACCGCTTCCAATCGTGAGAGTGTGTTTTTATGTGTGAATGTCGCCGATCGCCATTCGAACCGGTAAAAAATTAGATCGAACGTGAGTGCTGTTTTTTTTTCCTCCAGTCCATTCGAAACGGAATTTCGATCGGAGCTTTTTCAGATATGCGAGAAATTTACAAGCTGTTTTGTTAAATGATTTTTTTTTTTTTTTTTTCAGAATCGTTCAGCGATTGGTTTTATTTTGACCGCGTTAAGACGACCGGCTTTTTTTTTTTTGCTCGTCGATATCGAAAGATATCGACGGTACCGAAAAAAAAAAAAAACTGGGCTGCTCTACGCATTGTCGATGCAATAAAGCGCATCGTTGCATTTAATAGAACCACCGAGTTAGACGTGGATATATATAGATTATTGCAAGGGTGGATAAAAATCTGTCTTGCCATGTTCGTGAAAAATGATATTGCACATCGTTCACGTGATTTATGACTGAGGAGGACCGCGTAAACGCGGGTTAGTGGGCGGCGAGGAAGAATATCGCATCGACTTTCGATCGTCCAACTTATCGTAACGCGACTTTCACGACCGAGATTGCTGGTATTAAGGTTACTCTTTCTACGTCCATCGTGTCACAAAAAATTCGGAAATTTTCGACGTACTTCCACTTGAAAAGCACTCGTAAAACAAAATAGTTCAATCAACTGAAGAGGATGGATTTTGAAATAAATATTTTCTAGGTCGAATCAACGATTTTTTGGATTCGACGAACATATTTCGAATAAAAATATTTTGGAGAAATTCTATTAAAAAAAAAGTCGTTGATTTGACCATTAAAATATTCATTAAATCCCGTGCTTAAATCAGAAAATATTTATTAGAAATTTCCTTCCGGACTATTTACTTCTACTGCTTTTTTTTCACGAGGAGATTTCCGGAAACCTCTCGGTGACTTCTCGGTCACGATCCGAGACTCTTCGATTAGTTTTTTATTTCGCTCCGTCGTTGGTTCGTTACGCTTACTCAAAAAAAAAATAAAAATAAAATATATTTCACGGTCTTACTCGTCACGGTAAATCGTATCGGGTTCACGAAGCCATGAGAAACGTTTTTTTCGGCGCTCCTAGCTCAGGAGTCTTCGGTCCCCCGATGTTGTTTTTCCACTCTAGCTTCGCCTCGTAAATAAAGCCAGCAGGCCGGGGTTTTCGGTGCGTACGATTTTAGGATAAAGGGACGGGACGATGATGGCAAGGCAGTGAGCCGAACCCTGCCTAGCCGCCCCTTTCGACCCTTTCGAAGCCGGATATGCGTCATCCCTTGCGTAGCCCTACAAGCCCAAAACACGATAGACCAACCGCGGCTCAAACTCCCCCGAGGAGGAATTTTCCCGCAGTTCCCGTTTCCGTCATACGAGCGGTGATTCACCCTGGCTTCGGTAATTTCAACCACCCTACGACTGAGCCCTTCACTAATGCTTGTTACTATTATTCAAAGTGCACAACTGAGTCATCTTGCACGGCCAAAAAAATTAATGTCTAACATGCATTATAATTTGACCAACCGCGTTGATTTGACATCCTAAAATTAATCCTGTCCATAAATCCCAACAAAACTGATGAAATTAATGAGACATTTATCCGTGACACAAAATCCTTTTTGTTTAATTATTTCTCCACTACTATCATCTCCAAAAAAAAAAAATTCCTAACTTTCTCATATCACGAAAGAAACCTATTAAGACACGTAATTGCTTCGTCTAAAAAGTCAGGATATATATTTTTTTTTCACAATAAAAAAATGACCGTCATTCAGAGAAACAATTGACTCGCCTTGTCCCTCTTCTCAGCGAAACCGTGTCCGTTTCGCAGTTACAATTTTTTTTTTATCACTCTCCGTTTGTCTCCGACAAATATAAATAAAATAAATAAGGCGACGCTTGACTTAAGGAGAAACTGTCCGAGGCCAGTGCGGAGTCGAATAAATTTCTCGAGGACGACATCGGCGTTATGAAAGCCATTATCCGAATAGCACTGTATAACTCCAATTTCTCGTACAGTGGGGTAAATGGGGGGAGAGTTGAACACAGACAATCGTGTCGTTGGCATAAGTTCAACGATTTTAAGTATCAACCACTTCGCACCGCGCAGACGGAAATTCTGTACAGCCTCGTTCGTTCGGACTGCTCCGAACGCGTTCGTGCGTTCCTCGGACGACCTACATAGCAGGTTTTTATTATTATTATTTTTTTTTCCGCATTGCTCCACCATTCGCAGTTGACCATCTCTATCTCCCGGTGTCGCCCTTTGAACAAAGGAATAATTGTTGGCGCGAAGTGGAACCGATTGCCCGAGGCTCCGCCTCGATCGCAGAACAAAAAATTGCCACACGCACCCGCGCGGAAGACACGAATTCGTGATCCGCATGGGACGTGTAACACGCACTCGGTGTGACGAGCGGTGACGCATTTGTCAACACACCGCCGGGCAAAACGGCGACGCAATAAAATAATTCAAACAGTGTTTGAATAGTTTATTTTTTTTTAAATTATTTGTTTTACGGCATAAATTTTGGGAAAATAACTGGCATGAAATTCGTCAATTGAAAAGAAAAAATGATGATTTCGGTGGAAATTATTGAGAGAAACTTGAGAAAGTTTGGTAGTTGTTAAATGTTTTTTCGGGGTCGCTCGGCGGGATGCGAGAATTTTTCGTATGATTCGGCTCATCGAGACGGAATTGGAGTCGGAGAATAAGAGGAGGAAAGTTTCGCCTGTATTGTCGTATTGAAAAATGTATAAACAAATTTAATATACTTCATTAGATGAAAAAAAAAACCTCGCTTTTTAACGCACCAAAAAAAAAAAAAAACATGTCTCTGACACTCGCTCCCAGACAAACATTTATTCGATTAAAATAAATACTTATTTCGATTACAAAAAATATCTAAAAAAAAAAAAAAAAAATATTAATTTGCGCATTCCCGTCGAATAATGTATATTTCTTGGTGGAGGAAAGAAATTTCCGAATCCGCGAATCGTGAAATGTTGTTTTTCGGAATCCGTTCGGCGGAATGCGAAAATTTTCCGGAAGAATCGGCTCGTAGCGGTCGAATGAAAGGAAGGAGGTGAATAAAGGAAGGAAGAGCGGGGTGAAGAGGGTCACCCGTTGAGACCACGTACGAATCCACGGGACACGCATAATAAAAAGGGGGTTGGCGAGCGTCGTAGCGGGTGAGGGAGGGTGCGAGGGCGAGCGAGAGCGTCGGGACGCTTGGCGCCACATTGCCGCGACCCAAATAACAATAATACAATGTGTGTGATGGGGTGAGTTCCGAGGGCAAAATCCACCCACATTGGCTGAATCGTATATAACGAAGGAGAAACGCTGTCTCACTGGAACAATGGACTAAATAGCTCTCGCACTGTTCGCCAACAGTCCCTTCCAAGGGGTCGAGGGGGCGTAGGGGGAGTGGGGGGGTGGGGGGGTCACGCGTTAAAGAGTAGACAGTGAGATTCTTCGATTTGCATTTGCCCTAATGCCCTTTCAGTGGTTCACTAACCAGCAGCAAAACTCAATAACGAAAAGTGCCGCGTAATTTCTTAAACGCATTCCCTCGACTCGAGGGTGGAAATTTGATAAATTTTTTTTTTTTTTTAGGATGAGGTGTGTGTTTTTTTTTTTTTTTTTTTTTTTTTTTTCGTTGGGTCTCGTGAGGACAAACCGGCGGTTAAATTTATGAAAAATTGATGTCATTTGTGGAAACGAGAATTATTCAACGGGAATTTATATTTTGATGTCGAGTGGGTGAATTCGATACGGTGGAATGTGAGAGACGAATCCGACCAGTTGCCGCGATGATTTTTCATTTATAATACAGGAGATTTTCGGAAGTGGAGCGCAATTTTGGAATTGAGTAAGGAAATTAAGATTGAAAGGGGTGATAAAATTTTTTGGGTTAGAATGAATGAGAATTATGTTGATAATTGATTTATTGTCGGTTTAGTAAATTTTTGTAATTACGCGACTGGTGGAGGTGATATCTGCGCAGGGAATTTGAGAACCTTTCGACTGGCAGTTAGCTTTCATATTAATACATATTAATTTTGGAATTGAGTAAGAAAATTAAGATTGAAAAGGGTGATAAAATTTTTTGGGTTAGAATTAATGAGAATTATGTTGATAATTGATTTATTGTCGGTTTAGTAAATTTTTGTAATTACGCGACTGCTGGAGGTGATATCTGCGCAGGGAATTTGAGAACCTTTCGACTGGCAGTTAGCTTTCATATTAATACATATTAATTTTGGAATTGAGTAAGAAAATTAAGATTGAAAAGGGTGATAAAATTTTTTGGGTTAGAATTAATGAGAATTATGTTGATAATTGATTTATTGTCGGATTAGTAAGTTTTTGTAATTACGCGACTGGTGGAGGTGATATCTGCGCAGGGAATTTGAGAACCTTTCGACTGGCAGTTAGCTTTCATATTAATTCATATTAATTTTGGAATTGAGTAAGAAAATTAAGATTGAAAAGGGTGATAAAATTTTTTGGGTAAGAATTAATGAGAATTATGTTGATAATTGATTTATTGTCGGTTTAGTAAGTTTTTATAATTACGCGACTGGTGGAGGTGATATCTGCGCCGGGAATTTGAGAACCTTTCGACTGGGAGTTAGCTTTCATATCCGCAGCTGGAACAAGACCGACAGTCGCCACATTACCAGCAGCTATGAAGCTTAATATTGATTATGTCGACTTGCATTACCCACTGTTGACTTTCGTACCGACGCGAGAAATATTCCCGGTCGACTGCTGGGTTTTATTTCTTGCAGAGGGCGAACAGTCGCTTTTCCCTGAAGTCACGCGGATTATTAAATTTACGAAAAACAAAAATTAAAGTCAAAATGCTAAATAAAAAAGTAGACAATAATTCGATGCAAACTTAAAAAAAAAAATTCCATACGAATATGAATTATCAAAATAATATGAATTTTTTTTGTAATATTAATATTTCAAATAATTTGTGACTCGAAAAACCCTCTCGGGTTTTATTTTATACAGGCGGTGGGACGATCGTCAGAAAAAAAAATAAGGTATACATTTTTTTTAATAATTAAAAGTTATCGAACGCAAAATTATTAAAATTGTCCTCATACAATAAATTCAAAATAATTTATTATATTTCCCATGATTTATCAAACCCGACGATTTTTACCAATTTTTTTTTTTTAATATTCTATTCCGCGTGGTAGTTAGGCAGGCCGTATTTGACATAAAAGGAGGCCGCATTTCCGCTCGTATCTCTGTAATTCATCAACCTCAAACGATATCTATTCATGCACTTATATCTGAATCTGTGCATTAGGACCGTTGGATGACTGACAAGCCGGCTTCGCCATTTAGAGCGTTTAGCGATACGATTTAGCGACGCTCCCGACATGGTCCTTGACACACATGCATGATTCGTACGTAGAGTGGACGATTGGTACTTGCGAAGTGGAGGCTGGAGCGAGCGATCCGAACAAAATAATAGAAACCCTCGCCGAGCCACCGGCAAACCGGAAGGGCGTGAGTTTCTGTCGGCATTCAATTTTTTTTTTCTTTTATTTTTTTTTTTTTTCTCTAAATCGATCTCGTTCCGTAACTACGTTCCGGGCGATTAACCCAGTCATCGATGGAAAGTCGACTCTTTGGGGTTAGATCTTGCGGACAATATAAAAAATCAAGATTTGAAAAATTTCATTGAGAATCCAAAAAGCCCTTGAAGGGTCGCAGATTCCTCAATGCGGGAAATCAGTCTCTGATGCAGTGGAAACTAGTCGCGGTCCTACGGACATTGCTGCTTCTGTCCGGTTTTCAAAGGGGTGAGATTTTGATTAAAAAAAAAAAAAATTTTACATTTTCAGTTTTTTTTTTTTTTTAATTTTTTTCATTTTTGAGCAACGCGATTTAATGCGTATAATAATTTTTTAATGACACGAATCGATCAAGTTTGCAGAGGTATCGATTGTTATCAGTGCAACAGCATCGCGGACGCGAATTGCGACACGAAAGGCGTCGATCCAAGGTATCTTCGAGTCTGTCCAACGACGCACGGTTATTGTCGAAAATCAAATTCCATTTGTACGCATCCCAGAAAATTTTTCCGAAAAAAAAAAAAAAAAAAAAAATAATAATAATAAAGCTGGAGTTCGCTTTAAATCCTCTGTAAATTTCAGACTACTTCACTGACTCGCGAGACTACATTACGGTCCGAGAATGCGCTATGCTGAGGAACGAGGAAAGGGAGTGTTATCGCGGAAGATACAGCAGAGACAGTTATCAGCAAGTTTGCGAGTGCAAAGATTCCGGTTGCAATCGCTCGATGAGTTTATCGGTCGGCGTTCCCGCGATCGTCGTCGCCGCTCAGATAATCGTTCGGCTGTTCTCCGCGAGCCTTTTTACTCGATCGGATCGTTTGTGAAGCGACGTTGTTGCTCGTTGAAGTTGTGAATAAACTTTGTTCGTAGGAATTTAAGGACAGGAGTATTTTTTTTTTTTTCACGCTATATCCGTGAAATAGCTTTTTGAGTTGCACGGACGACTTTGAAGCGCAATCGCGATTATCGCACGAATATTTCTCATCTGACTTTATAACTCACACCGGTCAATATTTTTTTGTTGTTCTGTAAAAAAAAAAACCGCACTTAAAAAAAAAAAAATTAGCGACATCAAAAATTTTTTCCTGATATTTTGAATATATTTTTAGATATTTTCACGTCATCGCGCGCCAATGAGCGACAATTTATGTGAAGAACTCATTTTTTATAACTTATTCATTCTGAGGTTTAAAAAGGTTCACAATTTTTTTTTTTCAAAAAAAAAAAAAAAACCGACTCGACGACTAAAAAAAAAACGCTAACCTTAACGATTTATTCGAATATTGTTAATATATTTAAACCTATATTCGTGTCGCTAAAATCCAATAAAATACGGTATTTTCGTATTTGGATTTACGCACTAAGCCGATGATTATTGTCCTGCGAACAGGTGCTTTTACCTCAGTCCCAAAATCAGTTTAATAATAGCGGTGTGCAACGTGTCCCGTGCAATCTGCAACCAAAGTGCATCTATATCGATTACGTGTCTATCGGCCTCCGCGTACGCTATCGTCGACTATTATTGGCCTCGAGTAGGCCAACAGAGTTACCCGCGCATCTCGCTCCAAGTCCGAGCTGTACTCGCGAATAGCTCGAGTAGACAATAATGACAGAAACTATCGCAACGAAGCTATGATCAGAGGTAGTACACAGAGAGTAAGAGCGAACGGACCGACGGACGTACGCAGTTGTCGAGGCCCGGAGGATTGGTGACGTTCCGTGTCACAGGAAAAGAGGTATTATCCACTCAGGCCTACGGACGGTTGTAGTCACGGACCACCACTTTACGCTCCATTTGGAACGTTACCACCTACGGCCTTCCGCGTGTACCGGTCACAATTCGGCTCGGTACATAATCGCGCGTATACTCAATTTTCATTAAATTTTCGCATCATTCTGACGTTGCAATTTGTTTTTTTTTTTTTTTTTTTTTTTTTTTTTTTTTGTAGAGAAAACACAATGCCAGAGTCCAATTTTTCTACGGTTCATCGCGAGGTTGTATAGGATCGAAGGGGTGAATATGGCCCAGTTTGCACGTCACACATGCACGCGCCGATCGTCCTGAACGATATTCACTATTTTCATTCTGTTACGTGAGAATTACGGTACTTCTGGAGTCGACTTTAATCCGTAAATTCGCGAAATTTTTTTTCTCCGAAATACCGTTAAATCTCACTTAGTCGAGTCGTACCTTATTCAGTTATTTTACGAAGAATTCAAAATCCTGTGAAATGTTATCATCGCGATAGCTTCCGACGAAATAAAAAAAAAATCGATCAAATCTTCAACAAACAAAAAAAATTAGTAAAATACAGACTCGAGTAAAAATAATTTTCCCCAAAAAAAAAAAAAAAACCAACTCATTTCTTCAGATTAAAATATTCAGACAAAACTGGTCTATTTTCCGCGCAATCGCCAATTTTACATAAAACCCTCTTGTTCCTAACCGAGGCGAAACTTCCCATCACAAAATCAACAAAAAATCGTAGACATTTGTCGACGATAAATTGATCCAAGGATTGCAAAATTTCGGAGCGAAACATCCCCATGAATTGACCCTTTTTCGCCCTGCTCGTTCATCTTGCTCCGCTCTTCCCCGATTAAAAAAACCATTGGAAATATATTCCGTTACACAGTCGCGGTTACGCCATGGTTGCAATTTTATCTCCCTTTATCTCGGAGCGTATCGTATCGTTGGCGCTCGGACGGTTTAGTTGGTCTTCGCCGTGTCTCCCTCCAGGAAGAATCTCCCTGGTCGTGTAACGTAACAGTTCGTGTAAGTCGGAAGCGTGGTGGAGGCACTCGGTGCCAGCCGAAGCGACCGCTACATCAACAGTGTTATCCCAACTCCCGAGGCCGTGGGGTCGGTGTGTTTTTCCAACCCCCGTAACATAACCAGTCGCGCGCAGCCCCCGCACAGTGTTAATACACACAGTTCGTCGCAGACTCTCCCGTGGTGACTGTGTCGCTTATCTGTTCCGATCCGATCGACCGCCACTTCTGTCTCTACTCGACCCTCGAGCTTCCTGACGATATCCTCGGCGAGGACTAAAAGGGGTGGAAAAATTGAAAAAAATAAATAAAAATAAAAATATATAACGAAAAATAAGAGACAGAAAAGATGAAGCTGCAAACTGTCGTGTTCGCCTGTAGTGCGTACTTACTCGTGAGTTGTTTAGGTAAGTTTTATGGAGTGTTAACAAAAAATATATTTCAAGGGATTAAATTTATTCGAATATTTAGGATTAATCGCAATCGCAGCTCTTCCGGGAGAATGGCGATGAAATTTAAAAAAAAAAAATCTAGAAATATATTTGAGTAAAGCTTTAGGTGCGGGGTAGGAGAAATCGTTGAATCGTTATTGAAATCGGCAAATTTTCGTGGATTTTTTTAATGCTATGCTATGGATTTAATTATTAATATTTTATGCGTGGATATCGGAGTTGAGTCGCGAGCGGAGAAAAAGTGGGTCACGTCTTCGTATTCAACACCGCGACAAGCCGATTTTCAGGAGGGTTTTTCTAAAATCGTATCAAAGTCCGCTCAATGATCGTCCGATTCGAACTTTGACCAAAATCGGCGTAAACAAAATTATTTTTTTTTTTTTTTATATAAAAATGTACCTCTTTTTTTCAAACTTGGCAAATGGTTTTTCTGTATAAGTTTCATGAGCATGGTATGGCGAGGAGCGCAGGCGTGGGTGAAATCGATGACGACGTTAATTTCCGGAGACCCAAGGGGTAGATAAAACGGACCACCCCTCAGCTCCAACATAAAAGGGGGTTAAGGGATTTATGGTCCGCGCTATCCGCAGTTGTGCCGTTAGTTTGGGATAGTTTTGCGCGAGGTCGCTCGAGGCCGATGTATTTATGCGGCTCTTTTATCGATCACGAATGCGGTGCAAACTTTGGAATTTCTACTCGCGATGTAAATAGGCCCCAAGTTACTCCGCCAGGTGCGAAACGTCGAGACTGCGGGGTGGGAAAAAAAATAGCTAAACGAGCCAAGGGGACGAGAAAACTGGCGACACGACGACGCCACCCTTCTTTCTGGGACACGTTGAGCGCTACATCGATTTTCGAGCCGGCTCTCGTCACGGTCCGTCATTGTCGCGAGGGGTTCGTTGAACCTCCCCGTCTCGAGTGAGCTATTCACGTTGTACTAATAAAATAAAAAAAAAAATAAAAATAAAACTAACGGGCCTACGAAAAAAAAATTAATTTTAAATTATTTAAGGAATTAATTTTTTTTTTAATATTTAATGTTCGTTCTCGTCAATGAGCGTGGAGAATTGAAACGTTGCATCGTGTAAGCAGACGAGTTTGGTTGTCGTTATCGCTTGGATTCTCCGACCCCTGGCCCGAGACCCGACACATACGCAGCTTTCTTAATCTCCCCCTCGTCATAGAAACGCTCTCTTTACATATGAGGAACAAACGCGGACGAGACATTGAAAATTAATCTTATCTTCGATCACCCGGAGGAGGAAAAATCATTCGAAATATACAAAGTTCGAACATTACAAATTGTTTATGTGGAGATGCGTATTTGCTGAATAATCCGTGCAGATAATCTCGAAATTATTAACATGGTTCGTTGAATGTTCATCTGACTAATTGTTATAGTTCGGACGCTTCTATGGACGGTGAAATTTAAAAAATAAAAAAATTAATTTTCCGGAGATTTACGGAAAAAAATTATTTTTCGTCCGAATAAATTATTCTTCATCCGGAAGTGACGTTGCGTCGAAAATATTTCACTCTCAGTTCAGATATCTCATTCTTGGATTCGGAATTTAAATTCCACCGGAAATACGTCGAATCCGGTTTGAAAATATTATTTCCAACCGCGAGTCAATCTCATTTTTCGACGGAAATTGACTGACATTGGAAAATCGTTGCGTTTCGAGTAGAAAAAAAATGTTAAAAAAAATTTCTTTGCAGGCGTCGATGGTCTGATGTGCTACGACTGCAACAGCCACAATGACAGCCGATGCGCCGAGCCGATACCTCCCGAATCACTGCAGACCTCGTGCAAAGACAAGAGCCAAGGCCAGAAATACACGATGTGCCGCAAGACCGTTCAGTCCATCGAGTTCGCCATGAACGGATGTACGTAAAAATTATCGTCCAATTGTCGCATTATTATCGTCGACCGATTAGATCGACCCAACGATCAAACTGAACACCCAACGATCGACAATTCATTTCGAGCAGTGATTGCAGTAGTGAATTTTTTTTAATTCCCTGAGATACAACAGTGTTTTTTTTTACCTTTTTTTTTTTAAATATAAATTTGGAGACAAGCTCGTTGAGTATTTACAAAAACCACAGTGACTTCAATTTCCTTTAACTTAATTTTAACGACGGATGAATTTCTAAACGGAACTCAATTGATCAACGAGAAACACAAGAGTAATAAAATTTAAATATCCTACATTAATAAAATTTTAATTGGTACAGCGACGTTGAAACTCAATTTTCCAATGATTTTTTGATACTCCATTTTGCCTCACCGTCCTATCGTACTCCACTCTCCCCAACGTTATAATTAAAAATCTCGACGGACATTTTTTCATAAGGTAAATAATGTCAGATGAAAATATTAGTAATGATGGATTTTTTGATTTTTCATTTTTCCTCAGTGCCACCGGAAACTCGCGTTATCAGGACCTGCGGTTACGACGAGTCGAACTACAAGGGGCTCTGCTACCAGCGCAGCGGTTTCGGTGGACGACAGGAAGTCTGCTCTTGCCTTACCGATCTCTGCAACGGCGCGACGCCGGCAAACTCGCACGTGCCGGGGACCCTCGTGGCCCTTTGCGTAATCGGCAGCGCCCTCGCCGCCTACGTGCGCAATTAATTTTCGTCATTTGTCCACCCACCGTCGATCCCTCGATTCCCCCCAACGTCGGCAACGAACACGCGCAGGCAGTCGAATCGAGCGAATTGTGAGAGGAGAGTTGCGGAGGCTCGTGACGACCGGAAGTTAAGGGAAAAAAAAAAAAAAAAAAAAAAAAAAAACCGCAAAGATTTATAGAGCGAGAACAAGAAAAAGAATCACGCACGGGTGAACTTGGATCGAGAAGACTAAGCCGAGAATTCGGAGCTTGGGGACAGGAGAACGTTAATTTGGTTGAGGATGATTCGTGCTCACCGGAAGTTGCGATCGCGAAGCGTTCGTGGAGAGCCCGAGAGGAGAAACCCGCGGGAGAATGAGAAAACGATCGTCGCTCTGAGAGACGGTGAAGAGACTCCGAGGGTAAAATAATTGTGGGCGTTATCGTGCGACTGCACAAAGATAGATCCAGTTCGACGATTCGAAAACTAGAGGAAAAAATAGAGCTTTTTTTCACCATCCATTCGAAGCGCCTTTGAGCAATGCCGATTCTATTGCAAATTTTTTTTTTTCGTAAAGTATAATTAATCGACGTTACACTGCCGCACCGGATACGAAAGAGAGCCTAAGTACACGCACTGTACTCGTGTGTAGTAATTAAAACAAGAAAAAAAATATCACGAATGCGTCCTCGGTTCCACGCTGCCACGGAAAATTAAGGACCAAAAGTCAATCCGATCCGATCGCGCACACAATTTCAATGAAAATAAAATGAAATAAAAATGAATCATATAAAGTACGAGATGAAATGACTATAAGGGCATCGAATCAAATGACGAAGAGGTAGCATTTGTCGTGTTGACGTTGAAGAGAAAAAAAAAGCTCGAAGTTCGACCACGAAGATCCGGAGGACGAAATGACGAAGAACGAATAGGGTGGCTTCTCGAGGCGAGTCGTCCTCGGCGCAAACCGGAAGAACCGAACGTCGACAACGTTGTGTGTTTTTGTTGAAAGCGTTATGTGTCTAGAGCTTGAAATATTCATAAAAGATCTAAGAAAACAAAAAAATATATATATATATATATATAAATTTAAAAAGAAGATACGAAAAATATGAATTAAGATAACGTGCAAATCGATTATTATAGTGATCTCCTAGTTCAGGGATTGTAATTATATATAAAAGAATATTAGTATTAATAAGAAGAATTTGATTTTTCGAGCATGAGATTACCTTTCGCTCTTGTCACGCGGTAAGAAAAAAAGGTTGATATAAATAAAAAAAACAAATCAATATAATGTATGATTAGTCACGAGCTGTTTTACTGGTGACGACGATTTTCGTTGGAAAATTATCGTCTGCGATAGGTCGTTCGACGTGACTTACGTGTGCGACCTTTGCGTGACCCAAATGCTGTACATCGAGCCTGTACTTTACCAATTTGTCGCGAAATTGGATCACCGAGTCGTGACGCTCCCCTGCGTGACGATAATTCGCATTCGCTCCTTCCTCCTTACCGGTCAGCTGTTCTCCACAGCTGACTTTGAGAAAAAGAATGTCACGCGTTGAATCGTCAGTTGTTTCTTTTCTTCTTTTCATTCGCCGTCAATATCGTTTCATGGCTGTTAGAGCTAGCGTTGAGAAGACCGATTTGTTTCCGCAATCGTTCACCCGTCCTCGGCCGCGATCCATAGTTGCTGATATGCCGATTTCCCTCGAACTCGTTTGTCCCCATCGATCAGTCACGGATAAAGATTTTCAGAGGCGCACTCATTGAGCCTTGCCGATTTGACATATTTTTTTACGACCCGATCCGACGATCTTTCCTGAGAAAGATCGGTATGTTTTTTTGACCGGTTCACTCTCGAGCGTCCTTAATTTTTTTCCGAACCGTGTCCAGCTCACTTTTCAAGATGACAACGTTTCTGCCGATTCTTCGCAGTTCCCAGACTTTCAGCACGCCACCGAGACCGGTAACATCAGCCAAGTTGAAAGTCAGCAGGTAATTCCAACATTTTTACCAACTAAACGGCGACGAAGAAACCGGTAGTAAAAAAAGGCTTCAAACTGTAGCTGATTCGAGATCGAGGAAAAAAAGATTGTAGAACGAAAGAAGGTATCAAGAAATTTCATAAGCATCGAGGATCAAAGAAAAAGTTTCGAGAACCGTCATAGATCGTCTAGGAGGAGGAAAAGATACCGATCGAAAAAGATCGGATCATGCACCCGGCGGGCCAACAACCTCCGCAAAGTCGATCCTGTCCCAGTCCGTCCCTCGCCCAATGTCCATCGCCTTCATTGGTCCAGCAGCAGCAACACGTTCTCTACGGTCCCATAACGACCCTTCAACCCTGTCCCGCGACTCTGCATCCACATTGTCTTTACACGGGTGTTCAGAGAAGTCCCGGATTGTCAGGGACCGCAGCCCCGTCGACGAATCAAGGTTAGATCTCGGCATTTTGGTCCAAGCGCTCTTAGGGGGGAAACTTGTCGCTTCGGTCGATTAACTAAGTTCCCTTTGGCCAAACGAAAGGCAAATGGCAGCCGAAGAGTAAGCCTTCGCGCGGTCATCATCAGCAGCAACAGTACTGTCAAGCCGTCCAGCAACAGCAGCACCAGCAACCTCTTTCCTACATCCCTAAGCCTCTGGTTCTCTTCGACCAATGCCAGAATCAACCTTCCAGCGGTCCTCCCTCAGCGACTTCCTTCCTGGTGGCTTCCTCGACCTTCGGCCACGCTCCCTACGGGCCGGGTGATCAATATTCTTCAGCTTCCGGACTGACATTGATTCCTCAGCCCTACTTCAAGCCTCCCGATGTTCCTCAAGCATTCTGTCTGCTCCCGGAACGACCTCAGCCTCAGCAGCAACAAATTGTCAGCCAGAATCAAGGCTACTACAACATCTCAGCTGCGATCAATCCCAAACCGGGTTACCAGTTGACGACTCTGGCGAATCCTTACGCCAGTATCGCAGCCTTCGGTAGTGGTCAGATCAGTGCTGGACAGGCTGTTCAGACGAGTCACATCTTTCAGAATCCTCCGGTGACGGTCACCTTCGGCGGACCGCCTAGAGACAAACTCTCGATGGTCCCCAACGTCGATCTTCAAGCTTTGAGTTGCTCGAGGAACTTGGGACTTCCCGGCGAGGCGACGGTTCAGCAGTACGCAATTCCCAAGTCCGAGAACGTCGAGTGGCCGGATCAGAATCCTGGAGAAAGCTCCAATGGCATCTTTGAGGTACTTCGATCGCTTCAACCCTGCTATTTCTCTCAGTTTACTCTTTCTTATTATCTTATATCCAGGTTCCCGACACTGGAAGAAGTGCGAGACTCCCTTCGTCGCCCGTTCACGGTTCTCAATTAAGTTCTTCCACGTTCACGAAGAATCAGGAAGAGCGTTACTCGGACGAGTCGGCAGCGAGTTTCGATTTCACGATCGAGGCTGAGAAGATGGTCTCGGCGTTGTGCAACACGGCGTCGTCCAACGAAATTGGCAAAGAGGAGAGTCGCGATGGGAACGCGACATCGCCGGCTTTCAGCGGTGCGGCAGGCGACAACGTGACCAACAAGACCAACATATGGTTCGCCGACTTTTGTGCCGAGTACGGTGTGACCGTTGGTCAAAATTACCGTGCGGCAAGCACGCAGACGCAGGAGGACCGAGAGGACTCTCAACAGTACACGGAATCGATGAGAAAGACGATTTACTGGGGTTGCAACGAGGCCGAGGGTGTTCTGAGCTCGGGAAGCTATCGGGCGACATCGAGAGCCGAATGGTTGGCGAACGTCTGCTGCGCCACCAGAACGGCGGTCACAAAGTCGTCGACCTGCTTTCCCATTTATTCCGGCGACAGGACTTTCGTCCAGGATCTCATAAACGCCCACCTCAGGATCAGCAACGGTTGGCTCGTGCTCGACAACTATCTGAACAAGCAGCAGCACTATCCGAGCCTGAGTCAGAAGTTCGAGCGGGATTTCCTCGATCGTTTTCGCAGCTGGGAAGTCGCCACTCACGATCTGCTCAGAGAAATCGTCAAGACCTTTGTGAAGATCGACGAGAACAGCGGATTAAGCAGCTGCGGCTTGGATCCGATCGGGCGTCAGGAAAACTCGACGTGCAACTCATTTCCCGGCGACGTTAGTCTCTATGTGAACTACGATCTGCTCGATTCCTCCGAACGCCAGCAAGAACCGATCTCGAGGACCAGCAACACCGGAAGGACCGACCGTGACTCCACTTACACACTTCGGTACGCGCCAGGTCAGAAGGAAACGAAGCTGCGAAGCAAGTGGACCATCACGGAGAATTTGTCGTCGACGATCGACGGTGGGAAGTCGATAGCGGACATCTCGCTGAGCCAGAGCGACACCGGTCATTCCAGCAACAGGTTTCGCGTCAAGAGCGCCTCGAACGCTTCCTCCGCTAAGATCGGCTCTTCAGGCCGACACTCGCTGAACGCCGAATTCGTTCATCTCCGCAACACGGTAATGGAGAGCATGGGAAACTGCAACGAACTGGAGAGACAACGATGGGGCATGAAGGAACGCCAGTACGACTTCGTGTTCGGTGCCACGGCCTCGACGGTCCCGAGCGATCCGGTATTAAAGATCAGAACGACCGGAAGCTCTTACGAAAACGCGTACACAAGAAGATCCGTTCCTCGATTGAATTCGGGCAATCAGCCAACAGCCGAGTGTTCGGGCGTTTATCTGGTATCAGGCGGTGGAGCCACGATGGACTCGACTTACGTGACCGTCGATAGGAACGGCAAGACCTACGCGCAGCCGGATTACACCGGTACCGGTAGAATAGGTGAGTGCGGCGAGTACAACCGCGCGACCGGACTAGTCGTTTCAGCGACCGGCGTCACGAGCGCCGGTCCGGATCCGGTTTACGTTGGAAAGTGTTTATCGGATCAGCGGGAATTAGCCGCGGTGCCGCGGACCAAGATGACATTGCTGAGTCAGATCGAGGGCAACGCCTCGGCGACCAGCAAAGATCCCAAGGAAATGACCGCCAATCTCTCGGCCTGGTTCGCCAGTATGAGAAACCCAACCGGTCACCGCACGATAGATTGTCCCGCCGAGGGAAGAAAGAGCGATAAGATCGCGGTTCCAACGAGAACGTCAACTCATCCGCAGGAGACTTCGAGAAGCGCGATGGACCTCAACAGGCAGCTTCACATGGACGGAAATCGGCAGTTGGCGACACTGCAGAACATGCAAACCATACAGAGTCAACCGTGGAACGCGTGCAATTTGTTGAACAACAAACGCAGCAGCGCCAAGGTTCGCCACGTCGACGAGTACGACAGCTCGGAGGACGTGAGAATCTACATGAAGCCCGGAAGCTACAACGTGCCGAAGAAGAGGCACAATCGGAAGAACACCAAACGCACCGACAATCCCGGAAGTTCGAGGGGTAACAATAACACGCCTAGGTCTCTCACGGTCCGCGCAGCTGGAGGAACTTACAAATCTTCCACCGGTAAGAACCATGGCTCACTGTCCGTCGCGTCGGTGACGATCGTCTCGTCGGTCCAAGTTTCTACCACGACGACCAACACGACTACGACGATCAGAGTGCCTTTTCCGGCCACACCGATAGTTCCTCCGCCGGTGGATTTCGCAATGGAAGGCTCGACGAGGATTCTGCGCAGAGTTCGATCGGTTGCCGATCAGGAGACCCGCCAGGACGTGGCTTGGAAAGCTGCGTGCGCCTCGGCGGAAATTTTGCTCGAGGCTCTGAACGTGAAGGAGACTGGGAAAGCCGATCGGGAGGACTCTGCGAAGGAGCCGAGCGGGGCGCCAGACTCGACCGATGACCGATCTTCGAGCCAACGAGAGATCGGTAAAAGTTACGAGGGCGATTTCCGGGGAGCTTCGAGTTACGAAGCCTCCGAAGACGATTCGGATTCGACCTGCAAACTCTCACCTCGGAGCGATGTCGAGATCGACTCCCGCGAGGCTAAACAGAGAACCAACGTCAAAACCGATTCCTGGCTGATCAGGACCCTCAACAACGCGAGTATGGTCAGCAAGATCGAGGCCGAGGAATCGGACGAAGACAGCACGATCGGGGAATCGTTGAAGAACCCGAACGGCGACGATCGACGGGAACACCGGAAAGTCGTAACCTCGACGCCGGAGCAACCGATCGTCAGCAACGAATCCTCGAACAGCTGCAAGATCGTTGCTAGGAATCTTACCGATAGTTTCCAGGATTTTTCGGACTTGCGGAGTCCTCCGGGCCGAGATCGAGATCGATCGACTTCCGGTAATCGCCAACCGATTTCCGAGCTTCCGGTCGATACCAGCGAATTCGCCGGCAGAGCAACTTACTCTGAGACGGTCAGACGATCCGCCAGCAAGACTTGCTCCACGGTCAAGAAGGATTCTTGCCGATCGAGACAGACGAGAAACACGATCGCGAGCCTTCCGACAAAAAACTCGGCACTTCCGGTCGCCGGAAAAAAATCCCAGCGCAGGGAGAACGAGAAGACCTTTCAGGTGCTTCACAGATCGAGGAAAACCGTCGGGAAGAGACTCTCGCGAGATTTCGAGGACAAGGAACTCGAGGACAGTTTCGGGAGGAAAAAGATCGTTAAGGAGGATTCCCGCGCCGGAAGCTCGTCGAGGCTTTTCGCCGTGAAGAAACAGGTGAAGAAGAGGGCGGATAACGGCGCGTGCGCCGGATTGTTGGAAAATAAGTCTAAAACCAGCGATCGTGGCTGGTCAGTTTGGTACAGTTCCAGAAGGAGACAGAGCCTGAGTCCCCTTGCGTTGAACAAATTAGCGAACATTCATCAAACTCTGTGGCAGACGGACGGAGCGCAGATTTTTAAGTATCCATCCGCAAACTCGAGCGTCGCTGGGTCTTCGAATGGCACGGTTAGTTAACGAATAATAAAATCGCTTTTTTGTGATTGCTTATTCATATAAAATGTATTTTTTTTTAGATCGAAGATTACTGCAGAGTCATCAAGAATCCGATGTTCCTCGAGACTATCGGCTACAAGCTGAAAAATCGAATCTATCACAAAGCCGAGCACGTTGTAAGAGACTTCCGGAAAATCATTACCAATGCCAAATTGTATCACAAGGTAAGTGAAATAGTCGATGAAAATGAATTTTTTTTCTCTAAACTGCGCTGACAAAAAAATTATTGATCTGAAGTTGAGGTAAATACGTTCAAAACATTCAACAAGCATCTTTGTTGTGCGACATAATGCAAAAGCCCCTGCTTTTATACGTTACGAAAAAATTAATAATTTATAACACTAGTGCGATAAAATGAGCATTTTGCGAACGCGGGGTGGGCGAAAAAATTTAATTGCCATAGCTCGAGGAATGAACGAATGAGAAGTTGAATCGCACTTGTATCGCAAATTACTATTTAACGTATCTCACCTCGCCTCGAATAATCCAACAATTACTTTGTTCTTAGTGTATATTCGTTTTATCAAAATAGTTATTGAAAAATCCTTTGGAGAATTTGGAATAATCAATGCTTAAGAAAACCCTACCGATAGCTCACGTGAATCTTCAAGTTATCTGTCTCAATTTCCAATTGAAACAATAAAAAGTACCTCTGAAAAAAAAACTTAAAAAAAAAAAACAAAATTAACCTATTTCCAGAACGACACCGATCGTACTGCAAAGATCGAGGTGCTATCTAAGAAGCTCGAAGACCTGTTCGAGGAGCATTTCGCTAACGGGGACTTCGGCAACGTCTCCGATAGTCCAAAGGACGATAATGGTTCGCCCGTGTACAAATTCCCTCAGCAGAAAAAATCGGTAGTCAGCCGATGCAGCGTTGCGAAAAAAAATCCATCTACATCGGCCAAGAATGAAAATTCTGTACATCGATCGCAGTGACTCATTTGCAATAATTGCCCGCGAGACCGCAGTCGATCGTAATCGAGAAGCGGGGTTCGAACATCCAAGGTTGCAAGACAATCGAAAAAAAAAAAAAAAAACTGCACCGTAAAGTTTACGCTAGTAATTAAACGCGATGATATAATGAATCGTACGGATGCCGACCGAGCTTTCCTACGATCGAGCCTCATCGCTGTTCGACGTCACGTGATCTATCGCTAATGTAAACCCACGCGAAAGCGCGCCAAAAATTAAGCAACTCGCTTCCCCAACTCATTCTAGTCATACTGATAAGTTTGGTAACTTTCGAACGCATTCGTTCATTATCTATTACAATATTTCGTCATCGGGCACGCTCAAGCTTTATACAAACATACGCACACGCATTTATGCATACACACACGCACACAAATACACACACGCACGCACGCACGCACACGCGTAACTTTCGTGTTTCGTAAGAATATACAGAAGAGATAGGAATTGAGCGGTGCGCAGTTCACAAACGTGATTCGACGCACGGTGCCTCGAATAAGAATGATTACTGTTTTTTTTTCTTTCAATTACTGGCCCGAGCGACGTAGTTATCGTGTGTTTGAAAAAAAAAAAAAGAAATTATATCTGAACGGTATACGACAACGAAGCGAGGCTGATTTGTACCTATTATAACGTTGTCCGAAGTTCGTCGTTGATTGATTAAATCACAAAATATAATGTGGGAGAGCGCATTCAAAATAATAATGGTCGAGGTTTCAACGGAAAAGCTATATATCGGTGCGTATTCCGATGATCAAGCTTCGTGGCAATAAACAGTCTTCACCAAAGTATACATCCAAGTCTAAACTGTTTCATTCGACAAGTGCGAAGTTACTTACCGAAACGTTAATGCACAATTCAACGTAGGTGCGAGGTTGATGAATAATTTCACAGTTCCGTGTTTACGTAAGTTTCTCGCGATTTTTTCCAACCGAGTCTCCGAACGAGTTCGCACGAATTGTTATGATTATTGTACTCACGGTATCAAATGCCTGGCAGAATAACACGATATTTCGTTCACGCCTGGATGATGCATGTAACAGCAGCACGAGCGGCCAGTAAACATTCTACGAGCTCTCGAGCGGCACAGTACATTTGTGATAACACCGAGAGGCAGATTAACGTAACTGTCACGCTGACAGTTACGTTAATCGATAATTCCCGAGCACACAAGACTTCCAACATCGAACCGCGAATTTTCTCCAGCTGCTCCATCACAAACGAAGCTAATTTTTTATCTCCAATCAGCACGTCGTAAAAACATTTTCCCGCTAAATAAAATCCGCGAAAGTATCCTCGTAGGTTATGCGCGCCAGTTCGCCGACCCTACCGGCTGCGCATCAGTGTGTACGTGCAGCGCAACGAGATATAAAACCGTCCAATGCGCCACACCAATCCCGTAACGTCAAAAGCTTCGATGTAAAAATGGCGGACGCGTGAATCTCCGAAGTTTTGTCCTCGCGATGAGCAACAAATTTCGCGAGTCCGCAAGATTGTTCGGGTGTTGCGGGTTCGTTTAAAAAGAAGAAAGAAACGTCCCGGAAGCGTGGATCGAGCGGAGAGGACCAGGAGGAGAGTCAGAGCGAGGTAGAGGCGGTGCCGATGAATTGATACGACCTCGGGTTGAGAAACAGAGCGCGTCACGTTCGTGTGCTGTGTCGGCTCCGCTTACGGTGCTCCGCTGAACGTCACCTCTCATCAGTTCCCGGTCGACCGGCGGAAATCATTTTTTTCGCCGAATATCAAACGACACAACGGCGAACGAGATCATCGCGAAGGAGGTCGCGCGAGCTGTGCGGCGGCGAGTCGGGCGGTACGGGAGGCCAGTGAGCTTATGCCAAAATGAATTGGGAGTTCATAACCGAGGCTAATCTACAGCTGACCGAGACCGAACACCGGTACTACGGCGATATATTTCTGTACTGCTGCGAGCACTCCGACAACGACAGCGTACCGGTCGTCAAGGCCGCCGAGCTCCTCCGCTCGGCGAATTTACCGCGCGATGTCACTGTAAAGGTAAAACCGCCTCACGGAATCTTAGTCGCAATTTATTTCTGATTTCTCGTCCGCCAGATAGAAAACTCACAACAGCTGGGTCTATTCGTTAATGGTACAGGCATGCACATGGTGTCGGTGTGATGCGGATCATATGTGTCGGTGGCTGACGACATTTTAATGGTAACGTCGAAGCCAGAATCTGCCTGTACTGTTCCAGCACCGTATGGACCACTCTAAAGCATTGAGTAAGGTTCGGCGGCGAGCTGGAAGTGTGCTAGTAGTTTCTGGTTTGAGTGTATCATGCTGGGATAATATGGTGTCCGCGCGGCGAGTTAAGCCTACAAACACATGTATCTGCATTGTGCCGCCACAAAGTCTCGATAGTTACAGCTTGCCTTTTTGGCTGCGTTTTATTCTATTCTCATAAATTACAGTATTGTATACCCTTTCCAGATTCTTGACATCTGCGCAGGGCCCAAAGGAACAACGCACTTGGGCAGAAAGCAGTTCTACGCTGCCCTGAAATTGGTAGCTGCGCACCAAGCTGGCGTAAACATCCAAAGGGACGCCTTGACCGCACCGCTTGACGTAATAACCGCACTACCGAGATTTACCTGGCCTTCGTCCGAGGACGAGGAGGGCAGAAGGAGTCTGGAACCAGGTCAGACGATGAAGGGCCGGTCTGGCTCAAGGCTGCCTGAGAGCACTACGGAGAGCGAAAGCGAAGCTGAGTCGCCTAGAGAAATGGGTGGCAGCACGGATTCTCCAACTCCGACGAACAGTGTCACTCAGGAGAGAAACGATGGGATCCTGGGCGGCGAGACTATCCTCGACTCAGTGTCCGGCAGCTGGCACGGCCTTCTGGTCTCCGAAGAACAGCGACAGCTCCTGGGAACCGAGGAAGAAAGCTCGGAGCGACACAGTAGTGACGAGGCCGACGGCGACGCGGATCCCTCCGTGTTTCCGCCTGAGGAAGTGTGGATAATAAGCGACGAGCAGCGCGACTACTACGCTGCCCAGTTCGCTCAGCTACAGCCCGATCCTGAGGGTCTCCTCGCCGGAACGGTCGCTCGAACTTTCTTCGAGAAATCGCGACTGCCTGTCGCTGAACTCAGGCGAATATGGCAATTGGCGGACGTCACAAGAGACGGGGCGCTCAGTCTTCAAGAGTTTTACGTCGCTATGCATCTCGTCGTACTTCGGAGAAATCACGTGCCACTGCCTGATGCCCTGCCAGCTTGTCTGGCCATTCCGGCGATTCCCGTTGTTCCGCCCGCTGCCGTCGTCATTGCTCCGCTTCCTGTCCCGGCTCCGCTCACCACCGCCGTCATCGCCGGGTCGCCCGCGAAGGCCACTCGCGAAAAGAGCAAGGAGTGGACGAAGTTCGTCGATTCGCCTACCGGTACGAGTGGCTCGCTCACCAGTCCCGGTCCGAAACCAGTGAATTTTGATTTTCAAAAAGCCGCCGTTGAGAGGGATCCGAAGATACTTCATCCCGTGCCCCTCAGGCTTACACCCGAAGCCGCGATACTCGCCTCGAGCGCCAACGGCAGCAGCAGCAGTAACGGCACTATCACTCTCGTCGACGACGACGTCCAACATTCTGCCGTCACTCTCGTTCAAAGGCCACTCGCCAAAAAACCACCTCCGCCACCCGACGAAGGCGTTATCGTTACCCCGAAGAAGGAACCGCCACCGCCTCCACCCCCGAGACCTTACAGAACGCATACGAGGAGTTCTAGTCTCGATCTTAATAAATTAGGTAACTAGCTCACGATTCGTAAAAATCTGCTTTATCTAATTCCCGATTCGCTTTATTTTTTTTTATCTGATCATTTGATTATTTCTTACCTATATTACCTTTCACTATTGACGAATTTTTCTATAGCAATGGGTGTATAATAAATTTTGAATATTCGAACTCCCGAATAATTAATTAATAAAGTTTGAACAATTAAACTTATAATTTGACCATTGGCATGAGTTTTTCGTCGGAGTAAGGCTTATTTATTTTGTACCTTTTTCCACAGGAAAGAATGGACAGAACTTCCTCGGAGCTCCGCCACTCGTGCCGCCGAGAGTGTCACCCGGAATCGTGAGTAAATACTGGTCGTATTGGCGTTCACGTACTCGTACTCCGAAATAAATATAAGCTCCAAATTATTATCATCATTATTGTTTTTACAGACTTCACCACGGAAGTTAGTTGGTCAAAGAAGCGAGGGCGAAGGTCACAGAACGATGAGCGAGAGTCAGGGCTTCGTCGCTGATTTCTCGCATTTTTCACCAAAAGGAGACACAGCCGAGAGTCAACCGACGAGCGTTGTTGAGGGCAGCGCTCCGCAGTCTCAGCAATTCGCGGGTGTGTGCGGTGCTTTTCACATATACAGAAAGCCCAGTCCCAGTAAGTTCATAAGAAAAAATTACCCTGAGTATATCTGCATGACACAAAGTTCCATCTTTGGCAAGTGTTAGTTAATACGCTGCTTCAGGAAGAAAAATAAATTATTTGTTATTAGAACTTTATTCTCTATGTGAAATTCTTCCAGTGGAAGTTTGTGCGATGCAAAAGCAGTCGTTTTCGCTTGGTATAATTTAGTATTATGCGGATATCTTCATACATAAAAGATTATCGAGGAATTCGCAAGATCATAATGGACTTATTTTTCTAGAACGCGGCGAGGGTGAAGATGACGCTGGAAAGGATGAGGCTGACGAGGAGAGGCCGCTGACGTTGCAAGAGCTGCGAGAAAAAAATTCCGAACTTCGTTTAGTTTGCGAAGAATTGACGCGCGAGTTAGCCGGAGCGCTTCAGGAAAGAATCAATCTGCGAGCTAAACTCCTGCTTATAACCTGATCCTCCCGTCCTTACTGCACGTCGATTAATCTTCAACGCACCCGTAAGTCCAAACCATCATCTCTTTCTTTCCTTTACTCGCTCTTTATTTTTTATCTCCTCGTTGACCACCCTAAAGCGCGTGTGTTTTATACGCAGCAGAGTTGGGCTTCTTTCGAATCATGAGTTCGAAGATTTTTTTTTCGAGCGTGAATATATTCGCTTTTCTCGTCGAAGATTATTTCTGTCGTTCGCGCGGTTCGAAATATCCAAGCATCGCGTCTCGGAACCGGGGTACGCAGCTACGGTGCTGCGACGAGTCGAGACACTGCGTATTTCATACAGACTTAGTTAGGAACGATGATCGTGACGGGAAATATGTAATTATTTGAATTACGGATTTATTAACTATAATTATCGCTCAACTCTGATAAACATATACATAGTTATATTGATATATTTTGCTAGTCTCGAGTCAAAACGTAATCGACGACTGCGTTTAAAAAAAAGTTTGAAAAAACAGCATTCCCTCGATCGGGCGGTGCTCGGTACTTGCTCGAACTCGACAACTACCCTCTTTGCCACTGCTAATCACTGTGTTCGCCAAGCTTACATTGCCGTGTTTTCTCTACCCCCCCCCCCCCCTTCCCCCTCGCCCCTCTCGCCCCTTCCTTAAAAGTTATTTATGCACGCTGGGCGTCGAAGAAACATTAGAGCATAGACAGAGAAACATTGAGAGAAAAGTTGATGATGAATTGAAAAGAGCATAACGATCGTTGTAGTTTACAAGAATATAATACGTTACACAATGAGGAAGACTATACACACGGCTGCACTTCGTCGACTTGACACCAACCGAAGCCAAAATGTATTTTCGTATTGCTATATAATCAAATTATCTTTTTTTTTCTTCGAAGCACCGACGCGCGACGTGAATACCGAACTCCGATTCGTCGTACCTTGATGTTCTTTGATAAGAATAAAAAATAATCTTTGAGGATGCATCATACATGCATTCTCAACCAAAAGTTTAATTCGATGAAAGTTTCAGTAGGTCGCGATGTGCCAAAAATCTAAAAAAAATCAGCCGCATTAATTATGTTAAGACCGTTCATTTTCCATAACAATAACGCAAAAAAGTTATCAACCAATAATTTCAAAAGGTAATAAAATAATCTCCAAAACTTTTTTTTTCAATTTTGAAAAAATTCCTCGATGATTAGGATTTATAGAAAAAAAGAATTTTCTCACAAGATGTAAAGTAATCGGAGAAATTAATGGTTTCGTATGACGATTTCACAGCACGCAAAAAGTTTCGAGGTGATTGCGCCAATAGCTTCTTTTTTTTACGAATTAGTGAACCGTGAGGAAATTCATGCGGTTTCTAGAAAATCAAGGAATTTATTTTAAAAAAGAAAAAAAAGATTTTCAGATTATTGATTGTCCCAATTTTTTTAACGATTTGTTAACAACTTTGTTGTTATGTAAAATTTATGTATATTTATATTCGCGACAGCTTTAATGCAGTTGATTTTTTTTTCAATTTTTATACCATTAGGCAGTGTTGAAATTCTCACTGAATCACAGTTTTGGCTGGGAATGTGTAATGTCGAATCTCGTGGTTCAGATTCGCTCGCGGTCACCAGCTCACGACTCAATTTAAATTGAAACAGATGAAAGCGTTGTTCGCATTACGCATAAAATATTTTAGCGTGTTAGGGCTCGAAATATTGTAAATAAAGTATTAGCCAAGAGAATCTCCTACCGGTGTGAGATAATATACCAGATTGTGGGATCCACGAGAATCTCCGGTTCGCTACTGTCGAACTACATACGAGAGTGCTTTTGTGTCCGTCGACTAAATGAGATATTAGATTTGTTTGCGAGAAACTTAACGAAGAGAAGTGTTTAAACATGAAGCGAAAAAAAATGTCGATGTGTACACCGGCTTGTGATTTTTTCGTCCGTTCGTTATATTCTAGCTATAAACCCGAACGGGGGCTTTTTCCGTCGTATGGCGATCTATCAGGTATTCATGAGTCGTTAAATTATTATTATTAAAACATACTCTGTGCCATAAGTTGCTATACTTTTATTATTATTATATTATTATTATTATCATCATCAACCGTTGAGTCGAATCGTGGATTAGATAAACCGTCGCAATGACTGATAGATAATGCGCTACTTAGCAAGACACACCTGTCAGTTTTTACGACTACAAATTCAGTTGATAAGAATTTTTTTTGTAATTACATTTGTGACGGTGTACTTTGTGTATATAAAGATTATTGTCCCGAACTGATAGCCGGCTGCCTTCCCAGCTCGATCTTGCTCGTGTAGTCTGCCGCGATGTGGTATTTGAACCGAAAAAAGACAAGCACGTAGAATCAAACGATATTAGAATATCAAAATCGAGGGATGTCGATAGGATAAAAAAAAGTAAGTCACACGAGTCATTCAGGATTGTAACAACTTTTATTGACGTCGATGCTTATCGGATGAAAAATAAAATTGGTGAACAACTAGCGCGACGACGCAAGAGGATTAATCCACGTT
Source organism: Listrodromus nycthemerus (assembly GCA_963978505.1). Classification (NCBI taxonomy): domain Eukaryota; kingdom Metazoa; phylum Arthropoda; class Insecta; order Hymenoptera; family Ichneumonidae; genus Listrodromus; species Listrodromus nycthemerus. Next base: position 3,488,981 of record OZ021683.1, read on the forward strand.
CGCCTCACGAGCCTATCGATGAAATGATTTATGACGCTGTTTAAAAGTAACATATTTTTTTATGCAGTTAGAATCGTCGATACATTGAAGTTACGATGCGATGTATATTTTTTATTTTTCATTTGCGCTTCACAGTTGAGATCTCGGGATACGAGAAAATTAACGAAGGTCGGGGTGCCGCGGAGGCCTCTTCTCGTATCCTATTGTAATATTTTAATTGTTTTTCGTTTCTTTTTAATGAACGTTCATACAACTCTTAATGAGTACTCCTGATGAATACGATATCCAGAGCCGGCTCCAGCGTATCGTAAATCTCGTTGCAGTTTTGCTGCTCGCAAAAATCTCGAAATTAAAAACATATCCGACCTTCGCGTACCCTTCGACCTCATTTTTTTTCTTTCACAACACTACTTGTCTAGCCGTAACGTTGTTTGTTTCGAACGACAATGTCCGTACGGCTGTTCTGTCACGACGACAAATAATAATCTCCGTACGGCGCTGGCGACGACAAAGCCCCGGACCGTTTACTGATCCTTGGTCTGCATGAACTTGATGAGATCAATGACGCGGCTTGAGTAACCGAACTCGTTGTCGTACCATGAGATGAGCTTGACGAAAGAGTCGTTCAGCGGAATACCGGCCTGTGCGTCGAAGATGCTGGAACGGTTGTCGCCGATAAAATCGGAGGAGACGACGTCGTCCTCGGTGTAGCCGAGAATACCGGCGAGAGGTCCGCTCGCTGCGGCCTCCTTGACCTTGGCCTTGATCGCGTCGTATGTCGCGGGTTTGCCGAGACGGACGGTCAAGTCGACGACCGAGACGTTGGCGACAGGAACGCGGAAAGCCATTCCGGTGAGCTTTCCGTTCAGGGCGGGAATGACCTTGCCGACAGCCTTGGCGGCTCCAGTAGCAGCGGGAATGATGTTCTGGGCAGCGCCACGTCCGTCACGCCAGAGCTGTAAAAATAGAAATTAGTAAAACATCCAAAATTTCGTTAGAAGTCGATGATTTTTTTTTCTCTCGCACGAACCTTGCCGGAAGGTCCGTCGACCGTCTTTTGGGTGGCGGTGGTAGCGTGAACTGTCGTCATGAGACCCTCGACGATCTCGAAGTTGTCGTGGATGACCTTGGCGAGAGGAGCCAAACAGTTGGTCGTGCAAGAGGCATTCGACACAACCTTGAACTTGGGGTCGTAAGCCTCGAGATTCACACCGACGACGAACATCGGTGCGTCCGCTGAGGGAGCGGAGATGATGACCTTCTTGGCGCCACCTTCCAAATGAGCCTGAAAAAGAGTTTGAAAAAATGAAATCGCAAAGTTCGCCAGCTGAAAACGTGCGATTTTTTTTTCGACACATACGGAAGCCTTTTCGATGGTGGTGAAAACACCAGTGGACTCGACGACGTACTCGGCTCCAGCCTTGGCCCACGGGATGGTCTTCGGGTCGCGCTCGCTGAAGACGGCGATCTTGTTGCCGTTGACGACCAGGGCGCCGTCCTCGGCCTTGACCTCTCCCTTGAATCTACCGTGGGTGGAGTCGTACTTGAACATGTAAACCATGTAGTCAAGACCGATGAAGGGATCGTTGATCGCGACGACCTGTGCTCCACGCTCGATCGAGGCCCTCAGGACGAGACGTCCGATACGCCCGAATCCGTTGATTCCGATTTTGCTCATGGTGATTTTTTTTTTGAGTTACTGAAAAAAGAAAGAAACATTTTCATCATTATGCATCTGATTTAGTTTCATTGGTATCGAAACGAGCAGTCCGATAAAAAATGGTCAACTATCACGTGATCGCCAATTAACCGGACGATAATTCATAAATCCGTGGCCGTTTTACTTAAAAATTAGCAAAGTCGCAATTTCCTTAGGTAGAAAAAAAATCGATTTGCTTTATCGCTTTTTTTTTTATTAATTGATATAAATGAACAAAATTACGGATGATAATGAAGTCAACGGATCAGAAAAATTCTTTTGAAATTAATCCGTATTGCTAAACAGTTAAGAATTTTTTATTGCTGAGAGTTATTTTAACGGTAGACGAAATATTAATTAATATCTATCGGGTAGCATTTTTTCTTTTTTCTCGGGTAGAGTCGCGGTTATTTTTAACTAGATAACGTTCTCGTTTCGCCGTTATTTTCAGCGTGTGAATATCGATTGGCGTTTTCTCGATAGACGAACCGCCGATGCAATAAATTAAGTGCTGTTAAAAAAAAAAAAATCTGGGCTCGCGTTAAAAAAAAAAATTATATACATTGTATGCAGTTTCTACGTATAAAGCGATGGATTAATTGTAATACACGAGATTTATGCCCCAGAAACTTCATAATATTTTACATTATCAAACTCGAACTTCATCTCCGACAATGTTTCGCCGGTCTGTCGTTGAAGGTTCCTCAAAGCCGCGTACAGTTTTAACTCACGAGACGAATTAATCATTACCTTTTATCTATGTTTACAGACGCCCGATAGAAAAAAAAAATCGCAAAATGCGTTGCGATGTCTTCTCAGCGTGAAGAACGATTAAAATATATTTCTAAACTGTAATCTTAAATCCGGGCGGCCATTTGAGTCAGAGGTCGTTCAAGGTCGAAATGCGAATATTTCGACGAGGGCTTAGCTCGTCCCTCGAGGCCAGCCTTCCGTTATTTTCTTCGCTTTCGTCCCCTCGATATATATATATATACATATATATATGTATATATATATATATATCTCATCCCCTCGCCAAGAGTACGAACGTGACCCCGACCGAGATGCAAAAATTAGGGTCGATATCTCGGCGCTAGCAGCAACGGTTTTCTCTCGCCCAGCATCAATCCGCGCTACTACTCAACACGCATATATACATAGGGCCAAATAATGAATTATGGACGGCGCTCGGCCGAGAGAATCGAGCGATGCCGCTTCTGGCTCGAGAGTCCATCGTTAATGCGAGTACAAATTCGCCGTTCCGCGTCTGCCTATCTATGTCATGTAATAGTCTCTCGAGCCACGCCTCGAAATCTCACGATTGACAGGGCCAATGACAGCGCACGATGTAATCGAAACTTCAGCGAAATCAATTGGTCGCGGTAACGGACGAAAATTCCGTTAACGATTTTTCGCGTCGAAAATGTCTCATCGTTTCGCGTCAGCCGCGTATCTCGGAACTTCGGCGATCTATTGCGTCATAGCAACGCGCGATCGTACCTCCTTACTATTCAGTGGTCGAATGCAAAGCGCAAATGGACAGTGCTGGAGGGAAATAAAAAAATTACGGTACACGGAACGCCGGAAAGCTGAAAACGTTTCACGTTTCACTGTTAGAGTCGACTATTTTACTTCTCTTTTGTGCAGATATTGATCGAGCCGCGAGCAGCTGTAAGGTACGACGTTCGTACATTACATGCAACAATGTAGGAAAGGCGATTGAGAACCGGCGCGAGACCGCAGAGATCCATTTTGTGTGGCATGACGAACCGAGGCGCATCGTCGCCACACGCCTGATCAGCCGGTTATTATCGAGATGGAAAAAAAATTCGTTCGCGAGATTGCGTGATATTTACGTGAATTTTTGGAGAGATGAGTTCGTTCAGTGAGTTATCTCTACACTGCCGGTGAATTATCGCGTTAACTGTGTATTGAAGGATCAATTGTACTTACGTAACACGAGAGACACGGACTTGCTCGCACTTCGAATACTACGGAAGTAGTGTCATTTGAAGGGCAACTCGACGGTAATATAACCGGCTTCGGGAGCTCGCGTGTGCGCGATGGCTTCGCGGATTTCATTGGTCCTCGAGCTTCGGGGAACGTCGATACTCGGTCTTGCTCGAGTCACGTGATTCCACCATCCGCTCGCAACTCTGGCGCGAATTCCGAAATAACTAGCTCATTAAAGAGATAATTAAAACGATTAAATCGCTGAAAATTAATTTAAAAAAAAAGCATTCGTTAAGAGTGTAACAAATAGGTACAAAAAAGTTTATAATTATTAAATTCCTTTTATCGGCGAGACCTTATAAATTTACGTAATTCCGTGGATACTCTAGGATGCGTCTCAAGGTCACGCCATGACTGGCCGGCGGGGGGGGATTGACACGTGACGATGGCGCGAATTACGAAACACTTGACGATGTGCGAAATTAAATCTGGTTCGTAATCATTAAATTTATTAGTTTAAAATTCATTTTTTTAATGAAAAAAAATTACAATATTTATTCAGCGTGGAGCAACTGGGTATGGAATTTTTTTAATTATGGAATTCGTCTTATATGGAAGTCTCGATAGTTTTGCGTAAATCGCGTGACGGTAGCGCCAATTTCAAGAGAATTAGCGATTCGCTATATGAAATCTAGTGTGCACTCATAGAAAATGTTTAATACAGCAAAATTAATTTAAAAAAAAAAAAAAAAAAAATTGTCCAGAACTTGGCAGTCCACTACAAAAAAAAAAAAAAATTCATAATTTCGAAATTCGTTATAGTTGCAAATGTCAATAAATCCGTGTAATTCAACGAATCCTCGAGGACAAATCTCAAGGTCACGCTGACTCACGTTCGCCAGCCGGCGACCACGTGACTTCTGGCAGGTGTTCCGTTTACGTGACGAAATAAGGATTCGAAAGTATGAAATATTGTTGTAGGATATTTTTAATTTTTTGTTTTTAGGTTGGTTTTTAATATTCTCGATCTTCCTTGGGACCTTCGATGACGCATCCCTTTCCGGTGTCGGCTTCGTGCATGAACTTAACCAGGTCAACGACCCTGTTAGCGTAGCCGTACTCGTTGTCGTACCTGTGATTCAGAATTGCGTCAGTGAACGCAACAGCGCTGTTGCAGAATCTACGGAAAAATTGCATGCGTCGCGAATAAGCGTTTGGACATTTTCCCGCACCAAGCGACGATCTTTATGAAAGTGCTCGTCTGTGGAATTCCGGCTTTCGCGTCGAAGACGCAGGAATAAGACGTATGATTGAAATCCGACGAAACGACGTCGTCGTCGGTGTAGTGGAGAATTCCTCGCAGATCTCCTTCGGTCGCTGCGGCTTTCATCACCCTTTTGACCTCCTCGTAGGTCGTCGGCTTGTTGAGTCTATTACAACGCAATTTTTCAACGTCTCAACGGTGAACGGATGGATTTATTTATTTTTTTTTTACCTAAAGGTCATGTCGCAGAGGGAAACGTTGGGAACGGGAACGCGAAAAGCGATGGCCGATATTTTATCTCGCAGCTCGGGTATGACCTTGACCAAGCACTTGGCCGCGCCGGTCGATGATGGGATGATATTTTGCATGCAGCCTCGACCGTCCCGCCACAGCTGGAGAGCACGTCAGAAAATAATAAATTAGAGTGCATGCGAAGATGGGGGTGGATTGTAAATATGGTCCGGTCCATATTCACCACCTTTCTCTTATCAATCAATACACGGATATTATTAATTATGATAATATGTCATAATAATAATAATAATAAAGCATGAGATAAATAAATATAACAAAATGTTATATTATTGTTTAAGCATATTACGAATGCCACAAAGCGCGTAAATATTTTTGAAAGGTAGCAATATTTTGTTTTGAGATATTGAAAAATATTCGTAGCGTTTCTTTGGAATATTTGGACAGAATGTTTAAAGATATTTTTTGAATATATTTATGAAAAAATATTTCGTGCTATGTGGAATATTGGATGAACGGTAAATATAGGCGATGCAGGGGAATCTCTCGGAGAGGGTTCGCGAGTCGCGTAGGGCTGTTGTTCTAACTTTAAATCCGAAAATTTATAAATAGATCGAGACCGCTCAGCTCGCCTTTCCAGTGGGGCCATCGACCGTTCTCTGGGGTGCGGTTGTAGCATGAACGCTCGTTATCATTGCCTCGAGAATCTCGAAATAGTCGTTCATCAATTTAACGATCGGGGCTGCGCAGTTAGTCGTGCACGAAGCCGCTGAGATTATCGAGTTTTTCTTCGGATTGTAGGTGCAATGATTGACACCGAAAACGTACATTGGAGCGTCAACTGAGGGCGCTGTTATCACGACTCGCCTCGCACCTCCGTCCATGTGCAGCTGTTGAGGAATTTTTTTTTTTTTTTTTATTATTTATTTGTGTATAACTGATTATATTGAGAGATATTAATTTATTTTAATTAACAACTCACTATCGCCTTATCGAGAGTAAGAAATACACCGGTCGACTCTATTACGTACACGACTCCGGCATTTTTCCATTTTATTTTCGATGGATCTTTCTCCTGAGAAGTTTTGATCCTTTGATCTAAATTAGGTAATTTGGATGTAGGGATTTTATAGGAGCGAACAGAGCGGCAAAACGTAGTCAATTTTAAATTGAAACTTTTTTTAACGCAATGCGAGAAAAAAAGAAAGCAATTTTTTTTAAATGATTGAAGTTGGAAAAAAAAATCCATTTTGACCTTCTATAATTAATTCTATTTGACTTCGACATTATTTAACTTCCGATTGGTATCTGGATTTTTTTTTTTTTTTTTTTTTAGTGCATTTTTGGAATTTATAAAAACCTCCGATCAATATGTTTTCGTTTTCGCGCTCAACGGGCTGCGGAAAATTTCCGTGGGTCGAGTCGTACTTGAAGAGGTAGACCATGTAATCCGTACTGATGAATGGGTCGTTGATTTGCTTAACCTGACATCATGGGACAGTTGTCAGTCATTTTTTCAATTAATATAAATATATATTTAATACGATTTTATTAATCGCATATTTGGAGTAAAATTACAATTCTTACGCGTATGATTACCTCAACGCCTTTCTCGAGACACGCTCTGAGACACATTCTACCGATTCTACCAAATCCATTGATTCCCACGGCTGCCATGATTTTTTTTTTTTTTTCAATGAACGAATCCCAAAGCTGAAGTTAGTCGTACAAGTCGTCGACTGTATAGCAATTTTTTTTTCGCGAGCGTTTAATTAATGATACTCATTCGTATAAACATTCCAAGAATCGAACTGGTCAACGAGAATGGCTCGATGGAGCGACTGTTCTCCGTACAGATTTAAGGTAGTCTTTGGAAAGAGCATTCACTTCACACAAATTTCAGAGAAATCTGAGAAAATTTTGAGTACTTCCGGATGGTATAAGAATCTGAAAAAATGAAGAATATTGAAGGTGCTGAACACATTCATTTGAACAATACTAATTCCAATGTGTGACTAGTAAATTGATAAATAATAAAAGTTTTCACCGAATATGCTGGAAAGCTAAATTTTTTGAAATAAATTTTTTTTTGTTATGGCGGTACGCACAGTTCCAAGTGAATTAAAAAATGCATCTAAACACTCCCTTGAAAAAGGCTAACGCTGAAACAAAACATTGACAAGTTATTATCATGCTGAATGAATATTTTTAGGACCTTTAATGTGCTTGGTTTTTATTTATTTTTATTTTTATTTTTGTACCATTCAGAAGTGTTTGCAAATTCCTCTCATTTCTCAGAAACTCCTGCGAAGTAAACACTGTTAGCAATGAATACCTTTACGGAACCGTTATAATAATCGTGTTTACATTTCGAGAGATTATAGGAAATTAATCCTAGGGATGAATAAATCCCGCGAGCGTACCGACAGTGTGTCCAGTGCTAGTATCGCAGTGGATTCGAATGAAAGAGGATCGTCTCAGTTTTGTGGAAGTTCGTTTGAAATTTTTTTAATGAAACAATGGAGGAGTCCAGAAAATCAACGGAAGAATTCGACAAGGACGAAATAGCAAACGTTTTGAAGGCTTGCATAGTTTCAACCAAAGGAGGAATCCCGCAGGAAGAGTTGGACGGTAAGAGTTTAATTGATATTAAGAAAAATTGTAATAAAGAATTTTGAAGTTCTAAGATTTTGAGTTAACTGAAAAAAAATAATATTAATTTTTTTAATGTTTAATTTATTGAAGACGCGTACTTCAAGTTCACGGGCCATTTCATCCCTTACCTCGCCTTGGGATATCCAAGTCTGTACCAATACATGAGAACGTTCACAGACATAGTGAAAGAACGCAACGAAAATAAAGTGCTCGTCTACAAAGTCACCGCTCCGAAAACAGCTCACATCGCCAATCTGGTCGAGAAGCAGAAGGATTCGGTGCCGAGCGCTCGGCTCTGGAAGGTACATTTTTTAGACTTTAATTTCCGATTTTGTTCATTATTAAAACGAATATAAATTAATTTCTACAGGTAAACAAAAACCGCGATCGCGTCGTTAATTCGAAAGTTCGTTCGAACAACTTTAAGGGCCAAGATGACCGCCCGACCGGAAACTGGAAACGAAAGGCGACAAACGACGGTCGTCGTGGAAGAAGAAACGAGAAGCGTCAAAAGAACGACGAGAGAACTCGACTTCGCGATTGGAATCAGATTTATTATCGCAATTCTTCGAGCGAGGAGGGAAATAACGGTAAAGTTTCGAAAAGTATTGTAGAGTGCGTTTATTCGAGAGCTAAAAATGAATGTGCGTTCGATCGTTTCTGCAGGTGACTGTCTGTGGGATATTAGTAATTCGGAGGATTGGTACGCGGAGGAGTACAATCATGAGGTGAACATTGTGGAAAAATCAGGAAGAATGGTAAGTCCGACTTACTGACGAATATTATTAAATTCTTCACGCTCGGTTGATTCTATTTTTTTTAACTCTGCTCTAAGGACGTCATCTGCGAGCCGATTGTGGGCGGTAAACAGCTAATCGGCGATGACTTTTTCCTCCAACTTGCGATCCGCAACCTGGGCGCGACCGTTTGGAGAAAAAAACGTAAGGAAATCTTCCGTTTCGTATCTAGTTATTTTTATCGACATTACTATTATTATTGATCAATTCAAATTTTTTTTTTTTTCAGCGCGTACAGCTCTGCACAGCGGTTTGTGCATATCGGGCCAGACGATTAAGGATTGCACTCGAACACTGCAGAAAGTCCAAGTTCTATCCAACAAACTTGTCATCATGCTGGGTGCCGAAGATATCTACAGAGTCAGTCGTCGATCCAGAAAATTCAGACCCTACACGAATTATTTTTTTATCCACTATTTAAATTTACCTTTTCCTATGTTTTATATTTTATTTATTCCATCTTTATTTTGATATTTTTTCTTTGGAATTTATAGGATCACTCAAGCGAAAAGATGATAGAAGATATGGAAGACCTGCTGGAGTACCTCGAAGCTCGTTACTCCTTCTCCAGATCGGCTATCACTCTATGCACCATACCGCCTCTCGGTAATCTCTCGATGGATTGTGACCGAGCGAAGTTGGCGAATCTCCACCGCTTCAACAGCTGGGTTAGAGAACAGACGAACCTTCGGTATAACAACGATCCTCGGGATTCCGCTCTTCGGTACAATCTTATCGAATTTTACAACCAGAACACCATCGTCCAAATAAAAACGAACTACGAGTACTTCCAAGTGTGCGTATAAAAAAATGATAATCTAGTAAATAAAAGCAAATATTTAAATAAATCGCCTTGCTTTCAGAGATGCGAGAATGGTTTCGGGATCTCCGCATGCCTACGTCCTTTGGAATGTTCGTGGTCGTCGACTGGCCATGAATCTACTTCGAACTTGCCACTGATGAATACTCGCTGTCTTCTCTTGGCAGTAATCGGAAAACTGCGATACAGTCAGTTCAACAATTGTAAATATTGAATTAAGCTCAATGATCCGAGTTAGCGACGACAGGACGGGATGGAAAAAGCAGTGTCACTGCCCGAAACTTTTTGAGTGAGTTTTAAGCATATGTTTACACTCTGCGCATTTCCACACATGTCCATATGTATTTAGTCTTAAAGTATTTATCGATGCATAACTTTATTTTTCTAGAGATTTATTTGTTTTACTTGTAAGTCGCTGATAGTACGATTTCCCATTGTGTTAGTTTTAAGTGTATTTATTTTTATAACGATTTCCCATTCTGTTGAACTATTGTCAATAGTCGTACACTATGTAAGTTAGCTCGTAGGTATTTATTCGTCAATCTATTTAAAATGATATTGCGGGTCAATTTTTGAATATGCTCCGAAGCAAAAATAAAGCGGCGTCGAATATTATAAAATAAAGATTTATTTTGACCGATAAATGGCAGTTCTATTTACAAGTTGAGTAAAATTATCAATAAATCGAGAAAGAATTTTCAAAAAGCTGGGCGAGATCTTCCTCGGACTGTTCGCGAGGCGCGAGTTTCGTGATGCGATGCTGCAAAAAAAAAGTGCGCATCTCTGTTAGCCCTTAAACATTTCACAAAAATGTTCGCATTAATTATCGGTTTTTAAATACCTGAGGCAAAGTTCCCTGGACCAGAGTAGGAATATCGTCTTTCTTAAATCCAAGTTCCGATAGACCGTTCTCCACCTTCATGACCTGCATGTACCCCCTCACTGTGTCAGCTAAAATTTTTCCAGCGTCGGATTTCTTTGCGTTGCTGACATCTGCTCCCAAAAGCTCGGCAGCTTCGAGATGTCTCTCGGGACAGGAAGCGCCTGTAAAGGAGAAAACGGCCGGTGCTGAGATCACGACCGAGAGTCCGTGCGGTACGATGGGATGATCGTTGCTGTATCCCTGAAAGTCAAAAAATCTTGTCCAATTTTATGTTCCTCCCTCTCATATTCACCTCGCCTATTTTGGAGCCGATTCATAGGCAGATACACCTTCGATGAAATTATTTTTTAAAAATATGATTTTTTAAATGAGGATTTGGAGGAATAATAAAGTTTAAAAAAAATTGGCAATCTGCAAAAATAACAATTTAACAGGTTTGCTAATTCGAGAAGGTAAAGTTTCTGAAGGTTGATCGTTCGGACTTTGTTGTTCGAACAAACTATCTGAAAATTTTGGAAATTACCTCAGGTTGGAAGTTCCTCACATTTCCGCTGATCGGATAGCTCAAACCGTGGCAAAGATGAACCCCCGCATTTCCGAAGCCCACGCCGGCCATCGTGCTGGCCAGATGCATGTGGCTGCGGGCTTCGAGATCGTCGCTGTTGTAGACCGCTCTCTCGAAGTATTTCCTCATTACCTGAAGAGCGTATCTGGCCCAGACATCGCTCACGGGGTTGCTGCCTTGATACGCCGGTCTTAGGATCGGATTAGTCGGGCACGGAGTTCTCTGAGTGTAATTTATAGCGGTGAACGATTCGAGGGCGTGACAGAGAACGTCGAAGCCTGAGTAGGCGCAGACTCGTTCAGGAAGGCTCAGAGTGTGAAGAGGATCGACGATTCCGAGGGTCGGCCGCAGAGCTCGATTGGCTATTCCGGTCTTGGCTTTCAGCGGTCTGTAGTCGAAGATCGAGACGCCGGTCGTTTCCGATCCGGTACCGGAAGTCGTTGGAACCGCGATCAGCGGTTTCAGAGGCACGAGTACGGGTTTTCCCTTGCCGATCGGGGCGTTCACGTAGTCAAGGAAATCGGCCTCGCTGTCGCAGGCGTAGAGATTCGCAGCCTTGCAGGTGTCCATCACGGAACCACCGCCGACCTTGCGTGGACAGAAAAATCGTGAAAATTATGGCCGTATGAGACATCGCTGAAAATTGTTTACCCTGAAGACATTGCGTGAGAGTCATTTTCGTCTCGTTGGAACCGCGGAAAATTTCGAAAAGTTCCCGTAGGGATTAAAGTTCTGCGAGCAAACGATTTTTTTTAATTTCTGCAGTATTGCATTAAGAGAGAATCGCCAAAGATGAAATTTAATGTCATGCGGATGTTCTTCAGGATCATAAAAATTTTCTGATCTCAATTAATTTTTTTTAGTCGATTGCTTACAGCGACGAACGCGTCGTAATTTCCTTTTTTCGCGAACTCGATGGAGTCCTGAAGACTGGCTTCGGTCGGCTCGACCCTAACTCTGTCGTAGACATCGAAGTTTATACCGTGCTTGACGAGACTGTCGATCGCCGTTTTTACTGGTGACTGGGTCGCTAAATATGGATCAGTCATTAGGCATGTTCTCTTCGAGCCCATGTTTTGAAGGTCCATTCCCAGCTCGCGTGTTACTCCGACACCGTAACGAACAGTCGAGCAAGCCATCTGGAATAAAAATCAATTTTTAACATTTTTTTAAATTTGATTTTTAACATTTTTATTCGAATTATGAAACCCATCCGGTGGAATGATTCACTCCAATGTGCGTCGCACCTATGCGAATTAAGGGGGATTATTGGAGATTAGACATCACGATGGAATCGTGCACGACCAAGTAAATTGGGCAAAGAAGGAATTTTTTAAATTCCTTATATGCTGTTTGCGCATTAAGGTAAATTTTTGCGATTTTAATGTGCAGCCCGAATCGTTTCGGAGTTTGTTGTTTGCGTTGATCGACAATAGTCTGAGACTGTTTATCTCGTAATTATCGGAAAGTTTGCACAGGCCCGAGTGGACTGGTGCGTTTTCCCTGATAATTTTTCAAGATTCAGAATTTCATTGCGTAAGAGATAAAATTTATTTTTCTGTGGAGCGTTGAGAGTGAAATATTTCGGGTGGAGATAATTTTTTTTTAGTCATTTTACTTTTCATCTTACCTCGAATGCATATTCGTTCGTCGGAGTCGAAACTGTCGAGGTGCTGTTCGATGCACCGGGATTTCCGTGAGCGGGACATCGGCATCTGTATTAAAATTTAATCATTTAATTATTACTCTCCCATTGGCTCATTGGATGATTTTATTTCAATATCCAAAAAAAAAATGAAACTTAACGAAAAATTAAAGTTCAGTGTATTGAAGAGATTCGGAATACTTTATTATAATAAATTACCTTCATTTTAACAAAAAAGTACATCAATTTTTAATTACAATTGAATGTACCAATTTTTTCATAAATAATTTTAATTTACTATACTAAATTCACGATTTTATCTACCAGTCTATTTTCAGTATGATTTGATGGACAAATGAATATGATTACTAATATTTATTTCCGAATCAATTCTTTTTCAGAACGCAAGAAAACTATTTTTTAAAGATTATTTCATAGAAGTAGCAATCCTTGGCCTGTTTTTATTCCGGCATATGTGATTATTAGAATATGTAAAGTATTGTATAGCATAACTCACGATTGCGAAGAAATGACCTGCAGCAAGTCAACGACGCGCTTTCTGGGCATCATCCTGATCGGAGTAAATTGTTATAATTTTTTTAGAAAAAAAAAAAAAAAAATCGACAAATTAGAAAATCTCGCCAGTAATTTTTGAAGATAATTCCCGCACGAGACCGCCTGTGCCTGATAGTCGCTGTAAACTCGAAGACCCTGTTCGACTCTCGCGAGTCGACTTCTTCTCGAGCGACTGGTCGCATCCCCACTCTTAAGACCGCTATATCGCAGGCACGATGACGAGACTGCTGATTTGTTTGTCGACTCTTAACTCGCCTTCTCCCGAGCCTCACCAATACGATCCAGGAGCGTATCACTCGATGTTGCCATACATAAAAAGAAAGCATTTTTAAACCTAATATTTCTTCGTTACAAAAACAAAATCTAATCTAATCGAAACGTTACAAAATAAATTTCTGCAATCCATTTTTATCTTGACACTTTTTTTTAGCTTCATTTTCTTATAACGATAAATAATAAGAAATTTTCATAGCGTACTAAAAGTCAATAAACGTGTCTGTATTACTGGATGTTGCCTTTTTTTTTCAATTTAAAAACTAAAGTTTCTTATTTACGATAGCAAAACCTCTGATTTAATCGAATCGTAGAAAAAACATTTCTCAGGTACATTATTATTTTAAGACTTTTTCATTATACTTACTTTTTTTATGGGAAAAAAATTTTTCTTTAATGAAAAAATTTTGGAGCCCATTAAAGCTTGTCAATGTGTCTGAGTACGCAACCAGCCGCTCGGTTAATCGTGAGATATGGTCCAAGGCCTTGTTGGAGTGTGAGCGAATCGAAATATGTTTACCACTGAGTGTGTAAAGTATTTTGATCAGCAGTCGGAAATCGAACGATCAATCGAGCAAGACGCGACCACTTGACACTCTACCGCGAAACATTTTAATCATTCTGTTTTTGGATAGGATGATGATTTTTGAAATGAAACAAGTACACATAATTTGTTACAACTAATATTTTATTAAAATTGTTATATATTATTTACAGTGGATAGTCGTGAATAGCGGACACTGGATCTATAAATCCAGCTATAACTCATTATTTTCTTCTGTTTTTTTTTCCATCTTAAAATAATAAAATACGAACGGAATATTGGAAAAACCGTTTTGATTCACGGTAATATTTTTTAATTTTTTTCTCGCATATCTCGTAATACCGTACTGCTATAATCTACGAGCTCAAGCGTAGTTTAAGGTACATAAACATATTATAGTAGCTGTGACTTGACAGTATTCTCGGAGTTTGTTGATTTTTTTATTTTTTTGTTATTTTTAATTTTTATATCGTTTGTCACTTCGAACTCCGAAAGTTCGAAGCTCAACTGCTCCGTTATTCTCGCGATCGAAACTTTCGACATTCTTTGCTCTCTCCGATTCACTGACGACATACCCGTCCCATCTACCAATTTATTCTCAGCTTAAAACGTAATTTGTTCGAATGAGGAAAGACCGATTCATTTATCGCAACGCATCGGGGTTTAAAAAACGAAGTTTGACGACTGCATAAGTTTAAATAATTATGGCTTGCTTATCTCGCTCATCCGAGCGAACGATAAAAATCACCCACTCCCTCGTCGCTCTAATATCGGCAGAAAAAATGCTCTCCCACAATTTTTCTCAGACCCACGAAGAACAAGTTAAATCTATCCGTTATTAATTTATTACTGATATTGAGTCCCCGCGACTAAAATCGTGTGTATAATTGAAAATAATATAAAATTCATCCCAGGACACGATGGTCAAGCTTTCTCCCGCTGGGACTCCGTCGACGTGAGGCAATTGAATTTTTCGGAATTTAATTGCGTGGGATTACTCACGTTATTTTTTTTTTCTCAAAAACAAAAAAAAATAAAAATAAAATGAGCCCCCTTAAACGCTCTCGGGGACGATCTTGTCGTAGTGGAAAGTGCTGCTGGAGTAAAAGCTGCCTCTCTTGGGCATGTGGGGCGGAGCGATTTCTTCCTGAAGTGGCTTGTAAACCAAGCCACAATTCTTGTTGTCGACGAGACCCTGGCGGAGAAGCATCGGCGGTCTGATGACCGGACCGCGTCCCTTTCGCTTTGACATTCTGTTAGCGAATCTCGCGACAATCACCAGAAGTACAAGGACGGCCAGAACGATGATGATCAACGGCCAAATTAGGCCGCTATACTGGTGACGAGATTCCGATGGGAAATCGGCTTCCGACTCCGGCAAGAAGGTCTTCAACTCGTCGTAGTCCTGGTACTGCTCCGACCAGGCGTTCACGAATATGTCGTTCATTCGGTGATTTTTCATTCCATGAATTAGCTAAAAAAAAATTAATATAAAAATTATAATCACTTCATTTTTTCACCAAAATAAATTTTCCTCTACGATGAACCGAGATCCTTAAAGAAAAATTGTATATTCAATGTATTTTAAATATCTTTTACAAAGTTACTTAAAAAATGTTAAATTGGATCTCTGATGAATCGAGGAGAAAAAAAAAAAAAAAAAACAAACTGAGAACCGATGGGTCAATTTTGATAGGTAGTGAGATGGAAATTTTGTGATTACTAACGTCGAGATCAGAAATGCCGTTGTTCCCGTTCATGATCGGGTCTTCCTCCTTGGGTAGTTCCTCGATTTTGAAGTCGTGAATGGGTTTCTGAAGGATGATCCTCGGCGGCGGACCGTCGTCCTCGTCGTCGTCGCAGACGACTCTTGCGAGGTCGGTCCATTTGCCGACACCCTCTGCCTCCGCGTAGTCCTCGCCGTTGAATTTGCTGCTCATGTAGTGCAACACCTCTGTCGGGGTTACACCGTGCTCGGTGAGCCACTGGATGGCCTGGTTGAAGTCCTCGTCGCAGGAGAATGGATTGTGGGTCGCATCGAGGCCGGACAGTTTCGGCATTGCCTTCAATTCCTCGACCGTGATTCGCTGCAGATCATTCGAACGAATGGAAAGGAATCTGCAAATCGAGAGGAAGTTAAAACAAAACAAAAAATCTCAGATTGCCGAAGCTAAAGCTCCGAGTTAATTGTCGGTTGCATCGGTGTCGCTGAATAAAAAAAGCCAATTTTTTTTTTTTTTTTTTTTAGTGAAAATAAGAAATCAATCGGAAATCGGTCATGATCGATCATTCGCAAGTAAAAAATGTCCGAGTACAAATATCAAGAATCGTATGAGTCGTTGAAGGATTTTGAGGTTGAGCGATTGTCTCACAACTGTGTTATTTTTTTTTTTTTTGTCATATTTGAACATCGAGACTCACCGAAGCGATTTGAGTGGCTGTCTAGCTTCACTCCAGATTCTTCGGAGCATGCATCTGCTGACGTCCAATCGCGCGAGACCGGGGCTCTGCAGGAAAGGTGTCACTTGGAGAGTCACCAAAGCATTGCCGGCGAGGCTGAGTCTCGAGAGTGATCGGGCGCCGGCGAACATCTTCGCTTCGAGAGCCTTTATCGAATTGTCCGAGAG
Source organism: Listrodromus nycthemerus (assembly GCA_963978505.1). Classification (NCBI taxonomy): domain Eukaryota; kingdom Metazoa; phylum Arthropoda; class Insecta; order Hymenoptera; family Ichneumonidae; genus Listrodromus; species Listrodromus nycthemerus. Next base: position 3,505,534 of record OZ021683.1, read on the forward strand.
ATCCAGTTCTCGAAGAGACGACAGTTGTCTGAAGAGACCGACCGGCAGTCTCGTCAGATTGTTCCTCGACAAATTCAGTCGCGTCAGTGCTGGCATAGCGTCGAAAGTTCCTTCGATTATGGTCTCAAGACCGCAGTTTGCGCACTCGAGCCGGAAGACGCTGAAAATTCAACCAAAAGAACGATCAGTTGAGTCCCAAAAAAATATTCCAAAAATTCCAAAAATATTCAAACTTCGAACTAAATCAAAATTCGACGCAACAACTCAAGAACGGTAGAAATTTGTCACGAATATTCAGTTGGGTATTTTTGTTTTTTTTTTGTTTTCACAAGTTACGTAATAATTTAATCATTTTTTTACCTGTAAGTGTCATACTCGTAGCCGATGGTTTTGAATACCGGAAGAACGCGAATTCCGGGATTGTTGTTCATGATGAGAACCTGCAATCTCGGATTGGACCGGAGATGATGCTCGGTCAAATTGGCGATGTTGTTGTCACTGATGTCAAGATAAGTCAACTGATCGAGGATCGAGAACGAGTGTTGATGAATCCTCTTTATAAAGTTCGAGGAAAGATACAATTTCTGCAGCGACGGCGCACCGGCAAGATCGTCCTTGGTGATGACTTTTATCCTGTTGTCCGAAGCGTCCAGACTCTCCAATTTCGAGGCTTGCTCCAGATTCAGCGAGGTCAAGTTGTTTGCTAAAAAAAAAAAAAAAAAACCAAATATCATCGAGCGATCGCTTGAAAGATGCAAAAAAAAAAATGAAATTAAATGAAATAAAAAAATCCAAATGTGTCTTACAGGCAATGCGTAGAGTCTCGAGTCCCTTTCCGTTGAGGGCGCCGGCGGGAATCTCGACGAGCAGATTGCCCGAGAGATCGAGTTCGACCAGGGAATCCATCGTCTCGAGAATAGATTTCTGAACGTTCCTCAGCCTGTTGTTCTTCAAGTTAACGTAAGCGAGATCCGGCATTTTTGAGAAGGCAGCGCGCGGCAGACGCGTTATCCCGTTGTTGGAGAAATCCAATTCCGTAACGCTCGGTGCGTTGAGCACGTAGTCGTTCGGGAACTCGGAGCCGGCCGGCCCGAGTGGCTGACCGGAAATCGTCAAGAGGCTCAGCTGAGTGTTGTTCTGGAAGTAATCGGGATTAATGTCGATAAGGGCGGTTCTCGTCAAGTTCACTGCGAACAGATAATCAATTCCGTCGAATGCACTTCTGTCGAGGGCGGCGATTCTCGTGTCGACGATTGTGATGGACTCCAGCTGCTGAAGACCCCGGGCTCGAAGGGCGTGAGGTCCAAGATTTATCTCGCCTGCGTTCTCGAACATCAGACGCGCGATTCCCGAACCAAAGTTCTGCTTGTCGATGAGCTTGTTGCATCTGAAAATTCGAAGAACGATGATGCATTTAGAGACTTACATTGCACTCAGTAAAATGACGATTTTTTTTCAATTATTTGGAAGAGGAGGGGGGGGGGGGGCAAAATGACACAGCGGAAAAAAAGGGAAATTGAGTTAAATTGGTTTGTAAATCCGGATATCGTTGGGACAAGATGAAGCATCGAAAATTATTGGGAAATTGTGACTCGTTCTCATTGTTTCATTTTACCCCGCTGTGCCATTTTGCATCGGTCTCTCCTGTAGTGTTGAAGATATTATGAATTTTTATTGGGTAATTTAACGAATTACGGAAGTGACGTAAGCTCGATCAACGGTACGGCTAAATTTTATAGGCGTTTTTTTTCCCTCAAAACCTGTTTTTTAATGTTCCTGGCGTATGAAAAATCACTCGATAGATTTTTATAGAAATTTGTGAAGAAGTACGTCAACAGATTATTCGGTTTTTGACGGTCTCCCTTTTTTTCTTTAAGAATAGAAAATTATGTTAAAAAATGATTTTAAACGTTGAATAATACGAGCTGAAATCAGAGACACGTCGAAGAAACTTCGCATAAAAATTCTTTACATCCACCAAAAAAAAAAAAAATCCATAATAACAATGAAATTTGATAGAAAAAAGTTCTGAATTTTCTTGAATATTTTCTCACTCGACCAGAAAAAATATTAAATAAGAAAAAAAAAACCCGAAAATATTCCCAGGAAAATAATCACGTAATATTTATGCGATTCTACGCATTTACTGTGCTCTGCTCGGAGGTCCCGATTTTTTGTTTAAATCAATGTTCATTCTAAATGAAATTTACTTTGCCGTTGTCGCAGCGGCGTATTGACCGGAGCATCTGCAATAATCCGGACACTTAGTCATGATTTCCTCCTCGTCGGATATGTCCTCGTTCTCGTCGTCGTCCTCGTCGTCGTACTCGTCGTCGGTATCCTCGTCGTCGTCGTCGTCGTCCTCGTCAGTTTCTTCGTCGTAGGTCAGCTCGGTCTCAGCTTGTTTCAGGGCCTTTAACGCGCGATCTTCGTCCAGCTCGTCGTGGATTTTGGTCTCATCATAGTCGATGTTGTTTGGCACGACGGAAATCTTGACTCGCGGCTTCGCGGTCGTCGAGACACGAGGCCTCGTCTTCTGAGCCTCGGCTTTGATGGCTTTTGCCAATTCCTCTTGAATCTGCTTTAAAATAAATTTTTTAAATGTTATTATTATTATTATTATTATTATTATTATTATTATTAATCAGATGTGAAAGTAACGAAGCTGTTTGGAGCTCACTTTGTCCGTCGAAGCGTCCTCGTCCAAAGACCGAATTTCCTGCAAGAGTATATCCTTGGGATTGGCCAATGGTTGTATGAATTCGGTCGCGATTCGTTCCTCCTTCAATTTTTTCGGACTTGAGGTACTCGGCGCCGATTTGCCCGCACCTTCCGTAATCGCGATCTTAGAAAGGTGTTCCTCGAGTTTTTCTTTAAATTCAGTCGTCGGATTGGCCTGCGTCGTCGTATCCGCTTGCACCGTGGCGAACGCGAACGTCGCCAGCAGCAGAGCTGCCAGAGCCTTCATCGTGCCTCGCTTATCTTCAATTTGAAAAATATAAAATATATATATAAAAAAATTATCGAAATATCGGACAGGCTGAAAAACGACGGCGAATAAATACATTAGTTTGCCGGGTAACTTTTCATACAAAATTTTTCTTTTTCAATAATTTTTTAATAATATTTCGGGGTTATTGTTTTTTTTTTTTTTTTTTTTGAGATTTTCATTCTATCGAGGAATGTTTTCAACTTCTCTTCTCTCGAACTTATGTGGCATCGGACATAACGAAAGAACTACCTTAAAAGAGCCGTCGAAAAACAGTGTTCTGGAAATATCGCAAAATCTGGTTAAGGTCGGTTCTCAGTCGACGTGCAAACTGCACGTGCGACAATATTCTAAAATTAATACAAATAAAAAAAATTCAATGATCAAGAGATGCAAATTCCACATTAACAGGAAAAAAGTGATTAAATGTCCAGTATTTTTTTTCCCACGAGTCTCGAATAGAGTTCCATTCGGAGCGGTGTCGTTGGCTCCAACGTAACCGAATATCGGGGCTTGAATTACGAAATCCGCAAAAAAAAAAAAAAAAAAAGGACTTTCCGCACTCGTACCGGAAGTGCGGCTCGGTAGAAAGGAAGCGGGAAGTCTGTTCGCCGATTCGCTCGAGGAAGCAACTTTGACTCCAACACAAACAGACAAAAAAAAAAAAAACAAAGAGTTCGCGCACCTCGTCTCGGACTTGTCGCGCGCAGTACTGCAGAAACTCGCGGGGGAAGGAACTCACTCGAGCTACGAGGAGACGACGACCACAGTAAACTCGCGTAAGCGCAGAAACGACGGAGACCGAGAGAAGAGAGATTGGAGCGAGATTTGTACAATGCACTGCAGTGGAAGCCGGCGAACTGTGCTGCGAGGTAAATTTCACCGTTCTTCTCCAGCTCGCACCTTGTTTACACTGGCGAACTCGGGCGAGAGACTCACACTGGTGGTACACACGTCGTGCCGGATACGAGAGATAACTCTCCGAAGCTTTCGGAGCGAATGGGAGACGTGAAAACCGCGGCTCTGGTGTCCTCCGTACGGAATACACACTCGATGGGCTGTGTTATAGCAGCGGAACATACTAGCGCGAGCAAGCGAGCGTACGAATGTCAGAGCGAGAGTTTTGAATCGGAGTAGGGGGGTCGAGTGGGGCAAAACGGACCGTTAGAAACATTGCCGAGTGCCGTGACCGATGAGAGAATTTCTTTGATGTGCTCCGGTCGGAACGATCCGAGTTCATAATCCTTTTGTTTTCAACGAAGTGAGTCACTTTGCGACCCTGCTCGATGTCGAGTTTGCAGTCGAACTTCGACACGACTACACGGCAAGATATTTCTAAATTTCACTGTGATGTTAGCTGAGAGAAAAATTCTCGAAGATTAGCGATTTTATGGTGGACTTTAGAGTTAGTGTTGTCACCTTTGAATTATTATTATTATATTTGTTGTCAATTTAATATTTGGGAACGTTCTGAAAATTTTCGTGGATAAGTCTCTTCATTAAATACCAAATAAGAGAATTATTCAATTTGGAGCACTCCGGAGCAGCAAAAATTTAATGAATAATTTTTTTTTATCATCCTTTGGGCAGAAAGAAGCCCATTTTGCCCCGTTGGAAGCCACTCGAGAGCTAACGTCGTGAGCAGCGGGAGAGCGAGTGGGAATGAGAGTGACAAAAAAAGGAAACACATCGATGACGAAAGATGGAGAGGCGAGGAAGAAACGAGACGAGTGTAATAAAAAGAATGAAGATGACGAATGTCCAACAGCGGCGGAGGCTTTCTATGCTTACGTGTTGATTCGCCGTGCTTATGTTGAACACCATGTGAGCCACTGAGACTCGCGGCAGATGCTGCTCGACTGCGGACTGTGGCGAGCGATGATTAAACCGATACGCGACGCTGAGAAATAGAACGGCGCGGTCTAACATCGTTCGAGTTATTTTTTAAACTCGTTGACAAAATAACGGTACCGAAGAATTCTCACGTTTGAAAGTTCGCAGGTCCGTTCCGACCATTTAAAAAAATTAACCGGTCTGGATGTCCAAATATTATTCATAAATTTTTATTTTTCTTTGATACAATCTTTTCATATTTTCCACCTCTTGGTGAAATGAAACTCCTCTCGGAATTTTTTACATTCGGGTCTGAGAATTTTTTCACACGTTCGTAATACCCTTGAGAACAAACTATCGTGAACAATGTTCGATAAATTTTATTATCACCGAGTGAAAAAAATCGTTTAACGATTCGTGCAAAAAAAATCAAGGAAAACCCGGTGAGATACGCCATTCTGTTTCTCAGCGGGTTTTTACGAAGCTTGGAGCACAGTGAGATAGAAAACTACGGGGAGATCCGAACGGTCGAGAGAGGAGAAAATAGAATCGAAGTTTATACAATGCGAAGGTGTGCCTCGCTCATGGTTCATCACGTCATCGAAGCGGCTCGCGAGAAACGATCGGAATTTTCGTCTGCCGGCTAAGAAGTATTTTCAATCGAGATACGAGATTCGCAGAGCGAGTAAAAAAATATAGCCGAAGAATAAAGGAAAAAACGTCTGCGGAGATAAAACGGAGACGTTTCTCACTCCTGGACAAATTTTTCTTTTGATGTTGGCCGGTGGAAACTGTCGCAATCCGCCGAGCTTAAATGTGTGAAGCGTCTACCAGGGCAAATCAGGGTGATATGACCACGCGGGTGATATTGCGACCCCAAATATATCAATTACCGTAACAACCGAATAGTGCTGCGTTTAAAATCATTTAAAATCATTTTTATATTATTTTTTGTTATTTTTTGTTATATATATATATTTTTTTTGTTATTTTTTGTTATATATATATATTTTTTTTTGTTATTTTTTGTTATATATTTTTATATTATCTGTTTGTTATTTTTTACATTATTTTTATGCTAATATCATTGAATGCAGTGTATTATTTTTTTTAAATTATTTATTCGACATTAATTTCATCGCCCGCTTAAAAGTAAAATCCTTAAAATTCGATCCTATAATATGATTTACACGATTTCATTACGTTGCTGAATATCTATTCGACCACCATTATTACAATAGTCATATCACCCACGGTGCCTGGGTGTTTAATTATGGAGCTGCGATTAAATCACACATCGAAATTATCGAAAGTTCCGAGTTAATTACTTCGAAGTTTCCGGAGTTGATTACGATCAAATCTTGAAGGTTCTCCCAACATTGAACCTCGATTTTTGGTTGTCTTTAAAAAGCATGACCATTTCACCTCGACTTACCCTATGCAGCATCCAGTAATGTAGGAACGTTGTCGACAGACAAGGAGGAGAGCCGTCTGTCTGCCGCTCGGTACCTGGTCGAGGCTGAGCATGAGTCGAGTGCATGCACGCGTCGCATTTAGTAGTGACAGTGCGTAGTGGACGGACACGCCGGTCTTTGGGATGTGCTTTAGTCGTTCCGCAACTGCAGCGGCGCGCCCGGCGCAGCTCGAGCCGAGCTACAGTCGAACCTCGTTGAATGCAACGCCAATTAAATTTCCTAAACCGCAGATGGCGATTTGGATGTAAATAGGCCGAACCGTCGCCCCGGAAGCGCCCCGAAGACAAAAATATGGTTCGAAGAAACGGAGCATTTATCGGGATTTTACTGTACGGACATAAGTGGATTTAATTCCGTTTCGCGTGCTTCCTTTGGCGCCGGAGTTTCGACGAATTTACTCGTCGGGTCACGTGACCGAGCGCGTTTCATTCAATCACTGAGTATGTAACGCGCTCAATGTGACGCAACGGTCATTATAGTGATTATTATTACTATGCGTATACGCAATGACCTACCTTGCTATTTAAATATAAACGAGGCAGCTCGTGCTGAATTCCCCCGCTTGATCTGTACCAGTCGGATTGCGAACTGTATTTATCGTTGTTTAACGCTTGAGAATGATTGAAGATTAATCGTTGGAAATTCTTGGCTCCGTTAACAGTCTCAGCGATGCGATAATGAAACGGACATTTTCAAGAATCAGACAAAAAATCTGCCTTGCCGAATGGAATTTAAAAATACGGAGTAAAGAATTTGCTCCAAATTTAAAAAGAATTTTTTGCCCACGTGTTTTTCATCATTTAATTTATTTACGATATAGTTAAAATTATTTTTATTTTTCAAATAGTTTGTAAAATAGAATAGAATTTATCGATGGTAGTCTTTCTATAATTGGCACACCCGTTAGTTTGAACGGAAAATAGTTGAAAAAAAATCGCGTGCCTGATCGTATTACGCGATTGTCTAATTGAACCGATGACGTTGCCCAGTCATTGACTGAGCAACAAGGCCAAACGATTATCGATATTATAAGATAAAAAAAAAAAATATGTATACACTGAGTGAAGGATGTAGTAAAAATTACTTGGGGCAAAATGGTCTCAGATTATTCAAGAATTTATAGCTTAATATCTGAGAAAAAAATTCTTATAAATCCGACACTTCCCACTATAGATGGCGGCTTATCGCCCTACTATTGTGTGCTACGTTGAAAACTCTGAAGCGACACAGTCATTTTAACTCCATCTTTCTCTCAGTGCAGGGTAAAAGTGGAGAAAATGGCTCAGTCTGATTAGTACGTGAATTAATAATGCATGCACCGGTCCATATTCACCACTCTTACCCTGCATATATGTGTCAATCTATTCAAGAACAGGCTCACTAGCATCGAAATTTGTTGCTCTGTTTTCCTGCTCTAGTATTTATATCGTTGAAAAAAAATTGTTATCGCACGACTCTGTATTTGCCTGTCGATGTGGCATTGAACGAGCCGCTGCAGTGCGTCGCGTCGCTGCGACATCGTAATTTTTTTCCTTTATCGCTGCCGCTGACAGTTATCGACTCTGTATGACAAAAGTTTCGCGGCCGTCGCTGGCGTGCATTTTATCGTTCGTCGGATTTTCTCATAAAAAATCTATCGACCCGACAGCGTTCGGTAGCGATATAAAAAAAAAAAAAAAAAAAAAAAACAATTGTACGCATCTAGAGTTCGAATGTCATGGCTCGGCGGAGGGATCATTTTTGCGCTTAAGAAACTGTATAAACCGCGAAAGGGGAAGAAGCTCATTTTAGCCGCCCGGTTGTGCGCAGTCGCGATGCAATTTATTAGCAGCGCCGGGAGCGACACGCGCCGCTTCTCGCTAATCATAATTAGCGATAAATTATCTCACATCGCAGTGAGCGCGCAACGGTCTATCGTTCTTGCTACAATATCGCACACTTTATACCGTCGTCGTTCATCGGTCGCGATTGGTCGTGAAAAAAAAAAAAAAAAGAAAAAAAAAAGGTAAATGCAGTGCGCAGGCGCACAGATTATTCTGCGCGCATACCGTACATAAATTCATCCGGTAGACTGCAGACGCTGTTTACCCTGCAGAACTATTTGTAAGATAATTTTTTTTTCGTTTTTTTTTTTTTTTTTTTTTTTCGACCAGATAGCAAAGAATCCTCGAGTTCGTGTTTGCCCATCGAGGGATCTTGGAGTTTGCGATTGCAATTGCTTTTTAATGCAGCGCCGGTCGCGAAGCTAAACGTAAGAGCCAATATTGTTCGATCGGAGTTGGAAGTGAGGGAAAAAATAAAAAAAAAAAAAATTCCCAAGCGAGCTGTCGCAAAGCCGGAGGCAATACCTCGCGTTGCTCCGACTCGTAGAGCAAGAGCGCGCTAGTAGATTTACGACGGGCGTTGTCAGACATGGCTCGTACCCGTTGCCGAGCACCGGCGCTCACCTGAGACAATCTCCTCGTCACCTACATGCTCCTCGCCAACGCGTCGCTCTTAAATGTATACGGAACACATTACTGATAAGAATTGAGGATATCTCAAACACGGGCCTTAACGATTTTCGCGAACGACGAAAACTGCGCGCGTTACAATCGTTACATAGTATGCGTGTTATCTAATGGGGGCTGTGAACGGCTCAGGGCGCGTTCAAAGTGCTTGCATCAGAAAACTCACAAAAGTGACGAAATCTATTTGTTTATTTGTCGCTGGGTCGGAATTTTTCAAATATATTTGAGTCTCACTTTTGTTATGTTTATTAACTTAATTAAAAACAAAAAATTCAAAAGTGAAATGCGTATATATCAATGAATAATTTTTTCTCTGGTGTACATCAAAGAAAAAAAAAAGGAAAAATTAATTAAAAATATTTATATCCAGAATATGAAGTTTGTATGCAAAATCCGACAGATTAAAATTAATGCACCTCGGTAAAAAAACACGACAGGTGTATAAAAGTGCCAATCTGACGAGACAATCGATCAATTAATTCATCTCCATTCGTTTATAAAATTAATTATAAATATCGCATTTGGATTACCGGAGCGCATAAAAAATTTAAACATCCGCGTCACGAGTATCGCCAACATTTTCGTCGGTCTCCCCGAAAATATTAGCGACGCACCAATTTTCTTGCCCTCCCACCTTCCGATCCGTGTTTAGAAAAAAAAAAAAAAAAAATCGTTCTTTCTTCATCTCGCAATAATCCCTCGTCAGCGCAGTGCAGATTTGACCGGGAACATTCACGAGGTTCCACGTGGAATTCGAGGATTTAGGAGATTTAAAGAGGGTCCCGTGCCGGTCACGCGGGTTCTCTTTCAGGATGCTTGATTCCTCGAGTTCCTTGGGCGTACATTTAGGCCCGGGGGTGTCGCGCGTCCTTCTGGGCCCTACGTCTCGAGTCGCCAGCGAAGCGAGTGAATGCGGCATGCCGGGACCACCTGCTTGGCTCCTCCGCAGGTAATTTTACCTGGCGAACGGCAGCAGAAGCGGCAAGACTGGAAGAGAGCCGCTTGGATATACCGATGGAAGCAACGAAATGAGAGGTTTACCGGCGAGAGGGAGCCCGATCGAACAAAGGGAGCCGGTCCGAGACCCAGCTGGTGTGCGCGTCCTCGGCGCAAGGTACTCCTTCTCGAAGATACTCGTCGAAGCCGAGAAACCGATGCATCGCCGTAGGGCCGATCCTTCCCTCTCCCAGTTCTTTCGCCTCTTCAATTATGGCGATCGGCCTTCCGGCTTCGGTAACTCGGGGTGAATAAACACGTTTCACGGATTCCTAGGCCTCCTCCGTTCCACGATCGTCGGAATAATACCGCGCCGAGAGTGCGTACGAGAAGGAACGAAGAAATTCTTGCATCAACGTAAAAGCAAAACCGAGAGGTCTTTGAGGTTCTAAGAAAATATTTTTCTTTCACCGGCGTGCTCGAAACCTCGACAATAGTCGCACTCGAGGTTTCGTCGCGGGCCACGGAAAATTTTAAGCGACCCGGGGAGAAATGAGGGAAAGTCGGAAATCCTTACGCCTCTCACGTCGATGGAGTTAAAAGCATTCTTCGGATTTCCCGATGAACCTTCTGTCCGGGAGACGCGACGTCACTGCTAAGCTCTGTTGAACTCGCTTGGAAATGTACGGAAAATTTTGCGAGTGAAACAGCAGAAATTTTACTTCGTGAGGTGAAATACGACAGTTGGGAAATTTCGTGCTCAGAATCGAATTCTCAATCTCTGGAAAATTTAGGTGTTAGAAAAATACAACCATTGAAAAAATTAATCCATAAAGTGGAATTTTATTTCTGAAAATTCTTTTTAATGAACGAATCTTCGAAGAATTATTTTTTATTTTTTTTTCTTCACGGAGAAGCTGAAAAGTTTCGTCTTCAAATCGATCGAGAAATCTCGCGGTAGATCGAAGAATTCGTCGATAAATTCTGAGGGTCTCGACGATTTTTTTTTCCCCTCGCAGCTCCGCCGGAGATCCGAAACGATTCGGAGACTCCGTGTGTGTCTCATCGTCCCGGACTCTTCGTGTGCTTACTCGCCCTCGGAATTCCTTTCGCAGGACCTTACGCGATGGCTAACAGCGATTCGAGGAAAAATCGAACGAGAACGAGAATATGTTGCGGTGGAAAGAGAAGAAACACGCAGCGAAAGATATTACGCGTTTGGCTGCTCCTCTCGTTTCCCTTCGCGAGGTACTTCGGAGAAGATCGGAGCTCCGCTCCTCCTTCGTTATTATCCTCACTCTTAATTTTCGTTTTCTGTACTGGTCTCTCCTTGTCCGGTTCCGTGCGTGCTGCATCTCTAGCGCGCCTTGCCAAGCAGAAAATTCGGATTTCGTTCGGGTTGCTCCAGGTAGCCTCGGCCCTTTTTTTTTTTCTCTCCATTATCGAAGCACACGGATACACAGGATTCGCTCCATCCCTCGGAAGGAAGATGGACCGTCCAATTGTCCAGGACATATTTCACCAATTTTCGATCATAAAAAATTATCGAACAGTAAAACAGATACGTTTCCGGTCCACGTACTTCCACAATATTTCATTTTATTTTTCTTCGTTTTCTTTGGGAGCCAAAAATCGACCAATTAAATTTCTCGCAGGAAAAGCTAAGCACTTAATTGTAATAAATGACGAAATTTCACCCTAATTATTTTGCAGTTTTTTATAAACATTATTTGCGATACTATCGAAACCACGATTGCAGGTATTTTCAGATGGATTGTCGAAGCTACACATTTTTTCCACTTTATGTCTCCAACAGATTTTTCTCCCGTGTATAAAAAAAAAAAACAAAAAATCGATAAAATATTTATCGATAGATCGATTAATATTACTGCAGATTCCGAGCAACCTGTGTGGGCCGCTTGCTCTCGCAAACCACCTAATACAAGATATCTTTCCACATCCCCTTCGTACTGGTTCGCTCGGTCGCAGCCGACGTCCTTGGTCATTTAATACATAAAGCCAGCGACAATGTTGGGCCGGTGTCGTTTCGAGTATCGATCACCGAGCAAAATGACAACGAGTGAACGGTCCACGCAACGTCCTTTTTACACCGATGCAATAATCACCAATCGGTTCGGATTACGAGTTCGAACTCTCGAAGCAAAACCCTCTCGCTCACAGATGGATTTATTTGTCTCTCGCGATTTCTCGAAGTCCACAAATCGTGCTTGCAACTCGTTGCTAACCAAAGGCTCTCTGTATTATTCGACCGATTACGTCGAATCGTCGAATAGTATTTTTTCTTTTTTTTTTTTTTTTAATCTTTCCGTTCTCCCAGAATTTCCTGTTGTGAGATGCGATACAGCTTTATCGATTAATGTCTCGAGATAAACGGCTTTCAGGAATCTATCAAATTTGCATTAGTAGTTTTATCCCGAGACTAATGGCGCCCGAAGAATAAATTTAGACGACGCAAACATAATTGGTATGCGACGACCAATAAATTATCGTACAGAATAAATCAGATGGTTAACGCCAAAAAAAAAAAAAATCGATCACTAAAATTCACTTTCGGGCTTCTGAAGAATTTTTTGTTTTTTTTTTCAATTCTACTTTCTTGCTTTGATTCTACTCGCCTGTTATTTGAATTTTTTTTAGCCCTGAAGCGATTTTTTTTTTTTTTTTTTAGTGAACAAGCTGCGTTCCGAATCCGCTTTGAATTTGCCTCGCAAGCTTTCCCCAATCACGAATAGCCGACGAGGGCTTTCGACCTTACAATTTTTTTTTTTTTTTTTCGTGACGTTTACGCCACAGCTCCGCTCCCGTTTTCCGGCGACCAGTGCAAACGTTGGTAATTGAGCTTTACGCAACGAGAGTCGCGCCCCCGCGCGATGCACCAGCGGAACGTCGCGTTCTCCGGTGCGGCGCGCGAGAGCTCCGCCGACGCCTGCGGTAACGAGAGTTACACCGAGCGCCGTCGTCCGCGATATGATTTACATTTACATACTCGCCTTGCTTCGTCCCACGCAGGGTCCTACCTATGAACCATTGAATGATACTCCATTCTGTATATTTTTTTTTTACGCCAATTTATCTCGCGGGCTCGACGATGTTGTCGGATATCACATTGAGTCGTTTCACTTCGTTTAGAATTTCTTAATCAAATTTTTTTTCTCTTCATCAACCTTATTTTATTTGAATAAAAATAATATAATAATATAATATAATAATTTATAATAATATAGAATAAAAAATAAAAAATAAACGGATAGAATTTTAAGCTCGATTCTTTGAGCTGAAAATATAATAAGCGTGAAACAAAAATTTCCGTGACTCAAACTTTAGGTATCATGGAACTGCTCCGAAATTTTTATTTTTGTTAAACTATTGATAAAAAAAAAAAAATGCACGGATAGAATCGCAAGCCTGATAAAATCGAGGTCTACTCCCGAAACCAGAAACAATGTACACGTGAAACAAAAATATTGTGCACGTAACGAAAATTAATCGTCCCCAAGCGAGAGTTCGAACTGGAAATTTGAAGAAATTGTGTACCGGGAAATATCGATGAAAGGTGTCCATTTCGCCCCTCATGGAAATAACCTTTTCAAAGTTCGCGCAAGCGACGGATAGCAAAGAGGAATTTTATCGTAAAATTCGAAGAGAAGAGAGTCGCCCTTTCAATACCCACACACTCCCTCGAGTCCTTTTATCTACGTCGCTCGCGGGCGGTCGACGATAGCGTCGAGCGATATCGCCACTAGCTTATCACTTATTTGCTTGGTACGTACTTTTTGAACATATATTTGTTTTGTCTCACGTCTCAAACGGCGAACGCCAGAAATAATACACACACATGTACACAAATATGCACATGCGCACCAATACATGCTTGCACATAGATGGAGTCAGATTGCCAGTGCGTTGAAAAAAATCGGCTCGACGAGTCGAGGCATTTTTTTTTTGTCGCATTGGTTGCTCGCGTCTTCGTCTTATCTCGCACAGCTCGGTTCCTTCCGACGACTCATTCACTCCCGCTCACGAGTCATCGTTCCAGCTTCGACGAACTCACTGAGAAGAATTTGGCAAAATAGCGAACCTCGCGTGACCCGTTATCGAGATCAAAGCGATTTGCGGCACAGTAATTTGGTTAGTCGAAGCCGTTCGCGATCCTCGAGGCGGGTCGAGGGGACGGAAAATTCGTCGAGAAACGAGAAATGGAGAGCGCGAAGCCGGGTACCGAGTCGAGAGCAATGGAACAAAGATGGAACGGACAATGACGAGGCTGAGCTGAGCATGATCGATGGATTACGGTACCGAGTATCGTGTAGGAAAAACGTAGAAAAATATCGTAGACGATAGAAATAAAGAATCCGCAGATCGAACACCTGTAAAAGTGCATCTCGATGCCGACAAAGTCTCGAGGTCTGAGTCGCTCATGGACATTTGTCTTTATCACTATTATTAATTGATTATTAATTTATTTTTGCAGAAAATAATTTTCCATATGAACAATAACATTTTCATAAATTACTTCCAGTTTAAAAGTCACATTTTTTTTTTTTGAGCCCAAGCGGTGTCACACTGAAAAATATTTTACTTTTTTTTCAACTCTTTTTTGTTTTTTTTTTTTTTTTTTTTTTAATAACCTAATAATCTAATAATCCAAAAATATTGTTTTCGTAGCTTGCGAAAAATGTGACGCGTTCGATGAGACACCGCGGCGTGATGTTGTCATGTGACGCGCGAACTGCGTGTCCCTCGATATGCAAGAGTGTGCAATTGACAGTTGTGTCGCGCGCTCGCGTCAACAGCGAATGTTAAGTGTGGGCGACCCGGAGGCCACGAGAAATTATGTAGCTGCGCGCTTCCATCTTTATACTTTTCGGTTATGCACTACAGTTAACTGAATTCAGAACGTCAGCATGCGGGAGCGCAACGAAGGTTGACCGGCTTCGATCAATCGCATCCGGATACCGATCCTTACAAATTCGATCGGAAAAAAACAAAAACGATTTCATGAATCCGCGGAATTCCATCAGGCATCATGAAACGCGTATCCTTGGACGTCTCGTATTTGCGGAAAATCGAAACGCGCCTTCGGCTTGCTTGACCGACAAACTAATTAGCGACGGAATCGCTCGCAGCGTCAGATCGGTTGGGTAAGAAAGCGTGTTTTGTTTCCCCTCATCGCTCATCGTTCGCACGTCGACGCGTACGCGGGAATTAAACTTTGCACCCTCGAGAGCCGCGATCGGCGCGATCAAATTTCCCGACTCGGCGCTTGTCGCGGCTCGGTGGCGAACTTGATGACCGATAAAAAAAATCGTCGCGAGGAAAAAAACGAACAGCGAATAAAAGTAGAGTCGGCTTTCCTCGGTTGCTGCGGCCGCTTATCGACACCATTAAGGTAGTCGCGGACTTCGTGTCAGTTCATCGAGAATTTCGATGGGATGTAAATCTGAAAAAATTAACGACATGCACAACGTGCTGAAAATATTTTGCATTATGATAATTCCAAAATTTTATTTTTAATTAATGAAAAAGAATTATTTCTTGAAAAAACATTCGACAACTTTTTTTTTTTTTCAATGAAAACAATTTGTTCATTTTTCGGATTACGTATGAATTATTTTTTAATTCGGTGAAATTTTTGGAAAAACTGCACAAGACTAAAAAACTCCATACGTGTTCATAAAAATGGACAAGTTGTTTTCATATGAATAAAAAATTTACATGTTGCGGGATTTGAAGAAATTTTTTTTTGGTCAGTTCCTTAATAACATTGCGGAATTATTATTTCACAAAAAGGATTTGTGCAGACTCTCTCGTGGACTTGATTTTTCCAGATTTTTATCTCATCGCGAAGTGTTCGAATTTTTCTGTGAAACTCACGTTAGGCCGGACGGTACCGCAAGTACAACTTCAATGAAAATACGCTAAGCCGCGGAGCACGCACGATTCACTCGAGCAACGTTCGCTGCATCCGAGGAGATCGGCGAGGAGGAGGCGCGACATTTGTCATCGAAGAAAAAAAGGGGAAAAAAAATACGAGAAAAAAATGAGCGAGGGAACTCCTTGAGGTCGGCTGGCGGCAGAACCTTGGAGTCCCGCTCTGATGAACTCGGTTGGTTTCGCGTTTTTGGCTCGACACGATTTCGCTGAATGCCGACCGGCCTTCGGCTTCCTTCCTCCGTTTGTCGGTGGATCAACGAGACCGCTGTTGCACTTGCCTGCTCGAGGGATCCTGTAGAAGCTCGAATTTCGCTCGGTGCGGAGTAGAAAATAATTTCTTAAAATCGGAGTTCAAAGTATGAACATGAAAATATCTGCATCTGCAAAAATTCACTTTGCCAATTTACAGCGCCCAAATTATCGGTTTAATATAATTGTTTGGGCTAATATTCATGAATTTAACATTCATGAAAACTAGCTGAAATAAAAAAAATGTCGGACTAGTGTTCATGAATTCAACATTCATTAAATTTATGGAAACCAGACTAAACAAAGTAAAAAAAATATTTCTCGATTAATGCGTTGGTGTAGAATTGAAATTAGAAAATAAAAGTTCCGAAGATTTTTTGTCTTCTTTTATTATTCGATCGGTGGTAGCTTGGCAAAATATTAAATTCATAAAAACTAGCTCAAAAAATGGAAAAAAAAATCCGAGAAAATGCGTTGGTAAAGAACCAAAAAACGAACGAAAATTCTTTACACTTTTTTCTCTTAAACCGATAATTTAGGTGCTATAAGTTGCCAAAGTGAATTTTTGCAGATGCAGATATTTTCATGGTCGTGTTCAAAGTTCCTGATTGAAAAAAAAAAAAAACAATTTCGCTAAATAAGATTTTTCCGAATCGTCCAACTCTCAAAAAATCTCGCGATTTTGAGCTTTTTTTTTTATTCACCGCGTAATTACCAATTTTAGTTTGCACTTTTATTTGTAAGGTTAAAAACAGCTGGCGCGTTTGTAAAATTACGAAATCAAAATTGAGATCGCTTGCGGACAATATTGTTGTAAACGGTACAATTCTATTTTATTGCTGAAGGTTCTTGCAAGGTATTTCCGGGATTTTTTGGACGACGGATCATTCGACCAGGGTTTCTTTCCTTCGTTTTGCAAATACAAACGCCAGAAGAGTCGACGCACGACAAAGGGAGCGGAGTTTGTCGATCTTCTTTTCTCGCAACGAATGGAACGAAACTCCCATTGACCTCTTCGCTTGTTTGCCGACTCTGAGAGATCGTTGCCGAACGGTGGTTCGAAAAGAGTCCTTTCGTGCCGCGTATTTCGAGGTCGGAACAAACGAAGTCGAGATTCGGACCAATCGATTTCATTTCTACCGGGACGAATCGGCGATCCTCGCCGGCGAGGTCGTGGAAAGGAGTGAATTTGGAGAACGATCTCCGTTCCGTCTTTGCCGATTGCGGAACAAATTCAGATTTTCCGATAGCTACCTCGACGATTCGACACGAACTCCGGCTCATTTTGCCCGGACTCTGGCGTGGTAATTAACGATCGCCGATTTAAGAAAATAATCACAATTGGTCAGGAGCCAAGAGGATGCTGTCGGCAGGCAGGGCAAAATGGACCACTTGTACCGATTTTTCGGCTAGCATAAAAAATGTCTGGTGACAAATGGCGGTCCATTGCGCCCTCGCGTTCTGCTTTGTCTCACTTTCCCTATCGTCGCTCATCGATGTCGAAATTTTCCAGAAATGGCGCCCGATACCGAATCGCTTCAGTGATATCGTCGAGTCCCGTGATCATCGATTATCTTTCTCGCTCCTATCGACGCCCAGCGACATCATTGGAAGTTGACACTGTCATCGCGTCACGGTCGATTTATGGATCGACAGGTCGGAAATTCGGAACTTTCGTAGTCGAAGCCGTTTATTTTTAACCTCGTATCTCAAGCACCAACTTTCTAAAAGTGCAGGCGACACAATGGCTCTCCGAAAGAGCCCAGTAAAGTCTTCGAACTTCGTCACCGTTTATTGCTTCGCTACAGGAGTGTAAAAAAAAAAAAAAAAAAATCGAGTCGATTAACGATTCCGTCCGAACGATCGGCGCTCCGACGTCTAAAATGGTTCCGAGTCTCGGACTCAACCACGATCGCGACAACAGCGAAGATGCGCCGTCGCTCCAAAGAGACCAGGAGAATTCCAGAATCCGAGTGGAAGCGTCAGCAGATGCATAGGAAAAAAAAAAAAAAGAAAAATAGTTCTCCAAGAAGGAAGGAAGATTCAGGTCGCGTTCGTGAACTACAGACAGGCGAGAATAGGCTGTTCCGCCCGTCCGATGAGGCATAACGGGCAGACGGAACAGCAAAGATCCACCGCGCTTGAATGCAACGCGTCCTCAAAATTTAGTATCTCCGATAAAAAAAAAAAATAAACAAAATTGCGCAACATCGAAGTTCGTCACATGACGAAGGCGGACTCACCTGTCTGTTGGTTTCGAAGCGAAGCGACGAATTCGCGAACGGAGAATCCTCCCGTGAAATCCCTCGGGACACTTTTTTTTTTTCTCTCTCGTTGACGTGAAACTGTGAACTTTTTCTTGAGGTCTTCACCTCGAAGATCTTCCTTCGATGAGAGTCTCGACTCTTTCGGCGAGGAAACCGACGTAGCACTTGGGATTTTAAGGTGAAATCCACGTAGCGTACCGCCAGTAACGTACGTGCGGCGTTGATGGAATTTCTGAACTACGTACTGGTTAACGTAAGGCAAGTCCGGAGTGGGGCCGAGAAGTTTGTCCGGGGGCCCCGGAGAAACGCGCTCAGGGTCTCGGTGTTGGGTCGGCGAGGAAGGGGCGTTTGTCGACCGACGTCGAAGAGTGGGGTGGATCCGCAACGCAGAGGACGCTTCGGGTCGCTCGCTCGGATACCTGACTTGCTCCTACCTACGCTACCTGGTCCGGTTCTCGAGCCGCGTGGATGCCCAGGTAGGGAAGAGTAATCCGAGGAAGGCAACAGGTGGTCACGTTGCCGCCACCTCGCGGCTGGATCCGAAATCGATCGCGGATCGTGAACCGACTCGACCTTAAACGTGGGTGTTCCTCTCCGGTCCGGGGTGCGGGAGCCGCGAGAGGCGACGCGACGAACCGATCGATCGCGTCCGGCTAACTTCGATCTCACCGGGACTCCGAGGAATCCAGAAGAATGCTCGGAATATCAATTCGACGATGTTGTGCGGTCGTTACGTTCCACAGTCAGAAAATAATTTATTTAACGGGCAAACAAATATTTGTTTTGTCGAGAGATATATTTTTAATGACTCGAACAAATATTTGCTTGGATCAAATAAATATGTATTTTCGGAGCGCTTGTCGAATAAATTATTTTTCGGAGTGTGGACAGAAAAATAATAAAATTATATTTTTACGAATATAAAATTTTGATAATTAGCATGAATCATTTAATATTTCTGTTGATTCCATCGCAATTAATGTTTTTCCATTTTAAACACGTCTGATTCGATACAAATAATTATTCAAATAATCGACGCATCCGAAAAATCTTGCAGCACTTATTTTCTTAGTGTGAAGAGCTCCGATCTCCCTGAATTTTTTGGATCGGCAAAATTGCTCGAATTTATGGTTCACCACACGAGTCCTCGAAAGGTTCAACGATCCAGCTCAAAGCTTAAAAGCGAGCAGAATCGTTACAAAATTTTCGTGTAATCGGTAGAATTTACGACGTACGACATCACAATCGGTAAAAAAAAAATCGATCGGATCAATGGGCCATTGTGCGGGGCTCGAGGAATTTTTAACCATGCGTCTCTTATCGTTTTTCCCAAGCTTCGTAGACACATCCGAGTAAAAATGCGGCAATACAAAGGAAATTCCTCGAGGAGTGTATTAGGATTCGAGACCGGTATACGATAACTCGGCGGTGCGTGTGGGTTGTTTTATGGTCAATGGAGCTTTTATGATTCAGGCCCGCGCGAGCTCGGGGCCCCGAAGTGCCTTTTGCCTTTTAAGGACACAATAAACGTCGTGCGGATTATGAGCCGAGTCTGGTGTGGATCGATATTGATCACGATTTATCGCGCCTCTTCTTCCGCAGGGAAAATACGAGCCGGAGGTCTGGCAAGTGGAAGCGAAAATTCTGACGTTGATTGATGGCCGTAAAAATATAATTTCTGGGCCGACACATCGAGGCACAATTTTCCAACGCTTTCTCGGATAAAAGAGGACTCTAAGTCGAAATTGCAGAAACTTCTCTTACCGATATCGCAGCGGATAAAATCCCAGCAGTGAGTCACTTGCCATTTACAGATTTCTTCACGATCGGCAGACGGTATCGAAATTTTGAGCACCCAAAGAAATGCACTTGCTGATCTCTGGTGGGAAAATTGAGGAAACCAAAGACTGACCGAATAAGCGTTTTTATCATCGGCGAGCTCTTCTCGGACTTTGACTCTTGACAGAGCAATAGCCTCGGAAGAAATTCAGTTTTTTTTTTTTTTTTATTTACTGCTCCAAATGGCTGTTTGACGAATCAGATAGTCGCAGTCGAGACAATGGGTGTCACGAAATCAATTCCGCCGGAAACGATCACGAAAATGATTCATGATCTTGTTTTCCGATGGACTCGAGGACTTGGAACTCTTACTCGAACTCGATGACGGTTACCATCGAGCGTTTCTCTTGTCACGTACACGTACTATGAGAAATGTTTTGTGAAGCGACCTGTGCGATAGATCGTGTTATGCAATCGCAACAGCACATCGGGCGAGGATCGAAGACGTTGATAAATTAATCATGGGATCGGACGGTCATTGACAGCGAAATTGAGTCATTCGAAACGACGATTCAAAGGATTTATTCGCTCGATCGTTCGAACATCGATGCACTGAAAAAATAAAATAAAAAATCACCAATGACTACGGAAAAATACGCTTGCGAGCTCGCGAAGAAATAATATTGTCAACTCAATTCTTAAATTTCACAACATACAACAGTAACAAGTCATCTGAAAAATTTCACCGTCGTACTTTTGCTATCACACGGAATTTAAAGGATTTAATGTAGAAGCCAAACATTTTTCCCAAGCGAGTTTTCTCGGCAGCGTGCATTTTTTTTATTGCTCCGATGCAACCATCCAGTGATAATTTTTTTTTTTTTCCGAGTAATTTTTATTTTAGATAAGGCTTGGGCAACGTCTGGTTTCTCTCACCTTGTTTGCCCGTTTGCTCGACGATTGCGGCACCGAGAAATTTATCTAATTCGTAGGGAGCCATATCGCTAGCTGCTTGTCTTATCGGCTTATCAGATGGAACAAAAAAAAAAAAAAAAATGAAGCGATACTCGCCGTTCCGTTATCTCGAAGCTGCTCGGATCGGAACTCGCGGCCAACGAACAACCTCGAATTCACCGCCGCTGGGATTTTATTTTATTTTATTTTTTTGTTCAATTCAACGTGAATTATTAAATATTACTATGAAATAACGGAGACCGAGAATGTCGAATTTCGTTGAATTCATTGACGCGAGACCCCGTCGCCACTGCAAAGGCCATGGGAATTACAGTCACCGATATAGTTTACCCGGATAATAGTGAGCGGCCATAAGTATTGCCGCGAAGTGCTCGGACTGATGGACCTTCCAATGGCGCATTAACGTTCCATTATCGACGAAGGAAGTCGCGAGTTACACTCGACGAGAAACAAAGAAACGGCGATGAGTTTTGAGCCCCTCCGCGTCCGTCGCCTCAGCGCAAAGTCGAACAAAAATAGTTTCTCTCGCGTTAAAAAAAAAACGCGTCGCACGACCACTTCCGGTCGGCCGCGAACGAGGTGCGCATTTCATGGAACGAAGTTCACGGGTGTGACGCAATTAAATCTTTGGAATTAAACGGGCCAGTTGCCACGTGCCATTCATTTAACAATAATTCACTCGTCACAAGCGGCCATTTTTGTTTTTGTAAATATTTCAAACGCAATCGGTTGAGAATGAAATATCTCGGCATCTCGGCGAAACTGAAATTTAAAGAGAAACGACCACGAGTTTCAGCTCCCTGCCGAGAAGTAAAAAAAAAAAAAAATCGGTAAATTCTCGTTCGGAAAATCCTCCGCGCAACGACTTTGTCCGTCTATCAGTGAGGTGTCAATTTCGAGAAACGATCACCACGCTTCTGACGTAATTAAGTTCTTGGAATAAAGCGCGCCCAACGCGAAGCACGGCTGATTGAAAAAATTATCAATTCCAACTGCCATTATTATTTAAAAAAAAAAATAATAATAATAAAAAAAAAATAACTCGACCGCACGGCAATTACCGGAGAATTAAAAAAGCTGTCCATCGAATAGCCAATCCGACGTGCTCGGAGGATGCGGAAAAGTGTGATTCCCACGGATATATCGACCGGTACGAGGATCGAGTTGTCGATCGATTCCAAGGGACAAGATCGAGAGTGGAGGAGCAATGATCGTCGATGACGGCTGCCGTGCGCCGATGTTACTTATGATTCCCAGAAGGTCGACTTCTCCGGCAATTGTAGAAACAGCCGAGAGGCATCCAACGGACAGACCTTCACCTGCGCACGAGTCCCATGGGGCCAGGGTCCAGACGCAGAATCTGGTATTTCCCGTCTCGCCAGCTGAAACTTAAAAAAAAAAAAAAAAAAAAAAAATCATCTTGTGGAATAGTCGCGGGATTTTTGGAGATCTTATCGCGCGTACTCGGTGGAATATCGAAGGTGTGCTGAATATTTGTTCGGTTAATTTGCGGCACGGTGGACCTTGTGGATTTCACTGGCAGTGCAACACCGAGCCTTGACTTTTCGCGACATTTTATTTTCGAACACGATTTTAATATCACGCCATTTATTACAATTATTATTATTGAATTTTTTCGTGTTTATTAATTGTGGAGCTTTTTTCAGAATAAAAATTTGCTACGTTCAATTTACCTCTCCTCGTTCTCCGACAATCGAGGTTTTATTTTAATTCGAATATAAAATTTAATCCGACAGAGCGACAAGTAACCATATCCAATCAGATTTACATGCAGAAGACCTTGCGAGTGTTAACCGACTCATTATTCCCGGAAATTCCTTGGTCAAATAACGATTCATCGATTCCGGCATCGGAGCTCGATAATTTTATTCACCACCGGTATTCAAGGTGTTACTTTCCATTCGGTAAAGTCCACACTTCGGTGATCGAGACGACAGGAAAACCACCGATTCAGCGTTCACCGATTTTTCGGGGATTCACAATTTTTAGTTTAGTTTATTATAAATTTTTTTTTTTTTTTTTTTAATAAAAATTCGATCGAGCA
Organism: Listrodromus nycthemerus; assembly: GCA_963978505.1. Classification (NCBI taxonomy): domain Eukaryota; kingdom Metazoa; phylum Arthropoda; class Insecta; order Hymenoptera; family Ichneumonidae; genus Listrodromus; species Listrodromus nycthemerus. Next base: position 3,528,567 of record OZ021683.1, read on the forward strand.
ACAAACGTTCGGCGTTGACGCAAGCTTTGCATACGTATCGGGCGAGGTCAGGACCGGGCACACGTCATGTCCGATTGCGACACGCGGTCCCAGGTAACCCACGCTATCCTCGTCGACGCTATCCGCCCGTGTCTTTTCTTCTACCTATCTCTTCGCGCTTGCCGGCATGGCCTGAATTATTACTGTTACAAAACCCGCGTAATCGCACGCAACGCCTCGGTGAGCAAGGATGATAAATCGATGCCGATCGTTCCACAAATTAATTTACAAAGCTCAGTTGACTTTCCATCGAACGGTACAAATTTTTTTTTTTTCACGCACGTACGAGACAAAAAGTCTTCGGGCGAAAAATCACTCGGAGCGACTTTCACCGATTTTATTTATTGTCGAAAAAAAAAAAACGATTCTCCCTCTCGAAATCGGATGCGTTTTCTGTGTCGTTCGGAGTGCTCCGAGGCTGCGTTGCACCGCACTTCTGCACCGCTGGCGCCTCTCCTCGACGTTATTCAGCCGATTCCCCCGAGAGCGACGCAACGCATGTTTCTTCTGCCTGTTTCGATCTTCTCGTTTGTCTTGCGCTCTTCTCCCCCTCACTCGTCATTCGCGTACATGTGTTTTTTGCGCCGATTCTCTGACGTTCTTGAACCACTAACGTCAGCGGCGCTGGGAGTGAATCTCGGCTCGGGCTCAGAGGCGCAAAGTTCTCGTCGGTTTTTTTGCTTCTCTCTTACCGATCGAATATATCTCGACCGAGGAAAAAATAACCGAGCGGGTCAGTCGACGCGCGAGGTGAACATTACTGCAGTACCTGCGGTAGAACAATTATTATCAATTTTTCAAAATTACTAAAAAAAGAAAAAATGTTTTAAAAAAGTAGGAATTCTTCAAAACCGTTTTACTCGGATCTGTAGATTTTTCAGCATCTTCGTAACACCCTTACGTATGATCAATAAAGAATTTTCGATGAAGAACAATATGACCGATAACATAAACTTGAACACAATTTTTTGTTCGAAATCGTTGAAAGCCAATCGTATTTTGTTTCTTGTACGAAATACCGCTGAAGTCCCCGACTTATCGAGCCATGAAAAAAGGACCCGAATTCAGAATATAAAATACAAAATCACATTCGGTCGAAAATTTTCGCATTTTCCATTACCATTCTAACATATTAATATTAATGAAGAATTTTCGATAAAAAAAAATGCCGTGACCAAAAAAAAAAAAAAAAAAAAACAAAACTTGAACGTACCTTTCTCCTAAAATCGTTGAAAATCAAGATTTGTCTCCCGTCCGGAAATACCGTCGAGGTCCGACCGGGATAAAATATTGAATCGCATGCGGTCGATAATTGTTACACTTTCAATGGAAGTACTTTTTTGTCTCTCGGTTGGTGCTCGACGGCTCTCCGTAACTGGCCAGCTGGCCGGCAATGTCATTGTCGCAGCTGACGATTGCCCGTGAAACTCGTCGTGTCCGGGAAGTTAGCCCATTAAGAGGCGAATCATTTAACATTTCCAACAGTTCTATAGCCAGCAGCCAGCGGCAATTCGTCTGCCCGCAACCGCGCCAATATTATACCTCTCCTTGCACGCGCATCTCTCTGAATGCACGTTGCGTGCCCGGATCGCGTGGGCGTAACGTAATATCTTCGCGCCAGTGCGCGCCGCTTCATTACTACTCATTTGTGTCATTTTATTCGGCAACGTGAGCTCTCCGACCGTTCCCCGCTTTCCTGTCTGGTAGCGCAGATATAGACAAGTTGTTTTCAAATAATTACGCGTGTCTAGTCGCTCTTACTATTCACGTTTTTTTTTTTTTTTTTTTTTTTTTACATCACCTTCGCTCATCGGAGTCCCGCGGCGTTTCGTCAGTCGCTCGCTGACGCAGAAGAAACGTCCGTAGAATAAAAATCTCCGCATCCGAGATCGGTTTTAAATAAGATTTCTTCGAGCGAAATGAGACGCAGCGCGGCGAGACTCCACGCGTTTCTCGCCGAAAAAATCACGGATGAGATCGTCCATAACGACTGTCCTCGTCGTCCCTAGACATGTCCATCAACGGACCACGTCGATTCGTCAGTACGCATAAACAGAGATGTTAAAGTTCATTTTTGGAAGACAAACATTCATCGAGCTCCATTATTATTATTATTATTATTATTAGTATTATTATTATTTTTTTTCTAGGCACCAATATCCGAGTGATTCCGCTCGGGAACATTGCCGATCGTTCAAATTCACCTGATTCGGAATTTACGAGGAAATTAAGGTTATCCTTTTTTTTTATTACATGCAAGATTTTTTTTGTTTTTATATATAAAATTTTTTTTTTTTCCTCTCGTTAAGCGAGCAGCGCCCTTGCTACACGTTAGAATCATTTGACTTTTTCAACGTTCAATTGAAATTTCTGAACGCGGATAAGAACGCGCGTCGCGCTCTCGACTTGTGCTTCTTATCCGCACGGTTCGCGCTCTTATCTACGGTCCTCGTAGCGAGGCTTATCAATCTTTCAATAAAATTTTCGAAGAGCAAAGAATCCCGTCACGGAGTTCAATGTGCACGATGGTTTCGCAAAACGTCATTTCTCCGCAATATTCCTGGCGCCACCCACTCTTCGCGATAGCGAGCTGGAATTTTACTGCAAGTAGCTTCCGCTCAATTCATTGTTGTCCTATTTTTTATTTTCCCCGGAGCTTTGGGTATTTTTGAAAAATTTTCTTTTTTCTTTTTAACGGAGAACGTTGAAGCTTTTGCCCGTGACAAATTCTTAGCAACAAAGTGATGCCATTTTTTAATAGGCGAGTCATGAAGTGTTTTCATTTAAGTAACGTAATAACGTTATTAAAGTATTAGAAAAAGGCTGCAGCTATTATTTGTAAATTGGTTCTTCCTGAGGACAAAGTACCATCGGCGTAAAACGTACCGTTAAACCGCTTTGTTTTTTTTTCTTTTTTTTTTTTTTTTTTTTTTTCGCACTCCAGATCGAGAGAGTATCGGTAGGCGGGGTGATCGGTAACATTGGCAAAGTTGCAGCCTGAATTGCAACGTGGGCAGTTCGAGCTCGCTCCTCGTCTCGTTTCCTTAAAAGAAAAGGCAACGAGCTCGTTGACTTGCCTCCTCGATCGGGGTACGTCACACTTGTCTCGTTGCTCGCTGCTCCCCTGTCGTTAACCTTTATTGCCTGATGCATATGCAATTCCAGTCGGAACTGTAACACGCGATACTTTGTTCTTCTCCCTGACTCGCTTCGATTCGTCCCAGTTACCGTAAAAAAAAAAAACAAAAAAAAATGATAAAAATAAATACGAATGAATTTTTTATCTCATCGCAGGTAGCAACATTGTCGTAGGTCGAAAAGACTTCGGCAGCGTTGAATCAACGATGCACTTATAGGGTTTAGGAATTGACGTTCTTCGTTCACCTTCGCACTTTCGCACCGCTCTTCCAAGATCGACTGACGACATCAACAGTTTTAGAAATAGTCAGACTTCGATCCTACATCTGTCGGATGATCGAAACCGGATAATTTTTTTTTTACCCCATTATCATTGGAGTTTCGTCCTTTTGACCGTCGTGCTTAGTGAAATTTTCGTAATTAATTGTTTGAGGCTATTTTTAATGCTTACTTCACTTTTTCTTTTGCCATGAAATTAGTGTTATAGAAAAAAAGGGGTAAAGGTTCCGTCCTTTTATTTTCTTATTTCTTATGGAATTTAAAAAAAATTGTCATAAAAAAATGAGTATCGGAATAAAACTTGCTATAAAAGAAAAAACAAAATAAAATAGATGTTGAAAATTCCTTTTCACTTTGAGTCCTTATTTGAGTAACCGAACAAACATCCAGTACCGTGAATGTCGCCAAACTCTGATACAAACAATATTTGAACCAGCATTTTTGTAAAATCCGCACATATTTAAAAAAAAAAACATTTTTTTCCCATAAATCAGGTTTCCCTACGGCGATACGATTAGGTACGATCCTCAGGGATAATCCGTCCGATTTAAACATCGATACATCAAAGTCTCTCGAACATAAATCCCCAAAATACCCAAAGAGCCGCAAACACGAACCGCCCGAGAAATAATTTTTAATTATCTCACACCAGCGTCCGAGAGCGATTGCGTCAGATAACCAAAACGGAAGTACGGACTGTCCGCCTCGCGAGCGAACGAAACTCGCCGAGTTCGTATGCCCGCTAACTTCAATGACTCCACGGTCTTTTATCCGCGTTAATGCGCCACTCCGACCGACGAGATTCAGTTCCCTCGAGAACTTTACCCCGCGAGATTAAGAAGAGACTTCCCGTTCGGAGCTTATGACACTCGGTCGCTTCTTGACTCAACGGGACACCTCGTTACCGCAACACCCGGAAGACCAAACAAGGCGAACGAAAGAGCTTCCACGGGAGACCAAGATGTTCGATAAGAGTCTAAGTAGCCCGGGGCTGAATTGTCCGGCTGAATTCCTTCCTTACACGGACGTCGTTCGCGGTTCGCCGATAAGGCAATTGGCAAAGGTCTCAACCCGGTGGCTTCAACGTTGCATCGGCTACGCGGTCTCTCTCGATACCGCCGGAACTATCGTCGTCGAGCGTGTCTTCCTCCACCGTGCAAAACGTACAAACATCGACTTCCCGAGAGTCTTATCAACTCGGGCAAAATAATCTTCCCTCTGGACGTGGCGCGATGCTAAAAGTAGAACGAGACTGAATTTATGACGGAGCGACGGTGGTGGGATTATAGATCGCGGCAGGGAAGAGATGCGGGGTCGTCGATGCGGTAATGTAGCATTGTGCGTCTGCCTCGTGTGGTTCCCGGTGCGGGAGGATTTAGCACTGACCTAGGGAAGAGGCCTCGAGGTCGCCGATGGCACACATTCCGAGCTGGTCTATATTAAGTTAAATGCCTTCGCACTGTGGCCGACGATTGGTTCGGCTCGCAACCTCCGACGTATTGTAGGTGTCCAACGACGTTCCCTCCCGACACTCACTCGTGCACGTACCGCGCCGTAGAAACGTACGTGTCGCCGAGAACTGGACCCGCGACGACACAGGGCACAGGCTATGCCAATTGCACGCATCCGCAAATTTGCCACCAACTGGCACGCTTATGCTATAGAGTTACTTTGCTGATCTACCACCTAAGTGGCTCCTGCTCTCTCGCCTATCTTTTTCTAAGACACACAGGTCGCCCGATCCGACCTACGCGAGGTGCCGAAGTTTCACCGAGGATGGAGCAGCACGCTCGGCGAATCGACCAACAATTTTTTTCGAAGATTTCTTCTTCTTGGCTCGGGAATTTATTTCATTATTTTTATGGTATTCGTATATTTTTTTAACGGTGATGCAACGAGCTGGAAAAAAATCATTGGAGAATATAGAAGAGGAAAATTGTGAATTTTCTCGCATGTTGAAATCTTTTTTCTTTGTTTTTATGTGAAGGATTTTTAATTCCGAAAGAGCCTTTCATTTCCCGTATCATCGACAATTTTAGTTTTTACTAATCGGAAAATTAAGAAAGCAAAAAAAAAATTGTGCTCGTCTGTGACCGATAAACAGAAAAAAGCGGAAACTTTTTTCGCCTTCTACTCGCGGTAGAATTAAATAAATTAAATGGCTTTTGACCTCCAATCACGGTCGAAAAAATACCACGAAACATTGATGAAACACAATCTCAGATCCTCCATGGTCATCGCGTTGATCACCCATGAAATCATTGAACAATTGGCGCCTCACGAAAAAAAAAACACAAGTTCCGAGCTTTGGCCGAGCGACTCGACATTTTTTTTCGTGTCGTAGTCCCGAAGAGATCCGAAAGTCTATTTCGCGAATAACCCTTAACGATAACGGCGCGCTTCGTCGGTCGTTCGGTCGCGGTTGCTATGAATAGCTTCGTCGACGATTATAATTTCGTGCTATACTCGGTGGCATCGCACGAGGGAGCCAGCCCAGAGCTAGCAATTACGAATGATAGGTGAATTAACATCGCAGAGTCGTCCGATTTTTTTACTCGAAACAAATCACCGAACCTTCGAATACGGCGTACCGAGCTGCAAAACTGCATCCATCAGAACATCTGATTAATTCCTCGTTGCGAGTACAGCATTAAACACCCAGTGGATAGTTCGAGGAGCAAATCGACAACGGGCGAAGGACAAGTACAGTCGATTGGACTCAGCGAAAAGTTGCCAATCATAATCGACATTGGATAATAAGTTACGACAATATATATATATATATATATATATATATATATATATATATATATATATATATACATATGTACGTAACCTCTAAAAAGGGAACTATCTATACACATGCCGAAAGCGAGGTTTGGTAGCGCGCTCATCGTCTCAAGGCCGATCGTCGCCGATTAATGAAGCTAAATCACTTGGTTCCAAGCGAGCGTGCGGAGCGTCGCCGGTCGAAAGTCGATGAGAGAGAGAGAAAAATAAAATTCACTCTCTTCGTATTGAATGCGCTCATCTCGGGAGGGATTTTCCGGAGTGTGCGGTTCGTTTTGTGAATGCAATTGTATTCAGGAAGAAATTACTGCATCAGCCGATCGCGCGCGCGGTCGTCCGGGCAGGTCTGAAATTTCTCACACCGGGAGATAAAGAGTCTTTTCGAGATGCACGTTAATATCCGAGCGGTGATCGCTCCCGGCTTGTCCGCTGCAGTTTCATCCTCGCCATGGTTCATTAAGAGGACATTATGGTGGGTATTCAGATAAATTCCCGTTCGCTCGGCTCTCTAATCATTCGCTCCGTTGCTCACCTATGGCGCGTTCTCGTTTGTTGACAATAAGAAAAATATTGGTCGTCTGGAAAAAAATTGTTGGGTTTATCTCGCAACTTTATACGCTGGATCTGGAGCGTACGTCGGATCAGAGAGTATCCGGAACTCGTGTGTGGACAGTTCGCTGGTTCGAGCGAGCGGACAGGACGAAAGGCTTTGGTGATTTTATCGCACCGCGAGAGCTCGTCATGGTATTCGACCATGTGTTATCCGTGAAAGACACTTCTCGTGCAGGGTTCGAGATCTTTTTTGTCCGGTAATTTGCGTAGGCATTAAAAAATTAAATCAATGGACAAAGTCTAGAATGGTGATTTTTTTCTGTCTTAGATTAATAATCGGAGATTAGTTTGGCAGCTTTTTCGAGTACCGAGGGGAGAAAATTTTTTGTTTTTTACTTGATTCAGCTGAGAAATTATTTGCTAGGTGATACGTTGGTTCTACAAGGTAGAAAATGCTCCGGTAGATTGATCTGTTGCTCGGATGAATTAGTGAGTTGACCCAAATCGGTTGGGAATGATTCAATTAATGATTCAATTAATAAGTCAGCAAAAATAAGTTGACCCAACAGATTAATGAGTTGGTTCAATAAATTAACAAATTCATCTTACAAATTAAATTATAAATAAAAAGAAAAATTTAATAATCTGATCCACCAAGTTAAAAAAAAAATATCCAACAAATTAATAGCTTGACCCAATGAATCGACGAGTTCCCCAGACAAATTAACAAGTTGGCTCAACGGATAAAAAAATCGTCGAAGAATCTCACAAGTTTCCATCGACGGATTACCAAATGATCCGAATGAATCAGCGAGTTGACCGAGCGGATCAATTGTTTGGTAACCAACAAATTGGCTGGCTCTAAAAAATTAATCGTGCGGTTCGTCGAGTCAACCGTTTTTTTTCCACCGCGACGTCGTAGCCGTCAGGTCGGATCGCGCGTACAATCAGAGACCCTACAATTTACATTTCACTCTCATAGTCGTAAAACGCATATCTCTCTCCGGTCTTCCTCCTGGACTGTCGCATACGCAGAGCGTCGCCCGGTAGCGATGCACGTCCCGAGTCGTCTTGCATGTTAATTTTAACTCGTGCGCTCAGCCGCGAACGACCACGGGCCGATGAGCCCTTCGTCGTTCCGTCACGCTGCTACCAGAATCCTCTTCTTCGTCGCATTTGCGCATTCCTCGCTCGATGGTTTCCTATGCGCGCCATAACACCGGCCTCGCATACCGGTCCGACGGCAGAAGCCATTTTTTTGTTGTTGTTTTTTTTTATCGCTCCTCGGATCTTCGGTTCGTGGCGCAGCTCAACGGTATCGATTTCCGGATGTCATTTTCACGTGGCCCTTCCTGATTATTAATCGAACGAAGCCTTCCGGCAAACTCGCTCCACCTCCTCCGAGCATCGACATTCTTCGATTTCTCGATGGCAGAGGAAGACAATTTTTTTTTTTATCATTCCGATCTTCGGTTTATCCGGATGTAATTTCCACGTAGCCCATTGTGATTCTGGAGGGGAGAACGGGGCAAAACGGGTCAGAGGGAGCAAAAGTCAAATTCCCAATAATTTTTGGGTGACTCATTTTATTCGACGATACTCCCGGATTTACAAACTGATTTCGCCGCACTCAGCGCTCTCACGAATATCGACGTGTTATTGGGATATTGCATTTTGTCCTTAAATTATAATTTTTTAAATTTTCCGTCGAGCATCCGGAATTATTTTGAGGAATAAAAAAAAAACTAGCAATGTGCGAAGATCTCGGAAATTAATTGATTTTTAAGAGTTCGCGACTGGCAATTAAACTTGTTACTTTTTATCGCTCCTCGTATCTTCGGATCGTCTCGCATCGTCCATTCTGTCGATCGAACGAAGTCTACCTTCAAACTCGCTCTACCCGCTCAGCGCAACTGTCGTTCACGATTTCCTCCCGGACAGAAGAATGTTTATTTACGACGGAAGTTGTCCGAACGCATGTTGGGAATTCGAACGGTGTTTCGAGACTCTCCTCCGTCACACGACAAAAACCGACAGCTCGCAGCCGGTATATTTGCCTCATGGATCGATTGTTCTTTCCACCGTTGAATGAACTCAGCAGCGGTGGACGCTCGATGCGACGGATTATTATTGACGGTTATCAATATTAATTCTCCCTCGATTATCGGCCTAATTAATGGTGCCAAGGGTCGCGAGCTGCCGGCCGATTGATGGTCGCTCTATCTGGTCGATCGCGGTCGTAGGGCCGCTGGAACGGAGCTACGGTTATTATATCGTGCCACTTTTACAAGCGTCGTGACCGATCCGATTGCACGCTCCGGTTAAAAATTCCGTAACAACCGAAAGTGAAAGCGTTACGTAGGGGATTTTGATCGCGCGTACATGCCACGGCATTGCGGTTTTACACTCGCCCCGCGCCACGATATATAAAGAGGTTTGTGTACTTTTCAGGAACCGCGCTTGAGCGAAGAGAGTTCAACGTGCGATACGGCCTTAATAGCCCCATGGGGCAAGGCGTTTACGTGTCGTGAACGGTATTAAGCAAACTCGAAGTGGCGGTCGGGTCTGCATCTCGCCGCTCCCGATCGTTCTCGTTCCTTCGACTCCGATGACGACGGTGCGATCTCACGTCGATTTTCTGGGTCGAAAAATTTTATGTCGAGACGCAACGCGCATGCGCAGGGGTCGCGGCAAGGGCCCGTCCGTTTCAGTGGAACTTCTGAGCTGAGGGAAACGGAGTCGCGTGGGAGGTGGAGCTGCCACGAGGATTTCGTTTGGTCTGTGGAATATTGAAAATGAACGGACGAATAGTTGTCGAGACCATCAATTTTTGACACTCAGTCGCAATCTAGTTTCGTTCAGGGAGCGCATTTAAATTTTTGAGATTCTCACGAAGGATGTGTCAATTTAACTAAAGAAATCCGTCACGAAATCGAAGCAATCGAAGTAGGAATTTAGCAGTTGAATCGATAAGTAACTGAATAACACAGAGTGGGTTTTTTTAAATTAATTAAACGGAATCAGTCGCGAAATCAAAATAATATGTATGAGGAATCAAATTTCCCAGATTTTTTCCTACTCGGTGATTTTGTGCTGTTCGAAACTGTGGAAGGGATTTATGTTGTACGGTGAATTGACGATTTCAGAATTAATTGGATGGTGAATGCAACGGTCAAAGTGTGTCCATTGTTGCGCACGAGTTCTTCGAAACGATCTCAGAAGAGGATCGGACCAGCAGCCCTAAATTCCTGGAACGATTCGCTGGATCCTAATGATCGAACGATCACTCGCTCGGCAGCAACGCCAACAGGATCAGCTCGGTAGCCTCGAGCATCCACCGGCAACGCTTCCGAACTGGATGACCAATATTTCAGTGCTTCCTTCTCGCGATCTCGCCACCGGAGAACCCTGCTGTTCGCTCCAATTTACCGTAGGACTCCCCTATTATATCTTGCAATAGCAATCACGCTCGGGAGATGAGAGTGCGCTTCTCGCTGTCCCTTCGCTCTCATATTTTCGCGTTTAAGGTCGTCCTCGCCGTACAGTCGAGTCAGTCGTGTACGAGAATTTCAAAAGCGTTTTGCGCACGATCGAAAAGGATAAATAAGGTTGGACCAAGACGGGCCTAGACGAAAGACCTCGGTTTTTATGTTACAAACGTGATAAACAGAGAATTTGGAGAAAAATTTGTACACAGTCTTTGTGAAGTCAGATTTGTGATTTTCGGTCGATTTTTACGAGCAAAAGCTAATTTTTATTTACTGATGGATCTTGCGAAAATTCAGCGTGAAACACTGATTTGAATAATTATCGGTTAATTGGAGTAATTTTTTTGATGGAGAAAGTAGAACCAGGACTTTTATTTTCTGATTGAGAAGCTAACCGAAGCAAATTACTCGGTGATTTTATGAGCGATATTTCAACGAACAAAATACGTTTTCACTCCTCACAATCGGATAAAAAATACAAAAAAGGACTTGACAAAATTTGCAAAAAAATATGCTCGAGGATTTTCTTAAAAAAATGTACAATACATTTTTTTAATCCGGGTTTTCAATTGACCTGACTGTACTGCACGGACTACCTTTAAGCTCTGACACTCCATTATCTTTGAGGTAAAACTCGCGCAGCGGCAAAATCACAGAGGAAATTAGTTCGTCTTCCTCTGTCTCTTGCAGCTGATGCTTCTCGCTGTAGAAATGTGACTGCTTTTAATTGCCAGCGAACGTTTGTTTTGTTGACGGGAACTCTGTGCTGCACGGACGCCCGTCTGATCGCCGCTGCATTATCTACTGCTGCGCTTTTGCGGGCCTCGAAGTCCACTCACGGACCGACGCAGCGACAGCCGGATTAAACGCAACCTCAGTGCAGACCGAACATTTAATGAATCACATGAGAGAAAAAAACAAACGGACAAAATGGTCCATTTTGCCCTCACGTCTAGTACGCACCTTTGTTAAATGTACCGAGCCTCTCGGAACTCAGGATTGCGTCACTCACGACGAACCAAACGGGCGTGAGGAAAATTAAAACTCAGTGGAAAGAGCTCAAATATCCACCCGTGTGTGTGGATTTCTCGTGTCTGATCATCAAAGCCAAATCTACTGGGAGAATAAAAATTGAAAGATCTGGCGCATTTGCGGTGTCGCGGACTCGGAAAATTCCTTCACTGACCAGCAGAGGTCACGATCAAAGGGCACTTTTTTTTTCGGTTGCGAAGTGTCCGTTCTTTCTCTCCGATTCTCTCCCGCATTTTCTCTCAAGTTCGCGATTACACACCTAACGTGAGGCTCGGGGCCTTAGTGGGGGGGGGGGGGGGGGGGGGGGTTCGGAGCTCGAAGTGAGTCGCTTGTGCCGCTGCTTACTGCTGCTCGTAGCGGTAGCTGCTGCTGTGGTAGCCGCCGCCAGTTCGTCGTAGTCGTCGCTTGTGTCGGGGGATTGTGCGAGAGAGAGTGCGCAGTCAGTCCGAGCCGAACAGTCCTCACACGACCTCAGTCCGCGATAGATTGTATCGGAAGCGTTCGATCGCGCCTCCATCGATTATTCTTCTCAGTCGAAAAAAAAAAAAAAAAAAAAAAAAAAAAAAAAAAAAAAAAAAACGATCGCCCGATCAATTTCCCTTTTTCCGACAGTTCGAATCCAACGAAACCCCCTCGACAGTTTCGTCGCTACATAAAACGAAAATCTCCTTGTTCATTAATTTTTTGTTCATTATCAAAACCACTCAATATCACCCGAAAAAAAAAAAAAATCGCGATAGAGGATCGATCGGATTATCGACGCATTATCGACTCTCCAGGAATCGCTGACCAGGATTATACCGAAGGACTCACACAGGAGGTAAGGAACTCCGCGACTGCGACGAAATTTTTTTATCTCCCAGTGTCTGTGATGACGTGTTGCGTTGCCAAAAAAAAACGGAAAAAGTGCTTCTGTGTCTGTGATCTCGTGTTATTTTTAATTGAATTTTTCCTTGTTTTTTTGTTTTTTTTTTTTTTTTCATCAAAAATATCACCCGTACCGTTGTGTTTGTGCACCTTGGGCTATTTTTTCGTGAGTTCTTCGTCTTGTAATCCTTAATGACGTGTATTACTACACGTATAGCTGTAATATAAAATAATGGTATGCATATGGATGCGCGTGTATACAGACTTGTACAGTAAGTAGCGGCAGAAGGAAGGGTGGGGGGGGGGCGTACTGGATATCATTATACCGTCACGCGACAACGTCTGTGGTGAACCTGGTGTTACGGGCCAAGGAGACTCCTCCTTCGCCGCGCGCCTTCCGATCTACGGAGTCGTAAGACGAGTACTCGCTTCTTCGATACCTGCAGGATTTTTCGTTCATATATATATATATATATATATATATATATATATATATATATATATATATATATATATATATATATATATATATGAAAATGATGGGTCTTGTGAAAATAGACGAAAACGTGGCTGAAGTAAATAACGAGAAGCGTGGGAGAGTGACAACGATCACCGTCGACGAATTCTCCACCTCTTGGCGACAGTAGCTTCTTCGATTCTCGCGATCGATGGCCGATCGACCGGTTACCCCTCCCTTGGGTGCCGGTCGATCGATCCTGGATCCAGATTCTCGGTCATTGAGGCGAGACGGGAAGAGCGCGAGCAGCCCGGGATGGCATCGCCGATTAACCTGGTGAGGGAAAATAAAAACAATGCGAGAAACGTGACAAATGCTCAATGAAAATATCGAACGATCCGACTGGTTATGCGTGGGTCGGGGCGATCGATCGGCGAGAGTATTCCACCTTCGACGGACCGGCGAGACACGGGGCATTGCTACTTTTCCATTCATGAAGGCTTCGCGACGAATCGAGGTTCGGAAGAGCGCGCGCGATCGCGGATCGGTGGCTTCCGGCTCGGTCGATCTCGTCCTCTTCGATCGCTCGTTGAATTTCGGTTAATCTCAGATTCGGTTCTTGATCGGTAAAGACCAGGTTGAGATTTTTTTTTGGTTTATTGACTGGTCTGTAAATTTTTTTTTATTGAATTTCATGTGCGATCGCGATGAAAAAATTATGTTGAAAGTATTAAAAAAATTGGAAACACTCAATTTTTATTTTCTTCAATTTTACTATAAAAGTAGGATAATTTTTACGATGGAATTCAACTTGGATGAAAAACAATATAAATTTGTCATCACATTTTTCCATGAAATTTAATGTACAACTGTTCGGATGGAAACTTCCAACACGGTAGATAAAATTGACGATTTTGTTTTACAGTTTTTGTGAAATTGGCCGGTTTTTGCGAGAAGCGAGAATTTAAAGAGGGAAGATCGAAGATAGCGGTAGAATGGTGTTTCCCTCTGACGTCGATCATCGATGACTAACGCAACGTTTTCAGGATAGTCCTGAGCGGAATCGCAGCGGAAATTTGAAATCGCAGACTCGCACAGGAACAGTTTGGAGCTGCGAGAGTAGTCACTGGTCTTCTAAAAATAGCGCTAAACTGGAAATGTAGTGGCGGCTTCCCCCCTCGAGTTTCGGGCGCAGTTGTAGGAATGTTGTGCATCGGTATAATTAGTATTTTGAGGAAAAACTCTCTGCCCGCCATCGAGGAGTACAAAATTCGTTGACGAAACTTACGAAGGAATTTTCGAAACCAATTCTCTCAAAATATCTGATCTAGTAATAAAAATAAATTGTAGTCTGGTGAAATAAAAATTTGAGTGTACAAAAGCACAATCTGTCGAGGCAACGATCCATTACGGTCCACTATAAAATTTGAGACTTACAAAAATTTTTTCCATTCGGTAAAATAATTTCAAACTTACGAAGGAACTTTCAAAACCAATTCTCTCAAAATATCTGATCTAGTAATAAAAATAAATTATAGTCTGGTGAAATAAAAATTTGAGTGTATGAAAGCACAATCTGTCGAGGCAGCGATCCATTACGGTCCACTATAAAATTTGAGACTTACAAAAATTATTTCCATTCGGTAAAATAATTTCAAACTCACGAAGGAACTTTCAAAACCAATTCTCTCAAAATATCTGATCTACTAATAAAAATAAAGATAGTCTGGTGAAATAAAAATTTGAGTGTATAAAAGCATAATCTGTCGAGGCAGCGATCCATTACGGTCCACTATAAAATTTGAGACTTACAAAAATGATTTCCAATCGGTAAAATAATTTCAAACGTATAAAAAATGCATGATTCTTTAGAATAAACCCAGTTGGATCCACCAGGGCGTTGTTCCGGCGATACCGAATCGTTTGCAACAACCGTGTGCCCTCCTTCGGGAGAGATCATAAAATTTAGTTTTCTTTCTTCACTTATCGTCTTCGCTCCCCGTCCCCCGACGATTAGAGACCGGTGTCTAAATGTGAGTGTCTCCGAGCCCAGATAGACCGTCTCTATAGCGCGACTAATGTCGCCGTGACGTATAAAACCAAAGATACATAACAACGGCAGGTAACTCGGCTATGTGCTCAATTGCGTAACGGGCTGAACCGAAGACGAGAGGAATTCTCGTCGCTGGGGAATAAAAAATACGACGCGCATGCGCGCGCGTGCTGACGAACTCGTTGCGGGTCCGCCACGCGGTCACGCGAGCGGGAAAAGGAAGATAAAAAAAAACTGAGCTTCAAATGAAATCCTTTCATCGTGTCCTTGGTCATCGTCGAGGGCTGAGATCGTGTCAGAGCGGCGCTGTCGCTGATCCCGTACACGACTCATTCGCGCACGTATGCGCGCTCGTGGCGCAATCCAAGAGAAGAGAGAAATCAAGGGGGGAATGAAAGAGACGGCGAGATGCACTTATGGCAGATGGGATTATTTTATTATTTTTCTCGGTCGGAGTGAGAGAAACAAACGGGACGGGGCGATAAGTCGAAAGGCACGAGGAGCCTTTGCTATTCCTATATTTACACTCGGAGATTACACACTCTCGGTGCGATCAGCTTATTCGCTCGGAGAGGGACGGAGAATCGTTTCGATGTCTTTCTCTCACGTTTTATCGTCTCCGCAGTAAAGAAAAAAAGGAGAATTGTGAAGAAATTCCGAGATGAGACAGTGGCTTGTTTCTCTTTCTGTGCGTCTTTGTGGGGATGACGAGCGTAAAATTGGATCAGTGTTGTGCGAAGCGATCGGGAGAACGTAATGAACGGAAACGGAGCTGATAAGGTCGAAGAATCGTATGTAGGTTGACTGGACGATTATATATTCTCTTCGAATATGAGAAAGCGTGGGTTTATTTTTGTCTTCGTCAACTACAATTACAGTAGAATCTCGATTAACCAGGATGCGAAGAGTCACTGGATAATGAAAAAAAAAAAAAAATCCTGGTTAATCCCAACTGGGTAATAATTTTACGATATTATTTAACGTACGTATTGCAGTTACAAGAAAATTCGGTACAACTTGCATTTAATTGTTAAATATAGTCAACTAAAAATCTGAGGCTTTGGCTTTTTTTTTTTTTTTTGCTAAATAACACGTTTAAGCCGACCTCGGTTAAGCGGGATTTTACCGCGCAACTGTCACGGAAAAATCACTTTAAGTAAATCGATCATTTTTTTGATTTTCGAACTGAAGAGAAAACAGCGATGAGTCCATTGACTTCGAGAATCGAACGTACGTCTTGGCCTAAATTGACGCATCCCGCCTAGTGTACATTACGCGTGGTGCCGCGCACTCTTATCGCACAGCCAGCCATAGATTATTGATAAGAGCGTGCACATAAGCGATGTACACGTCATTGATCCAAATATTTGTGAATTTCGTGGATAACGAAAAGTGTAAAAATCGTAGAAATTTTAATACATTTTTTTTATTTCGTTTATTCTTCTATTTTGATTCGATGACTTGAGCGTTGTTCTTTAGCAAAGACGAGGTTGACGAGTTTTTTCGGCGGATTAAATTTCTTCACCATCGCACCTTGTTGACTCCAATGAAAAGAAATCGTAATTTTGAAGACAACAAGTATGAGCGATAGGTATCGGCGTAGGCTCCACTAGAAAGACTGACGTGCGTCACGTTTCGCGAGCTTTTATCTCATTTTATCGTAGATTATTAACGTTGGATGATCGATCGTTATTTTTTACCTGTTATCGCCGTAGTTGAGCGCTCGATTAATGTCCGAAGGTTTCTCCAAGGTTCTCGGCGCGTGTTACACATGAAGTAAAAATCAAACAAGAAGAACAACCAAAGGACAAGGATAACGCGGGATCAGCGCAAACTTATGCGCATAATCGCAATTATCGTCGTGATCCGTTTCGTAACCGATGGCACGTCCACTCGGAGATCTCAGCCTCGATATGAACTTTGGATCCTTCGCACTACGACTATAGGCTTGTTTTTTTATGTCAACTCCTCAAACTCCTCAGTAAAAAAAATCCGCGTTGCTCCGAAATTACAAAGCTCGATAGGGATAGACGTCTGAATTTTTTAAATTATATCTGGACCTTTATTTCGTTTATTTTACAACATCGCAAATTCTCTCCATACATTTTTAGTTCCCTTCTCCACTTCGATCGGTCACGGTTCAACATTTCTTCGATATTTTTATTTTATTTCGATTCGATTTCTCTATGTTTTAAATTTAACTGTGCCGTCTTACAGTTGAAGAAATTTTTCAAAAATATTATTTCCTAAAAGTGTTGCATTTAATGGCTTTAGAGTAAATTCAAGCCAATCTACGCTTGAATATTCGCTCAGGAGATTGTGCGAATATTTCATCGTCCCGCACGAGTTTCACTGTGGACATTTTTTTAATGATTTATTTGCACAATTCATGAACAGTTTTTGCAGTGCCAAAAAAATCAGCAAAGCTCGACGAAGAGAGCGAATTAAAAATCGAGTCTTACTCCGAGCCTTCTTGCTTCTATCTGCGGCTTCGACGATTATGTCATAGGATGGTATGTCTCGCAGTGAGTACGAGCAGTGAGAGACCTTGAACTCAGGTTCACAGACCTCGATCAGCTTGGGTTCCCCTCTCTCTCTTCCCTCGCTCTCCCTCGTGTCATCCCGAAATCGCGTAGGCCCTGGGTCGAGCCTCGTTGACCAAACCGCGAATCGCCGGACTCCTCGTTGAGCTACGAGGCCGTTTTATCTATTCGCTATACTAAACTCAATGATTCCTCTCGATTCAGCGACGATAGGCCACGTGCGTTTTTGCACAGACTGGCAGACAGTCCGGCCTGTCGTCGAGTCGGCAGTTCCACGAGATTCGCGGTTCTTGCCAAGATCGCGAGCGATTAAGCTGGTCTTTCGGAATCGTTCTCACTTCGTGAAATTTTGAGATAAACGAGAGGGAATTGCAAACACTTTTCGACGGTACGAAAATCCAAAGAAATCAAATATATCGGAGGAATTTTGTATAATAATGACCCTCAAATGTTATCAAGAAATTGACGAAAAATCGAAATAATCGTGAGCGATTAAGCTGGTCTTTCGGAATCGTTCTCACTTCGTGAAATTTTGAGATAAACGAGAGGGAATTGCAAACACTTTTCGACGGTACGAAAATCCAAAGAAATCAACTATATCGGAGGAATTTTGTATAATAATAACCCTCAAATGTTATCAAGAAATTGATGTAAAATCGAAATTTTCTACGAATCTTTTGGAAACCTTTGAAATCCAATTTTTTTCAGATTTTCAAATTTACATGCAATTTTTTTTCTATCTCGGAAATTACGTGGAAAGTCACGAAATCTAGGGTGAAAATTCATGCGTGTTCCAAAAAACAAACGTGTGATTTTTATTTTTTTTTTCGGATAGGTTTCTGAAAGATCCGTTAAAAAATTTGGTCGTTTGAACATTTTGGAAAATCATGGAAAATTGATAATTTCATTACGTTTCATATATTTAATTTTTTTCGTAGATATTAAATTTCTCTGTGACTTACGCGAAGTGCACACAATTCGCGAGGACTACCTTAAAAAAGCGGAAAGCTGAATCTCATCCGAGACCCGCGGATATCTCCGCGTAATCATACGGTAGTTTCCGCGTGCAGCGTAGAATATACTCGACAAAACGGACTCGTAATTTTTCGTTCTCGGCGCTTTCGCAGACTTGGCGGGAAGCGAGAATCGAATGGTGGCGGGACTGACGGAGAAATACGTCACCGTTGCTCTTGGCATTAGCAATGCTGATATGCCTCGCGGCGCATGACCTACGAACTCTCGTATTTATTTTATCCCCGGCCACCTCCGCACACCGGCGTTTTACACCGCGCTCTTCATACGCAACTCTGTCACACATCGCCGCAAAAATATCCTCGATCGTTTATATTATTTTTCACAGACCTGCGACTGTCGCTAAGATGGCGAAGATTTTCGCACTGTCGAGAACCATCGACGCTTTGGTGAATCATATCATGCTCTGTGTACGTCATGTTCGGGTCAAATAATAATTTTAATGGACGATTTATAGTCGAATTAAATCGAGACAAGCGTGTTAAGCTAATCGCAAGTTGTCAGAGAAAAATTGTCCTCGGGACGGCACTCGAGACACGTTTCAAAGATAAAATTGAAAAAAAATTCTCTGTAACGTTATTTCCGGTCCAAAGTCTTTCGAACCGGAAATTCACTTTACACGGGAAATGGATTATTCTCTTTGGAATTTTTATTTATTTTTTTCGAAGTGACGTCATACCGGAAATATGGAATTTCCGGAAAAATCGATTTTCAAGATGACGTCTCGACAAATTAAGAAAAATGTTTGCGTGGCCTTGCTTCCGGTTTGAAAAATGAGTGTTCAAACCGGATGCAAGATTCCAGACGATCCAGCCAAGCTGGCCGGAGCTGGCCAGTGCTGGCCACGGAAGAACCGGCATGACGTCTTTCCATCCCCACCGGCCGTTGCAACCAACAAGGTCGAACGAAATGTCGCTTCCTTACAATGTCCTTACAATCGTCATTTTTTTTTTTTGTCAATCTTTCTTATGCACGGCTTTTATGCTTTTATGTAAAGACATTCATGGAACAATGCGACAATTATAAGAATCTTACGTTAGCCAATCTTAATGACAACGCATGGCACGTGTATTTTGCTCCTTCGTCAACGCGACTTGTACGATGCTCGTGAGAGACTCACAAGACCCCATCACGGTTGTCTTCGCTTCTTTTTTTTTTTTTTTTTTTTTTTTTCAATTACTTATGCGGTTGAATCATGTCTTCCAGGACTCGATCAACAGGTAAAATCTATTAGTCCGTTGCAAAACTGCATAATACCTGTGTCCATAATTTTTATAAGGTTGCACGTTGCCCGCTCGACGAGAGCTAATGGGAATTCTCGAGAAAAGAAAGTGTGTACGGGTGAGTCACGTTTTTCCGAGACGTTCGTGTGGATAAACGCGCCGTTGACTGGCGGGACGGTTTTATTTTTCTCCTTTTAAACCCGCTTGGAGATTCTTATCTGTGTAATGTAATATACGTTTGAAATTGTCTGCAAAAATCCGAGTCGTTCGGATACAAAGACACACAGTGAATTCGAGTCGTCCCGTTCGAATTGGTAATTCACTGTCCGGCACGACGGACGCGCAGCTGTTGAGGTTCCGAGCGTTTCAATTTGACGGTCCAAATCGATATCAATCTTCATTTAATCGTCGACATGTGTTCAATTCGTTCGATCCTTCGCTTTCTATCTCGCCACGCTCGAATCATCTCCGGTCTCGCTCACTGATTCAGATTCCCGCTCTTTGATCTTAATATTTCACCGGATCGACCAAACTCCCGAAAAATCCGCTCGAGGAATTTCGAATCGTTCGTTGCGCGGGTCCCGCTGCGGGACCCGCAGATTTCACACAGTGAACCGTTGAACACTGTAAAAGAAAAGTTTGTTTAAAAATTGATTAACGGTGCTCAATTTTTTTTTTTTTTTTTTTTTACCAATTATTTCTGGAATTTGAAACACACGTGCGTTACGATTTTACCGTGGCATTTAAATTTTTTTTATGAGAACGTAAATTTCACGGAAATTATTTTTAATCCCAATATCTGGTAATTATAAATTGCGAAGAAAAATACCTTGATTTTCACTTGATGCAACTGATGCAAGCAAATTACGAGTCCATTCGATCTATAAACTATTTTCAGACAGTGACACAAAATCGCTACCGGGAAAAACTATGACCGAATAATCTCCGATCCCGCTTACCAATTCAATCGCTCGCTCGCCCCGACGCATAATTAAGTTTCTCAGATCGCAAAAAATTCCGAAAAATCATTTCGAGGACTATCAAATAATTCTCAGCGCGTATCGTGCTACGAGACAGGCAAAAGTCTCCACGAAGTCACGATTCCACGTTGGCGACACACATTGCGTTCAGGAAAAAACAACTCGAGTCTTTTGTCCATGCATTAAAAAAAAAAGGAAAAAAAAATTTGTATGAAAAAGAGCGGCGAGATGCTCGAAACGCCGCGTCGAAGTGGCGCGTCGTGGTCTCGGAGGACACACGTGGTGCACTTTACGCTGACCTATTTTCCTCGGAACGACGTCCGCGATGAGAAAACACGAGTATCAACGGAAAAAGCCAAGCTTCTCGTTCGATAAAATCAACTTCGGTCTCGGACAAAAATAAAATTTAATTAAAATCATGTTACATTATCGTCGAGTCACGCCTTTTTATTTTTTAATCGACCGTCAACTATTTTACCGAAGCAACAACGACTGTGCAGTGGGCAAACCCACCGTCGATGTGTGCGGTCTCGTGTAAGATTACTTCGGTTCAACCGCGACCTGTCAATGTTCGAGCGCGTGTCTGATACAACGATCCTCGAACCGCACGTTACGGATTGCTAATCGTTTCGCACGACCGCCTGTTATCGATATCTCTCGAGGCACATCGAGTCGCTTCGTCTCACGTACGGATGCAATGTTTGCTCCTGCACAGCCTAGTCCAGCCGAGCCTCTTCTTCCCGAAGAACCTCCCACAGTTTCGAATATCCCACTGTCATCTCGCCGTCGATTCTACAGAAATTAATTCTCGTGAATCCGTCAATTTCCCCGCGAGGGAGAGCGAGGCGAAATGGGACATTGCGACGAAACTGGAGCGAGCACTGAAAATTCAAAAAATTGCTTTCTGACTGCTAGGGAAAAAGCCGATTCTTGAAATTTCGACTCTATCGCAGGGACGGTGGTGCAATATGAAACAGCGGGGCAAAGTAGGACCGTGGAATTAAAAAAATTCCTTTCTGGCTGCTAGGGAAAAAAATAGTATTTCGACTCCAACAATTTCATACGATATTAAAAAAAAAAAAAAAAAAAAACGACAGTGAGAGCATCAGAAGAAGAATTGAAATAGTATTTTTCTTTTTTTCATGGTAATAGCGTTCGGACTCGTCGACTGGTTTCTCATTACTCTATCATTACTTTAATTATCCTAACAGTGTAGCACGCTTTTCTTCTGACTTTCTTTTTTTTTTTTTTTTTTTTTTTTCTTTCTTTAATCCGCCCCTTCCGATTTTCTTTTCACCTCGCGACAACAGAAATTTCACCTGATCCGCTCGGACGCATGCGCGGCTCGCGTGTCGGTCGAACATCAAAGCCATCGTCGAACTTGTCGGCGTGACTGGCGCTTTTTTGTCCTTTGCGTAACGCCGACCAGCCTCGACCAGCCCCATCGGCCGACACCGTCCGTGTGACTGTCTCAGCACGGAGAACGGTGCAGAGTGAGCGATTATGGTCTCGCATCCCGTGTTTCAATCCGCTCCGAAATCGAGAGACCTCTCGAGACTAAACCGTCGAGCAGACACACGCGTTTCGGCGATTTAATGTTCAACGTCCAGAGTGAGCAATATCGCTCGAGGGGAGACCACGACTCGCACCGGCTCGATGACGCGAGGACCCCCCTGAGCGTTGATTCCGAGCCTCAATGCGGAACAGCCCGCTAGAAATTACCGAACGCTCTATCCGTCCATTAGTCGAACTCGCCCGTTCAGACATCGCCTGTTACCGGTTATCGCGTATTTCCCGACAAGAGTCCACCTGGCAATGACGGATAAATTAATAATTATTTTACCGTACATTTCGGAAACTTTGGCTGCCGGTTAAGGAAGAGCGGGTCTGAATGGCAGAGCAAAACGGCACAGCGTTGACTAAATTCAATTTTCCGATAATTATATTTATGCCTTATTTTATTCCAACGAAATATTCGACTTTTCAACCCCGTTTTTCCCAACCAACGTCGCCGGCAATTAAAAGTTATCGGAAACTCCCGTTTCGCTCCAGCGTCCTTTTTTTTTTTTTTTTTTTTTTCGCTCTCCCCGATCGCATATTTACCGACGTGAGTTCATCTGGAACCGGCTGAGACCTCGGGTACGATTGAGACACTTCGGACGATTGAGACGATTCGAGGCTTCATTGAGATTTATGCAACTCATCGACTTCCGGTCGCCGATCGTGTGGGAAATTTCTTGTCGCGGCTGTCTTTTGGCTTTCGCTCTTCCTCGTTCCGTGATCGGTGAAGCGACGATGACAAACTGGACCACGAGGCCGTGAATCCACGGTGAGATTTCCGATGTACCGTTAGCTGCAGAGCGTTTTATAGCGAGCGTATAGTCTTGCCGAGCGCAGCGAGGAGATCGCCGGAACCCCGGTAAAAACGGCTCGGGTTCTGACCATAGACGGAACACGCGAGAAATCTCCGGATTCCCGGACGAGGGGACGGAGGGAGGAAGCCCGTTTCGACATCTTTGGCCATCCGCGAGATCTCGAAACCCTCCGTTGAGGCTCGACTCGTTCGGACGTCCATCCAATTCCACCTTCCACCTGCAATCATCAAGCAACGCTGAACCTCGACGGTATTAACTCCAATCCGTTGAAGCCCTCGCCACCGGTACCGATGTCCCTCCTCGCATTCCGATCTACTTTTGTATCGCCGTCAAGTAATTAATTTTTTTTTTTTACTCTTGAATTATCGTGTTATTAAATTACAGATTTTCTTGAACCGATCGTATCTGGCAGACGATAATCCGGGTTATGTAGCTATTTTTTTTTTTTTTTTGAGCGGGAAACAGGGACGGAGCCTAAAAAAATTTATCGAATAGAAGTTTTTGTATGGAACTTTTTTTTTAACCTTTAAAAAAAATTTAGTTATCTAATCAGCGGTTTGTTGAATGGAATTTATTTGGCGGCTTATCGAGGGTGATATGGAAATTTTATTTTTTTCATGAAAAATGAGGTCGAAGCTCTGAGAAAATTGATCGTAAACGATTTTTCGGATGGGTTATTTTTTTGTTCACTCGGCTGAATCATCCGGAATTATAATTTATTTTCCGGCAAACCGTGTAAGACGCTCGTTATTCTGATATGTTGCAGATGTTCCCGAAGCCGAGGCGCTGCTAGCTGACTGGTCTCGTCTGAATAAACAACACGTGAGTCACGCGATCCATCGCTGCTCTCTCGCATGACTCGGAACCCGGTTAATCGGGTTCGTGAGAAAAATCGTTAAATTTATAATCGGGCGTGTAGGTGCGCTTGGTCGTCGCGGCGAGGACGTTCCGTCCGCGACGTCATACAAGTATCAATAATCCAGCTTTTGCGCTTCGCAAAGCAGCCAGGTTGGGAAAACTCCTCCACGACGGATGTTCTCGGGTTTTCTGAGCGACTCAACGTGCAAACAAACGATTATCAAGTCATTACACTCAAAGTGCTGTAAAAAAATATATATATGATTGAGAGACTAGCGGAAACCAGTGAATCGGCCACACGCTCGACGCGCCCATTTATCATTCATTCATGCAATCCGCAATTTGCAATCGCAACATTCGTACACTCGCCGCGCGATTTATCTTCAGCAATTTAATAATTTTTTTTTTTTTTCTTACGATCGCCTCGATTTTCTATTTCGCACCGAGTATGAAAGATATTTTTTTTTGTTTCGTTTCGTCTAGCACTTTTTTGATTTTTTAATCAAAAAAAATTTTTTTTCCTCTCGCATATTAAATTCTCCCGGAGCTGTAATTTTTTAAATTTTTCCGAGAGTATAAAAGATTAATTTGATTTGGTTTTTCTTATCCGGCATGGCTTTTTTTTTTGTTCGAGACGGGAAGAAAAAAATTCTTCGCACCGGCACGAAAACTATACATTAAAGAGTCCGCGTGCCGCAAATTCTCTCCTTAATCAGAATCAAAAC
Source organism: Listrodromus nycthemerus (assembly GCA_963978505.1). Classification (NCBI taxonomy): domain Eukaryota; kingdom Metazoa; phylum Arthropoda; class Insecta; order Hymenoptera; family Ichneumonidae; genus Listrodromus; species Listrodromus nycthemerus. The sequence continues at coordinate 3,552,998 of OZ021683.1, forward strand.
CAGTTTCGAGTGTACACGTGTAAAACCGTGGCGGCGTGTACCCTCGCGATATGCGTAATCGGATATTCCGACATAACGGACGAGCTCTCCACGACGGAGTCTCGCGAACGCTGCCTCGTCGCAATGCGAGAGTCGAGGACTTCGGGGCCGGGGAATAATAAGAAAATTTAGAAAAGGCGATGTAAAAGAATAAAATAAAATAAATTACTCGCCGAAGGAGGAGGAGGTGGGAACGGACGTGAAGAATAATCGTGGATTCTTTAAATTTAGAGTTTCGCGCGACGACGACGACATTGCGCAACGTTCGAGTCGGAGCACAGTGAATGTCGGCTCGGAGATATATTCCTCGGTTTTTTTTCCAAAGCGAGCCTCGATTAAACGCTCCGAACTTGAGCGACTTATCCTCGAAGTATTATCCATTTATTTATTTTTTAAGCCGCACCGAGAGAGATTTCTCGAACAGCTATCAGCGACAATTCATTTTCATTTGCATTTTTTTCGGTGAGTAAAAAGAAGCAACACATAATTTATTTATTTAAAAAAAAAAAAAAACGTAAAGACATCGTTTCATGTAATTTTATAATTTTATTTATAATTCCTGCCGCGTCCGAAATGTTTTTTTCCGCGGAATATGCAAGTTTGACTTTCGGACTCGCCGTGGGAATTAACGCAGTCACATGAATTTCCGAGAGTCTGTATAATCGTCATCGACGGTCCAAAGTATGCAAAACAGCGTAAATAGTGGACCTAAACTTTGCACGCTATGTATAGAAACGCTTTCGGGCCCCGTGCCGAAACATCATTTCTCGCGAACTCGTGATGTCTTCTCAATCGCCGGTCGAGCAACGCTCATCGACGAGCGGACACGTTGAATAAGAGGCGACGATCGTTTGGCAGAAATCCAATGACGTGAGCGAGAATTATTAAAAAAAAAAACGGTTGTGCGATAAAATAATGCGGAACGGTCGAACTGGAACGTGATAGTTTCCTCACAATTTAATTTCCACCCATCTCAGGTCTGAACTGTGTGAAACAATACGAACATTTGTTATCAATTAATTTTAATAATTATTTTTATTATTTACATTTTTATTTTTAGTGATTGATCACAGTGGCGATTTCCATGCGCTGTTAAAAATGTCTGAGTGGAAATTCATAAAGTGTACATGAATTTCGTAAACATTCGTAATGGTGTTTAAAAAAAAAATTTGTACCGCAGGTTGACCAGTACGAAAATGCGAGGCGCAAAGTTGTCCCTCCCGCTTGTGGGAATTCTGCTGCTGGTCGGATCGCCCGAGTCCGTCGATGGCCTTTGCAACTTGGTGAACGGTACAATGGCCCGCTGTCACGACCTCGAGGACACGAAATACATCGACACCAACGTCCTGGAGATTCTGAAGACATCCGTCTCCGAGGATCGTCTCTACACAGGAATATTTCGAAACCTCAGCGGCCTGAAGCACCTCGATCTCTCGGGAGGCGATATCGAGCACGTAGATCCGGGAGCGTTTCGCTCGTTGCCCGAACTCCGGAGTCTCGATCTCTCCCACAACAAGATTTCGAGTCTCCGGTCGGATTCGTTCGACGGTCTCAAAAAATTGCACAGCCTGATAATCCGAAAGAACGCCTTCACGGAAATTCCGAGCGCCGTTCTCCCTCTCAAAAGTCTAAAGATCCTCGATCTCGCGATAAATCCGCTGAACTGCAGCTGCGCGACTCTGAAGACACGCGACGTCCTGGTGAACCGCGGGGTCCACGTGTCGAAGAGGACGCTGTGCTCGAGTCCAGCAAACCTGAAGAGCAAGTCGATCCTGAAACCGGAAGCCCGGGTCATTTGCACGTTCGAGGACCAGGACCAAGAGATGCAGATGGACCAAGCGGTGGAAGGTTCCGGCTTGGCGATATCCGGCGATCCCTTCGAGGACTTGACCGCCGAAGAGTTTGAGAAGGAGGAGCAGGACATCACCGAGGACGCACCGGCAACATCGGCGACCGAGGTCGAAACAGCTGCGCCAGCGAAGTCGTTTGAAGTGCCGATTTCTGTGGAAACTGCGACCTCCTCGACCGTCCCGGGGATAAGCGAGGAGCTCCGCGAGGAACTCTTCTTCTCCGAGGAGAACGACAAGCGTGCGACGACCTTACCGATTACCGGCAGCACGAAGTCTCTGAAAGAGATCGAGCCTACCAAAGGGACCGAGATAAATCCGCTTCTTCGCCAGAACGAAGCTCTTCCGGTCGAGGGTTCCGGCGAAGAGGAGGAACTTCACGAAGGCTCCGGCATCGAAGGATCCGGAGCTGGAGTTCCGCCGATAAATTGGGGTTCGTCCGAGGACGACATCGGGCACGAGTCGTCGAGCTCGGAACCCGCGAAGACGTCGACCGACGACGGTTGGTTCGGCTTGATATGGGACGCGATCGCAGGAACTTCGGCGCCGCCCGACGACGACAAGAAGGATCTGGACCTCGAGGAGGAGGAGTTCATAAACGCTTCGTCTGAGCCGACTCCCGCGAGCTCGCCGATTATCCCCGTCGACGAGAAAATCGGAGCGCCGATCGTCGCGAGCGAGAGTGGAAAACCACTGGAGAGGAAAATCGACGAGGAGAAGAGCGACGGGGAAACGGTCAGCGTTGGTCGGGTTCTCGACGAGTCCAAATCGGGAAAGGTAAAAGCGGAGGAGGAGACGGACGCCGAGGCAACGGACGCTTCGCCGGCTCGTCAGCCGAAGCAAGGAATGGGATCGTACGTGGTCCTGGCAGCTCTGCTGGCGGTTCTCGGTGCGCTCCTCGGTTTCGCCGCTTACAAGGGAGACTACTGCAAGAAGAAGAGGAAGCGCAACGACGTCGAGGGTGGAACGGAACTCAAGGACATGACCAAGTCGCTTCTGGAAGCTGGGAACGGTCCTCAGGCGAAGATCGCCTCGAACGGAAACATGGAGAACGTTCCGCTCGTCTGCACTTCGCCTCCCGAGGACTCCAAAATTCAGGACTCTCGGGACGACGGTTCGAGATATTCGGCGGTGATCGATGCGGCCGATCCGGTAAAACCACCCAGAAAGTCGTTCGCGCCGCACGAGGAGACTGAGAAGGCTGTGGCGAACGGAAAGAGTCATCAGGATCTGGCGAACGCCTCACCATCCGGACCGGAAGTCAGGGAGCCGGTTCATCTGCCGAGCAAAAGTCCCATCGAGTCTGCCGGCATCAACGGAAGCAACCGTCATGATTCCGTATCTTCACTCGGTACGGATTCTCGGGATTCACCCTCGGCGAGAACGAGTCCACCGTTCTCCACCCCGACGAACGGCTCCCTCGGGACGATACAAGGAACGCGGCCGCCTCTCAGCCCCGGCGCTCAGAGGGTCAAGATAACGCTCCAGGACAATCCGGACAGTGTGCCGAAGACACCGATACTGATAACGCGAACGAAAGCCGGCGAGAACCTAGTCAAGACACCGTGAAAAAAATGATGATCGCGCGAGGCACGAGCCGCGCGGCGATCGTCAGTGAAGAAATTCATCGAGCTATGGTAACGCGTTGAGGATCCGATTTTTTTTTTTTTCCTGTTTGCCGCTTGCTTCGAACCCTTTGTCGTCGTCGATTGGCGTCCATTCCGCGATGTGTTCCGACCCATGCGTTCCGCGACGCTGGGGTCAAAGGGTCGTCATGTTTTTTCCTTATTTTATTTTTTGTAGACGCAGAGTCTTCGCACATCGGAAAGTTGCTTCGACGTGTGAAGAGGGTAAGGGGAAGCGAGTGGCAAAAAAAAAAATTCATGATCCAGCTGTGAGGTTCGCTACGAGTGCGAACGGACTTTACTGGTGTTCGGGACTGTCCTCGAGTTCTCGTCGCTCGATAGCATAGTATTTACTGCGTAGATTTAAAAAAAAAAAAAAAAAAAAAAAAAAAAACCTATCAACTGCACAGCGTAACGTATGTAAATGTGTATCAACGAACGTGCTGCTGTGCGATCGGGTCTTGAAACATCAACCTGTAACTATAGTGATTTCGCCACGCACCGCGACGAGAGATCCACGAGCTCAATTAAATTCCCCGGAGAACGCGAATAAATGTTAGTCTTGAAAAAAAAAAAATATTACGCTTTCAACGACGCAAGACCCGTTCCCACGCAGCCTCAAAAAAAAAAAAAAAAAAAACAAAATTCACGAACTTTTCGCGTCGGCGATACGGCGATTTTTATTTATTTTTTTAAGGGTGAAAAAAAAAATTACGCGAGCAGGAGGGCTAAGATGTCCCCGGATGAAGACGGAGCGAACACGTGGTTCCCGTAACTTCGAACGCTTAGCATTTAATAATCAATTTAGTGTTATTAGACGTGGCACGCGCTCGTCGCTCGTCAATTTCTGCATTCGTATTAGCAGACATTCCCTGATTCAGTGCGGCTCTGCCGTGCCGCGAGTATAATAAACGAGTGAGAGATAGCGTGTATATATATATATATATATATATATATATATATATACATATATATGTATACACATACATGTAAATGTTATAATTATAATGGTAACAGCAGAGGATAATTATCAGTGTAAAAACGATTAAAGACCACGTGTGATACTTTATTTCACGTGGCGTCTCCTTAAGCCAAATGAATAATAATTTTCGTACCACGTAACGCTGAGCATCAACATCCTTTAGTCCGTAAGACGACGTAGAGTTAGGTATGTAGGTTAAGAGATGGAAGGACGAACGACGCACGTGCAGCGTACATTATTTAATGTTTTATGTTTATACGATGAAAGAAAAAATTAATAAATTTACATATATGTGTATAAATATATTTATATGCATATACATATATATATATATATATATATATATATATGTATATATTTCGATTGCTTGGAAAGAAAAGGGCGTAACCAGATGTCGTGAGACGGGAGATACGCCCTTTTGTCTTTCAGCAGTTGATATATAAGGGAATAAAATATATCGAAGAAACTTCGCACCTGCCGATTTTGCTGTAGTCCTGCGTCGTTCGATCTCTTAATTAGGGCATAACCGATGATGATGATGATGATGATGATGACGGCGATGATAATGACCGATACGTAGATCGATAAAGAACAAGACTTTATTTATACCTTCAGTCTTATAATAAATAATTTAAAAAAAAACTCACGCACATACACACATACGAAGATAGGGATTCTTTTTTTTTTTTTTTTTTTCATTTTTTTTCATCGACTAATATCTCAGTAGTTATTGCCGGAATAATTTGTTGTTCGTCTCGCGACATCGAATCTCATTTCTCTCGTTGTTATGTACAATTTTTTTTTTCTTTTCGTTTTTTTTTTTTTTTTTTTTTTTGATGATTATCTAAATTATGTTTTACGATGAACACAGCTTGCGGGATTTTGGGAAATCCGACGATCAAACTATATGGCCGGCTAGCGCGTTCGGTCTGTAACCGCTTCTGGGCTCTCGTGGAAGTTCCCGAATGACTATCGACTTCTCGTTATTGATTTCCCGACCGGCGACACAGTTCTGGATATCCGAATCTTCGTCGTCGGTCGAGTGGCCGTCGTTGAGGGGTTGTCTGCGTCTCTTCCTCTTCGCGCTCGGCGTCTGAGGCCTCGGTCTTCGCTTCGAATCGCTGCTCGGCTCTTCCGATTCCGCGTCTCTGCGATTTCCGATCGACGACACCGTCTTCGTCGCGTTGTTGAATCTGACGGTCTCGGTCGACCTGCTGTTCGCTCTCGCGGACTCCGATAGGACACTCGTCGAGGAATTTCTCCTCGGTGCTGAACGCATCCGTCTGCCGTGAAGACGATCGTCGCGCCTCGACAAATTCTCCTCGCTCCTAGCCCGGTTCCGAGGTCTTCGCTGACGCCTCTTTCGAGCCCTCAGATTCTCCGCGGAACCGATCACCTGGCTCGATAGCGCACCCATCGACATCGAATCCAGACCGTCCAGCGACTGAGCCAGCCGCGGCATTTGAACCGCTTCCTCGTAAGGCGGAGGATTTATCAATTCCAGCGGGTGAATTCGCGGCTCGGACGAATTGTTTCTGCTGATCGCCTCCAACTCCTGATTTCTGAAACACAAATCGGCATCATTCGAAGCCCGGTGAATTTCTATCGGCATCGAAAAATAGTATATTATTCAATATTTATTTACTGACTTTCTCAACGAAACCACGTTTATTGCGCCGATTACTCTCCTGGGAGTAAAGAAGTTTCCGGCGAATCTAACGAGCCCTATTATTCCCTTGGGTGTTATAAAATCATCGGTAAATAATAGGCTATTTTCCGGTACCCAAGGAATGTGTTACGTTTTTTTTTAGCGAAATCGGGTTAAAAAAATTGTTCGCAACGAACCTTCTTCGGAGCAATCGTAGTCTCTCCACGCCTTCCTCGTGTTCCCTTCGCAGTCTCTCGAGTCTCGCCCGTCTCTTCAGAGACCACGTGTGCCTCAGAGAAACGGTCGTGCCGCACACTATGACGATCATCAGAAGGGAGATCATGGCGAATCCCCAAGTTCTGTCCCTGTCGCCGCGATGACGATCGTGCCATTCCTTGTAGCAAGCGGTCTCCCACGAGAATCCGGAAACGTTGGCGGGGCTCTGGCAGACCAGTGTTGCCGATTCCGTCATCTTCGGGGCTTCCATCAGATAGACGTAAGTCCGATAGAGTTGGGAGCAGTCGCAACGCCATGGATTATCCTCGAGGATGACGGATCGCAGATTGGGGTTGAATCCGAACACCTCCACATCCATTCCCTCGGTCAACCGATTTCCTGAAAATCCAACCGCAATCGTCGTCACCATTCGCGTTGAAAATCACCAACGAATCTCGAGCTACCTGACAAGTCGAGTTTCCGCAGCTCCGGAAGATCGACGAAGCTTTTGTTCGCCAGCTGGACCAATCTGTTGCGTCTGACGATGAGAGTCCTCAGAGTCTCCGACTCGAACTTGTCGCACACGCCTTCCAACTGATTGTCGCTCAGATTCAGAGACCTTATTCGCGGCATGTCGGTCATGTATTCCCTGGGTACGTTTCCGATCTTGTTTTCCGTTAGATCAAGCGATTGAACGGTGGTCATCAAGTTGGGAAAAAGCTGAAACTCGTTGAACGATAAATTCAGGAGTTTCAGACTGATGGCTTCGTGGAAGGTTGCCGGATGCAAGTGCGTTAGACCGTTCGACGAGAGGTCGAGAATCTCGAGCTTCTTCAGGCCCGCGAACGAGCTTCTGTTGACTCTCGTCAGATGATTCGCGTTCAGGTGCAATTGGACGAGCATCGGATTTTTGACGAATATCCGATCGGGCAGCATTCCGATGGAGTTGTAGGAAAGAACCGCGTAGGTTAGGCCGGGAAAGCCGTGAAGACCCGGACGATCCAGGTTGCATCCGGAGACGTCGAGCCTCTTCAAATTTTCGTGCCGCAGAGTCTCGTGTCTGCAGCAAAGAGAAAAACGCTTGTTCGAGGACGGTTCCTTTTTCGTCTGCTGTGGCCGAACGTCTCTTTTACAATGTCGTCAGGCGAGAAGTAACTGTGTGCTCGTTATGTATTTACCCGGTGCTGTAAACGAGCCGAGGATTGTCAGAGAGTCGCAACTGTTCAAGGCCTGGTGCACCCTCGAATGTGTCCGGACTCAAGTAATTGAGGAAACAATCGGACATATCCAGCCATCTCAATTTTTCACTTGTCAGTCGTTGAATGCTCTTCAAAGGATTCCCTTCCAGGCTCAAAGTGACAAGTTCCGGGAGGCCTTTCAAGGACGCGCTGGTGATATCGCTAATTGCTGTGGAATTTTTGAATCGCAATAAAAGGTACGAATAATTGTCACGTGTTCTTTAAGAAAAAAAAAAAAAAAAAACTAAACTAGGAAAAACTTACAGCAATGGCTGACATCCAGGGTTCGTACAGCAGCGTTCGTCAGCTCGTCGAGTCTTCTCAGTGGATTTTTCATTAGATAAAAAACTTTGAGACCAGTCAGATGATTGACCCCAGCGATATCGCTGATATCGGCGATATTATTGTCACTCAAATCCAGTCTCTGCAATTGCTTCAATTGCCGAAGATCAGTCGGCAGCGATGTGAGCTTGTTACTCGCTAAATTTAGGTACGAAAGATCGATCAGGCTGTTCAACTCGTCCGGAATAGTCTCGAGCATGTTTCTCGACAGATCCAGGTGTTGTACCTGATAATCGATGGATCAATTAATTCATGGTACGTCAAGTAAATAAATAATTTGAAGATCTTAGATAAATTGCATAATTCATCTTACACAACGAAAAAAAAATAATTTATTTAACGGACGCCTCGGAAATAAATGTTTCTTTGATAAAATCTATTATCTTAGTACACTTCGGTAATTATTTATTACGATCAAACGACAATTTGTTCCGGGAACGCCTGTTGAATAAATTATTTTTCTCGCTGTACAAATGACATGATTAATCTCACATAAATTGTGATTTTATTTATCGTAAAATAAAAAATAAAAATTTCACGTAACTGACCAGATCGCTGATGTTCGCAGGGTAATCCTCAAGGTCCTGACCATCGCAAGCAACCCTCCGGGGCTCGTGATCGAGGTAACAGAGGCAGCTAACAGGGCACGAAGTTACTCCGAAATTTTCTCGAAAGTACGTCAAGCAGAGCAAAACCATCAGAGACCCTCGGTGGCAAATACGCCGCGAGTCGATTAGATTCTTTCGTCCAATTTCCATCTCGACACCGATCGTGAAATCACATCGAGCTTGTCACCATTATAACAGCAGCGATATATTACGCTATCGACCGTCACTCTATCGCGGCGATCGGAAACTCGTCGACGATCCAATTTGATTTTTCATTTTTTATTTTTAATGAAAATATTGCACAATTTTTTCATGGTTCTTTGAACTTTAATGGCGACTAACCGTGTTGATGCACAGAGAGCGACGTTGCGCGGAGCCGAACGTGGAAACTACTAACTAACTTATCTTTTTGATAAAGGCACAGGCAGTCCCGGTACGGGAGATAACTCACCGGTGAGATAACGGAGACACCGTCGTGGGTAGGGCTAGGTTTATAGTACGATCGAGAGAGCGATTCTATCACGCGGCGCCGACCAGGTGAACGCTGTACGATCATTTTAAAATCGCTTCTCACCGTCTCTGCCGAAGTGCTATTCCAGAATCAGCATGAATTATGAGATTCGCGAGACAGAAGGGACCCGAAACAAGCAACAATATCTATTATAATTTGGTCGGGTGAAAAGTGCACCGATAGGACCTCCGGCCCTCGAGAAATATCATGGACGAATTCAATTTACATTTATTTCATCGTATTTGCTGAATGGGATTGCAGGGGATAACCATGAAAATATCTGCATCTGCAAAAATTCACTTTGGCAACTTATAGCGTCGAAATTATCGGTTTAACAGAAAAAAGGGAATGGACTTTTTTGTTCGTTTTTTGGTTCTTTAGCGACACATTTTTTCGGATTTTTTTTTCTTCAATTTTTGTGCTAGTTTTTACGAATTTAATATTTTGGCGCGCTGCCAAGGGTTGAATAATAAACGAAGACAGAAAATCTTCAGAACTTTTATTTTCTGCTTTAATTCTACACCGACGCATTCGATGGAGAAATTTTTTTTTCAACTCGCTTGGTCTGTTTTTCATGAATTTAATAAACATCGAATCTATGGAAACTAGCCGAAATTTTTAGTAAAATTTGGGCTAGTTTTCATGAATATTAAATTCATGAAAACTAGCCCAAAAAAAATTTTTTAGAAATATTTGGGCTAGTTTCCATGGATTCGATATTTATCAAATTCATGAAAAACAGACCAAGCAAGTTAAAAAAAAAATTTGGATTCGTAAAAACTAGCTCAAAAATTGAAAAGAGCAAACGCGTCGCTAACGAACCAAAAAACGAACAAAAAAAGTCCGTACCCTTTTTTCTGTTACACCGATAATTTAGGCGCTATAAGTCGCCAAAGTAAATTTTTGCAGATGCAGATATTTTCATGATCGTTAGCAGGTGTGTCGCGGCGCGGCTGCCCGGTCGTTGAACCTGCATCTTCGTATCTCACAAATTTAAATAATCGATCGGACACCGTATCGTCTTCGATGCTCGAAGGTTGAAAAAAGACGTAGGGTTGGGAGAAAAATATAATAAGAAATACAGACATCAAATATTCTTCTGGGTTATCAGAAAAACAACACTTTAAGGTAGGTCTCGTTAATTTTATCAGATTTTTCGGCACGTTAATTTATTATTTGCATCGTCCGAACGTAGCGACTGGGAAAATTGACAGTACTTCTCTAACAAGGATTCTGTACATGAGCCGGTAAATTAATGTGAACAATAGATTTTATAAAATTTTATTTTATTATTTTTCTTTCGCTATGCACTTGTGCGTCTCTGCGAACGATTTTTTTTGAACGTATATGTGATGTACACCATAGTTCCAAAAATGAGACAAGCACCAAAAACCGAAGAAATGGCAATCATCCAATTTTTGCTGAGCTCAACCTGATCTTCCGCGACCATCAGCTCCCTCCAATCGCGAGCGCAAAAATCCCACCAGGTCTTACCGGAGGCGTTTTGCGGACTACTGCAGATCAGATGGCCCGTGTTGGTCCTCTGTCCGCTCGCAAGGTAGACATAGATTCGATACATTTCGGTGCAATCGCAAGTCCAAGGATTATCGTCGAGTTCGACGTTGCGGAGCATTCGGTTGTCCTCGAAAATTGCCGGATCTATGCCGGTGGAAAATCCGTTGCCTAGAAGAATCCACCCGTCCGTCGATCAATCTTTTACACTTACGGTTTACTTGTGCCAGAAAAAGACAATATTTTTTTACGCCAATGGACAATTTCGCAATCGATGCGAAAAATTATTCTTCGCTTCACCGGAACGAGCCGAGGAATTTTAGTGCAACTTAGCAACGTTGCCCCAATACCATCATTGACAACTGTCACGTGTCTTTTATTTTTCGATGAAACTATAAAAAATGTCTGATACACTGTATTATTAATACAACTGTACACACAATTTTTCATCATTATAAATATTTATAATACATTACATAGTATAATAATATGCAGCTAAAAAAAATCTTTCTGCGAAACGTGACAGCTGTCAAATATTTCGTTGAGGTAACTTGCTAACTTGTATGCCATAAATTTTGTGTGCTTGCGTTACAAATAAAAATATATTATTGAAAGAAGAAAAAAAAAAAAAAATCAAAAATTGAGCTCTTCTTCATTTTATAAATACCTCTTATACTCAAATCCGTCAAGTTTGGCAAGCCAGCCAGACTGTTCTTAGTGATGCTCGATAGATTGTTGTAACTGAGAATCAGAATGTTTATGGATGTTGACTTGAAAACTCCGCACTCGCCGCTCAATCGATTGTGACTGAGGTCCAGACGTCGAATCCTCCCCATCTCCGACAGATCCCATAATTCTTCGTTCGTCAATGAATTACCCGAAAAATTCGCTTGCAACGCCGCAGTCCTCAAACTTCCCAACGAGGTAAGTCTGTTGGCTTCGAGTTTTAGCTCCACCAGATCCAGAAGAACGGCAAAGGCGGACTCATTCACCTCTCCTATTTTATTTTCCGACAGATCGAGAGTCTCCAAATGTCTCGTCTCGTTGAACCAAGCGTTTCTCACATCCTCGAGTGAATTGTTTCCCAAAATCAAGTGACGAAGATTGTTGTTCTCCGAGAAAACATCGTCGGGCAGGGTGTGCAGTTCGTTGTCCCGCAAATCCAGCAATGTAAGGTTCGTCAGTCCCTCGAAGGAATCGGAGGATATATTTTTCAACCGACAGTCCTTAAGGACGAGCTTCGTCAACGTTCCGCTTATCAACTTTCGAACCGTTCCCAAAGGATTTCCGGTCAGATTCAGCGTTACCAGAGCTGGCAATGAATTCGGCAAAATATCGTCTATCTCTTCGATTGCTGGCGGACAAAAATTGTAATAATTTTAATAATAATTTTAATAATAATTTTAATAACAATTTTAATAATAATTTTAATAATAATTTTAATAATAATTTTAATAATAATTTTAATAACATTTTTAATAATAATTTTAATAACAATTTAAAAAATAATTTTAATAATAATTTTAATAATAACAATAAATTTATTAGGGATAATTTTAAATAAATTTTATTTACCGCACCGCTGAGCTTCGAGAGTCCGAAGCGTGTATACCCGAAGTCCTTTGAGGGTCTTCAGTGGGTTTTGAGACAGCGTTAGCTTCTGTAGTTGAGGCAGTCTGTTGAGGAAGCTAACGTTTGCGATATTGGCAATTCTGTTGTCCGACAGACTGACAGATCTGAGTCTCGTCAGATCGGCGACCGTTCCTGGCAGGTACGTAAGTTTGTCGTGCTCGAGAACGAGTCTCTCGGCATTGCCTTGATTGGCGATTCTCTCGAGTACGAACTCGGGCGAACGATGCCGTAGGTTAATTATCGATGGGAAGGTATTATTCTGAGGTGGTGGCGGATAAAAGTTTTATCGATTCGATCGATCGAGATGGGACACACGTACGAGACTTTTGGTACAAATTATTTTACTCACCGAAGCTTTCGTGACTCCTCGAGGAAATCTTTCGAAGGTAGAGTTCGAAGGGACAGTCACCATCGTGGAAATGCACTGACATCTCAAAAATGAGGTCTCAAGTATAATCAGCGACAAGTACAAGAGGGTAAAAATATTAAGGGCGCATTTCATCGTCGTTGGGATTCAACTTCGAGGGCCCAAACGATCGCACTGTAAAATTAAGGTGGAAACTAAGCTGAAGTAGGTTACGTCCCGGAATTAATGTAATATTTGGTGAACGTTCGTTACGAGTGAAGTTGCTCGAATTTCACGTGTTCTTTAATTCCACCGTTTCCGTCGATCGCCACATTTGTGTCACTGGTTGGATGGGAAATACATTCTAGAGAAAAGTACAGAATGTCCTGTAGTGTTACTTCCGGTTTGAAAATTTTGCTCTTCATGCGGTTTCATAAACGAGCTCAATGTTACACACAATATTTTCCATATTTCTGCGCCGCATCTCGAGTGCAGCCAGCTGCAAAAATGCAAAAATTGAGGTCTACGAGAAAGTGAATAAAATAATTTGAAAGCGGATGAAAGAATGTAAAAGTGGGTAAAAGTTGTCAGTCAGAAATATTTGAAATTAATTTCGATTGCAGCTAGTGGTTAGAACGGACGAATTAATAAACCCATAAATACGGAGTGCAACAAAATAAATTCGTTGCTCGTCTATCTTTTTTTATACTTCGAGACAGTACGCCGAAAGCTCCGGACTGTTTGCTGGCGCAAATGATTGGAAAGCGACCAGTTTCGAAGACGAAGCAGGCACGCGCGCGTCAGCGATGAAAAGCTCTCGAGTATTCTCGAGGAACATTTGAATGGTCAGTCCATCGGAAAATATAAGACATTAGATAAATACCTCGAGTATCCTCAAAGCCGATATTGAGCGGTCGTCTCCGCGGCTCTAAGCTTCTCTCGGCTGACCCATGCGGATATTTTTCCCTTTCCACTGCGACCGCCGGCCAGACGACGCGACAGGACCTTTTTATCGTTGTTCTCGAATCCCAGTGGAGACACGTCGATGCTCCTCGATCCTGCTAGCATTCTCGAATTATTTTTCAATGCCGAAAGTCGACGTCCATCCTTCGAACTAATCGTGGCATCACCGACAAAATCATTGATCCGGCACTGTCCATTGAAAAAAAAAAAAGTTTCCACTCATAAAATAAATTCGCACCAAGTCCACAATTTTCGGACGTATTAATTTTTACATTTAAAAAATTGCTATAAAAAAATTATTTATTCAATGACAACTGCATATCGACGAATATATAAACGAACGTTACGAAGAAAAAAAAATACAGTCGTCGAAACAAGAGGAATTAAAAAAAAACCTTCCTCACTGTGCCTCCACAAGCTTCCACAATTTTTTGACGCAGTAAAGTTGTCATTAAGAACTGCAATAAAAAAATTATCTAGTCATTTGCAGTTTATTATCGGTAATAAATGTAAAAATGAAGATTATTAGGAAAAAGTACAGGACTTCAAATAAGCCGAATTGACGAAGCTTCCCCACGGCGAATGGGAAGAGCGTTGTAAAAATCAGCCTTCGAGGGTTGTTCCGTTTCGTCCGTGTGGAAAGCGAGGGCTGCTCCACCCCCGCCGTTACCACTCGGCCGGTCAGGCGTGTGAATTTAAAAACGGTCTTATCCGCGCAGGACAGCGGTTCGGGGTGAAAGCTTTTTCGCACGTCCGTCGGGATTCTCGCTCGAGCCAATGGTTGGGTAGGTCACACCCTCCCGGTAGTGTGATCGGCTTAGCCGGCGCCGGCGCTTAGCTGCGAGCTTATCCGCGCAGTAGTGGCGTGTAGGTGGGTGGATGGTCGGCTCTCTCCGCTCTCTATCTACCTGTTGATCCCTGAGCCAACCCCTTCGCAGCGTTTCCGCCAAATCCGAGGCTTTCCATCGGCGCTATCGGTGGTCACGCCTTCCGTTTCGCGCAGTCCGTGGAAATAAAAATCGCGCAGTCTGCGGGTGGAATTTAAATTCTTTTGGTACTTGGTATTTTTTTTTTTTTTGAAAATTGTTCTCACATCTCGAATCGCGGAATAAAAATGATCTCGTAGAAATTACTATATCGCTTGAGAGAAAGCAGGGCTTCAAAATGCCACCTACGGTAGAAAATGCCGGGTTTATAATAATTTATTTTTTATGCTATGGAAAAAATTCTTTATTAATTTGAGACTTTCTACCATAGGTGGTACCTTGGTTTCCTACTTCTATGTACTATTCTAATTTTTTTTTTTACGTGAGTGGTAAATTTTACTAGATCGTTTTATCAGTGTTCGTAGAGGTTGAATTTTTTCGCTCACTACCGTCGAAGCTGTTTCCACTTTGGAAGCGAGTCGTCTCTCCAGCGGCCGTATCGGCGGACAGCCAATGTCTTCGTTTATGACACAGAAGACTCTTTGTGCCCCTCGCGTGACGGACCTCCCAATCTCAAGTACCAGCTAGAGACGACTCGCAACGCCATTCCGACGAGTCACTTCGCGAAGAGCCACGAAAACATGCGCTTCGCTTTTCGATATTCCGACCCGGCCATGTTATTTCGTCACCAACATACAATTTTATTTTCCCCAAAGTGCTTTGCCGTTTCCATTCGGACGACGAAATTCGCTCGAACAATTGTCCGCGAAATCTCGCGAAAACTGCGAGATGCGAAACCACGGAGTTTCGCTTCTGCGGCGCGTAAGATCGCTATAATTAAAATTCGATCAGGCCGAGCACTGCCGCGGTGTAAGAGTTTTGCTTCTTCTGCGGTTAGATAAAAGGCGCGGTCGAAGAAGTTGTACTTCGCAGTGCAGGAGTAACGAGAGAAGGGGGGTGAGACAGCGGAAAAGCGAGGCGGGAGTTTGAGACACATAATACCGGGTGAAGCGACGAAATCGAGAAGAGAAGAGAGAGAAGCGATAGCCTCGCTATCTCTTCGGGGTTGGTGGGGTGCGAGGGGTGAGTGGATGGCGTTTGGCGCTCGCCGGGCGCGGTTATATATTTTTAACGCCTTCATTTCCGCCACGGGGACACCGGAAATAGCGGCACGATACCTCGCGGTGTTTCAAGTATTGATCAGTTCGGTCCGGGAACCACCCACAGTCGGGTGGTTCTGCAACCGCGGCTCTCTCCTCTCCCTTTCCTTCTCTTCGGCGATGAAGCCGTGGCCTGGCGCTGCTACCGGGAGCTTTGCTTCTCTCTTCTGCTTCGTTCCATCTTCGAGAATGAAAAAAAAAAAAAAAAAAAAAAAACCAGGAGAAATATCTTCAGATCTCGCGACTCTCTTTCGTTTCCACGGTGAGAAGATATTGCCGAAACGGTGAGCTAGACCGATTCGTTATCTTGGAGTTTTCATGATAGAGAGAAAAATATAGGATCGAGGGGAGACCAGAAGGATAATTGGAGGGATGAGTGGAAAGGCGAATTTATGCACTGTGAGAAAAATCGGGGGTGCGAATGGATGAGCGCTTCAGCGAAACACGGTCCGCTCGATAACGACTCGGATGGCTTAACCACTGGGAGGTTGACTCATTGACGCAAGGTTTGCTCAACCTCTGTGATTTAAAATACCGCGAAAGTTATGGTGAACTTTAATGAGTCTGACTGAGACTGAACCAACTTAAGTGAGCTTGATTCGTACAAATTGAGGTTGACTCAATTTCAACAGAATCGTTAAAGCTCACCGTCAGGTTGGTCGGATTTAACCTTAGCCAGAGGTTGACTCGTGCTCATGATAACTCAACTTCTCAGTTGTAAGTCCACCTACATCGTCATTGATGGGAAAAATGGCCCAGTCCGCTTAGCACGCGAATTTATGGACCGAGCCATTTTCACCCCCCCCCCCCTTTTATCCTACTTCCGTCCCATCCCCGTTTTTCTCAGTGTCTATTTTTTCTCACCGTGCGTTTTGGGCTCGGAATACCCTTGGTAAATTCAGCGGGTGGATTGTTTCCCCAATGATGCCGATCGGGGCTTCCCGGTTCGAAGGCAAATGCCCCGGGAGTTCTCGAGAATCCGCGGCGCTCCGACGTATAAAGCGAGAGAACTCAAAACAATTTTATTCGGTCGTCGTCGGATGCTTCGCTCGCTCGCGTATTTCCCTTCGCGGTCCTTAAGCTTGGGTATAAATAGAGGCTTATCTTTTGTCGGCTTCGACATCCTCGTCCTCTCTCCTCGTCGGTCTGCGTCTGCACAAAGCCGGAACCCCGTCAGCGAGCTCACGACGTAGCGTTAATATCGGCTACGTGTGTGTACACAATCCTGTGACATTAACGTGCAACTCGCTTCGCGTGCTTCCCCATCGTTGCCCTACCACTAGCGTGAACCTTTGTAACCCCTCAGCCCTTACCGACCGAGCTAAGGGGGTTCCCATTCCCCACCCCTCAGCCACAGCTACGCGACTACCTCTTTTGAAATGTGCACTCGTAATTGCTCTGGCATGTCCCCAAATCAAATCCCACCGTCCCTTCTCTCTCTCTCTCCTTCGCTGTGATCTGCTCCCGGTAAGTCTACCGAGTCTCACCGGGGAGAACGACATTTATTCGTTCTTCCGCATTGAGGAACACCGCGCGATGCGTCTCGCGGCTCTCGCCACCTTCCTACGCGACTCCACCGAGACGAAGACAACGCATCGTCCCGAATGAATTGCCGATGACGGAGATCTCTCACGCGGTCCGATGTGTCGATCGTTAAAGATGCTGGAAAATTGATTAAGGGTCCCGAAAGCTTTTTTTCACGATTCAAAGGCTTTTTGCGATTTTCAACACATGCACGCCTGCAATTTTACAGTAAAATCCTTGTTTCGCGTGAACGATTTTGTACGATTCGGACGAAATATTTATCGTTCTAATGTCTGGAATTTTTATAAAAAAAAAAAAATAATAATAAATCAATGTGCAATTGATTTAATTAATGCAGGCGAGTTTAAAAATGCACCATGTTCGATTTACGTTTTATTTAACCATCCACTGTTCGATATAAAAAATATTATAATATCCATGAGTCGGATAAGATTTTTTGCCGGCCAAGTAATCTCAACTCCGAAGCACCGCTTCCGATATATAAAACTCCTCGGCGATGAAATCAGCGATCTTCGATGACACAAAAAAAAAAAGAAAAATCAATTTTTTTTTATCAGAATTTTAAGAATATCAACACGGATCTCCTCTTCGGGACATCTCACTGAGAAGCTCTCCGACCTCCAGCGCGACTTTGCGGTGCGGAGGTGCCCTAAGTGATGTCGGATTGCGTGAGCGTTGGATTTTCGAAGCTCGAAATTTGAATGGATGCCTTCGGTGTTTCGCGGTTCGGTGCGCCCTTAACAAGATCAGGGTGTGAGCGAGAATCGCGCCGGAGGAACGAGAGTACAGTCGAATCCTCGGTACCAATCGCGAGGCCGGAGTTTGGCGAGGGGGTAGTTCGGGGATGACGGGACACCTCGTCGTCCCCGTTCTCACCGGAGACGTCGACGTCGGGGGTGGCGGCGACGAGAGTGCGAGCTGTGCACGGTGCACATCTGTCGGAACTCTCAACCACCCTCGGAGCACGACTTCGCCGGTTCGGTTGCCGGTTACGACAGCCGGAGCAAGGGAGAAAGGTGCCAAAGGAGGTTTCTCACCGCGCTCTATAGCCGTCTATCTACCATTCTGGAACCGACGAGCATTGTCTAATCGCCGACGAAGCCCCGGGTCGTTCGTTTCGAAACTCCGAGGCGCTTTCACAGACTCCCGACAAATCCGCATTCGAATTCGTTGCTAAGTATCAAACCGGGGATATTCGCTCTCGCTGGCTCACGTTCCGCTCGAACCGCCGCTGTTTAACCCCTCGCTATCTCTTTTCATCGTTCGCTCGCTATCCGTCTCTGTATCACCCGCTTCCGTACGCTCGGCGAGGACGAACCGAATCACCCACCTCTGTTCTCATCGCTCCTCATAAACACCGTCGAGACTTCGCCTTACGACGAGCTCGAACGCCCCTGCGCGCGTTTCTTTCCGCTGCACAGCGCTGCCGAACAGTCCTGCGGATGAGCATATTTCACGGCGCTATCGCGCATTTTTCCCCCTCCGCGTTTCCACCGAACCGTGCGCATCCTCCCGGACTTCTCGCGCGGGAGTAAAAGAAACCACCCGGACGGGAGAAAAGGAGAACGGAGAAGCGGCAGTTTCGTTCTCGGGCAACGTGCCAATCTTCAGTCTCCGATGGTTTTTATTGCCTCGATAAGCGAGCGCGACCTCGCACTCGTGTCGAATATAAAATTCAACCCTCGAGCAAACATTCCGAGTCGCCAGAGCGCACAAATGTAATCTTAACTCTCGTCGCTATGGCGCTGTGAATGAACGTCTGTCAGGTCTATTGGCGAGATACTGTTTCGGTGTTATTCATTTTTATGAAAGCTCCGGGTCGCGAGACCGAGTCGGACGGTCTTGCGAATTCAACGGCGGATCGGCGGAGAATAAAAATTTTATTTTATTTTGTCAATTTATTTTTTAATTTTCGGAATTATTTGTCGCGTTGTTCGCTCGATCATTTTATTTTTTAACAACTGATGAGGGTGGAAGCGAGGTGGAAGAGCGAATCGATAATCGAACGGGGTTCTTCGGAACTATCGGGCTCGAAGCGGAAGTCTCGCGTCGAATTAGGATTAGGGGTAGTTGACGTATAAGAAAGGAGAACCGGAGGAGGAGCAAGCGCGAGAGAAGAGCGTCAAGTCAACCGGAACATCGCAAAGTTCAGTAACCCTGACACCCGACAGGCCGGGAGACTTAAAGTTTAAATCTCCTGCGAAGTATGCATCGAAGCCGTCCGTCTCCCGCATCCGACTTTCGAGATAACCAAATCGGAAGCATGGATTATTATTTGCCGTTGACGTTGATGAATTTATTTGTATTATAAAATTCACAGAGAACCGTATCATTGCACTTAGTATTTTAGTCGCAGAAACGAACTTTACGTGAAGACGCGAAGCTTCGAGCCGAGCCCTAGATCGGTCTACTCCGAGTCTGTGACTGCGATTTGCATCGCGAGTTATTATTAAATCACCGATCAGTTCAAAATTTCCGATCACTTTTTTTTTTTTTTTTTTTCATCACTTCCCGTTTAAAAATCTCCATTTTTTTACCAGGAATTTTTTCAACCGAAAATGTCGTCGCGGGAGAAAACGTAAATTCCGAATTGAAAATCGCTGTTTTCGTGGCGGAAGTAAATCCGCCGAATGGAGCAGTGGTTTCAATGGTGAACCTCGTCTAGGCGCGGTGTCACCAATTTTCAGCCAACGCGATGCGTTGGTTCCGATTCGGGACCAGAGTCGGACGGGAGTCGAGGATCTTTTCGGAACTAGCGATCTCACGCGAAGAACCTTTCCCGTTGCTTCCACATCTCCGACGAACCGGCGCTTCCCTCCCTACCCTCATAAACATCGAATACAATATCCCGTTTTATTTCCAGCCTTCGTATTTCAGCCCCGAAAAATTTTCATAACCGACGATGACTCGTCTTACTTCCAGACGCATTATATTTCCTATGCGAAGCTCAAGATGACTTCACCAGCGCCGCGAGATGATCCGAGCAGGTTTATCTTGGTTATTGGACGTGGGGATAAGGATTTAGGTTGTCCGGGACCGGGGGGCAGCCCAGTTATTTTCAATTACCATTTCTCGACCCTCTCGCGGCGCGGCTCACGCGCGCCGAGCTTCGTCGCGCCCCTTCCGGCGCTTTTTTTCTTCGCGCGGGGGTGATTTCGCGATAGACGAGAGACACCCGGGAGTGAAACGCTCCCGCGTCTCGCCGTCCCCTTCTCTCACATCGGCGGGCGGTTGTAATGTATGCGAGATAAAGGCGAGTGAGGCGCCTTCGTCGGAGACTAAGATATTATAAGGAAACGGTGTGTAGCGAGGTAATATGGGAAGGCATGGCAGAGAAACGGCAAAGCACCGGCGGCACGACGGTTCCTCCCGGCGCTGACGCCGTGAGACTGCGAAACCCGAAGGCGACCGGAGTCTCAGAACGCCGGCAAGGATCTCTCTCTTCGCTCCCCCTGCGACGGGCAAAGGGAGGAACGAGCCGGAGGACGGGAACACCCACGCGCGGTGGGAGAGGGGCGCCCATAACTTATCGCAGATTTAAGGCTCTTAGACTTAAGGGACTCTAATAATAATATAGCGCCATTCGCCCCCCCCCCCTCCCCCCTTCCCCCTTCCGCAACCTTCCTACCTCTATCTCGCTGGTTCGTGGAAATCACGAATATCCGCAAAACGCTACCGCGGGAATACCTGTGCTCCTCCACCGTCACTCCGCGCGTCCCGGAAGCCCTCCGATTCCACCCTTGGATTATTAAAATTTCCTTTTTTTTTTTTGTCAACCTCCTCTTCTTCCCCTATCGCGATGACACCGTCGTTGCATTCCCTCCGCTCGCAATCCTCGACGACAAATTTGAGGGCGTGATGTGACTCTATTTGTTGCTTCTTTATTTGGGCGAATTATTTGTTTATTATTTTTGCGAATATCCCGGGTAGAAATTTTCGAGCGGTTACATCGGAGCTTAATTAGGTCCTGGCAAGTTCTTGTCAGGGTTAACATTCTTATTGTTTAATTATTTTTTCATGGGAGAAATTCTTTGAGGTTCTGCGAGTGTGCTTCGAGTATTTTATTTTTGCCGTTCGTCTCCACGTCCCGAATCGTCGTTCATAATTTTCCATTCGCCACGACAATTAACAAAGAGTGATATTTTCATTAGATTGACATTTTTTAATATTTTGTTCACTACCTCGACCATTATCCGACACACCAATACAATTGTTCCGGGTCTCGATGTCTCTCCCAAAAATGTTTAATCGGCCTACAGAATTTTTTTTTAACATTCTCGAAGCCGCTTCGAGACGCAAGAGGCTGAGGAAAAATTCGCGGCACAGAGGTGGAACTGCCAGGGCTATTTCTGCCTTCCGACCGAGATTTAAGACATCCCATAGATGGTGGTAAACAAAAGATACGATAAATTTGGCAACCCGGAGAATTAATAAAAGATTACACCTCGACGGTTATTCCGTTGCTGTGGGAGAGCCGCGAAGATAAGAAGGACCTTGCCGGCGTGTACGGTAACGTTCCTCCGTTGCCCCCGAGTAGGTTTCCTACGGCATGGAACTCGAGGCTGGCGCGAGATGCCGCGCGCCTCCGAGACCGCAGCTAAATCATCGGATATCTTACCCGTAATACATAAACCACCCTTCAAGGCTTATACGTATACGCTCACGCCCCACCGAACCAGCTCCTTTTCCTTCCACGTCTCTTTACGTACTCCCTCATCCCCCCCCCCCCCCCCTCTCTCAGTCGCTGTCTCAGTCTTCAGTTAGTCGCTATCTCCGGACAACGATGCTAAACATAATATATGTATACGTTTCCGTGCTTACCTCACTTGCCTGGACTGATGCAACGCGCGAGAAATGTTTCTTCGTGTCGCTCAAGAAAATTCTAATAAATTGCCCACCCTCCTCGATTCCACGCCATTGATAATCGTAATAAGAAATAAATCTTGGATATGCGAGATCCTCGGAGACGAGTCGCGGTACTTGGGGGGGGGGGGGGGGGGGGGGAAAGGAAATTTTACTCCAGGCAGCTTTGCTTTGGAGCATCAAATCACCTGGACTTGTTGACTCACCCGGGGTTGCGTGTAATGTGCTATGGACTCAGGATAAGACGGAGCGAACCGGATGAGTGGAAAGGGTCTATCGACTGCGGGCAAACACACAGGGTCTTTATTAATTGGCAGACAGGACAAACTTTGATAGTCGGAGCCTACCGTCCTCGTCGGGGAGACGAAGGAAGATAGGTGATTGCGACTCGAAGGACCCGTCGCGTCTGGGCTTTGATGTCGACCATGGTCCATTTCATACGGGGAACCCCAATTAATTAATTGACATCGGTCCGATCCGGGCGCGAGGCGGGAATTCTGTCCTCGATACTCGCTCGGTGTCTTACGCCGAATTGACTCATCTACTTCGTAACTTTTTTTTTTCATATCGCTTGCATCGAGGTCGTTTCGAGATGGGAATAAAGAGAAAACCTTTGTGGCGCACGATAATTTGAACAAGAATTTTTTTCACCACTCTGGTAACCGATCTCGATCAGTGTCTCACCTCCACTCGACTTACCTACTTCGAAACCCTTTCTTCACGTCTCTTTCTTCGGCGACTCGATTATCCCGCAATTTAAGGAACTTCGATTCCTTCGAAATAAATGCTCGAAACTCGTTCAATCTTCAAGAATCGTCGTCAACCCTCAACACTTCCATCGACTCGCAATTCCGTGAGACGATCGAGGGCCCAACGTTCGCCTAAACCTCGGGCGGTCCCTCGGGCATTCACGTCACTCCGTCGTTGCGGCCATAACTTTTTACCGAGTCGAAGGAGTCGACGTCGAAGGCCGGGAGGACGAGGTGGAGTAAACGGGTGCATGCTCTCCTGGCGCGGTTACGCTCGCGCACCGCGGGTTAAGTATGAGTTAAGTCGGGGGTATTAAGACGCTCACCCGCGGAAGAAAACGTGGCGGCTGGTGAGACTCCGGGCGATAGAGGGAGCGAGAGAGATACGCGGCCACCCGGTGATCTATGGAGGGATTACCGGTGGCGGTATTTCTTCATAACCGTTTCTCCGGGTCGCCTCTTGCGCCTCCCCGGCACCTTCCACCCCTTCCACCACGCTGTTTCTTCCTCATTCAGCGAAGCCACCTCTATTCTTCTCCTCTCACGTTCGGCTCCTTACTCGCCGCATCTTCGCCAAAAGATTCCTCGCCGCTTCTCTCTTCTCATTCCGGTATCGCGGAGGATTCGACTTCGCTGCCTTACTGTACATTTCTCTCCGCCTTTTCCGCCGCTCGCCATTCCCGTGCAGTATGTTACACGGGAAGTCTTCGTCTCCCTCTCCCTGTGCCGTACACGCTGGAAGACCTACTGCACCCCCCAGAACGCCGGGACCGCGCGAGCGCGAGCCGGAGCGACCGGGGGGGTTGTATCTTAATAACATTCATGAGCTCAGATATACCCCGCCAGATTTATTGCTCGCCGGCACCCGCACGAATCCTACGAAGACTCCCGTCTCAGCCGCCCTCGACCGAGTGTGTATTCCGGCCCCGCGAAGCCGTTCACCTCAGCTTCGATGAATCGAGAAACCTCGTCCGGCAAGGCACCTCGACCACGATTTCACTCGTCCGTCGTCGAGGTTGCCTCTTTTTTTTTTTTTTTTTTTTACCACTTTCGAGGAACGAATTCTTGAAGGAATCGGAAACGAGAATTGGAAACGAGCGTTTTTTTTATCCTTTGTCAATTCGCGAAGTCCCCGAGAAGTCCTTTTGCCGAGAGATTCCGCTATCGACTTCTCTCGGTAGTCGTCGAGTGTTCGATGTTACGATATTTATAGCTCCTCGCTCACCCTCAACCCACCGCTGTACAGTCTCTTATCAGCGGCGCGGGAGAATCGAATGGTGTTTCGGTACAGCGAGGAAGCGTATCGTGGTACGTACCACGAGCATTACCGACATCCACATACGGCTTTGCTCTCGATAACTCTTCGTTCCTGGATATTTTCCGTCCGGGAACATGATGCAGTTTTTGAGAGGAAGAAAAATCTACCGAGACGGCTGGGTCGGGCGCGGTTTTGCCTCGCAGTTCACGAGGATGAGTTAGCTTCGGAGGAAAGCTTGCTGAGACGAGGCTAGATAGACCGGCAACTCCTTCGTAGGCCAGTTACTTCATCGACCCCCTTCGCCTTCGCTCGGTGAGCCTCGCGGTTGCACGTACATTAAATCCGTTCGGGGTCGTGTCGGTGAGGACAGGTGTCGGTGTAGGTGCAGCTGTAAGCTCCTCCACTCTGGTGGCGCGCGATGCTCCGCGCGCGAAAGGCAATACAGATTTATGTAAGTATTTAGCGCGGGCTCTTTGCTTTATCGCGAGGCGACCAGCACGAGCGCCATCGGCAACAGCCGAGACGCTCCACCCCGCTCCTTCCGCGCTTAGAAACCCGGCCGTTCTCAACCCTCAGCATCCAAACTCCCGTGTTGGGAGGGTCCGGAAAAATTTTCCATTATTTTCATCCCCCGGACACCCGCTCGGTTCCGTCCCGGCTGCGCACGTCATTCCGCTAAATCCAAGAGTCCGAATTCGATACCTCACCAATATCCCGTCGTCGAAAGCCGGGATATGTGCTAGATCAAAGGAAGAGACGGGCGGGTCCGACGGCTGCGAGTCCGTGGAAGGATTCTGTTCTCCGAAGCGTACGGGTAAGCTAAAAGCCATCGACTTCGACCCTTGGACCACCCTACTATTATCCCGCTTACCAGGATAATACGTCTTCGGCCACCATTACGATTCAAATTTTATTCCTTCCTCGTCGATGTCCTCCGACAGTTCTGACCGTGAAAAATTGTGTGATTCTTCGAGTCACTCGCTCGCGGAGCTGGAGCAAAGATCGTTGCTACGACTCGTCGATCGCCCCGGAGTGTCTCTCCGAGCTTGCGACCACCGATTTCTTGCGATCGCCGAAGACTCCTGCGCAGTGCGGGCGTAATAACTGGTCACGAGACCGGTCGATCTTAATACTGTCTTAAGCCCCGGCTCGCTAGCGACATAAATTATGTATCGTTCGGAACATAAGACGCCGGGATCTCGCCGAGCACCTGGTATGCGTTCGGCCTCCGGCGAACCACCCCTTCGGCATCGTACACAGCCGAGCCGCTTCAGGGGCGCCGGGAGCTTCGGGAACGCCGTGCGCTCATTGTTTCCATCGGAGCTTTCTTCCTCCTCGGTTCTCCCTCCTTCCTCCATATCCGCACCCCGTTTTAACGCCACACTCTCCTCAACTCCTTCGGTATCTCCCGACACCGTCTTGCTTCGTCTCACCCCCTGACTTGTATCGTTACCCGCGTGAAGTGAGGTCCCTAAATTTTCTCCGAGTCTATAAGGGTTAAGGAATTAAGCGGGTCGGCTCTTAGTCGTACCGCGGCGGGGCGGCGGGGAGAGAGAGTGAGCGCAGCATCCCCGGAATCTTGGATGCTGCGGCGACGATCGCGAGCGGAGGGGCGAAGAAGCTTAATAACCCCCGGCGTCGGGGTGGAGACTCGCCACTGGGCCACAGTCCGGGGTTCGAGGGAGCCCTCAGGCCCTTGGCGAAAGCCATTACAAGGATTTCTTTTATTTACGATCGCGAAAAATCCCCCCGGGAATTCCATCTTTCCCACTCGCTCCCGCTCGTCCACCGGTTTACTCGTCTTCATCCTATTTTTATCTTCCTCTGGCGCTTCTCTCGCCCTCGCCGCGACGACGCTCCTTCTCCCTTCTCTCGTCTCGACCCACGGCTCGCCTCACCCTCCGCATTCACCCTCGACGTGAATTTCGGACCGGCCAGCAACGGTCTGACCGTGAGGAACTTCTTCCCCGTAGCGCTTCGACTCACAGCTAAGTGGAATGATCTCCGGCGCTTAGTTTTCCGCGGACTCCGATAGATCCTCGCCGATGACCCGGCTCCTTCCGAAGCGGTTTGCCCGTCGCTACCGGCCAGTATAACAACACCGAAATACCGTCCGAACGGGGCGGGGTGGAAAACGGAGCCACTTAGCGACCCGTTGAAGCGACGTTACGTTCGGCCGTAGATCAATTAAGAAGTGTTCTGGAGAGCGCCACTCGACTGGATATAAGAAATCCTCTATGGCGGACTAGATACGAAAACACCCGTGATAGCTCCGGCAAAGATCGTTCCTCTAATCCCTCTCCCTCACCGAGATTCTCGTTTCCAGTGGGAAGGAAATTCCGGGATTAATCCGTTGCCGAGTCGAGCTCGGAAAAAGCCCAATCATAAGGCAATCACCGCGAGTAATATTGTTTATAGTCGGTATCGCGTCGAGTTCGTGATACGAAGGTACGGTACGAATTACGAACGGTGTCTTCGATCGCGGATTGCCCGAAGGGCGGACAGTGACGATAAATACAATGGGATTAATACGGGAAAACCCTCACGATTCGCGAGACTCGACTGTCGGGGAGATTTCCAAAGCGATCTTTCCGCACGCTCGGAGACTCGACCCGGAGGGATCTTTATCTTACGCTCCTCCACTTTTCTCCTCGCTCTACGGCTCATTACTTTCAATCGCTCCGGGACGGTCACGAGACTCGCTCATTCCCGTGGCATCGTAATTTTTTTTAGTACACCCAGAAAGTGGCTACACAGCCGCGGCGTAGGATTAAAGAATAAGACGACTGACACGGCGAGGAGGTGGAGGCGGAGATGAAGACTCGCCCCGGTGAGGCAGAGCCAAAGTTCATTTATACGACCTCATCTTCCGTCCAACCCCGCGCAGACTCGCCGATCCCTCAAGGATTATGAGACCAATCCTGCGGCTAATTTGCGAGCTCTCGAATATTCCTCGTCCCCGCTGAGCCGCTCGCTCTTTCTCTCACTGTAAGAGACTTAATTTTTTTGCATCTCTTATATTCATCTCGCGATTCACTTTTCGGGCGTTCCTTGATTCATTCGTTTCCGGCTCATTCGACATGAATTCCAAATTGGAGATCACAATTTTTTTTCAAATACCTTCCTGTGGCTTTCGGTTGAATAGATTCATCAAATTTTCGAAAAAAATTTTAACGCAACATCCGATTTGAAAATTTTATTTTTTCGACGGGAAATTCCATTACGGGAAGTATTAAATAATTTTCTCCGGGAAGTTTCTCCAATGCAGTCAGCAGCAAAAACGTTAAAATGAAAAACCGCAGGAAATTCGTTAAAAGAACGCGCGTGACACGTCTAAAATGTATTCGAGATTAATCTCAATAGCAGCAAACGGCAGAAACGGATGAAGGAACGCGATTTCTCGATTTCTCGATTAAAATTAGCCAATTTTCAATTCGTCCGTTAACTTGTTCCTCTTTTGTTTGTTAATTCGTGAATTCATTCATTTTCCAATGTTGCGCGTTACGCGAAGGGTTTGCAGTGAATTCTATGCTCGTAATGCAGGTATTGTACGTTGAAACTGATAAGCCCGAGCAATTTTTCATTGCGTCCAACGAAAACCGTCTGGTCGCTTGGATGGGGTGACTTCCGAAGCTGTTCTCGCAGCGAGAGTCGCGTATAATACACGCATAATATAATATGCATTATCTATATGCTCGAAACGTACGTCCGGCGACAAGCATGGAAACAGGGCGGTACAAACAGTTAGGCATATCCTAGCCGGGAGATAGGAGTCGGAGTCGGGAGTATTTAGAAGAGGAGCGGCGAAGGCATTTCTAGACATCCGAGCGCCCGAGGAACAGCCAGAAGTGGAGAAGCAGAAGCGCGGCACTCGCGTTGCCTGCCGTTATTCAGGAACTTTGCTGACAGCTCTCCGGATAGGAAGATAAGAACGTCCTGTGAATGCCGAAGCGGGCACAATGGCAACCTTTGGTGGCAAGCCCGGCATCAGCATCGCCGCGGCATCAGTTGGTCCAGGTGGAGAGTCTCTATGCGCGGAAACATGCTCGCTGCTCCGCTCAGGAGAAGTAGACCGACATTTTTACAGCGCCAAAAAAATTATTCCAACAATGTAGGACACGAGCCGTCCGTCCATCGGCCGACGACGAAAGGGACGACTGGCAGGAATTTTTTTTTTCTCGGACCTAGGGACGAGGAGTGGATTGGTTTTTTTTTTTTTTTTTTTTTTTTTTTTTTTTTTTTTTTTTTTTTTTCGAGACGATTAATTCTTCTCAGCCATTCTTATTAAAAACCAGAGGCGGGAAGTGCCTCTGACGATTTACGAGAGAAGGTCGTTCGAGGGTGGAAAAAATCCAACGGCGTCTGACAAACGAGGATCAGATAGAGGGATGATCTTCTTTGCTGCTGACTTTCACGTTTTTATAAGCTGCTGCGTCCCAGCATTTCGGAGTGGCCGGTTGTCTTCTCTCTCGGCATCGAGTCATCTTCCACCCTCTGTGGTCCGTGAGACTCCTCGCTCGATGCATCGACGCGATTTGCTTATCCGGACCAGTCAGCCACTTGCGCGTTTGTTGTTTCTTCGGCAGTCTCGTCGACGCGTGTTATTTCTTCGGGGTTCCCAGGAGCAGTGATATGAATCGAGGGTGAAAACGAGCATCGCAACGAAGTCAGGCTCGATCGATGAACTTATATTTCTGCATCGAAATATTAACGGAGAAAAGGCAAAGTCCCGGAACGAAAGGAGGATTGGGGTGGCTGAGGGCGGTGCGACGAGAACGAGAAGTAGACGGAGAGGGATAAGAAGAGGGCTGCGGCGCAGCATTAAGCGACGTTTTGCGAGTTCCTCGCGGCCGGCTGGATGGATCCTTGTAAGACGTTTTAATTGGACAAATCCGCCTATCCTCATTAAATCCAAGGATCCCGGCTCCCTGCTTCTCCGCGCGCTTAACCCGGCATTGGTAAAAGCGCAGTTCGCTCCCGAAGACAGAGTTTCGTCTCGTGCGTTCACGTTTTACTCCCGACCCGACTCGCGTTCCGCACAACATTCGAGTACTTATCACAAACGACAATATCCTATCATCTTTGTGTTATTCCTACTTACGCGAAATTGAAAATCTCCTGCGTGATCCTCGTCGATCCTTGCCCTTCGACGGGCCCGCGGCAACCTGCCTCGTAGACGAACAGCCGACGGAAAGCTCCGCCCTGTGGCGCTTCTTTGTCCTCGCGGTGAGCTTTCCGAAGCATGGACTTCCAAATCCCTCCTCCTCCAACCCGGAGAGCCTCGATCGCTTCCACCCCATCGGCGGCTGCTCGAGACGCCGGCGAAAGAGGTCTCAGTGAATCAGACAAAAATAATCAGACGTCAAAAACCCTTAGGATTGCCATCCTGCATGATCTCCCCTTTCAAGGATTCCGGTTGTTAGACGCAGTTTGTGGGCCACCGGCTCATATATATATATATATATATATATATATATATATACACCTCGAGGACATGACCCCGTGTGGTGCAGTGATTGGCAGTCTGAAGAGTCGAAAGAATCCTTGCGACGTCAATTTTTTTCTGCCTGATTTTTCGTAACTCCTTATTTTTAATTGTCTGTTCATTTTTTTTTTGTTATCTTGGTCTCTCAGTCTTCGATTGGACGTGGCCAATGACTATGTCTACCGAACGTGCTGTTCGTTCGAGGCTTCTCTAGAATTTCGAGACGCTGTCGCGGAACGCGGGGCAATCGAGTTAGATGTTTAATCGATGCGAGACGCGGAGGAAACTTTGCAGCAAAACGTTGTGTAGAATTGATGCCGTATCCATTGACCATTGTCGCGGGTTTGAGTTAGGGCTGACTAGATGACAGGCAGCAACCCCGAGCGCTTCGAACCTCCGGCGACTGTCTTATCTCGAGATAGATTTTCGTCGGGCCTGCAAACGTTACACCGTCATTATAGTGCCGTGTCGTACGGTTATTATCAGGAGGCGTGAGAAGGCCTCGAGACAGTGGACGCGCCTATCTGCTAGCGATTCTACAACGCGGCAATGCGAGAGATTCATCTACGGAAACTCGTCCTCGGCTCCGTATTCGATCGACGCACGGAGACAACTGTGGCATCGATGCTCTTCTTATGTACCTTATCTTGAAGCCAATCCGCCAAGAATGGCACAAAAGTAGACTTTCGAGACTGGAAACAAAAAATTTATCGAGGCTTCAAAAGCACTGTGACATGAGATAGATTTTAAAAAAAAATTTCTCACAGTAGCGTGATTTTATGGGTGATGGGTGAGTAGATTTTGCAAATTTTTTTTTTTTTTTTTTTTTTTTTTTTTCCAAAGATGAGTGTGAAGAAGGAACGATATGATGGAGTTTCGAATCTTGGCGTACAGTTTTATTAATCAATATCATCCTCATATTTACACTCATCATTTAATCACGATAATAATAATTATTAATTAATAATATTAATCAGTTACGTAATAATTACAGCAATAGTAACAGCCTCTCGGGTAGTATACACTGGGCGCGGTTCTTGTCGCATCAGAAATGACGTCGATTCTCAAGTCGGCGATCAGTCATCCCCACAGATATCCAGCCAAATGTGTACATATAAGATGTATATGCGTTTTTTTTTTTTTTCTTTATACTTCGTTTTAAATTGTATTTATTTTTATTTTTTATTTTTTTCGTTATTAATCTCTTTTGTTTTAATTTATTTAATTATTTTACAATCGTAAGAGAAAGAGTCAACTAGTCCGCGTGATATGGATGCGGCTGGGGGGATTCCCCGTCGAACAGAGCCATCTTCAAGCGCTTGCACTTGGCCCGACGATTCTTGAACCAGAATTGCACGTTCTTCGGCTCCAGCCGAGGAAACTTTTGGCGATATGGCATCCGATTCAACTCCTCCGTGTACTTTAATATCAGCTGAAACATTTTTATCGATACAATTTATTCATTAATCTTATATATATATTTTCATAAATTTTCAATTTGAGTACTTCAAGTACGAATCACGAGAACTTTTTCCGGTCACTGAATTTCATAATCCACAGGTCGGAAGCGAAGCCAAGACAATTTTCCGGTGTAACGATACAACGATATAATAAATCCGTCGTCGATTAATTGACCGTCGTATGCGTTTTTGCACGACGTAAATTCGCGGACGAGACAAATTTATTAATCGATCGTGCATTCTCCCAATTCGCAAACTTACCGCGTGACTCGGATGAGTATTGTTGCCAAACCAGTTCTCGAGTCTCGGGACTTCCGTCACCGGATCGATGAACGTCCGGTTTCTCTTTCGCCTCTCGTCGAGCATGCTCGTAGGACATCCAGGAGGTCCGCGGGGCGGCAGATAAGGTGACATGTACATTATACCGTGGCCGAACATCGGACTCGGCACGAGTGAAAATCCTGGCGGCAGAGATCCTGTGGGACTAGCTTCGTCGTCTTCGGAGCCCGACGAGACTCTCGCCTCTTCTCGCTTCACCGCTGAAACGGAAGTCGGCGGTTGCTGATCCTCGGGACGAGTCGTTAGGGAGAGGGGACCGACCGGCGGACTGCTGGGAGGACGAGGTGAGGGCGACGTTGACTGAAATATATATTTTTTTAATATTAAAAAAAAAAAAATTCAATAAAAATCCGTGACAGAATAGTCAAAAATTGTACTCGATATATCACGATATATCGTGAAAATATTTTTGTTGAACGAGTGACACACATGTTTGTTGAGGCTTGAATATATAAATTCGTCCTTTAGTTCCCGTGGCATTTTTTTGTACGATTTTTTTTTTTTGGACAATTACAAACTGGATGGTGGATCGGAGAATGAACGAATGAAATATCGTCGACGATGAGTTGTAAAAATTACGCATTTTTTTTTTTTTAATCTTATTTTTGCACCTTGCAAAATGAAATTTTCCTAGGATACTCGCGGAAAAAAATTGGTTTGGTGAAATTACCATCTTCGCACCGAACGTCGTAAAATGTGGGCGAAAAAAAAAATTCTGAGATAAACAAAAATTTCACCTGATGCCTGGAATCCTCCTCCTCGTCGCTGCAATCCTCGCTGATGATGCTCGCACCTCGAGGACTGAGACCGGGCGGGCTGTAGCCGTTGATGCCCCTCGTCTCGGCTCTCTTCTGCGCGGCTCTGGCATTCTTGAACCAATAAACGACGTTGTTCACGTCCAGCGGTTTCCGGCCTCGTCTCGACTCCAGCGAGTTGAGTTCCGACACATAATGCTGTATCTGCTGGCGTGACGGATGCTGATTCTCGCCGAACCAGCGCTGGAGGCGCGGCAGCTCGAGTTCCGGATCGAAGCTCGTTCGCATTCGGGTCTTGTGCGAGTAGGGAAGCATCGCCGGATGTGGAGGACCGATCGGGCCGCCGGGTCCGACCGGACCACCGGAATCCGGTCTCGGACTCTGCGTGTGATGATGATGATGATTCGACGAGGGAATCATCGAATTCAAACCCAGACCGAGCTGTTGCTGCTGGAGCCACGACTCGAAGTTTCGTCTGGTGTCCTCCGAGAGATCGTTTCCTCCCCGGCACAGTGACGAAAGGGTCATCTACGAAAAATAATAAATCGGTATAAAAAAATTCTATACATATGCACATCGATGTCCAAAGAGAGAACAATTTATGAAAACGCGGGACAGAGGGTGAGAGGAGTCACGAGGAGTCGAGAGATTATGGAAAAGTTTCAGTCGCCGTTGCGACGGATGCCTGCGGGCTGCTTATCGATGTGATTTATAAGAACACAAACAACGGCGAGATGGAGCCGAGGATCAGTCCGGGGCACGACACTCAATGAGGTAATCTCCGGATCGAAACGACGACGCGCTCTCACGGTAGCAAAGTTTGAACACGCATTGTTTTTTTTTCCTCCGAAACGAGAAGATGATTCTTTTCTTTTTTTTTTTTTTTTTTTTTTATATCCCACTCATCATCGCGATTTCCTCGCTTATCGCGGAATAATTCCAAGGAATTTTTTACAATCCTACTTTTGTGGGCACTTGATAATTCGGTGATTTTAACACCGGGAAATAACGCTGGTTTAGCGTGTGACGGGTAATCGTCACCGCGTTCCGCGGTGATAATTAGCTCGGGCATAATTTTGAACGACTCAAACTAGATCGCGGTATCGCGCGAGATTTGAGAAATCGTACGACAAACACCGAAGAGCCTAGCGGGTAAAGGCTTATTCGTGTGACGCTCCTCATCGCGAAGAAACGCCCTCCGACACTCTCGTCTTATCTTAGACGTGCCCGACTCCTCCGGCGTTTGAGCCTGATTTACACGCGTGTGTACCCCGATAGAGAAATAACAACGAACGAGAGCCACGGGGAACCGCGTCGGCCAGTGACGCGCGGTAGTCGGCTCAGTTAAATCCGTCGTGATCTTCGTCGGAGGACGTCAGAGATCCGCTGACGAGATGAGTACCTCGCGCTGTAAATCAATCGCGGCGCGAATCAGCGACTGATCAAACAGCATCGCGAACCGGCAACTGCGTATTCATAAATATGGACGAGTCTCGGAGACACGGAAAACCAATCGAACGACCGCAATTTGGCGTCTTATCGGAATTAAACGAGCGCCGGTGATCCCTGAAACTCGGACGGATTTATGGAAGATTGAACAACCGACTCGTCGGAGACCTCCGACGATTATTCGCTCGTGGCAAACGTCGCCGTGACGTTCCAGGACACGGATCGTTTGCTCGGATGAACTGTGCAGTCGAGATGCGAAGCTCGGAGCTGGTTCAACGGAAATTCTAATAGAATAGAGCGGGCCAAAAATTGGACCTATCTCGAAACAAAAGTCAATGTTCACGATAATTTTTCGACGTCCGATTTCGATCCACTGTCCCATTTTGCCCCGCTCTCACCGACTCGAGTACCGCCAGCTATGAATTAACCGCGACGATGAATCGGCAACTGATCGAGCAGCAACGCTGACCTGCAATCTGTTCGTACGTATCAGTCTCTGAGACTCGGAGAACCAATCGAACCCTCGAAAATTGGTGTCTCATCGCAAATTTAATGTGCCGAGCGACGATTCTCCCTGAAACTCGGACGGATTTATATGAAGATCGAAGAACCGACTCGTCGAAGAGACGATTATTCGGTCGCGGCAAAGTCGCCGCAACGTTTACCTCGGGGCACGGAAAGGTTCTTCGGGCGAACTGATGCAGCCAAGATGCGAAGTCGGTTCGACCGAAATTCGAGTACGCACGTATATTGAAGCGGGAGGGTAGTTGCCGGATGGGTGGAGGGTGGCGAAGGGGTAGCGGTGAAACGTCTGTCGGGAAAATTGGTAATCATAGACCACGGTGAGCGGCATTAAAGTTGGGTGGGTTGGGTATATACGGTGCTGGGAATCTTCAAAGAGGTGCACTTAGATAATGCCCGGCCCGGGGTGCCTCCCTCCTCGATACTTCCTCTGTCGCTCTGTCTTCCTTTCCTCCTCCACCCCCGCTCCTGGTGCCCTATAGCCCTGTCAGCTTCGCCATCCTCGCTGGCTCTTTCCATCCAGCGGCTGGAGCAGCTCTTCGGCTCACCCGGAAACCCCCCCGCCGAGCCACCGATATATCGTAGGGGGCTTTTGATGAAGGCTCCGCGAATTTGCTTGAGTAAAGGGTAATCCTATCACACGCTACGGCTATGAGAGATCTTGCGCATTCGTCGAGGGCACGTCTTGTCTCTCCGGAGCGAATGGGGCTGATGAAACCGTCGATAGAATTTTACCTCGGCACTGGGAGACCATGAAGAATCGGCCAAAGACGCGGAACTATGGGAACGTCGATGGTTCGTTAAGAGCGACTCGGTTCGAGATTGGGAAAGGTCGATCGTTTCATCCACGAGCTTTCATAGTCGGCCGACCACGTTGAGAACTTTTCGACCGTCGGTGTATCAGCAAGTAGTCGGTCGAAAGTCGAAACCGAGAAAGCATTTATTTAAGGTAGGGATCAGCGATTCCACGGTGGGAGATTTTCGCGGTGGAGACTCCCGTTAAAGATTACGTTGGTGAAAGCGAGGAAGCAAAGGAACCGAGGAAGGAGCTTCCACAACGACGACGACGACGACGACGACGACGACGACGACGACGACGACGACGACGATGTTTCCCGGGCGAGCTCTCTCACCGGAGAATCGGCGAACCGGAGGACTTCTTAATGAGATTAGGTGTTCCGGCGACAAACACTCTCTGGCTAGATTTACATTTTATACATTTTTAAGCGGTCTTACCGCCGTTACCAGCCACGCGTACCGTCCTCGCTTCCACCTCGTCTACGACGTCTTAATCCCGCTTCGAGATTCCTCGCGGTACGAGAAAATCTCGAGAGTGGAACGACTCTCGCGATCATCAAACACGAGGCGGTGAATTTTATCGATCGTGTTGAAATAAAAATAATCGGATAACTCGTTTCTTACCTCGTCGAGTGGGCATCCGGCTGAGACTAGAAGCGCGTGACTGTGGAGCAACAGGAGCCTCAGCAGTTTGTCCCGCACTTCGGCGGCTGGACTGGGTGGTGGAGGTCTCGATCTGTAAACTTGAATCTTGAGGGTCGCGACCGTCGTCAGTTCGGCGAGGATGTCGCCGACCGTTCGGAGCGGTTCGTCGGCGACCTTTTCCATCGGCAGGGGTTTCCAGTTCCTTATGACGATGCTACCTCTGGCGCTTGGTATCAGATCTGTTGGGTAGCCCAGACGAACGAGCGCCTCGCCGACCAGATCCTTCACGAACACATGGAGAAAAGAAAAAAAAATCAAAAATTATGTTTCCGTCTCGGAAACCCGATGGTTTCTTTCGCGGAGAGTTCTGATCGACTCACCTGAAAGGGCACGACCGCAGGGATGATGACGTAGGTGTCGATCTCAACGTGGGGACTCCTCCATTTTTCCCGTGCGACGCTCAGTCGAGTCTCGACGATGCTGTGGATCGCCTCGACGACGCAGTGAACGGGAACGGGACTCTTGCCTGAAACATCAATCGAAGAAGAATCGCGTTATGCGAGAATGTTTATTCGCCAGCACCGAAGACGAGGAATCGTGGGCTTCAGGAGTTTCAGCCCGCAGCATTAGTCAAGGGTTGTCGGATCGCGACATTCTACCGGTCCATTCAGCCTGTTCACCTAAGTACCACCCACGTTTCGTCAGCGGCTCATGAGCCCGAGCGGAACGAAGACGAAAACATCGAGGAAAGCACGTGGGGGATGATTCGTCGAAAAGGGTGTGGAGTGCAGAGGGGGTGGTGGATGGTGGTAGGAAGCTACTACGGGTATAACCCTCGCGCTAAGCGTATGCAGATCCACTCGTCCGTCCCGGGCTGAGAGTCCCGAGACAATGGGAACATTGCGCCGGGCACAATGGGCTCGATCCTTGTTTAACCCTGACTTAAGTCCCGCGAGTCTATATCCCACTCCGGGACGCCGTAATCCCAGACCTCTCTCGGCATTGCTGCGAGGAGGCGCGCAGCACCAGCGACAGAACGAAGTCGGCGTCTCTGTTCTTCGCATTTATTGAGAGAGGAACGTCGTTGGAATCGTCCGGAGAGATTACGACTTGGAAGACGAAACTATCGCGACGATCTCGCGTAGTGACGTGCTGCGGATAGACGTATGCGACAGTGGGGCAAAACGGAGCTGTGTCGTCCGTCTCGGGCGACACTCGCTTCTCTGGGACTGGGAAAATAAATCGCTGACGGTCCGTTCTACCCCCGATATCCTCGGCTCGCACGATCACGGATCACACATCGCGCGCCACTCGCGCAGAACGAACTCTTCGCTGATAGCAGTCAACCCTTTGCGCGGGATGAAATGTCTCTTCCCTCGTGTGCACCCCGTTAACGGAGGGATCAAATTTCCCCGATCCTAACGCTACTTACACCCATGAGCGGCTTCGCGGTATTCATATCAGTCAAAAGGAGAGAACAGTTGAAAACCCGAGTGGCTCTCGTGTATCTCCAAATCGTCTTATACCGGCAGAACTCCGGATTCTAATCCGGCGGTTCCATGGAGTAGGCAAAGGATCTTGGCGCACTCGTCGATTAGTCGGGCTTAGGATTGAGACTCTCTTTGCAGCGTTCCAGCGTATTTTAGACAAAGCCACGAACCGAGCCGCACGGTCAGGACCGATCGTTCCGTCAATGCGGATGCTCAAATAGGTTTGATTCCGAGCCCGGATTCCCGGACGATCCGACATTCACTGCGACATTCCACATTGCGTAATAGGATGACACGAGTTTTCCGTCGATATCGTTGATCACTGAACTTGATCGAGTCGAATTTGCGTTCGACGATTACGCGGACATATTTTGATGCAACGATTTATCCCGAATAAAAAAAAAAATCGGGGCTAATGTAGAGGAGATAGGATGCAGAAGTAAACCGGTCGGAGCTAATCCTTGACACCAGGTACTGTTAAAATCAAATAAAAAATGAACGAAACTCGATGTTCGACGGTGATAATCCTACCATTACCATCATCGTAATGCTTAGGATGCGCAGGGATTAATTTGCCTCTGGTCTTAACGTTTTAATCTGGGATTGAGACTCGTTGCAGCATTAGGCGCGCTACGAAAACACGTTTCAAACAAATCATGAACCGCGCCACTCCATCAGACCAACAATTCGACGAGTGCCGATGCCGTAAAAGATTTGCACCCGAGTCCAGATTCCCAGGCGATCCGAAATTCACCATCGTGTTTCATATTGCGTTGTAATGGAAACAAGCGAGTTGCTCCATCCATATCGATAAACACCACCAACAATGACCGAAGTCGGATTTGCGTTCGATCATCACCGGTACAAATTCGAGTGTGCGTTCGAGTAGCTCGGTTCGGAATAACCAAAAACCCGCGCTAATGGAGAGACGATAGGATGTAGGGAAACCAAGCCCGCTGCAGCTAATCCTTCATACCGGTTACCATTAAAATCAAATGAAGAATGCACGAGGTCCGTTGTACACGCAGATAATCCTACCGTGACTTCATCGTAATTATTATGATTTATCCGACGGCGGAGAACTCGGCGCTCGATTTTCCTACGGTCGACCCACTAACGGAGTCTCTTCGCCCTAGGCCGTTCATCACTGTGATGCATATAGCTGTAACCAACCTCGGAGAAGCGTGGATGTCCGGACTAGCTATGCTGATGATGGCCAACAAAGGATTTGCGTCGGGCCACGATATTAGGTATTAATGTCTGAACTTCGAAGGCAGAGAAGAGCTCGCAAGCTCGGTCTTCATAGAGCGGCCCGGTACGGCTCCGATCTCTGTTGGCCGTTCACCGCCACGATCTACGCGGTCCCCGCTGGCTCGAGTGTAAGACGGGTCACAGGAGAATTAAGGGGAGCCGAAGAGCGACTCCCTTCGTACCGACGTCGGAGTCACCGCTCTTCGTCTTCCGCCGTTCGCCCTCTCGGGCAGAGCCTCGAACTGGCGCTGACCACTGGCTACCTTAATCCAGGGACGTACAGTTTTCATTAAGAGGCGGTGGCTGAGCATCCCCCCAGCGTCTTTGTGCCGGGATCAGCTGGCCACGCAAACTACCCCTTTTCACTCTGGACTCCACACCTCCGACACAGGGTTTCAGACTTTAGGCGTTTCCCGTCTCCGCCGTGCATCCCCAACCTCGGGCCGTCCTCGGCCGCAGCGTTACCGAGTCTGTTTATGACCGGTTACCGCGGCTGAGCGACTCATCGCGCTCGGTTTATCATTATTGAATTAAGGCTCGGGGGAAAATCGCCCGAACGCCGAATTTCCAACTGCGAAAGCTCGCGGTTCATCTTGGAATCGCTCGCTAAAAACGAACGGATCTTGAGACGAGGAGGTACCGAAAGACATTTCTCATTTCTGGTTCTTCGGGCCGCAAGCGACTCGGCCGTATCAGACTTCCGTTATCTTCGGCTGTTCGCGCGATGGGAGAAACCGAGAGAGCAGCAACGTCGCTCTCGGGCCACCGACGGAAACACCGGCAGCGGAAGCGTCAGAACCGCCTTTTCGTCTTTGACAGTGCCACGTCGAAAGATAAACTCTCGCCTCCTTCCCGACGAGCTCCGGGAAAAGTGAGAACTGAAAGAGCTATCCGGCCCTTGAAGAAGCAAAGTCCCGACCACCTCCAGGCCATCCCCTCGCTCCATGATATTGCAGCTCCCGCCAAGCGCGACTCGCACCGACCCCTCTCTCGGTGGCTTGTTCCGGTTTTTTTTTTTTTTTTTCTTTTCGTTTTGCGTCGTCGAAACTTTCTTTCCTTCTCCCGTTGACTTCTTATGGCTTATCGCTGTCTCCTCTTTTTATTTCTGTATCTCGTCCCGCATCGCTCTCGTTCCAACGGGCGTACAAATAAACACATTTACTCCTCTCAATTCTGTATCTCGCCTTTTCTCACTCCACCTCTCCCTCAGGATTCGTCGTTCATTCGCGCCCCGATCGATCCCTCGACAATAAGTCGACGTGGGGGAAATCATTCAACCTGGCTCGACGGAACAGTGGAGAAAAACTTATTCCATCGCATTGAAACGGAGTTTAACCGAGCGAGAAACCGAAATACCCAAACCGAGGAGTCGCGATAAATTAGCGAAGCGATATTCAACGCTCGGGAATCTTCGTCCGCCGCGGACCGAGCCGGTGATGATACAAGATAAAAAAGTTTCAACATATTTCTCGACACACCAAACTCCCTCGACCCTCAACCCCTCTTTATTATTTTTATTCCACGGCCGCTTTCCCACTGCGATCTCGATTTAATGGGGATAGAGGGAGAACGGGGTAAAATGGCACCCTCTGGCGAAACGGTCTGTTTTTTTTTGTTTTTTTTTCATAAATTTTTCGCCGGTAAGTGAGGGTCCGTTTTGCCCCGACTACCTAACGGACGTAGAGAATAATGAGAGCGAGATAATTTCAAAAAGTATTCTAAACAGTGGGAAATTTCAATTGAAAAAAAAAAATTTGTTCTTTCTTTACAAACGCATCGCAGAGATTATAACTTGTTGGGCGGGATGAAATGCGGACTGCGATGCTATAATTATACTTGACTGCTGCGACGTGGAGCTTGTGCTATTGCATATAGTTATAATGCAGCGTGGAGGTTGCACCGGAGCTGGAGTTGTCGAGAGAGCGGTTATCGTTATCTCGATCCGGTCGTTTCGGGCTTACTTGTACACAGCGTATGTACAAATTACTTTGGGTACAAAGGCGAGGAAAAGAAACGAAACGACAAAAACGACGATGAGAAACGTACGAGAGAGGTGACGAGGACATGGAATGTAGGCGAAGCAGCACGAGGGATTATTTATACGTCCTAAGGTTTCTCCTTCGCTTCGTCTCGATAACTCTCGGTAATCCACCAAGAACCCAAGAGCATAGTCTAGTGTCTTGCCGGTGCTAAAAATGTCCACCAACTTGAATTCTTGTATATTGTATTTTGTACGTGACAAAAATCGAAATTTCCTAAATAAACATTTTTTTTTTATCGAAAAGGAATCGACTGACTGTTCTGTTCAATATTTTTTAAAATAAATTTCCTTGCTGCGGCTCTTCCGATTGAATTATCTCGTTTTTTCCACATTTTTCTATATGAAGTCTCGGGAGAAAGGCGTAGAGTGAGCACTTTTGATTCCAACGAATCTCCGATTCGCACAAAGAGCGCTCATTATGATTTGATAATTTAAAAAAAAAAAAAAAAAAGCTACGCCATTGAAAAATACGTCCGAGTGTTCTGCTAACTCACTTCCGTTTGGAGGAACTTATCCTAAGCGCTGGTGAACGACGTATGAAGTAGGAAAG
The DNA here is from genome assembly GCA_963978505.1 of Listrodromus nycthemerus. Lineage (NCBI taxonomy): Eukaryota > Metazoa > Arthropoda > Insecta > Hymenoptera > Ichneumonidae > Listrodromus > Listrodromus nycthemerus. The sequence goes on from OZ021683.1 coordinate 3,593,793, forward strand.
TGTAGGCGTTTCAGTATCTGAGGCTGATCCGGCGGATGCCGGCCTTCGCAGATAAGGACTCCAACTCTTTCGAAGACTTTATCTGCGAGCGAGCGAACCCTCGCCCGAGACCCCGCGCGCGGCTGACGCTCGTTTTGCTCGCTCCTTCGCGTTACCCGCGCGCCATCGAATCATTTTCTCGTACTCCAACTTTCATCTCGTTAACGAGCTAGAGATATCGCGCCGAAAGAGCCTCGTATTCTCCTTTTAATAAACCGCCCACAATTTCACATTCATTAAATCTGACATTAATTTCTATTCATCTCTGCAAACCCATGCAAACCTGTTTTGTTTGTTTTTTTTTTTTTTTTTTTTTTTTTTCAAATTTTCCTCCACATCTGAAATTATTTCACGCTTTCAACCAAAATTCTTCTAAATTTGTATTGACGATAAAAAAATTCTATATTGATGAAAGAAATATTAATTAATAATCTCAATTGATTCTTCTGATTCTTATTTTTTCATCACTGATTTTTATTTTTTTATTCAAATTTTCCTCCACATCTGAAATTATTTTACGCTTTCAACCAAAATTCTTGTAATTTTGTATTGTAAATAAAAAAATTCTATATTGATGAAAGAAATATTGATTAATAATCTCAATTGATTCTTCTGATTCTTATTTTTTCATCACTGATTTTTATTTTTTTATTCAAATTTTCCTCCACATCTGAAATTATTTTACGCTTTCAACCAAAATTCTTGTAATTTTGTATTGACAATAAAAAAATTCTATATTGATGAAAGAAATATAAATTAATAATCTCAATTGATTCTTCTGATTCTTATTTTTTGATCACCGCGGTACAAAAAAAAATTCCGTTGGCAAACCCTGCTTCGTTTATAGCTCGAGCCAATAGCGTGATCCTGGCGCTGTTTGTCGTTAAAGAATAACTAGCTAATGCTAACTATCCGGGATTTGGAAGGTTTCGTCGCGTGGCCAGTGATCTTATAAGCCCCGGAAGGTTATCTCATTATGTCTTATCTAGTGCTTTCGCCTACACCCTCGCCTCCTGTCCCTACCCTTGGAGTCGGAGCACGCGCTCTTGTGCGTCTCGTATAAATGCAGTGCATACGAGACGACGAGGAACGACGAGCGGAGAACCAACGGCTTAGAATGCACGCGAGGATGTAAAGTCTGCGCCACGCCGACACGCGAGAATCATTTTGCTTTACAGATACACATCATCGACGTCGGGTCAGCGCGAGGTAGCGAAATTTGAAGCTATCGCTTCCAATACGTCAATATCTTTTTGAAATCAGCGATCAATTGTCTTGCAACCTGCAACATTTTCGATAACTGCGATCCGCCAAAATCCGGGATCCTTCGCACGGTTAAAAAAATGTATTCTTCTTGGAACTTATCCTCAACGAATTTCCATAATTATTTATTCGTTATCCGGCTGTGGATCTACAGAGAAAATTATATGAAAAGTCGAATTATAAATCACACGGTAAATAAAAAGACAGCTCCGTGTGATGATGATTTTTACGAATTTTCAAACACCTGTTAATTGAATTGCAACCGATAACATTTTTGATAATTACCTGGGAAAAGGCGAGGGCTCTTCCATTGGAAGTGAGACTTTATGCCTCGTATATAGAAAAAAAATGCATGCACGTCTCATAATTGTGATAATTCTTGTACGAATTTTATTCCCGTGGAATGAAACGCCATAAATGTGAAGAGTTCGTTGCATCGAGGTTTATCGGAGCGAGCCCGAAACGCACTATAATGTAACACGTTGCGTATGTGTGCATGGCGAGATGGAAGGAAGGGTTAAAACTTGGCCTAAGACGCTTAGGGAGTAAGCTCTTATACAAGGTGGAGAATAATACAAGAGAGAAAGGTTCCCTGAGGTGAGCGGAACGGTTTCGCAACTGTATCGCGTATCTTATAAATTATAATACTGTACATTGGAGCTAAAGCGCGCTCCAGGATACATAAATTTCACTACAGTTTAACTCCACCGTGAACACTTCTTACATCCTCGTAAAAGTCTCGCCGATTATGTCCGCACGTATGCGCGCGGGACGATGAAAATCGCGAAAGGGTTGAGAAGGGCAGAAAGTGAGAGACGCGAAATGGGAAAGGGGTTGCACGCTGAAGTTTCTCTGTGTGTGTGTGTGTGTGTGTGTCCGTGTCTGTGTCCGTGTGTGTGTGTAGTTGTCCTAGAGCGTTCCTCGCGAGTCCCAGGCGCCTATGCGTGCTCGGAGATTAAAATTACTTTGCTAAACTGCTTGACGGGAGGGTGGGAACGAAGTGCGAGAGACTTACTTCGGTGGAAAGAGAACCGTCGCGTAAATTTCTCGGCTAAGGAGCTTAATTTGGGATTTTCGGTAACGAGTTATTGCTGTTGCAGCGAGCCGGGCGGGGGAAGTGTCAACACATCGACGTGTCGGTGAGAGAATCGATTTACCGTCCATCTACGCAGACGTCAACCCTTGACGCGCGATGCACCAGATACGAAAGGGTTTCGGGGAGCTGAGAAAAATTCGAATTTTTTAAATATATAAAAATTCGATAAAATTATTATCGTTATTATTCAAAGTAATTACGATAATTTATTGTTTTTTTTTTTTTCAACGGAAATAGTTAGATTATTTTTGTGACGCCGAAGCTGTGCGTGTTCATTTCGAGGGAAAAGAAATTAATCAATTCCAGTAGTCGTTTGGTGTATAATCTGCACGGAAGCGAAGGAAGATAGCCGATCCTTCCGGTGTTTCCTGCGCCGCATGCATGCTATCTCCCCGCCTTCGAGCCAGAAGGCACCAGTAGCACCAGCGGAATTAGAAAAGCGTGTTCTCCAAGGCACGACGCGGTAATCCCAAGGGCGATTTCGGTACGCGCAAAGCTGGACTACGTCTTAGTCTTAGCTGCTCGAGTCACCGCGGGTTTGCATGCGCACACTCGTACACGACAACCCCTCCGCGCTGGCAACCCTCCGGCCGCACGTAAAATCTTACATACGGAGTCAGGAGGAAAGCGCTTACCAGGGCCAAGGCATATAATCCACGAGGGATTTCGGAGTAGCTGACCCCTTGGGGTAGGTGCACGGTGCCAGACACTTTCCTATCCTCGTGACGCCTGTATTGTTTTTCAAAAACGTAGGTAAAGTAAAAAAAAAAAAAATCTAATCTCAAATTCGAGGAAATAAAAATTTTAACCCTTTGGTCGCTGACGAGGTAAATTCAGCGTTTTAACAACGTTCCGCCTGCACAGCTGAGACGAGAGAAATCTTTCTACACCGTCGCGTTTATTTATTTTTTAATATTTAGAAAAAATTAATACCTGACCTAAGGCTCCGGTATTATTTCCAAAATTGAGGAAATTAATTGTATTTCAACCCGTTTATCGCCTCATATTCAATCATGAATATGAAAAAAAATACTTGTCTCTTCTAAATTTTTATTATTATTTTTCATTCTACGGGAATAAAAATGATATTTCGTCCCTTTCATCCTCCGTCTCTGTCGAGAAAAATTTTTTTTAAAACAATCATCAGACTCATAGTTCAATTATTTTTCGACCCTGATGTAATAAAATTATGTTTCAACCTTTTTGACCCCCGTCGCTGTCGAGGTCGTCTTAGCGTTTCAGCAACGTTGCAACCGCACAGCTAAGACGGGAGTAATCTCCCAGGTTGATTCCAGCAGAAAGCAACATCGGCCACAGAGCCGAGGCGAGCTGGTTGGTCCGAACGGTGGCCGGACGAAGAGGCGACGTTGGAATGAGGGGGTTTTGCTCGAAGAGCTGCCGGGAGGTTCGGTGGGCGAGCGAGCTCTCTCGCGCTCTTTGGTCCCGCGGGTGCTACCGGCAAGGGTGCGGGGGGTTAAAGGGCTCCTTAGCGGAGATCTTAGGCAAATCCAGCGTGAAATCGCATCAGAGCATCCCCCTTACGAAAACCACCACTTACTCGTACCACATCGGATCTATTTGCCCCCCCCCCCCCCCCTCTATATATACGTATCCTTCATCTTACTTCGGAGTCTTCTCCGCAGGGATTCCTACGTCATCTCGTCACCGAAATTTTAGTTTGCATTACAATTTTAATTACTCGAGCGTACATTTTTTTAATAGGAAATGATGGGGTGAAAAAAAATCAGAAATTATCTCTCACTTCCGACACACAGTCCATTTTGCCCCCTTCACCCCAGCTTTCGTTACAATAAATTTTGATGCTTCGAACGCATAATTATTTGAGGGAGATAGTGGGTTATAATGGAATGGGGCTTTTCTTTTTCGTCCTGCGATACGACTCGACTTCGCTCACCTCAATGACGAAGAGCGACGAGGCCGAAGAGCCATCGTAGACAGGTGCGATTGCGTCAGATTATTAATCCGCGAGGCAGCGAATTAGATTATAAGTGGTATTAAGATGCCGCGTTAGTTCACGAGGTAACCGTACACTAATCTTCAACACCTCGGAAGCTTCTAATCCGCTCCGCCTCTTGCTCTCTCGCGTCGCGCAGTCGCCGGCTTATCTGGATTTTTGGTACGCTCCGAAACGGGAGAGTTGACTAGCTCGCTAGGCGGAAAGCGCGTCGCAGCTTTTGACGATCCAACGAGCCCGTAAGTCGACAATTACTCAAAGCGAACGTTCGCAACTGTGTTTCCACTGGTATCTTATCCCCTTTCTGAACGCCTGTGGCGAGCAAGCTCGCCCCGCAGCTTCCAACTCGCCGTCCCTCGTTTCGGCGGTCGCCTCTTAATCAAAACACGAGAAAAGACATTAAAACCCGTGGCTCCGCGGTTACTGCCAGTCGGCTACTCTCCTTCTCGCTCTCGTATCTCGCCTCGAAATAGCGTACCAGCCGACCGGGAGATAAGAGTCCCCCTTGACGCTTCGCGCGCTTCTCTGGACCGCTCATCTTCAATCTCACGCTTTCTCCTTTTTCTCTCCTCACACCTACCGTTTCTTTTCGGTTTCATCCCGCTGGCTATCTTTCACGCTTTCTCCGACTCATCTATTTCGTCTTTTTTTTCTTATTTTTTTTTTTTGTTATGAAATTATTTTTATCAATCCTCGGCACAAAATGGTGCCCGCTGGAGTGTCATTTAATTAGGAGGAATAAAATATTGAGTAAAAAATGATTTTTTCGGGCCAGTCTCTGCGATGGTAATAAACTGGAAAAATAAATGGAATTAATGAAAAAATAATGATGGATTCGAGATTTTTTTTTTTTACCAGATTCTAAGACCATAGATTCGGCTAGGCTTGACGAGCCAAAGCATCGTTCCATTTAGTTTTAGCTTTGGCACGGTAGAAGCTTCCACAACTAAATCTCCGAATATCTATCGGGTCGATGTCTACCGATTTGAGAGTTTTTAATCAGAATCTCAACAATGTGGAATTCGCGAGGTTTGACTAGCAAGGGGAGAACGTAATTTCGTTCTGCCGCAGCTAGTCGGAGATGAGCGCTGTCGGGGTTCGATCCTTCGCAAGGCGACCGACGCCTTGGCCCGTTCGAGAACTAGATCTCTCAATACACATCGGGTGAATACATAATATGTAATCCTCGGGGTATGCGGACTCGACGTCTTAGGCTAATCTTGTTAGCAGCCTTAAGCCTTCGGCTGACCCTCTCCTCTCCCCGCGTGTGTGCGCCGTTTCTGCGCTGCGGCTCTCGCTATAGGGTGTAATATCGTATGCGCTCGCTTACCCGTAATATCCGTACGGCGCACAAGTGTGCGCATAGAGAGCAGACTTTTAATCCCCTAACACGCCACACCCGCTCACCCCGTGATTTTGCATAAGAAAGAAATAGGATTGCGCTTCGCCAACCGCTCTCGCCTCCGCGCTTTCTCTCTGTCTTGGCTCTCCGGGCTTTCGAATCCCCTTCGTGAGACACGATGTGCACACGGGGTTGCGTCTTAAGACGCGTTCGTAGCTTGCCCTTTGCTCATCCCAAAAGTAAAAAAAAAAAAAAAAAAAAAAAAAATTTCTTCACTCGGGCCTCTTCACGAATTGGGTCAATAATGAAATAATCGGGACGCATTTTCGTGCGACCCTTTGCCGTAAATTTGATTAAATGTCAAAGTCGTGTTCAACTCGATTGGCAGAAATTTCTGAAAATGTCATTTGATTCGAACCTTCTCGTTGTACGATTCGTCAACGATATTTGAACGATTATTGAAGCGGTAACTTTCGTTGTAAAGGATGAACAGTTTAACGAAGAAGTCGTCGACGTTTTCCGTCTTGGTCGGAGCGGAAGTTCCGGACGATTCAATCACATTTACCTCCGTAAAGCCCGGCGCTTGATGAACGGCAGCTCCGTTCGATGAATCCTATTAAAGATACACCCGTGTCTTTGAGGACGAGGCGTTTTATACAGTTACAAATATATACGTACCGCGCGCCGAATATCACTCGGAAAGACGAACTCTTCGTTAATTCCGCTCGAAGCCCGCATGAACGCTCCGTTCGAGCCGAGGAGCATATTTGCTCCTAAGAGCCTTAAAATATCGTCGAGGCCGGTGAGACCGGTCATTATGTTAACACAATACGAGACGCCGACGAACCGAACAAGGGAGACTCCCTCAGCCTCTCGGGTAATTAAATTTCACCCTCGAAATCAAAAGACCAATTCAACATTCCTACTCGTTCGAGGTACAAACAAATTTTCGTTAAATTCAATGGCAAAAAAAAATATATATCTATGTATACATATAAATACAAACAAGAATACAAATTTGCGAGGTGAATTATACATTCCCGGATGACCCTCGGGGCGAAGCTGCGATGTTAACGGATTCGCTGCTCCTGACGGGGGAAAAAAATTGGACGTTCGTAGGCGGGAGTTCCCGGATTTTCCGCGGGTCTCGATGCGTTTCTATACACTATAATCCATCGCGTACACTACGCCGTTACTATTTATACGGAGGCAGAGTAATACGAGGACCCGCGAGGATGCAGCATCGTCCACGGGCGCGATCTCTGTGAATGCGGTACGTGAGCGTGTACGTGAAACACCGACGGCAACACGCACGCGATTTAATGCCACACTCACGACTACGCCAACTTCGAGGATTATCCTACGGGGATATTTTTGATCGTGCAATAATCCCTAATACGATTTACACAGCTCGTGTGCCGGCGAGCAGAGCCGGACCGGCGAGGGAACGCCGATATTCCGCCCAGTCGCCCGACGCGCGACCGAATCTTTTCGATCTCTCCGACCGGCAGCGCGATCGCTCTTCCGTTCACGAATCAACCGTCCACACGCTCTTCCTGTTTTTGTATCTGGTCTCTCCATATATATCCATTCTGTCCGCGCTTTTGGCATAGGGATTTAAAAAAAAAAACGTAACGAATTATAAGTCGCAGAGTAGATGCGTCGGCTGTTATTATTATTGCATATCTATCTGTTTTATTTGTGTAATTTTTTCATGCTCCCTCGTGGAGTAAGCTTCGTTTTCATTGGACAGTAAGGATTTCGGAAATTTTTTATGTGAATCTCGACGTAACCCTCAATACTCTGAAAAAAAAATGTCGAATTTTTTCAATTTTACTTCAATTTTTTTTCCAACTTTCGGAAAAACAGGTATTTTTGCTTCGAACAGGAGTTTGCGTATTAATCGAAGTGCTTAAGGTTATTTCGATTATTATGCGTGTCAACTTTCGATACACCCGCATCGTAAAGGAAATTTTCGGCTGGATGGCCAACGCATTAACTGCCCCATAAACACTGCCCCAATTCGCTCTCCATGAAAAAAAAAAAGTTGCTGGAAAAAAAAAAATCGGCAATGGAAACGCGGACACAAAAATGAGAACACCGCGAAATTTGCCGGATTGAATGAATGCAACGCTCTTTGTGTATCCCTCTTTTTCTCTCTCGCTTTCTCTGACACACGAGGGGAGATTAACTGTTGCTAATGATCCCGAGAGAGTGCGTCACCCGGCGCAGGGAGTTGCACCAAACCCGCATCTCGCCTTTTCGTCTCTCATTGATAATATTATACGCAAGTGTAGTGTATAATACGAGTGCTATCGTATTAGTGGCTTCGGTGGTTATTAAGCCGATTTGATGGCTTCACCCTATGATATACAACAAATCCCGGTCCCTCGGAGTTCCCGGTCCTCGAACTCTCAATGAACGTCCGAGATATCAACACTCTACGAGACCCTCCGTCACGTCCATTTTTTATTATTTTCTTCGACTCGTATTTTTTTCCTTAATTATTAGTAGTAGTTTAGTAGTAGTGAATTAATTGCGAAAACACAGCATGTAAAATTTTTTAATATTTACGCGGTAAAAAAAATTTCTTCAAAAATAAACTGATAATGTCGGAACCTTTTTCATATAAACTGTTTTTGAATTTTTGGGGCATGTGCGTTATAATTTTATGATGAAATTGTCATTAAAAAAAAATTGTATTATCCACCCATAATGTTTGTAATTTTTTTATCTTGTGTTTTTATTTTACGAAAAAAAAAGTCCTTTGATTTTCAATCACCGTAAGTAACGCAAGGAAATTTCAAGTTTCGGTGCTTTGAAATAATTATTAATTACAGTGTAACAAACTTATCTCACTTCGACTATGTCGCATATCGCCGATTGGTCTTCGACCGCGATTCTTCAGCTTTTTAATTTTCATTATTCTCATCAATTTTTATTACCCTTTTTTTTTTTTCTTTCCGTATCTCAATGTATTGCTCGCACGCACCAAGCAGTCGCAACGTTTTCCCCCGAGATTTCCGCCGCGACTGTTTCACTCGGAGATTCACTCTCGCTCGGGAGACCCGCAGATAAAGATAAGCCCTCGAGCGTCGGGCCACCCTCATCCTCGTCTTCCTCTTCTTCTTCTTTTTCCACTACAAGCCAGTCGCTTCTGCTTCGGATTCTCCTACACCGTCCAAGAGCTAAAGATTAAGCCACGCCGGGAGCGTGTGGTTAGCTCTGACCCGTGAAGATAACCGGTGTACATTCTAAGAGCCGTTAATACGCGCTTGTGTGTGGACAAAAGACGCGGTTTTTTATCATCCCCCCAGCTCTCTGCTCCACCCGGCCGGTCTCGCTGCATCGCGGGTTGGACGAGGGCGGCGTTCGAGCTCGCCGCAACATTTCGGATTTGTCTCCCCCCGATTTGTTTTCGCTACGCGTCTCTCATTTCTGTCGGAGTTTATCATCGACGATGTGTATATTGAACGGTGCACTTCGATCGCGCTTAAATTCCACGCTCTAACGCGCAACACTCGTCGAGGAAAATAAGCGCCAAGTTCAGTGACACAGAGTCGGTCGCTTCTTCGACGCGGAGGTTCTCTAATAGCCTCGCGGATAGCGCGAATGGAGTGAAGCGAGCTCCTTCGCGCCGATTCTTTGAAACCGCGAGAAAGTGCAGTGGGGAAGCGAGAGGAATTGTTACGAGATTGTTTCTCGGAATGATCGTTGCGTGAGAAATCGCTGCGAGGGACCGCGCGAGCCGCGAGTACAGAAATAATAATTGGATGTTTGGGCTTTAATGAAAAACGAACGCTCATTAATAAACCGGCGAGGAGAGACTATCGACGGATCAACTTTCCGTCGACGTTCCACGCAGTTCGATTTTCAATCTATCAAATAACTTTCCGACAGACCCGGCCAGTTTTTGTTCGCCATGTTTATTTCCGGTTTGCCGTTGCTGCGTTAATTTTTTTTTATTTTTTTTTTTTATTACTTCACTTTTTATATTCGTCTAGTTTAATTCTCTCGCATTTCGTTATCACAGACGCGTATACCGTGGATTCGCGTATCGCGCATCGGGAAACGCTCCTTTTTTTTTTCACCTAGCGCGCGTATACGTTGCGTTTGTTCGGGAAACGAACGGTTCGCGTGGAAACACGGTAGGAGCGAAAAAAGAATTAAAGGGATGAGTCAAAAAAGAGGAGAAAAAAAAATGAGAAAGACGGATAGAGTGAACCGCGCAACGCGCCGAACTATGCTTTAATCCGTGGGCTAAAAATCAATACTGCTCTTCCCTCGCGCCTCACTTTATTGCTCTCCCTCTCGCGGCTCGCGTGTCCCGAGAGGGCGAGCGAGAGATCGCTACAAAGCCTCCCTCGGGATAAGCCCCGTCCTGGGATATAGTTAAATAAATCCTGGATCAACGGATAAGCCTCGTTTTTTTTTTTATATAATTTTTTTTTTTGTTTCTCGTGTCCCCTTCCACGAGAAACGTCGTTCCATTCTCCCTCGATTCCGCGCTGCCCCTCCGCAGGGCCGACACGCGGGACCTTCGAGAGACGTCGCGAATTCCGTTTCCCCACTTTTGCTTTCTCTTATCTTTCGCGAGAGTGGGTCCTCGACCCCTCGGTTGTGTCTCGTCACTGTCACCCACCGAGCCGACTCGATTTCTCTCGTAAAGAGAAATCTCTCCCCCCCCCCCCCCCCACAACTCCCTCTTTTTTCATCCCCTGCTCGCGCTATTCGTATCTTATAAATTTTAACACGCTAACCTTCGATACCATTACGATAGCAATGGCCCACTTTGACATGGAAATACGATATGTGCTCATTATACGAACCGACGCTGTGTGTATTTCTGAGAGTCTGAGATTGTGCGAGGAACCGTCACGCATCGTTTTTTCCTACATTTTTATTATATTGATATGCCTGCAGGTGATGTTGTGGCGAGGTTGCGCGACCTCGTCATGGACCAGGGAATTCAGATACGAAACATTTATGTGTCCCGAAATTTGCCGGAAATAATCACTTCTGGTTGGAAAAAACGATAATTAAATTTTCGAACTGAAATTATGGATTTTCAGTAAAATGCTTTGTTGCATTGTGGGCCATGTGACGCATGTTTCTGGACCCGAATCTAAAAGTCAACTGTCCACTTTTTTGTGCAACGATAGTTTTTTTTTTCTTACGTTATGCGCCGTAAATTACAAGAAATTTTTAACTGAGCAGTAAAAACTAATTTCGTAAATATCGTAATTTCGTAATTCAAGTAGTTGGCAAACTTGGTTTTTTGTTTTTTTGAATTGATACTTTTGTTTCCAGAACCAGAGCCCGATTGGCGGACAAAAAATTATGGACATTCGTGGACAGTGAGTTGTAAAAAGTAGATTATTTTTACCCTGGTTTTTCTGTGTTCTTAATGATTGTTCCAGCTGATGACTCCCTCTCGGATTTATTAGGATCAAGTTCCTCCGTCCGCATTGGTCATTGGCCAATCGCCTCGCCGTTCTTACGGTTTTTCCTTCATTTCATTTTTATTTATTTTCTCGTGCAATGGAGATCGCCGAGTGTATCGGTCGCGCGCACGTCGTTTGTGAGAATTTATGTATGCAACCAATGTATTCATATATGACCGATGCCCCGTACAATATTACACACATGCAAAAATACGGTTCGCAAATCCGCACACGCGCACATCCACGGCTCGCGCATAAGTACGGCTATACGTATTTTAATCTCGGATTAATTCCGTAGCCGCTGCCGCGCCCGCTGCGTCGATCTCTCTTTCTCCCTGTTGCGCTCCCGGGCGCAACCGCTTCGAGGATTAGGGATTGAGCGGAGATCCTGATTCTTTTGCGCAACACGATATAGGCTTAGCCGCGGGAGCGCGAGAGCGACTCTCCCAACGAGAGAAATCTCGGCGAGGGGACACGAGACCATCGTATAGAGCAGCTAAACTCTACGATGCCCGGATCCTGTCCTGTTCATTTATCGCTTTTTTTTGCTTCAACGGGTTTTGAGTTATCGGAGGCAATTTTAATATTTTTGCCGACTGAAATTATTGAAATGCCGGGAATATTTATCGTTTAAAAACAAATTTCACATTGAACGAGAAAATATATTCTTACCGGTGGAAGTTTCGAAGTTTGCATTTTTTTTAAATTAACTACCAAGAGCGCTATTCAATACAAATATGAATATTCATAGAGCTTGACTCTTTGAAGCCCGCACAAAATACAAAAAAATCGTTTACAAGTATGACATTTCTAGCATGTCGGTTCGTTACGAATATCTTTTTTTTGTCAATTTACAGAAATCATCCGCGCTTTGGGGTCGAAAACATGAAGATTGAATCGCTAAACATGATAAAAAATCATAGAAACGAACACCCTTTTAAATAATTTGAAAAAAAAAAAAAAAAAAAAAAAAAAAAAAAAAAAAAAAAGGTGCAATTATTATTTTATTTTTGCGCGTTTTCATAATAAAAAATATTTATACGATATCGAATCCGCCTTCTGTGCACGAGTGTTCAATTTTTTATTATTCACGACAGACGGAACCGAACTGAAAGGACCGCGCGGGCTCCGAGACGATTTTAGCTTGATCCGCATGAGCCAGGACTCTTTGGCGAACTTCTAAGGATAAGCGAATCCTTGAGTCAGCAGGAAAGCATAAACGGAATCGACGCAAGCTACCGTCGCGCGCATAAACTTACCTTTGTGTGCGTGTGTCTGAACGCACACATACACACTCAGCAAGGCCATTCGGCAGGACCTTCGCTTAGCGAGGGACGCGCGAGTCGCGGACGTGTCCTGTTCTGGTTTTGGGTTGATTTCGACTGGTTTCACGTATCAGGAATATAGTAGAGAGGAGGATCGTCATGGCTGTGTAAATTTGTTCAGCCTTGGAGTCCTGGACTGCTCGAATCTGCTGGAGAGGAGATTTTTCAGTCGTGTATTTCGTGCTCAGCGTCGATAAACCGAACTCCGAGGCCACAGGATCAAACGAGCTACCTGTGTTACTGGAATAACGACGCGAACCACAACCAACCAGTCGCGTATCCAACATTTCGGCTGAGTTTAGGGGGTTCTCTTACCAGGCTCGTAGGAGGCGTTCGCGATTCGAAACAGGACTACTGGTTGCGTTGCTTTCATCGAGGTCCTGCGGCAACAAAAATTGGCTGGACGTCTAACAAAAATTGACTGGACAGAAACCCATGGAAATCCGGATTAACCCTTCGGTCCTTTGAATCACGACAGGACATTGGGTGGGTAAAATTCTTTGGAGATCCTGCTGCGACGCTCCACTGGAGTCATCGAAGCTCAGATACCTTTTCGATAAAAAAAAAAAAACAAAACACCGTTGGAAAAAGAAAAATGTATGTAAATCAATGGGAATCCCGGTTGAAGCTTTAATACCCGACACAGGAAAAATAAAACGGATGATAACGTTCTTCGCCCAACACGTTTTTGTATTCGTGTGTAAAAAAGAAATAAATAAATAAAAAACTAAATCTTGCTGAAGCGAGCTTTTGTTTTCATTTCTGACGAAAATTTACATAACGCGGGTGAAATAAATATTTTTTTACTCGCAAAACAATGAAACACGACAGCCCAGTTTTTTCCCGACACGACACCGTAGCTCATCACTAACGCACATTTTCGATAGAAAAATAAAAGAACAATGAATAAAACAAGCCTAGAAATAATGAAAATTCATGGAGTTCGTCAACCCCTCGTTCGTTTACGACCTACGACAATCCGAGCGGATGTTCGCGTTCGGTCCCTCGTCCTTCTGCTCTCCTGATATTCGGCCGTACGTATATCCCCTCTAAATCGCCCGAGGCTGAATGAGCCGCGGCGTGAACGTGCGTTGGCGTTCCTGATCCGGGAATCCACCGCGGATACTCGCGCTTCGGGTGAAGAAAGGCCAACTAACAGTGTACAGGAGTCGACGAATGTCGAGTCTCCGTTCGGAGACGAGACGACAGTGATCGGGTAGGGGGTTGACTGCATTGGCTCCGGGGGTGGTTTAGGGATAAGCTCGCTTTGCCCGGGGTTACACCGAACCCCCATGGGAATGTGGGTAAGGCTACCGTGTGACCTCTCCGTCCCAGGAGAACAGAATCGACGGGGTAGAGGGAGAGAATCGGGCGAGAGCGTCGATCGCCACCCCTGCGAGCCCGGAAGCGTCGAGGCTCCTGCGGGCTCTCATCGAATGGCGCGACGTTACGGCAAAAGCGAACCAGCTTCCGTCATACTTCTCCGTTCTTCGTCGCCTGTTACAAACGACGAGAAAAGGAGAAGGATTCGCGCCCGTTCCCGAGAACGAAGAACAGGACCCGAGTCGCGGAACTGGAGGTTGGCCGAGCGACCGAGAGTTGTTTACCCCGAAACTAGGAGAACATACTGCACCGAGGGTCGCGGCCTCATAAACGCGATTATAAACCGCCCGCTCATTGTTGCTCGTCATTACAGGAAGGATTCCCGTTTTTCGCGATTTTTTAATTTCACATCATGGTATCCCAATATCCTGTAGTCCGGGAATCTCGATTAATGTAAAAATTCGAGACTCCCGAGTTCAGAAAATAATCACGACGGAGGAGGACGGATACGAGATATTGGATCATTAAAAAAAATTAACTGTCTCTTAACATTTACGAATTTCTCGGCCCACCCGACTCGAATTTTTTTCGCGTTCGTTCGACGTTTTTTTTACGCTTCTCGTGCGTAAACAACTAGCAGGATAGCATGAGGGTGCGTGCGAGGAATCGTCCCCGAGGAGTCCTGTTCGAGAGTCTTTCGGGATGCGACGAATGGAGGGTCGGATGCGTGCGTGCGGGGTCGGACGGCGCTACGCAGGACGAACGCCTCGAGCTCTTCTGTTCTCCTGGTCGCTGGGGTCCTACAAAAGCCCTTATTTGGGTCACGGGGCACATTCGGTCGTTTCGGCCAACGCGCCTCGGCTCGAGACGACCCTCGCTCCGAATGTCGGCCGACTTGCTCTCCATTCATGGTATCCTTGCCGCAAAAATAAGCCGGCAGGTATCGAACAAAGGACCTCATTTACATATTTCCGACGAGTCGTGCCGACTCGCCGCATCGTCTGCGAATGCACGAGCCGCAACGGGATCGCCTTAATGCCGCCCGTACCGGTGCCAGGACGCGGCCGACGTCGCGCCACCTGCCTCGAACCTGCTCTCCTGATACCGGAGACGTCTGGTAGGCCTACAAATTATCAAGCTACGATCGATCCCAACTCGGCGAGGCCACGCTTTCCTGATATAATGTTTTAAGACGAAAATGTTAACTCGAAATTGCTCTTGTTGTATGCAAATTGTTTAACGGATTGGACATTTTTTAAAATTCGTCGGGTCGTGGTATTGTTACTATTTTGTCTAATTTTAAGGACACATTTATAAGTTGCAGCGACGAAAGCTTCGGAATATTTTTTTAGCTAGTGGAATTTTTTGATGATCAATCGATTTTTTTTTTTTTCTTAATTATTTATATTATAATTTAATTCATAAAAGTTGAACTGCGCTCAAACGGTCACACTTTCCTGATACAATGTTTATAGATGTATATATACAATGTATAGATTTCTGGAAATAAAAATTAATTTTCTTAATATTTCGTCCGGCGAAAAATGTGTAAGTTGAAGTTCGAGTTTTCCTGAAATTCATCTCTGCATTTTAATCGTGATTAATTTATCCCACAATATAATTTATAAAATTTTGAGAAATTCCGATTATTAAGAAAATCGCTATTCAACTTCCGGAACCCTCTGAATAATTTTTTTACTGGTAGCATTTTTTCCTTTTTTATAATTCGCCAATTTTTTTTTATACGTTTTTTTTTTTTAATAAAAATAATGAGAACATATTACGTGACTGTAAAATGATGTAACCGTCGTGTGGGAACAGAATTGGGAGGATACCACCGCGCTTTCCTGTTTCTCCAGGCCTCTTCCCTGATCGGTGGAAAGGAAAAGTTCGCTAACCATTTCTCGGATCGTCTCCCGTATACCGAAGGTCTGCCAGTCGTCGGTTCCGTGAGTCTGGGCGACGCGATCCTGAGGGTAAAAAAGGGTAGTGGCTGACCCTTGACGATCAGGACAACAGGAGGTCGCCCCAAGGATCGGGGTTGCTGTAACGGAGCTCGAACTCCTGGCAAAGAGTTCGTGGATGAAGCGGGTCGTTCCCGAAGGGACATTCCATCGGGACACGACTTCCTTGGGAGCTTTGGCTTCGGGAGGAACAGGCAGTCAGCACAGGCGTCTCCTGGACGGAGTTGAAACAAGGATCTCTCCACCGTGCAGGCGGGAAGAAAATTACACGCTCGTCCTTCCAGACCAGTTCTGCGAGCCTGATTGTCCCGAGCGCTCTTCATCCCAATTCTCCTCCGGGATAAGACGGAAACGCGAGGAGACTTCGCCGATTATCCTCCTTCCGACAGCAACCGATGATCCCAGTGGTCCGGAAAACTTCGTCAATTATTCGCTTTTCACGGTCCGTCGCCTCGCGTCCTGCGGCCTTGCCCACTGAAACTCCAGCTACCAGGATACGCGGGAGATCACTGGAGGCTTTTCCGACGTTCTCGCAAAGCAACAGGCTCTCTGGGCGGGATCATCTTCAGCGGGAAAATCCCGATGCAGGCGCAATGGCGGGAAGATGCGGAGGCTCGCCGGTATCGCCGCGTCTGCTATCCTGGGATTCGGGACTTCGGGAAGCCCCCGAAAAGGTCTGAAGCTGTTGTCGAGCTGGAGCGACCGACTGCGCCGGATTAGTTCGACAGTCGCCTAATGGATCTCGGGAACTGATTGAATTAAGAATCGTTTCGTCGGCCTGTCGTGATAACCAATGCAGCCGATACGTCGGGCTATCAGCACGAATTATGTTAATGTCGTAAACTCTTTGATTGGCAAATAAAATCGGTGAATGGATTCTCTTGGCCCGATTCACCCGAATGTGATTGATACACGCTTCGCGGCGACGTTAACGATCAATGTGACCTCGATGCTAATTACAATTCAGCGACCACCGCGAGATATCTCGCGACCTGTGCAGCGAAGAAAGATTTGTCCGCAATGATTTCTCGTCCACGACGATGCATGATTATTTGTCAGGTCGATTTAACAATCGTTCCGATCAAGAAGAATGAGCTTCGGTGAGAAAAGTGAGGAATAAGACCTCGATAATAATTATTCTCTGAGAATCGCCACTTTTGGTCAACTTCTCTTTTTTCGTCTTGATCAGCATTGACGGCAGTAACAAAATTTTCAAAATGTCTTTCTGACATCACCGAAAGAGAACAATTTTTAATGTTTATCTGGATATTACGTCATATAGCGAAATGTAACTTCGGGATTTAAAGATCTCGCTTTTTTCGACCGGAGCCAAAATACAACGAAAAAACGACATTTTCGATTTAAAAATCTCCATTTTTACCGGTGGGTCACTTCATGGGAAAAAAATATTACTACCGTTTTCCGAGGTAACGTTTTCCAGTATGATGTCACTTCCCTTCAAATACCATTTGGAATCTGGAACTTGCGTTTTCTCGTAAATTAATTTTCGCGTTGAAGGTGAGATTTTTGGACCCTGAGTGACGTTGCACTGAATTTATTATTATCACCTGAGAGTCATCCCGGAAATAGGCAACGACAGAAACACATCACGCAACAAACGATCTCGCAGCTCTACATAATCTCAGCTTCGAGCGAACACCGCGCAGTATCCTAAAATCGAGGATAAAAGACAGCGCATGTCGAACGTGACATTTCTTTCTTTTTCTTCAGCCGTCCGACGCTATCCGCGAGAGCTCGAATCCTGCATCCGCTTCTGCAGCGCAGTCAGCGGCGGATCATGAGGATATCCAAGGGAGAAACGTAGCACGGTTTTATCGCGTATCAGTACGAGATTGTAAAGCTTCAGCCAGGGATGAGCCGCGCAGTCTCTAAAAGCTTGTGTGCTCCGAAGCTCCCCTACAGCGCGCGCGACCCTTCTCCATCCTTCCTTCCCCTGTCCTTCGACCTCCTCTCAGTCCCTCCTCATCTCCTCGCCCTTCACCGAACACCCCGTTCTCTCTCGCGCCCTTGCTCCCTTCCTTCGTACCCGACACCCGCACACACCGAGCAATCTCCCGGCGTAACTCGAATCTCGTGTGAGTTAGCTCGCAAGGCAGCCGAACGCGGAGGAAGATCATGCGGATCCGACGAGGAGGGTTCTCGCACACGTTCGAGACATCGAACGTGCGGTGCGAGACTGCACGTCGTTCGTCCCTGCGCGGGGATTATCCGGGCTCTGTAGTCGTGGGATTATCTGAAGGGAACGCCACGAAGCGGCGTGTATGCGCCTCGAATCCTCGTGTTCGTGTTCCCTTCTGTGTACGAACGTCCCGTAGTAGCCAAATCCTTTAGTGGCCGGGCTCATCGTCGTTATAACCCCGTTCTATCCAGCCTCGGAAATCCCCACCCCGTGTCCGTCGACCGCGTTTTATGTGTTCATCCTTATGACGCAGGAGGCACACCGAGACGCACGCATATTTCCGCTCGCGATATGCGCGATGTGTCTCTTCGTGTCTCGCACGTACACGCCGGATCTGAGTCGGTGGACGTGCGCCGCGAACGTGGGAGGGTGTTTTTGTCCGTGGACAGGGTTTGACCGGGATCACCGGTTGGCCTGTGCGATCTCCTCCGGTCCGCTGCCATGTGTCCCTTCGTGTGACCATCCGGCTTCCACGTGTGCGCTCGCCTGTTTTCGGACACAGCCAACGCACACACCCGCGCATATCCGCCCGCGCTCAAGTGTTTGGCGAACGGGGCGACGGGGTGTGTGCAAGCTCGGATTGTACCCAGCTTCCCCCGTCCTCTCCCGTCCGTGTGTATGCAACGCTCGAGTGTGCGAGGAGGATTAATCCGGGATTATTGGTCGTGTGTGAGACGGGAGCCGTGGACCGCCCAAATCCCAAATCCAACGCACACAACTCAGCTAATACTAACTCCGCGACACCCTTGGCCCCGCGGCTCCTCCGGCTGTTCTACACGGGGTGGCTCGCGAAGTACGCATCTTCATCGGGAGCGAGTTTTCCCGACGGGAAAACGGGAGAACCGGAGAAACGGTTCCGAGAGATCGGTCGGCATTTCCGTGCGTCTCCGGACGAAGGATAATCCGATCTAGCGAGGAGCGCAGGAAACCGAACGATCGGTGGATTATTGAATTTTTTTTCTTTTTTTTTTTTTTTTTTTTCTGTGGAATTGAGCGTATCGAATTTTGTGGAACGGAGGAAAACGCGTGTGGCTCTCCGTGGAGAGTCGCGATACCGATCGTGCATTCTCTTTAGCCCGGTAATCTTCGGAGCTGAGGATCGCATACGGGCTGATCGTGACGCGAAACTCTCGCGGATGAGGCGATGAGAATGATTTTCGGAGTCGATGGTATTTGGGTGAAGAAGCTGCGCAGGGCGGAGTCGAATCGTTAGGCGAGGTCTACTCGTGTCTGTGTGTGTTTGTGTGCGCGTCGTGGAAAGGGGATTCGAGAAATCCGGTTTAACCGTGAGTTTACCATGAGACGTAAATCAACGGGTTGACCAGTGGCCCGCTTGCTCGAGGGAGAGCTCCGACGTTTATCCCAAAATTTCCAGCGGCGTCCAATTAGGGTTTCCAGGATCAGCCCGAGCGTTTCTACCGTCGAGCGTCGTGAGACGAGTGTGCGCGAACACACACGGAACGGCGGGTTATGAGAGTCGGTTCAGTGTGCGAGGGCTCGAACTTCGTTTAACGAGTTCGATTCGCGTATGTTCGGACAGCTAAGTGGAGCAGCGCAACCTCCGAGTCTCTCCCTCACGAGGCGGAAGCTCCATGGACCAGAAGGATATCCTGGTCCTTGTACCGGCGTGTTGCGCGCGGGCGCAAGGCGCACCGTTCATGTCCACAGGTCGCCTAGCCGCACAGCCTGGGATCCGTATTTAATCCGGATTAGTTCCCGAGGGTCACAATATCCAACTCTCAGCTCGCCCGTATATAACTTCCCTCTCTCACTGCGTCAACCCCTCTCGCCACGTCCTTCCCTCGAACTCCCACGGCACACGGCACTGGTGCACCAAAAACACACACGGAGGAAAAAACGAGGGGGTGAGATTGTACATCGATACCAATATCGCAGACGATCGTAGGCGCGACAAAATGTTTGTGGATTTAAGAAGGAAAAAAAAAAATTTCGTGTAAATTAAACTTTGTATTTTCGTGTTCACTTTTTTTTTTTTTAATCGGCGGATTGTATTTTTCTAACACGAAAATGTCGCGTCGCTCTTGGAATTGCTCCGAGATCGTTGTAATACGGGTGAAAAAATGAGGTCAAGAAAAAATTGGTATACTTTTTTCGACAGTTTTTAAATTTTCGTATTAGTATTTTTTCTGCTGTGGATCGATCTTGCACCGCTCATCGTTGAAACAGCTCTGTGATCGTACGTTTATTTCGTCTGCGTTCTCAGCTTTCCTTGACTCATTCATTCCGGCAGAAGGAATAATAAATTCGTCGGCCGGCAATGGCGCGAGTGTGTACGTGAGCAAGGTACGCGATGCTTACGAAGGTTGGCGAATGATGGAGGGGCGCCATGTAAGAAGTCGATTTTTACCGCAGGGTTACGCAGGACTCGCACTCTCTTTCTTCTCTTCCTTCCGTTCCACGACTCGGCTGTGGATCGGTAAATCCACGTGTGTGTGTCCCATTGTGAAGGACCGATTAGTCGCCCGAAGCCAGAGGCGAAGGCAAAGGACGTTTTGTCCCGGACGAGACGAGAGAGGAGGAAAAGCAGCAAGGGCGATCGCGCGCAGATGAACGTACCAACAGAAACTCCCCGGAGCTGGATAAGGGTGCGAGCTCGTAGCGTAATTTCCTACACGTCGCTCTTACAAGCCGCCGTGGCGCCCGGAGGGGCGAATTGTGTCGTACAAATATAATACCAGAGCCAGTGGAAAGGAAGAGGAAAAAAAAAAAAAAAGAACGAAGTAAAAAGGAACCGACACTGCAGGGATCGAGGACAAACTCTCTGCCTGGCTTGAGATTCGGGATTAAGAGTGACGCGAGCGCGGTCACACATGTCTTCCACCGGTTCCTATTGAATGGAAATCCGGTGTGGTTGATCCTAGTGGGATTTATTAAGTATGCCATATTGTAGTATTATGTATAATAACCGCGGGTTCCTTCTCACGAGTCGCAAAGGCAAATATGTATTTTAGTTCTTTCCGGAAGACGTTCAACGGCTCCGAGCCTCGGGCCTTAATTTTTTTGCCTCTCGTATTCTCACGTGCTGTTTTTTTTTTTTTTTTTTTGCAAACGCGCATTCATAATTTTTATTATTATTTTTTTGACATTATTTTTATTCGACATTGCATCAACGACTATTCTTTTACCACTTTTGGAGTTGCAGTCAAGTGCAGTTTTGGATGTCAGTAACAGTCTCTCAGCTGGCTTCACGTCGCTGAAGTTACGTCTTGTCGATTATTGACTTTGTTAATCACTTTTTATGCGAAAACTGGTTTGTTGAATTTAATGTGCGAGTGTGTTGAAAAATTAAATAATATTTCCAGTTAAATTGAACTAAATTTCTGAAAGTAGAGTGTTTGTAAATTTTCTGATATAATGAACTTTAATTTTCAATCGCAATCGTATGTGACATTTTATATGCAAGAATTAAAAAAAAAAAAAACTTGTACCACCAGCACATTGAATATCGCACATTTTTCCCAGAGACCTTTATCGAACATCGCACAATCATTCAAACCCGACACCTCTCGACACTTCTTTTTCGAAGCTACTACGCCGACAACAAAATCAAAGTGATCCACGCATTTATAATAATTAAAGGATTTTAATCAGTATATTTAATCAGCTCGTCAGATTTAGCATGACGATAAACCATTCTTAATTTCACACACACACACACACACAAACTTCCCACAAATTTCAATCGCCATTATTGTTTTCATATACAGAAACCTCCCTCAAAAAAAAAAAATTGCACAGGACGATTGAAGAAAAAAATGGATAAAAAATGCGAGACGTGAAAAAACTCACCAGTGACGGTCGAAGTCTTGCTGAGATCGAAGCCCTCCTGTTTCGGGCTCGAGTTGACTTCCTGTTTCGGATGTTGATTGTGAGCGATGAACGGCGGCGCTTGAGGGGCGCTCGCTACCGGAGCTTGCGACGGATGCGACGAGTGCACCGACGAGGGTTGCGGCGTGCTTCGCTGCTGCTGCTGCTGCTGCTGCTGCTGCTGCTGTTGATGCTGCTGCGGCTGGGACTGGTGAGGCTGATGAGAAGGCGGACTCCTCGGCAGCGAGGACACGCTGCTCGGTCTCGAGGGTGGCGATGCCTTGTGAGTCAATGCCAAGGCCTGACTCTGCGAAACGAGAATCACAAAAATAAAGAAAAAAATTATTCCCCAATTTACGAGCGGGTTTCCCCCCCGCCTCGCTCCTCTGTTCGGTGTTATTGCCATCGTGATCGAGTTCTTAATGGCTGATGAACCGGGAACGAGATCATCGTCGCCGAACGAAACGTACTCCGGGCAATGCCGATGGGTCGAGCCAACCCCGTTCGGCGGCCAAAAATTTCGCGGGGAGGAGAACACAGCGAGCTCGCGCCATAAAGTGTCGGGGATTCTGCACGTGTGTCTCATTAGCCCGGACGACTGGTTCAACCGGGTAGAAGAGAGAATCGGCAGGCTCTCGCGTCCGCTCGGTCGTCGCTGCTCGTCGATCCAGCAGAAAATCGCACTACGGTGCACGCGAACGGGACGGGCGAGACTCCGAGCACTCTGATTCATTGCCCGCCAAAGACTAACGAATATTGAGATAACCCCGACGGAAACCATGCATGCGAAAGGATGAAATAAAGATTGAAAGAAAAAAAAATGGATTGAAACGAAATTACATAAAAAGAGGTACTGAAAAAAAAAAGTGAAAAAAAAAAGTCTGCGACAGCTCGGATCGAATATCCGACGTCGTGCCAATTAAACTGGGTCTCTTTTAATCGGTGGAGGAGATTGGCGAGGGACAAATTTGTATCGACGAAATGTCGGGCTGTGTCGAAGAATCGATATCGATCGGCCGATCGGATAAATCGTGAGTCTTTCGATGTGAGTGGGAAATTAACTCGGTTCATCAAACGATGGCTAAATGTGTGTGTGTTTTTTTTTTCAGATTTTTGTTTTCAAGATTGACGGAAGTCACGAGAATGATCAAGACTATTACCACCTGAAATATTAAGAAAATGTACGGTCATTATTAGATAAAAATGAATTGCACAAATTAATTTTTTCAACGTCCCAATAAAACAGTAATTTAAGCGAAAAAAAAACAAACAAACGGAATCCCGATTAAATGTCAAGCAATGTCGTAAATATCAACAATCATCATCGATCGTCAACAATCATTTCAACATGGAATAAAAATTGGTTTAAAAAAAAATCGCAAAAAATTAAAAGAAACCGAAAAAAAAAACCCTGAAAAAAAAAATGTCTTCAAAAATCGGAAAGCCCAGCGTGGAATCTCGCCGATCGCGTTAATTAACCTGGACAATATTTTCAAAATCCCGCAACAGGATAATCGAAGTTTCAAATTTTGATCGATGTCGAATCGAGATCGATCGGCCGATCGGATAAATAACGATAGCGCGGTTCAACGATTGTGACGAATAGGCGAGTATAATGGAGCGTCTCGACGAAGAAACGTTTGAAGATGTCGGGAGGCCGAGCCGGTCGAGCGGACCTCGGATGATCTAACCGACGGCGAGCAGCATCAACGGCGGCGGAATCAACCGCGGTAGCACCAGACCCAAGCTGTTCCGACGAGTACGATGGGTACAGCTCTGCCGCCGCCCGACGATGAAATCTGAGCACGTGCTCAATTCCCTGTCGGAGTATTCTCCCGAGGAGATCGACGAGAGTTAGAAGGACGCAAGATTACGAACGATAAACGAGCGAGATAGAAAAACGACGAGCCGGAGCGAAGCTAAGACACGAGTGCGGACTTAGATTTGTGTATGAGTGAACTTAACACTAACGGCTAAGCCGTCCACGGTGTCAACTGGGGTCAACTGGGCCCAGAATGCGACAATCCCTCCACTCATCCAGAAGTGCGAATGCTGCACACTCCACACACGAGCCGTCTTCATTATTGATACGGACTGTATAAACCGTACTAGATTCGGATAAAGCTACACACACACGTCATTCGAGTAATCACGGACGAATGCACTGACGGTCGCTCGGGAAATCCAATTTCTGTAAATAAAAGAAGAAAAAAAAATAAAATGATCGATTAACTCTCGATCAACCAGACGCGATATTTCGCCCGGTGAAAAAAAAAAAAAAAAAAAAAAAAAAAAAAAATCTCATTCGCGATTCATTTGATTTGATAAATTTCGTTTCGGATCATGCATAAAAAAAAAAAAAAAGAAAAAAAAAAAAAGCGATCGCTTTGGTTCGGTTAATTATTTGCTTGCGGATGAGCGCGCGTCGCGGGGCTTCGACGCATCGATTTTCGGATTGCATCAATGCCGCTCGTAATGCAGAGCAAAAACGCTTTGTTACACGAAGCCAGAGTGAATTACAAATTTTACGCAACGCTTTCGTAATCCAACCGTAATCCCGAATTTATTTCCGATACACGATTCATCGCTTCCGCCCATTGTTTCAGCTATCCTGCGCCCCCCCCCCCCCACCCCCCCGCCCAACCACCCCGTAAAAAAAAAAAACAATAATAATAATTACCATAAGTAACATCAACGAATTTCTCGTGAAACCTCCGAAAATTCCGAGTCGCCTTCGATCGCGTATAAATCGTTCCTCGGAGTGGCCCGATGGCCCCTTTTCGCATCGACGTTTTTTCGCTTTGCCGATGACTGTACCGGAGGGGTTTACCGACTACGCAACGCTGGACGCGCGCGGCGGGCTACTGTTTCGGGAGCTGCTGCCTCGGAGGTATGCACACGCAAAAAACACGTCAGACCGCTGAAGAGCCGGGGGCCCCGCCGATGCCTCGTGCGAGGGAGCTCGAAAGAGTTGGGAAAGCCGAGGAGCGAGGGGGATCGATGAGACGGAGGTTGAGAACGGAGGGAGCGAGGTCCTCGTTCGATCGGACCTTCCTCGTTCCACTCGCCATTCCCGTTCGGCGTCTCTCTCGCTTTCTCCGGCTCTCCTCGTATCCGATCCTTGGCGATACGAGCTGAGGAAGTCCGAGGGAGAGGAAGCGAGTGATTCGAGGGGGAGGCGAAGGGTGAGACGGGGGGGGGGGGGGGGGGAAGAATCGAAGAGAGAAGGACCGAAGCGATCCGGCGGCTTTGGGACGGATGAGGATAAAGGATGCGTATACATTCTCCCGTTGGATCCTGACATTCCAGACCTGGCGTTTATACGGGCTGGAGGGAGAAAGCTCCCCGAACGGAGAAGCAGAAGTGTACCAGAATGTCGAGGGAACGATCGTGTATGTCTTTGGTGTTCTCCGGTGGGTAAACGCAATTCTCACACACCGATATACGCTGTGGATGGCGCGGAGGATGGAGCAGTAGCCGAGTGCAACGAGAAAGGGACGAGGACGGCGCTTTGGTACCGGCGCAAACAGAGCCACGGGCTCCGACACCAGCGGCCGGTGGAAGCACCGGGACGTAAGAAGGGGCAACAGGTGGATGGGGTTATCCAGCTTATCCAGCTAACGCCCGAAGTGATACCAGAGCGGGGAGACCGGCTACGAGTATACGGCGTTGCTACGGCCGCTGCTGAAAAATGCTTCTCGCGAGAGGGATGAGACGGAAGTTTGCGAAAATTCGGAGTTTTTTTTTTTTTTACGGATTCGTATCGATGGAAAAATTTGAAGTGGGGTAACATTGTGATTTCAATTGAAATTCAATTGAAACCTCGATTTTTGGTCATCGCGTCGAAGACGAGAAACAGGCCGAGGATGCACCGATGGTTCAGCGAAGATTGCTGAAGAATTCTTCTACACTCTGGCCATGACGGATGGAATTAAGGTTTCCAAAAATTCGAGGGTATTTTAGTCGCTGAAGCTTTGGGGAAAATCCTTGTTTGACTGATAGTCGCGCTCCTGCGATGACGATGGTGTAACGGAGCGAGTAAAGTCACCGGGAGGGAAAAGTTGCGAGTGACCTAGTCACTCGGTTAATCGGAATCGCGCAGCTGCCGTGCCGATCGATGATTCTCTCACTTCGATATCTGGTCACCGTGCCGAAGACCAGATTCGACCAGATCCCAATTCGTAAAGTAAATTGAGCCGTAAGCGCCAGCTCGCAGACATGGCGTTCAGCATCCGAAGACCCACGATCGATTTAGAAAACGTGTCCGAGAGATTGTCTACCCGTCGCCTCCGTCAAATGGCTTACGTAAGCCAAAACGAAGACGAAGATTTATTCGTGCGTACGGAATCGACGAGCCTCTTTCAAACGCCAGTCTATATGTGTAACGTCCGTAATATTTGGCAATTGGACGAAGGTCCTTTTGCCTAGTTACGTCACACGCGATTCGCATTTAATTGATCAATTATTATGTATTATATCTGCCTCGGTATTATTATTATTTTTTATATGACGACCCGAATATGCACGGCAATGAAGTTTCGGTATGATCTTGCACGAGAACCATTGATCCTTAAAAATAAATATTTTTCAATAAACATAAAATTATGCCAGTGTCGGATTATTATTTCGAGAAATTATTTCACGTCATTTAATTTTCCTCCGAAGAAAAATGAATTTAAAAAAAAAAAAAAGGACAATCACAAGAAAATTTTCCGCAATGCCTTTCTCGAGTTTTTCGATGCCCTGCAACGGTAAAATAAAAATAATAATAAATATCGTAAAAATAATTCTCGAACGGTTGATACATGAAACGCAGTGTACAATGCGTACAGCAGGTTTGACGTATGGGCCGGATAGATGGATAACAATTATTCCGAACCCGGCCTGGGGTGGTCAAATAGCGTGACCATGCGTGCCTATAACCGTCAACGACGGGGAGACGAGACGATGAGACACGACGCGTGTGCTCGTGATCGTTGCGTGGTGCGTGCATTGTGTCTCTATCTTGCACCGATTTCCGAGACGCCGCGGAGCTCAGGATTTTCGCGACAGTCAAAATTACACGATTCGGCGAAATATTTCAACGCGCCGTACGACACGCATTGAAATCTGCGCCCTCTCAAAAATCGTCCCACAGACAGGTAAAGAAAGCAGAAAAAAAATTAAAAGACGTAAAAAAAATCTCAAGACGAGAAAAAAAAAAACATTAAAAGACGTAAAAAAAAATTATTTTCGGCTAACGCCGAGGGTGAGAACAACGGCGATGAATGGTTCCATGGTTGAAAGAAATATTCCCTCTCGCCTTTTTCAAGTCGGTTGTAACTGGATTGGCGGATTACGACGCGCGTTTCCTCCATTTTTTTTTTGTTTTGTTTTTTTTTTTTTTTTCGATTCTCCCTGCTGGCACCTCGCTCGCGACGCGTGTCCAACGCCCTTAAGCCGTGTTTTTACACGCGAGAGTCCCAAAGTGTCGTGTCGAAAAATTCGTAGACATCCGTTACACCGTCACGAGAGTGAAAACCGTCGCGAGTAATTGCGACGTTCGATCATCGACGGCTACCCCGTTACTTCCGGTTGAACGACCTCGCCCAAATTCTTCCGATCGGCGCCCCTCAGGAGCGTCGGCGGACGCGGCCGGAGCCACACGAGGACGATGGACGGACGATGATGAGAAAATAAAATGAAAAATAAAATGTAAAGGAAAGAACAAAAGAAGCGAACAGGAGTCAAGTTCCTCGATCTCTCTTTCGCCTCGGACGTTATTGCATCGAGAAGTGCACACAGACATGCAGAACGAGTCGGCCCGGCTTGGTCACAGTGTATCGCCCGTTGCTTGTTGCCCGATTGCCTTTGCTGCGTTTGCTTCTGGCTTGGGCCACCGCCTCTCCCGTGGCTGCCGTGAACGTGCTTGTCGCGGTCGTCACAGGAAGAAGGCAGGGGCACATCCGTATCGTGGTCAGAATCCGTGACCCCCCACGTACACGTTCATGAACACACGTAGCCCGCCAACCCAGACTCGCACATGTAAATCGACGAATGCGCCAGAAAAAAAATAAAAAAATAAAAAAAAATAACAATAACTCGACAAAAGTGTATTATACATGGATGAGTCGTGAATTCTTATTTTAGGTAGGGATAATTCACTCACTTTATTACAAATAAAAATTCCTGATGCAATGGGAAGAGGGCGAATTGGCTGTCGATTGTCG
Source organism: Listrodromus nycthemerus (assembly GCA_963978505.1). Lineage (NCBI taxonomy): Eukaryota > Metazoa > Arthropoda > Insecta > Hymenoptera > Ichneumonidae > Listrodromus > Listrodromus nycthemerus. The sequence goes on from OZ021683.1 coordinate 3,621,801, forward strand.
ATGTACGTTTATGGAATTTATTCGTGGATCTTTGTCATTCGTATGTTTCTCAAGACGGAGTCGACTGATTTTTTTTTACGCACAAATATCGGACCCAGTTTTGAAAGAGTGAGCGGACTATGTTTATGTAATAGCAGTGTGCAATAGTTGAAGGGATCGATGCACACCTTTTATATTTTTCTAAAAACCGCGCGAAGCCTTTTTTTTGTTTCATCCTCGGTATAAATTCGGGATTTTGGTACGCAAATGGGCGGTTTTAATGGGGGTTAAACCTTCGTCCCGTACCACTGTTTCATGTCAATGTCCGCTGTGCGAGAGCGATACCGGTGTGGATTCGGTTTTTCGGTGTTCAATATGAGGATCCTTCGAAAGGTTCACGCAGCATTTCCGATGTGAATGTTCTCTCCGTGCGTTTTCTCTCTACGTTCTGTAGCGAGACAAACAAGTGCGCGAAGAGGATCGAAAACATATTGAAAAAATTAAACCGGGTATTACGGTTCTTTCGATTTTTCGTGCTGAGCGTTTTGATTCTTTTTTTTATTTTTTTTTTATGGATTTGTGATACACGAATCAGTCGGAAAAAACGCAATTAAAGTGACTTCGGTGAAAGAAATCCGTCTCGACCGAATATTTTTGCCACACTGCAGAAAAAAAAGTCCTGAGTCTTCATCTTCAAACCGAAGGTGTCGCTTTTGTATTCGTAACGTCAAAGCTGTTAAAAAAATTCAAACCCATGCATGAAATGTAAAAATAAATCTATCGCCGAGTAACGTTTGGTAACCAGAGAAATAAATGAATATGTGTAAATGGACATGGTGTGAAATAAAAATGTTATCAGCAGGCGGCAAATTTTTCTTAAATATTATTCATGGCCTTTCCAGAAAACTGAAAAACCACGAACAATAATCAATAAAAATTCAGTAGTCAGTACTGCTGTAATTATGTATTATTCATTGCACTAAGGTACAATGAAAGAGCGTACGAAAATAATTAAAACAGTGTCAACCGTTTAATCGAAACAGGGTGTTTTTTTTTTGTGGGGGAGTTTTAGCGAAGCGGAGGGACACGCAGACGCGGCAAAGTGATGTAGGAAGTATAAAGGACGTTTTTCCAAGCCTCGGATAAAATCAGCGAATTAGCCGCGACGGTCGAGAATTCACAGCTCTGTGGTGAAGTGCGTAAAATCGGGAGGGTGCTGGCCAATTGGCTGTGTAATGCTATGGGGAAGATTTGCAAGATTTCACCGTCTCGCTCGTTCTCCCTCTCATATCTATCTCGTTGTACCATCGGTCGTCCCTTTTCCCGCGTCTGCAGGCCCCGCGGCGAAGCGTCCCTGTGTCGCGCAACCCTTTAACCGAAACTCTCCCCGAGTACAGGACCGGAGCTCTTCATACCTCGCTACTGCGGATTACGCTCGGGGATTTCGCGCGTTTATGGTCGTTGGCCTCGTGAACCTGCAACCTGCTGCCTGTCGACTAATGGCTATATCGATCGTTTCATTATTGTAACCAACGTTTTTTTTTTTTAAATTCATTTTTCATTTTTTTTCCTCCCTCTTCTTTCCCCTCGCCTAATCCCAATCCCTTAATCCCCTCAGCGAAAATTTATAGGAACGGACGTCAAAGATTTTTTTTTTTATTTTTTTTTTAATAAGTTAAAAAATAATATAATAATAAAAAAAAAGTTATGAATAATAATCGCGGATGACTCGCGAAAGAAAACAAAAGTCGATAAATAACGATAGCCGAGTCTCGCGCTCGGGTTTGCCGGAGCGAGAGAGAGAGAGAGAGAGAGAGGAGTCTCTCTCCCCGCCGAATCGCAAGAAAAATGGATGATGTAAAGTGTATATAATTTAAAGATGATAGAAGCTGCTGCAGCGTAGCAGTCCCTCACACTAGCGACGGGTTTACTGTCCTCGGATTTTTATCTACGTGCAATAAACATGTCAGATATAAAGGATCGCGCGGGGGCGTCAGGCACTTGTTACGCGCTTCTCTCGAGCCTAACGCATACATGTCTCGTTTCTTGTTCTCCATTTTTTTCTTCGTTTTTTTCATTTAACCTTTCATCGAAATTCTTAAGCTACTTTTTAGTGATTTTAATTCTTGTTTTTTTATTTTTTTTTTTATTTTTTTTTTTTTACCTGGACCTGATCGGTTTTAGTGTTAGCAGCCACCCAAGCTTCGGCAAAAGTCTCCATTGCGCTCTGAAAATCCATTCCCCTCTCAGCCAAAAGATCCGGCTCAATTGCCGACCGTTGACTCGGTGACCAGCAGCTTCATCTTTGTTGTTGTTGTTGTTGTTGTTTTTTTTCCACCACTTTCACGCCGCTGCTGTGTTACCTCACTGGATCTCGATCTCGATCACCGGATCGCGCTTTAATTTTTATTCATAAAAATTTTCTTGAATTTTTTTTATTTTTTTTTTATTCGTTCAAAATTCGCATCGTCTTGAATGGTTGGAACATTAACGCCTCGTCCGGGTTTCGATCAAGGTGTGAGATTCTTCGCTAATGTCACTCCGACAATGTCCGGAACATCGTGCTCCGCCGTGGCGGGAAACTGTTCAAACTCGGCGGCACTGTTCACCCCCGAGGGATTTTCATGGCAAGACAAATAAATGTACAGTTCATCCCTCGCACCACTCGGCCGGATCACCAGCAGAATCACAACAAAAATTCCCCTCTCCTCGATCACTGATCACTGTACGATATCTTCGACGACCGTGGGAAATTTTCAAACACGTTAAAAAAAAAATTCACCCCTTTCTCAGAGATAATAAAAAAAAATTTTAATTCCCGACGTTCCCGCCGATCATATCCGATACCGACCCTAATACGTCCTCTACGTTTAATCTCATCCAACCAAACGGATTAAAATTCTTTATTTTTAATTTATTATTTTTTCGTCCATTATTATTAATCGATCGAATTCTAAACAGAAAAAAGCCGATATTCAAATTCGTCGAATTTTCGATTATTTTCTCTCACGCCTACGGTTTATCGTTTTTTCCAGTTCTCGTGTTAAATGTGCGTCGGCCCACGTACAGAGCATACGACACGTGAGCGATACGCAGACGGCGGCGCTCGGCCCGCGACTGTGTGTGCCGGAGCGTCGCGGCGCTCGTTCTGCCCCTCCGACGCCCTACCCGGCTCTCTCTACCCGATACAACACCCCACTACCGTTACCCCGACCTCTCCTGGCCCGTCCTCGCGTCCACTGGCTCACCCTCAGCCGTCGAGAACCTCCTCGTCGCTTCATCCCCCTCGCAGCATCCGCATCTTTCGCTCGATCTATCTCGCCTTTCTCCCCCTCTTTCCCCCTCTCACCGACTGTCTCACTTCGCCCCGGTCTAACGGGAGTCCTCGTCTCCTTCGTCCGCCAGGACGCGGAGGGTGGATCGCTTCCTTCCTCGGCACCCTCGAGCGAGAAGGAGCGAGTTCCTTCCAACGCTGGACCGAGCCAGCCATCCTCACCTCTTCTTCTTCTTCTTCTTCTTCTTCTTCTTCTTCGGCGAGCCCCTTCTCATCGCGGATCCTCCCTCACCACTGACGGAATCCAACCCTCGTGCTGCCCCGCTGTGCGGCATCCCTTCGTCTTCTGACCGGTGAATATGTGTGCCTCCTGGCCACGGCCGTGGAGAGGGACCGATAGGGGTGTGTCCTCCACTATTGGAGATAAGGCGCGGCGAGGAGCGAACGATGAGAAGGCGGAAAAGGATGAAGCTGCACCTGTGCAGTTATCGCGGGTTTCGTACGATGCAACTCTCGGGGAGCTTCTGGTATTGGAGCTTGCGGGTCTTCGACGTCCGTACGCTGCCGATGGGGAATCGAGGCTCGTAAATATTCATTGCTTTAGCTGCGAAATCGGCGAAGGTGAGATCGGACGTTTATTATACGAGACACTGTTGCGAGAATTTTAGTTTACTTAATTTTTATTTTTTTTTTTTTCTCGTGAGTAAGCCTTTTGGTAATATGAAAAATTGGGAAATGAACGTTTTGCGGGTAGGTGGGGAAATTTGATTGAATGTTTGTTTTTGGCATTTTTGTATACTGGGAAGTTACCGACAATTATGAGATAATTTTCAGTCGTTTTTTTTCTTATTTTATTTAAATGCCAGGCGGGTCGCCAATTTGTGGGATTTAATTTCTCTGACTGAGCTGATTTTTATGAGGTTCGACTGGTCATCGATTGTCTTTGCCTTTCGGAAAAGGATGAAGAATACCCTGTGCAATTGTCGCTTGTTTTTTTTTTTTATCGTACAATTCTCGAGAAGCTTTCACTGCTTCGGAGCTCGTGCGTATTCGATGTCCGCGCGTTGCCGCAGAATCGAAGCTCCCAAATATTCATTGTTTTTGCCGTGAAATCGGTGAACGGCGGATCAGACTTCGAACACGATTCGAGACGCTTTTGCGTTTATTTAAATGATTTATTTTTTTTTTCTTATTTTCGTTTATGTATCGCGAGCCAGAAATTCGTGGGTTTTCAGTTTCACTGAGTGAGATAATTTTGATGAAGTTCGACGAGTCGTCGACTATCATTGTATTCCGGTTTCCGGCGAATGGTCCACGATAGTGGCACTGCTCGTGTGTAAAGCTGCGGTATACTTAGCATTAAATATTAATAGGGCCTTCCTGCTGCTGACGACGATGCCATGGCTACTCGGCTTCCCGGAATAACGAGCTCGCTGAGCACTCGATAATCGCTCGAGCACGCAGTGATAACGCCGAGTGAAACATTTATTATGTTGAGGTCCCGGTTGTTACGATGCTGCGAGGCTTTCTGCTTCGATGAAAAAAAAATGAAAACGTATTCTGGGATTAGTTCGTTGAATAATCTCCGATCTCGCTAATCGCTGAAGCCACAAAGATCAGATGCGTAGGGCAGAGTATTTTTCGTTTTCGTTCATTTATTTTATGTTACTTTTGTTCGCAGCTAGATTTGGCTTGTACACTGAGATAAGGAGCTGAATAAAATTACCATGAATTTGCTAAATTTCGATGACACTTTCAGGATTACGGAAAATAAAATAACATCCTGACAAAAATGCGTGTTATACTTGAAAAATTGTGCTGGAAAAAAATTGTGATTTTCGCGATCGCAAATATTATCCGAATATCGCGTAATTTTTTTCGAGAATTTTAATTGTTTCGGGGAGAAAATATATTCGTCAGTGGTATTGCGATGACGAACCGTTTTGGACTTGTAGATTACACTGGCATATTATCTTAATCAAATATCTTTTATGAATACATACATATGGGAAATTTAATCAACGAAGTTCTCAGCGTTCGTCCACGAAATTTTTAGTTTTTTTTTCGTGGAATGCCTGGTTGAGATTTACAATGACGTGGTAGTTTTTCCGGAATCGTTCTCTCAATGCCAAAATTCTCTGCGCTATCCGCTTCGATTATTGTATTCGATTTCGCATCATGGTAAACAGTATTTTTAGTCAGGTTTGACGTCAGCCGCTCAGGCACTAAAAAAATGAATCCATTCATCTGTCACTACAAATTATATATTTAGTTTTCTTTGCGCAATTCTATTTCATTATTTTCTCAACTATCAAAATATCCGACGATTTATTAGCTGCAATTACCTTGTTCAATATTCTCCGATCTGGTGAATCGGTGGACTAGAAGAAATTCATAGAGTTACCAAAAATATTTTCTTTTTTTTTACATTTTAATATTATTTTTAATGATTAAATTGGAGTGTGCAGTCTTCGCCCTATCTGCTTTCAGACGCTGTCCGTGGGGGACTTAGGCCTCGGAATACATAATAAAAATATATATCCATCACCGAAAATGATAGTTTTATTTTTTCGCACGTGTGCGCAATTTTATTTGTCTTTTTTCCTAAGTCTGCGATATAGCTGGAGGAGAAAAAAATATGGCGAGGTTATTCGTGCCGACATCTCTTCGAGCTCCCGCGAGACTGGCTTCGAGCTTCGGGTCGGAGGAATAATGCGAGGAAAGAGTAATACGTGTCAGAGGAATACAACGTTTCACACTCGACGGATCCGATTGCATGTACGACTGCTTCTCTTCAGCGGACGAATGAGCCGGAAAAGCCTATTTTTATTCCCTTACTTCATTCCTTTAAAATTGAGCTAGGTAAAGCAGTTTACCCGCGACGAAAAAAAGGAATTTCGAAAATTAACAAAATAATCATTGCGAGAGTACGATAACGCACTGTTTATCAATACGGTTCTTTATCGCGGAGTTGAGAGAATCCACAGTTGGCAGAACCATATTTTCTCTTTTTTAAAATTCCTCGTCTCACCTAACCGTTGACTCATAAAACACAACATTGTTTTCGAAATATCCAACGCGAATAATTGCGGTCATTGTACGACGAAAAAAAATTCGCGTGAAATTAGAAATTCGACGCTTAGTTGGCACAAACAATTTCATTGAAGAGTTTCATACTTGAAACTGTCTGCGATTTCGCAAAACTCAACATTTTTTTTTATTTTTTTTTCCAAAGTTTACGTTACCCATTTCGATAAGTCCTGAGTCAAAGTCTTCATACGTTTTGTAAGATATTTATGAAAACCGTATAATCAACGAGACAATCGACCGAACCCTGGAAAAAAAAATGTTTGACGAACACCTTTTCGAACACCTGGTTGGAAAAACTCACAGTGAATTGGTGCGAGCCAATGGCATTAAAAAAAAACACCCACACAAATTTAATCCCAACAGACTCGTGACTCCCGCAATTCACCATTCTCCTCCATACATATTTATATATATAAAATAATTCGGAGTTCGAGGTACCCGGCTCGATGAGTCGAGGTCCGCGTACGATCTTTCTCCGAAACTCCTGTCAGATATCGGCTCAACGTTAACGATTCCCCTCTTCCGTCCGAACTTCCTCACAAAAGGGTTGGAGGAGTCGAAGGCGGGGGTTGCGCAAAACGAGAGCAGCGGTAGGGAATTTCTGCCGCGAAGCCGAGGAGGCCAAAGTAACGATTGCATCCGAGCCGGCGCGATGCACGGCGAAGAAGGAGGCGTGGGGGTCGCCGAGGTTCGGAACGGGGATGCTGCAGCGTGCGGCAGACATCGAGGAGGGAGGTTTCGGATGCAATCTGTGTGTAAAGCGAGCCAAGGAAGTTGGACCTGCCGGGTCTGGGGTTACATTATCGGGCTCGTTGGCTCGAGTGGTTTGACTGTTTTCGTGCGGGAACGAGGCCGAGTTACTCCGGAGGTGAACGCGAGCTCGCGCTCGTGCGCATCCTAGACATCGTCTTGCACACACACACACACATGCACACACAGACGCGTAAACATACGAAGACGGGATATCTACGGAGGCGCGTTGCAACGGTAGGGCGAGGATGTGCGGCCTCGAGAAAGACCGAGGTATCGGATGAGAAGAGGAAGATGAGGAGAATTTGCCGAGTGGAGAGTGAGGAAATAAGAGGAAACGGTGTGAGCGGACTCAGAGAGGGAAACAGAAGAGCCGCACGAAAGCTCCCTGGGCGTGTCGTCGAGGCGTTTCCAGAGTGAGCTTGCAGGCGGAGCTTTCGCGGAACGCCTTCGAGCCTTTGCCAACTTTATATTCTCACCAGGGGTGGTTGCTCCCTTCGCTTTTTTTTTTTTGTTTTTTTTTCACATTTTTTTTTTCCCCAACCGCATCGAACCTCCCTCGAGATTTTATGCTCGTTCGGTAGCGGGCTATTTTTTTCATCGTTCGTTCAATTTTTTTTTTTTTTTTTTTACCCCCTTGAACTGTTCCTGACGTTTCGTCTGGTATCGTCGTGGAAAGACGTGAAATTTTTTGGTGGTCGAAGCTCGACGAGATCCCGCATCGATTCGGTTGGAGACGCGTAGATTTTTTTACCGGAAGTTCTGGAGAAGTTAACTGAAGCGACTGTAAATGACGTATTTTTTTTTTTTTTTTTTTTTTTCTTTTTTTTTGGTCAACCTCCTCCTTGCCTTTCGTCCAGGTTGTCGCACGCTTGATCTCGACGGATAGAATCCTTTCGTTCCCACCCCTCGTTCTCGAGTCTCCCTTCTACCGAGCCAACGATAGGAGACGAGTCGAAGTGGTGGAGGAGCCGATCTCTCTTCCTTCCTCCCCGTGTCCGGGAAATATCTTTGCAGTGCGGCGAGGGGGATGAGATTTCCGTGCGAGAGGTGGTTGCCGGGGCCGAAGGATGGTGTGCACTATATAAAGGAGTTAGGCGAGGGTAACGTATGCCCGGAGCTAATTTGCCGGGGCTTCCGAGAAAATTACGAGCATCCCGCTTGATGCATCCGAATATCCTCGTACTCCGGGAAACCGCGTTCCGAAGCACCTGGAGCGGCGCAGGCTGCCTAAGGCCTCGTGTTGTCATCCACGACTGCATCTAGATAGAACAATTGTCGAAGTGCCATTTCCTTCAAGTCGCTCTTCCTTTGAAAAAAAAAAAATTATATTTTGATAGTTTAAAAAATACGTTCGTTTGCCCAACGCAGTAAAATAGGGAACAACATTTTTTTTTCCCACAAACGTTCACGATTTTTTAATATTAATTTTACGAAGAAACATTGCGCATTCGAATGAAATGTCGGTTATTTTTGTGACGATGTTTTAAAATTAAGAGGAAAATATTTGTCAATGGACACATTTTTTTATGTACGCAATTTTCAAAAATCTGAAGGGTCTACCTCGGGATTTTTACTCCCGGCGATATTAACTCTTCTTCTGCAGCGCGATGAATTCAGAACAATAATTCGCTTTTCACTTCTTGCCCAAAAATCTCACCTGTAATATCATAAGCGACGTATTTCCGGTATGACATTCCAAAAAATTAGATGTTCGAGCAAGAAATTATGAAGCAAAAAAATATACTTTCAACTATGACGAGGGCTGCAGACGCCCGATCGTATGCAACCGCGACTACCCGCCTGTACATCGCGGTATCGTGGTCGCTCCGAACGTCCTCTACGCAGCCGAAGCTGAACCTCGCCGAGAAAGTTCTCTTCGGTTAAAAAAGCTCTCGTAATGAGTAAGCAAGTATCCGAAAGCGTACGATACAAGAGACGCAACTCACCGGACTCCCCACGAAATTTCTCTCAATTATTTGTGTAACGGTACAACGGCAAAAGAAGATTCTGATTCATCCTCGAAATTGTAAGTGGAACGACTTTTTTTATGTACATCCATTGCGCTCCATCGACGTTATCTTTCGATTCGTATGCGAAACGCACTTTTCATAATAATAACAACGAGAATAACAATAACACATGTAAACCGCGACACTGGGTAATATAATCGAGGGAGTACTTTTGAGGGGAAGTATGCCGAGGCGTACAATCTGCTCGGCATGTGTGACCCGGAGAAAAGCTTCCTCCGCGGCTCCGGTACAAATTGAAAACCATTTAGCGAATCTCCCCATCGTTCGGAGTGTTAATAAATTCAGGTTTACGAGGGGGTCGTCTCCGGCGGAGAGAGAGAGTGACTGTACCGCAGCGTTATGGATCGGCTACAACGCCACTTGCTTTCCTAGCTGCTTCCACCTACATTGAGTACGAGCCCACACCTACCCGTCTTCCTCATCCTCCGGCGCATCTTCCTCTCTTTCATCGTCATGTATTCACGAGAATACAAATATATCGGTGTGTCTTCGCCGCGACGCAGCGAATCACAAAAAATTGTTCTGTACAAATAAAATCCCAGATGCAAACACATTTTTTTAAAAGATTTTAAATTTATGAATTTTAAAAAATGTTTTATTTAAAAATGCGAAAGTACCGTTTCGGATTTTTCGGATGGAATATTAGAATTTTTCATTGATCAGAGACCCGATTAGTTCTAATTGACGAAAGTGTTGCCAATTAGCTGCGATGTTACGCGATGATTTAATGGACGGTAGGAAAGTTAGAATTTGAAAGGAACTTCAGAGGTTTACTTTATAAAGCGTTAATACCGCATCGTACAATGACTCTCTCCGTTCCTCCGCCTCTTCTCTCCCGTGTGTCAACCACGTTAGTAAATTCTAACCCGAGCAGTCTCCGCAACGTTTTGCACGCGAGTGAGAGAAGGAAAGATACGGAAAGAGAGAGATGCGGAGAAGGCCGAGCCCGACGTGCTTTCGTAGGTAATCCTCGAGGCCCGGAGGATGCCTTTGAGGATGATAGCGAAATGGACGGATAGTCGTATAGGAGTAGGAGAAAGGAAATGTGAAACCGGGTAGAGACAAAGCTGCCCAATCATTTGTACCGTGCTTCGGTCAAAGTGGAGAGACGTCTGTTGCCTACGGATACAGAATTCGTAACGGTAAAAAGGATGACATCTCGGTTTCCCCGAAGAGAAATTATTAATACAGCGTTCGAGTGGCGGGAAGTCGGGCCGACTTCCTGAAATATTTCCGTACCTCGATGGGTTGGCTTGACCGTGGGTTCCGCATGTAAGTATCGTCCCGTTCGCACCGACAAACTTCGACATCGACATTTCCATTTAATTCCATCGGCCCGCTCACAGAGACGAACGCCGATGCATCGACTCGTAACGATATAACACACACCGTTTGTACGATTGGAGTTCGTTTGTACGAAATCTGTTATATCTGTGTGGGTGAAAGCTCGTGTCCATTGAAACCCGTACAGCGGCCTCCCCTCACGACCGAGCCAGGGTGGATAGTCGAAGACTCAAAGGCAAATATGAGGTTTTGAAATTTGGATTAGGACCCTGTGCGTCATGGTGGAGAGACGGTTAGCCTTCTGTGAGGATTCTGGGTAAATGGTATGACGTACGTATGCGCATATCGTTCCTCGATGTCGCTCTAGCGACGGCCGTCTTTCACCGATTCCCGTGCCGCCGTGAGTGTGTTTTCCTCCGAGTTCAAACATACGCGGAGCCGGAAACGCCGTAATATCCTGTCTGTGCAAACTCAACACCGACAGTGGGTGATTTCGCGCAAAGGCATCGAGTAGCTTAAACGATGATGAGATCTCCTGGCTGTAACCGTTAAGGCCGTGGATGATGCCAAATGGGCAAAGGAGACGGTTCGATCGAACCACGATTGACTAATCGGCCATACATCGGAGGAAAATACTTTCTTGTTCTCAATCGTGATATCAACAGAATCAGAAGTAACGCTTCGATTGACCTGAATTGGTGAGTGAAAAGACCAAGAGGAAAACGAGATCGTTCTGATCCGATAGTCTACGAACAATTTCGGATTGCTCGATCTTCCTACTGAGAAAGTTACGACGTGTCTTAGAAAACGAGTCAGCTCGTCAACTTCTTGGATCGATCCTGGAGTACCGGATTGATTAGGATCCGTGGCTAGAAGAACGACGAGACAGAAAAGGCCATTTTGCTGGATCCCGAGTCACCACAATGATCTGTAAATAGTCCGGAATTCTTGCTCACACCGAGAAAACGGATTTGTCTCAGAAAACGAGACGGATCTGTTGATCATCGTTTGAAAAATCGGTCCAACCGAGAAACCCGCACAAGACCAAGGAAAAATGGATCTTACGAGCAAGTGGAGCGAGCAGATTAATTGCGAGTGGCGGCAATTGGCCCAGATCGGTGGTTCCTCGTAGATAAGTGCGCTTGCCAGGCTCGTCCAGCGAGCTAAGTGCAACGAATGGTCCCCGTTTACTGCTGGCGTGCCTTGAGACGCGGTCGGCTCCGGCTTCTTCGCAGCTCTCTGCCGGTCCTCTTGTCGTCCGTCTCGCTCCAGCTTTCCACGCGATCGCTCGTTCCATTCCTTTTTCTTCCTTCCCGCCGGCCACCGGTGGTTCCCTCCTTATACTATAATACAAGCCGCGAGCACCCGCGCGCCGCATAATAATTCAGAAATTTGCATGTACGCGGGCTAACTCCTCAAGTAGGTTATCTATGCTGGAAGTTTTCTCTACTTGATATATAACGCATCGTCTGCTTCTGCAACGGGAAGCCGCGCTTTCTCTCCCTCGCTCTCTTCCCTCGCTGCCCGGCAGTTACGACGTCGCCTCGCGCTTCTTCTTTTCTCCTGGGCGCCTTCCCAACTACACGCGTTCTCCATCCTCTCATTCCACGGAAGCGATTCTCTCCTCCTCCGAAAACCACCCGGTAGTCAGTTATACCCCACATATATCACCTGGAGCCGGAGAACTTGCGTAACTCTATCGCCTTGCGGAAGTGCACCGTGGACTGGAATATCTCGTGTACAGAGAACAGCGGCTGGTTTCGGAGCCGTATCAGTGCAGGTCTAATGTGCATTACTATCTCTGCAAATTTGAATTGCTCCACACTCGCCCGAGACTACGAATATAATATACGTTTTTATTTATATTTTTCTCATCCGACTGTAATTAACTCCGCAGCATTCCGAAGCAAAGTCTTCGCTGGCGAACGCAGTAAAAAAAAAAATTAAAAGCCTTATCGTCTTTTTTTTTTTTTTTTTTTTTTTTTTTTTTTTTTTTTTTCATCTTCGAACTGCCCCGTCACTCATCCTCTCGACTGCTCCATCGCCGATGGAATCAACCCCCGTACACTTTATGCCTCAACTCTTTCGCCATCGACGACCCGGCGAAGCTCTTTTACATCGGTAATTGGCCTAATTGTTCGTGCAATATCAGTCGGCAATTAAGCTGCTCGTGCGGCTAATTAAGTTCGCGAACGCGAGTAGACGACTGCTGTCGGTGAGAGCCGGAGGCGGAGGCAGGACGAGCAGCGACATCCGTGCTTCAACCCGGTCCTTCGGCTTCGTCTTTCTCATCCCTTACCGCCCCCCCCCCCCCCCGGTCCCGGCAGGACACAAAGCTCCCGACTAACTGAATTTTCTTGAGCGGAGAACAGGCGTCCATCAAAGATCATGTTCTCCGGAAGGTTGTTCGGCGAGGACGAGAAGGACGAAGCCTCCGTCCTTAGAAGTAAGGCGGACGAGCGGCGGGAGCGAGCGTCGAGGGTTTGAGAGATATCGTATCGGGAAACGGGCTGGGCCGTGTGCTCGGCATTCCGTGGGAGAACGACGACGACGACGACGACGACGACGACGACGACGAGGACGACAGGGGGTTGAACCTCCGAATCAATGTGGCATCGAGGCCGCATCCTCGCGGCTGCCGTCGCGCACGTCGTAGAAGCTTCGGCCAAGGAAATTCGAACTGTCCTTGCACAGCCCGTCAGAAGCTCGGCTTGTCCTCTCCACCTCGCCAAGGTATACCTGACGCTTCTACGATCCACGCTACTCGCCCAAACGCATCCAGTCTGTATACTGGCTGTACGCGATAAGTAATTCACTTAACTCCCCCTCCGCGTACCCGGGCGATATTGAGTTAACCCTTGGTTCTCCCGAGCCCGCCTCGCTTCCTGTCTCCCTATTTAGCCCCTGAAACCCGGCTGCCGCTGCCGTTGCCGCTGGGCGCCTGGTTAGGCCGTGTTCCCAATCGAGCCAACTCCGCCCTCTTCCATGTTTCGCGATAATATTAAAACCACCGTCAGCGAGGAACGAAAATTTCGCAGCGAAATAACGCTGAACCCCTGCCAAGCGTGCGTCCACACACAAACACACACACACACGGACGGACGGCCGGTGAAAGCTCGTGGCCGTGTACGTACGCAAACACACACGCAACCCTGTAAACTTTGTCCTCATCGAAAAAGTCGAGGGTCAAGCTGGGGTAATGTTTGTTCGAGGGACTTTTTGCAGCGACCGCACGGACTAAAACCTATCGACGAGGACACCCGGGTGTTTTATGCAGCTCGTAAATCTAATAAACGTTGTAACAAAGCTAATTCGACAGTGGCACGAGTCACGTAGGGATGAGTGGGGTCCTTTGAACCGTTTTTTTTTTTTTTTTGACGATGTTTCGTCTCACTTAAACGCGAATCATACGGGAACGATGAATCTTTGGATGGAGACGAGTGCGTGGTTAAATACGGTCCGGGAGGTAGATTTGGTTGGGCCGTAGAAGTCGCTTGGTTACTCCAAGAAATTTATTTGCTCAACCAGAGAAATCGTTCCCGAGGTAACCGCGCAGTTGGTTGCGGCGGTTTCTTATCTCTCTGTTCCAGTTGCGAGGTTACTTTTTCCTGCGCCGTTCTCAAAGCTCTCCCGATTCGGTACCGCTCCGTGAATGGCCATTCAATTGACATCCACCCAATTAGCCAATGGCTCGCGCCAGATATCGCGAGAAGTCTCGAGGCTGCGGTGAGGCAGGTTGGTGGAAAGCTTCGACGGCCAAAGTCCAGCGGTACGCGATCGTATTTCTCGGATAGGCAAAGTAAGTATCAATCTTGAGAAGCTGTGGACGGGCGGTCCGTGGAAGCTGCCGGAGGCTGACCGAGCTGGGGAAACGTTCGCGGAAACTCCCTCGGGTAAGGCCACTTACGACACTGAGTATCGAGGGACTTGCCGGCTCTCATATCGGTTCTCTCTTTGGCAAAGCTTACCGGACCACCCTCAAAGTGGCCATTACGAGAGGACGCGAGAGATGCCCGGCTACCCCCTTAGATACGGTCGTCTTCCACGGCGTACACCCATCGGTGTACCCCGGTTCGGGAATCAGTGACCGACAGTACGTTGGAGCACCTTTCCACTGCGCTTTCCGCACAGCGCTCGTACAGCCACTTCGTCTACGTATCTAGCTTTCCTGGTCCCTCTTTCACCCTCGCCGCACCCATCGGGACGAAAAGGTCGACCAGCATTCTACGAAAGCGCTTCGACCGATCTTCCTGTTCGGTTACCACACTTCCCTCGAACTTGTCCAATTAGGCGTATCGACTCGCGTCAACATGGACCATCGAGTAATCTATCTACTTAGCTTCTCAGACTGATCGAGCGGCATCGGGCGGTCACTTTCACGATGGAAATTAATATAAATAATCGTTCACGGTGAAAGAGACCGCAAGCTTCGTTAGTAACGCGCTCGACGTTCAACGATGGACGTTGGCTGTCCCCGTCGCCGATTCCCAATGCCTTTGACGACCAATCCGAACGGGTATCGCCGATAGGCAGAAACCGCTCCACCTACCGAATCCATTCCAATTAACGGTACAATTTGGCAGGACACGAAAGTCCTCGGGGACGATAGTTTATCCAAGTTCGGACTCGAGTTTCTCCAACGGAACGACTCTCCTCGCGACGTCTGAATGCGACGGTCCGGGTGTCGAGACGGCGACAAAGATGCTTTTGATATTTCTCTTAACAATTGTTTCACCGATTCGCCGACGTTGCCGGCTCGTATCGGCGGCACCGGAGGAGTAACGAGTAATTTCACGATGAAAATTGTAGCGAGAAGCGGCCGAAGCACGAAGAATACCGCGCGGACGTTTAAAGAATTAAAGTATCTAATGTGAAAGGAAGTTGGCAGTGGCGGCTTTCCGAGGGGCGAAGAGGGTGGAGGAAAGCGGGGCCGGTGGTTTGAAAGCGGAGCATTGTCTGCTCTTAAGCCTGGCATTCAGTGGCCTCTTCTTCTACATCTTTCCGTCTCTCTGGCTGGCTCGCTCGGTCCGACGTGGAAGCGAGTGTACTCGCGAGTATAAATTGCGAAAGAAGAGGATCTCGCTGGTCCTCTTGGCTGGCGGAGAAAGGGAGATTGAGAAAGACGCCGGGCGTTCGGTAAGGGTAGTTCGCGGAGGGACGGAGCGAGATAACCATGGAAAATGCGAGGGAGCAGGAGAAACGGAGTATCAGAACGGGGAGATCGGGAGACGAGAAGAAATAAGAAATTAAGAGAGAGTCTTAGAGAGAATAAAGCTAAGAATTAAGACGGCTGTGGATGGAGAGAGGAGGCGAGAGGAGTGAACGCCGAGGCGAACGGAGAACCGAAACCTTCCGCCTGGGAGCGACGTACAGAAGCAACGCAGTAGCAGCAGCAGCAGCAGCAGCAGCGGCATCGGCTTGCCTCGCGTCGGGGCTTAAGTCCTTCGGGGATTCTTACTCGCGCGTCATTTAACAAAACAATTAGAAGTTAACCCCTTTTCCTTCTATTCCGTGTGCTTTCTTTCGAATCGCCTTCGACCGTGGAGAGAGCCGGAGCTTCTGCTCCGGCTGGAACGAAGAGGCTCGGAGCCGCTATCCGGCACCGCCCAAGTCATCCAGCTAGCGAAGCTGTGCAGGGCGCACACCACCCCATCCGGAAACTCCCACGGTAACAACGGCGTCGAGAGGGATTCCCCGAGTGCCAGGAGTCCGTCTCGAAATAATAGAAGAACGGTCTAATAAGAATGAGATACTTATGAGATACGAGACGGGAACCAGACATAGCTTCGATTTGTTTTTTTGTAAGAAATTAGAAGCGGGGAAAAAACAAATGAGAAATTACATGCGGCAAATTCGGCTCGGGAAATTACGAGACGCTGCCTGCCAACGCAAAAGCTCAACCATTTGGCTGCACTTCCCACCCACGTGGGTGGAAGCTGCGGCCCAATGGTCGAACGGAACGGATTCCTTTAACATTTTTTTTTCTCTTATCGCTCCACCCTTTGGCCCTCCACCACGTTCATTTTTTACGTTCTCCTCAGCCGAACACATTCCTTCCCTATCTGCCCTCTCTCTGGCAGCGATCGCGTTGCATTGAGCATGAATTTTTTCTCCTCTTTCACGGAGATAAATAAACGCAGAGCGCGACATCGCAGAGCAAAAAAAACAGCGGTGGTTAATTTTTTGTTTTTTTTTTTTTTGTACGCGAAAGAAGTTTCCCTTTCTCTCAATCTTTTTCTCGTATCTCACTGACGTCGCGTTTTTCTAGTGCTCCGCTCGCTCCCTTTGCTAGACGAGTTCGCACACACCGAAGCAACGGGGGTTTCTCCTGCTCTCTGTCGCGCCATCCAACGCCGCCTGGACCACCTTATTTTTGAAGCCTCCGCTCGCGTACCCTTCCGATGCTCGAGAAACGAAATAAATACGAGACCACTTTCATCGGTCGAGGGATGCGACCGAGGAAAAAAAAAAAAAAAGACCGAGATACGAGCAATCCTCAAACGGTCTGTCGCAAGCTTTCGCGTAGGGGCGACGGAATACCGCGGAGTGTATGTGAGGAGGAAAAACGAGGGCGAAAGATTTTCACCAATTATCGATACCCGCGCCTTTTGATCTTTCGCAAAGCAACGGACGCGTTTTCTGTTGATTTTTATGAAACTCTTGGAAATTCTCATTGGAAAGAAAATAACACGAGCGACAGATAGAAGGCTCCTCGTCGAGTCTTTGCGCCGACGTTTCCATTTCTTTTTCTTTTGCCATCCGCGATGTACCCGCTTCGTTAAAAAAAGGGCCATTTCGCGCAGCATCCACAAATCGATTAATAAGAGAGAGAAGCTTCCCTTTTCCGCCAGGACTCGCTGACAGAGACTACACTCGGGTCTAAGTAGCCCTTTACCGTTCGTTTCTCCCGCCCTTTTTTCAGTCTTCTTTCGCCTCCTTCCACGGCTCCATTTGATAATCTTTCGCGATGCCGCGTGATATTTCCACGACTGGCTGCTTCGATAGAAAAATATTAATTTGCTTCCGATACGCCGAAGCTTTCTTCGCGAGACATTGAGCTCGATACACCTTCGCGAAACGAAATTGCCAGCGTGCTGCTCGCCTCTTAAGTTCCGCGAGACATTTTTCATAACGCTAAGACAACTTTACCGGGTCGCTATCGGTTACTTCATCAAAGATGCACGAGTCCGTTTGAAAGATTTTTCGCGGCACTGAGTCAAAAGAAAATTTCATGGAGTGAGATTCGTTCTTTTTGTACCGGAAAAGATTTACGAACAGCTCGGGACCGGAGAAGAAGAAGAAGAAGATGATGCGAAGAGAAGGCGCGGGGTCGATTCATCAAGATCTCAGATTCATAAAAGACTTCTAATCCTCAGTCGCTCGCGCTTTGACTCCGCTAGCTCTCATGGGTCTTCGGCTATTGTCATGCTAATTATTGAGCCCCCCCCCCCCCCCCCTCTCCCTCGCCGTTCGTTCCGACTTACCTCGCGGCTCATTTTCATTCGCCCCTTTTCACGAGAGGTCTTTAAAGAAAATTCGCGTTATTTTTCATGATACCCCAGAACGATCGAACAAAGGGTTCCTCTCGGACTCGATGAAAATCTACCAGCACGTCGGTCACCAAAAATTCCATGGAGTTAATTAATTGCACACAGACACGTATAAATCGTATTTCCAAAAGCTGTCGTTTTGGTTAATTGATGATTTTTTTTTCCTTCGGCCCAATTTTCGAAGAGGCAAAGGGTCTCGCCACGATCTTTTATCCCAAGTCCTGATCACGATTCTTCTGTTATACTGTCGTTCTATTCCATGCATCCAGTTGAGTTACATGAAGCTCGGTAAAAAAAATGAGACACGGAAATATTTCGATATCGAAATATTGAAAAATTGAAATAATGGAAAGTAAAAAAAATAAAAAAAAAAAAAAAAAACTCTAGCCAACAATAACCTCAATTAAGTTTCGGATGTCGTTCCGTCCTATGCGGTTTCGTAAAATTTGCTTTCGGCGATGCATAAATTCATCGGAATCCGGGATCCAGAAGCCTGACAATACTCGGGTCGGCGATTTAATTTTCGAATGGGTGGTAACCCGAGTGGCTCTTTCGGCGGAGCTCCTGTGGGTTTTGCGATCGCAAGTGCCACTACGACGAGGCTGTGAGGATGAGCATTTGCCAAACGAAGAGAGATCGAGTGCGGACATCACACGGTATATCAGCGATACGGATACGCGTCGAGCTCCCATCCATGGGCAAAGCAACACGCGCTCGCGAGGGGCTTGGCTCGAGAGCCGGATGAAATCGGGCGTTGGCTTTTTAGCCGCTCCATACTCCTGACCGTAGAGTGCACGAGTGTCCGGCTTGGAGCTCCGATCGGAACCCGCTTTCAGATTAATTTCATTATGAATGTTGGCCCAACACTCGAGATCGGACCGCGGTCAAACATCCTCGACGTTATTAACAGTTTAAAGGGTATTACGAACGGGAGCGAAACGCGAAGCGCGATCGACGCCAGTCGCATCGCAAGTAACTCCCAACTTCAGCACTACCCCCAAATTTTTCCCACTATCTATCCAGTTCCATCCCAGTCACAACGATCCAGCGTGTTCCGACGTACCGTGGACCACAAGATAGTCGCGGGGAAAATTTCTCAAGCTCGCTGAAAAATCGTGGAACGATCGAATATCCGGCTCTTATTTTTCCCTCGCAGATATTCGATCGACAATTAATCTCGATCATTCCAAAGACGGGTACACAATGACCGACTCGATCTCACCGACAGGTGAACGGCTTTCGAGTATCGTGGGAGTCGAAGAAGTGCGGGCCGAATCGAGATCTTGATTTTCTTTTCGGCGAAATAAAACTCCTCGCTCCCTTGTTGTATCTACTAATAAAAATCCTCCGGTCTTACACGTGGGGGGGGGGGGGGTTGGAAATGTACGAGTGAGGATGCCGACGATCGTTCCTCGGTCCCGCGTAAAATAGGAGGGATTAGTTTCCTACGCGGAGCGGCCCGAGGGCTTAGGCATTGATGAGGTTTTTAAATGGGTTCTTCTTTGATGGCGTAACGGTGCCCCGCGCTTTCTTCGCTACCCCCGTCGAGGGGGGGCCAGCCGGTGGGTTCCCGCCCCCGGAAGAATCGGGCCGCGCAGCCAGCCGAACACTGGCGCAAACCCCCCCGCCCAACCGTTCGCCAAGGGTAAGGGACGATATTTACCAGGAGGATTAAAAAATCGAGAGAAAAATTAAGTGTTACGAGGCCAAGGCGGCTCTCGGCTCGCTACCGCTGCCCTCTCGCGCCCAACCACCCGCCTCTACCTACTTAATTCGATGTAATCCCCACGCTAAGATCTTCAACCCTGCAGCACCCGACGACCTCGTCGCCGTCGATACACCCAACTAAACTCCCCCTACCGTGCTGCTACTTATTCTCCTTCGCGACGAAGCCGCTTTTTTTTTTTTCGTGCTTTTTATTCTGCCGTGAAACTGGACTGGGAAAGGACCATTGGACTGCGATACGAAATGACGTTGTTCCAGAAACGGCTCGAGTAAATGTGGGATGGAAATTGCAATGGTTTTTTTCGCGTGAACGTCCGAAGAGATTTTTGGCTCAATATCCCGGAACGCTCCACTGTCCGATTTCACCCCGGTATTTTTTATTGGTTTGAGTTGCCAGATTTATTGACAAGCACGGTTTTTTTTTTTTCTAAGCCAATTAACTCGTCCGTGTTCACCTGAATTATATATCGACAGTCATCGAAGACAGTTCTTCATGCTGCTTTATTTTACCTGGAAAATATGAACGTTGATGAGTCAAGAATTAATTGTACGTTACATTCCGAAAAAATAGCATCGTACCTTTTCAGAATTTTTTTTTTTTTTTTTTTTTTTTTCGATGGCAGTATTTGTCCTTATTTGTGATTAATAATTGAGCTGCGTTACACCGAAGCGGAGTACTCACAATATATGTATCGTCGATACAAATATTTGAGGGCGAGTCCGACTGGCTCGTCGACGGTTCCGTCTTCGGCCGGGCAACGCGCAACGCCGTTCCCGATGTTATTAGCAAATTAACTGACATCAAAGAAAATACTCGCGACGGTCAGTTACTCCGCTAATGGAAAGCACCCGCGCGACCTTCCACACACCGACAGTCGCAGTATTTTCCCGCTGGAACGAAGGTGAAACGTCGGAAGGTACACACTCTTCACCCCCGTGGCGCATCGATGCTTCCGCATCCCGAAATAATTTTAGCTCGATGAGCGGTCCTCGGTCGACTCTTCAGACCGTTGAGAAAAAATATTGTCTCGAATGGACAGGTGAATTTTCCCGCGAAACCATGAAACGAGAGCGACCCGAAGTGAGCGCACTTTTTGACAATAAAATGCCGAATAAAAATGCCGCTCCGACGAAGAAACACCCAACCACGAGAGCGCTCGAAGACAGGATAGAGAAAGCGAATTTTAAAAAAAGTGATCGATTCATTAGCACTGCAAATTGAGCGATTCGATTTTTTTTGCGACCTTCTCTCGGAGTTCGTTCGATTTCCTTGTAGCATCAAGGGTGACACTCGCGTGTTCCTTCGCCCCCCCCCCCCCCCCCCCTCAATTTTTTTTCTTCCCTTCGCAAACGCGACGGACTAAATTTCGCGCGTTAAGCCCTTGGTGTAATCCCACCCTTAATATTCAAAAACGTGATCGCCCTGCCAAGTGTTCGAAGCTGGCGGCCCGAGAGAGGCCGAGAGAGCTCCTCGAGTCCGAGAGAGCCTGGGCTTTTCATATGCTAATTGGCATTCGTCATTTTCTTACGGTGGGCCGACTTAAGTGAGCTCAAGGTAACTCCTTCGGAGATACGGACATCAGGCTGGGCCGGTGGTAGTGGAAGGATGGGTGCGACGTATTCTCAAAAAATTGGTTCGTCCATCGTGAATTGTACGTCTCGCGATAATAGCTTTAAAATAAATTTTTTTTTTTTTTTAATTAAAAAAGAAAATCCAATTATTTTTTTTTCTATACATATCAATTTTCGTTCCATGTGTGACGCGTCGCGCTATTGGCGAGTGATTTTATTCCCACCGTACCACCTGTCAGCCTTCCGTCAGGATAAATTTTTTTTTTTATTGTCACGACCTTTTTTTGATTTTCAAAGCCAGCTAGAAAAAAAAAATGCATTGTCTTTCCTCCTATATATATTCACGGTCGTTTTATCTGTGACGTATCGAACCAATAGTTAATAACATTGTTCCCACGAACCTTCATAACATTATAGTGACAAAAAAAAATTGGGAACATAAAAAAAAAAATGTCGTAATTTTTTGTTGTTGTGTATATTAAATGTTTTATGTGTGTCGCATTTTACCATCGGTGAGTGATATTGCTTCCACCATGGCACATGTTCGCGTTACATCCAAAGGCTTTATCGTCGAGATATCACGACTCCGTATCTGTATTGAGATAAGGCCTGTTGTACCCGTAACCGACCGCCGCGGCTCTCCGTTCTCACCGGGACCGCTCGATCAGTGCGTACAGCGAAAGTTGCCCGGGATAATCGTGACGAGTCGCCGCGAGGAGTCGAACGATCAAACGCAGCCGGAGAGCAATACGACATGTGTCGCGGACTGGAAGCAGAAATTAAACATTAAATCAGCGGGATTCATTGTAGAAGTCGCTCGTGCGCTGCAGCGATTCGGATCGGCGCAATCGTTGCCGCGTGAGTAGAGTGTGTGTCCATCCGATTGTCGAATCCCGCGGAATAAAAAAAAAATTGAAAAAATATTGACACTCGATCGCCGAATCAATTAAACTGCGAATTGCAATTTCTGGTCAAAAATACGTGACCAAGGTAGAAAATGAAATAATGACGGAAACAGTTGTATCGATCGTCTGACGTGGGATTTTTATACCGAGGAGGAATCGTTATACGTCAAAGAAAATCGTCACTCGATCGCCGAATCTGTGTAATGAAAATTTTAATAATCCGTCTAAAATTGTTGAAAACCGTCGGGAATAAAATAATGACGAAAACAGTTGTATCGATCGTTTGATGTGGGACTTAAATTCCGAGGAGGAATCATTTTACAGATGACTCACAAGGTGATAGATAACGCGACTGGTGTACGGTGACGCGTAACCATTTCTAAGCGCGGCGTGTCAACACCTTCCTCGAATTATTAGCCGGTCCGTTGTCTCGACGATATCGTTTGCTCCTAGACAAGTGTTTTTAATTTTATTTTTATTTTTATTTTTTGCCACCTGTGAAGAAGAAATGACGATCGGGCCGCGGGAAGTAGTGAGATCGGAGGTCGAAGGAGGTCTCTCGGGCCCGGCGAATCCGATCCCCAGCGAGTCCCTCGATTGCGGCTGCAGACAATTGCCATGTCCAAAATTAGCGAGATTCGCCACCCGAAGACTCTTCGTCGGCCTGGTGTGCTGGATCGGGATTGTCCAAGCCGCTGCTGAGGCTTACCTCTACATCGCCAGTCCGACGATCGCCAGAAGATTCAAATTTGATCCAATATTAATGGGTAGGTATTTCAGCAATCGACTAGCGAAACGATGAAAAAAATAAATATGATCTTCGACGTGATCGTTAATTTTCACAGACTGGATCCTGATCGTCGCCGGGTTGACACCAGCCGTCCTGGCTCTTCCGGTTGCCTACTGGGGTGACAGGATTCACAGAGCGGCGTGGACCGGATGTCTCGTTCTCCTGCAGAGCGCCGGCTTCGTCATCCTGATCATACCGCACTTCACGCATAACCCGACGAAGATCAACGAATCCGGGAACGTCATCCGCATGTCGATTTACGCTGGTGAGCTGTTCTCGATGCCCGTAGTTTTTTCCTAGTAACGACGACCCGATTCGTTATCGGGAGGGAGCCTTATCGTCGCTATTGATCATCGGATTGTTCGGAGCGAGCGAGATCGCTGGTAGAATTTTGTGAGCGTTAGAACGGAGCCCGATACGGGCCAAAGTGGGACCGATCAGTGGCCAGGCCTGGCCCGACGTAACGCAGTCAAATGCCTGCTCGGGATCAGCTCGCTTCGGTTCAATGATTTTTATCTGCTTTCCAGAGGACAACCCTGAACTGTGCTCACCCCAGTCAGCCAGAATCAGCGACGATGACGAGGAACCGTGTTACATGATGCTCGTTCTCGTCATCGCCATTCAGATATTGATCGGCGTGGCAAATGTCGCTTACTACGCTCTTGGCTTGTCGTATCTGGACGATAACACGAAGAAACGGCACGTACCAGCGCTCATCGGCATTATCGTTTCCGTCAAAGTGATGGGACTTCTTCTCGGATACACGATCGCCTGGGGATGTCTTCACATCGACGTCGACACATTGACGATCATTCAGACTCAACGGAAGATCGGCGCCTGGTGGCTCGGATGGCCGATTCTCGCACTTTTGCTCGCCATTCCGGGACTCTTCGTGTCCTGGATGCCGAGGAGGCTGCCGTCCGAGGTATCCGACATTTTTACGGTCGAGCCGTTTTTTTTTTTTTTGTTTTTTTTTAAATAGGCTGAAACGATAGCCTGATTGAAATAACCTGTTGAAATTACTGGCGCGATGTTGAATTTTTCTGGAAAATGTCTGCGATGTCCAGCTGGTATAAACGTTTAGCTATCGTCCTAAAACTACACGTGAGATAATATTTTTATCAAAGACCTTTGATAGTGAAATTAATCAAAATCTACGCAAGCTAGATTTTATGAGATTAAAATTTTTTTTTTCAATTACCAAAACGAGGGCAGAAAAATGAGATCGAATCGCTTGAATTTTATGAACCGGTGAAATTTTAGATGACAACGGAAATTGATTGGCAACAAGTGTATCGTGTCTTGTCTTCAGGTGGTGGAGCAAGCAGCGGCGTCGATTCTCGACCTGGCTGGAAGAGCGAGTCCAACCAGTTTCGAATTAACAGAACCGAAAAAGGTCGGCGATATCGGCTACTTCACCTCCCTAGCGAGACTCTTCACCAACAGGATTCTCGCTTGCGCCATTCTCACTGCTGTGTTCTGCACAACCGCTGTGATAAACTTTGTCGCGAGTGAAAACATCATTCTAGAATCTCGGTACCACGTGCCAAGACCCACGGGAATGCTGATGGGATTCGGTGATCCTTTATCATCGCGACTGATCGTCAGTGAGTGAACGACCCTAACACGCTAAATCGCTCCGAACAACGATTTCTATCTCTGTGTCCGTTTCTCTCAGACATGCTGAAACCGATCATCATCGGGATGCTGATAATCATATCAGGAATGGTAATAGCGAGGACGAGACCACGAGCGAGGACGTTGACGATCTACAACATCGTTGCACTCGTGCTCGCGGCCACGATAATCTTCTCGTTGATTTTCGCCACATGCGAAAAGCCACCGATCGCCGGAGAACGCGGAGGATCGTGAGTACCGAAGAATCTCCGATTTGAAAGTCGTTGAAAAAATGTGTCTTCCTAAACGATCATCTGAACAGGTACGGCCTGTTGAGATATTGCCACTGCTCGAGGAACGCCGATTTCCGTCCGGTGTGCGACAGAAATTCGACGTTCACCTTCTACAGCCCTTGCCATGCCGGATGCAAAATCGTGGAGAACGTTGGCAACGTGAAGATTTACAGCGGCTGCAGCTACGTCGCGGACATGACGGAACCGGGAAACGTTGAAGCGAAGGAAGGTCCCTGCGGATCCAGCGCTTGCCAGACCGGTTGGTTCATTTTTGAGGTAGGTCTGATTCATCAGCTGGCGGGAAATCGCCGGATTAATAAAAAATCTGTTTTTTTTTTTTCAAGATCGGAACACTGTTGGCTTACTCTTTCGCCGCTTCGACGATCGTAGCCAATGTGCTGATTGTCCTGAGGGCAGTTTACACTCAAGATAAGGCTCTTGCGATGGGACTGTGGTTGGCGGTTGTGTCGATGTTCGTCTACGTGCCAGGCAAGCTCGTCTATCAAAAGATTGCCGACATGACCTGCAAACATTGGGGCGGAGGGTCGACGTGTCGTCTTCACGACACGAACTTCCTGGGCAACTATCTGTACTTTCTTACAGCGACTCTTCTCCTCATTGCCGCCGGCTGTCAAGCTGTTCTGTGGTTCTTCTGCGAGAAACTGAAGATCTACGGCAATCCGCTGTCGGAACTGCCCCGAGCAACTGAATTGCAGGATGTTACGAAAATCCAAGCGGTTCCGTTGCTTGACGAGAACGCTGCAGCGTCAATCAGCGGACAAGGTAAGCTTGCATTACGATTGAACTCAGTGAAGGATCGAACTGAACTTTAAAGCGTCAGTTTTACCATCAAATCGCTCTTAAGTTCGATCTTGATTCCGTGCTTAGGCTTGATCTTCGGTTCGAACTTGGCTCTGAACGCAAAGCCAATCGTGACGAGAAACAATCGGGAGATATCTGAATAACACTTATCATGGGTGTACAAACAATTATTCTCCAATAATCAAAGGAACGGATCGAAGCAATTTTTTTCATAGACCTATTAGTGACAGTTTAGCGTCGTTACGTCAAAAAACCTTCGAATTTCGAACTTATCTCTGAAGATGAATTTAAACTTGTCTTCGAACTTACGATCAGACTCGAAATCCGATCCAATTTAAGTTCAGACTTAAGTTTGAACTTGGGGTCGATCTTGAGCACGAGATTAAGATCATGGCGATTTTAAGCTCAATCCTAAACGCCCAATGATTCCTTCGATTGATCAATCACTCATTGCGTTTTCAGATGAATCCGCTACCGATGCGAATCGAGTGGTTATCGTTGAATCTTCGACCCTCGACTTTCGCGAGCAGAGGCCAACCGACGACGCCCATCAGGAGTCATCGGAACCTCTGAAGTACGGTCCACTCGGACCCGGAGATCGTAGGATGACTTCCGTGATCGGATTTTCCCAGGAGAACCGTTCGGTAACAACGAAAACGCGGAACGCCGATACCGACGACGAGCTAGACTCGTCGAGCGACGACGACGCGACGACCAAGAACAGCTTGAAGATATCGAGCTCGAGCCTGAAGATCGCTTACCGACCGCTGGAATTGGATTCGGACGTGGAGAGCGATCTCAGCAGCGTCGGACCGCGATCCCGAAGACGCGTGCCGAGCGGTGTCTTTGACGATTCTCCGAGAGACTACGCGAGTCTCGCTTCCTCGACGAACAAGCGATCCTTCCCGAACCCCGACAACTACGTCGACCCGAGAGCATCGACGAAATCATCGATCATCGACGAATCCAATCAGCGAAACGGCAGAGGTCCGGAAAATGTTGCCAAGACCCGCGGTGGTTTCTCGCGGACCAACAGCTTCGAGTTCAAGAAGGACGGCAACAACGCCTCGTTCAAGAGCCACGAGGGGGACTTCAACGAAGTTGGAATACCGGTCATGGAGCCGCTGGTCGTCGCGTCGATGATGGGCGGAGGTGGACACGCGCGACCGGAAGTTTCTCAGCAGGAAGTTCAGGTACTTCTGCCGCAGCATCAGAAACACGTGAGTCAGGAGAGACTCGATACGATTCGCTCGCTGCTGGAATCTGTCGATGAGAACCGAAGACATCGCTTGGAGAACGAAACTTTGTCGGAGGAAGACGAGGAATATCCGGAAGTTCCACCGCCAATCGTCGGCAGGCCGCCGTCCCGTGGCCAAGTTTCCTCGGGTTTCGGAAGCTTGCTTGACGTGGGCGAAAAACGCTATTCGATCGCTTCCTTCCCAGAATCTGGCAATTCGGTGGCGAGGAAGAGTCCGGAATCGGCGGTAAACCCACAAACGAATCCTACGACAGGTAGAAAAAATAAAGGTGGTCCGCTCTCCACCGCCTTGTAGATATAAGTAGTTTTATACGTATCTGTAAAAAAAAAAAAAGAAAAAAAAAAGAATCGATTATTGTTCATCAGTGACGAATCAAGTTGGACGAAGCATTTACTATAAATAACGAGCATCATCACCACAGTACAAGACGTTTCAAGACTTAGTTTAATAGGTACTTGTCTTCTTCTTTTTTTTTTTTTGTATATTTGTATGTCAAATAAATTTTATTTCGTATGATCGAAGATTGCTTGTGAACGTAAACCGGCGCACGGATTTTCATATCGTCTTCACGAGCGATGCTGGTGACACCCTTTTTTTTCTTTTTTTTTTATTCCGAGGTCAAATGGAGTTCGTAAAAAATCACGAGTCTCGTGTAACGATTGAATTCGACGAAAAGATACTTTTCAAAAATTAATTGTAAATCATTGAACAAATTTGTAAATTTACGAAGAATATTTTACTGCGCCTACTCCTCGAAACCCAACAGACATTCGGCGCATCTGAAAGTTAGTGACGAAAGATACGGTATTATAAAATGTGCCTATCGTGCCCGATATTTTGTAAGACATCGTGCTCGTATATAAAAATATGGAGAATCTATAATATCTATAGGAAGGTGCTTAAGGTACTTGGAAAGTCTTTATTCTCCGGCCGCCTCCTTCTCTTCTCTCTCGCGCCTTCCACTCCATCAGTTCTCGCTATCTATCAATATTTTTCGTTCTCGGCTCATCGACCTGTCTTCGCACTCGATGATTGCTTCTTATTTTTTTTGTTACCAACAATCGGTAACACCGAATCCCGGCGTTTTCACTACGTCACAATTGTCTCGGCTGGATCGTCAGCGATTTGCTCCAGCTCGATCTCCTCGTCGAATATCTTCACGTCCTTCACGTAATACCATACACCGACGTCGAAGAGCGTACCGATAGTCACGAAACCTGCGAATGGCAGAGAAATTAAAAAAAATTAATGACATTAGCATATTATCTTACAAGGGAGTCAAGTGTATCTTTTTACTGAGAAGTTTAATGCCTCAGGTGTGAAAGCAATTCCTCCCCGTTTAATTTATAATTTATAATTTATAATTTATAATTTATAATTTATAATTTATAATTTATAATTTATAATTTATAATTTATAATTTATAATTTATAATTTATAATTTATAATTTATAATTTATAATTTATAATTTGTCACGACGTTAAACACCAACAAAAAAAAGTAGTGCTCACTTGCTGCGGTAAAGTTGAGAAGATATCTCAGTGCTTCCCCATTGTAGAGCCAACAGTTTCCGGTTCCGGAGCACGTTTTTCCCCAGACTATGCAGGTGTTATCTGCAAGTGATTTTTATTTCAAGCATTTTTCACCTCGCCAACTTATCGCGGGGGCGGAAGATAATAAATTCTAGTCTTCGGGGCTTCGTACTCACCGAGAATGAAACCGAAGAGAATGGGCGATGGTATAAAGGCGAAGAGACTCATGATCGTCAGTCCGAAACCCATCGCGACGGTTTTGTCCTTCTCGTCGACGCATCTGACGGACACGAGGAAATTCGACGCTCTACCCGTTGCACCGCTGAACTTCAAGAGACAAACGACAGCCAAAAAAACGTAAAATTTGTGCATGCAGTCGACGGGACACGGTCCGGGAACGGCAGTTCCCAGGAGCGAGTTCATCGTTCTCGGATCGAACTCCGTTGTCGTTTCGAACGGGAAATCCGTCGGAAACGTCGAAGAATTGCCAGTTAGATAAGCCAGCGCCTGAGACTTCGTCGATCTCACGCAATTACAATCCGTATAAATCTTGTTGCCTTTTTTGTCAACCTATAAAAAATAATTAAATAATCAAATTCGCCTATTAACTAATTTGATCGAACTGTCTGTAGTGTTAATCAACTTTGTCTAGTGCAGCTATCTTATCTCTCGTCGGTTCATCGAACCGAACGTTGTACGAAAAAAAAAAAAAAAAAAAAAATTATTATCGCCACGAACAATGTTTTGATAGGTCTCAGACGGTCATAACCAGCGCACAGTTGACATTGTCGCTGTATTATTGCATATTTGTTGAGGAATTAATGTGACGTGAATGACGGAAAATCACAGTTAAGCTACCGGCAACGGAGGCCAAGTTATTTTTGTCGTTGAACATTTGTCGGTTAGCAGTAAAAACAAGCATTGTTAATAAACCTCACGAAAAAAAAAAAAAAAAAAAAAAAAAAAAAAAAAAAAAACAGTAGAAGAATAAAAATGCAGTTCGTATTGGCACGTCCCGCCCCGGCCTAATAATTGCGTTTGACGCTGAACTGACAAATTTCAAATTGCAAATGTTCCGTCGGACTTCCCGAGCAAGATCTGATAGCCCGGTCGCCTATTCGCGAACCGATAAGCACCCGTCGATTAGGCGATACACATATATATATATATATATATATATTTATTCTTCTATTTGTCAAACGAAATTCAATCGATGCTCTCGAAGGAGCTCGTACCTGAAGTCGACGACAGCCGGCGTGACAAGCCGATATGAAGGTTTGTCCCTCCTCCGAACAGACTGGATTATACGTGACGTAGTCGCAGTGGCAGGGTTCGTTGCATGGGAAACGAGTCTTCAGGGCTCCGTCGGCCTGAACCGCCATTTGATTGTCGTTCGCCGAACAGCCGAGGAAAGCGTAAGATATCATTCCCATAACGGAAATGGCCCCGACCATGACGTTCCAGGCCGCCAAGTATCTTGCCTTGGGTTTGTACTTGGAGATTATGAGACCCGACAGAAGAATACCGAAAGCGCTGAAGATGAGTCCAACGGTTCCGGTGATGAGCGAGGATACCGAGGCTGATTGCTTGTACTGAGTCTCGATGTACTTCGGCATGAAGATCCAGTAAGGCATGTATCCCATGAAGTAAAAGACCGTCGCGAGGTTGTTGCACATCAGGGTCGTGTTTGTGAGCAGTCGCTTGAAGGTCCTCAGCATGTCGGCGATGGACGCCGGTTTCTCGGGCTCTTGAGGAACGTCTTCAGCGTTCGACAGCGATTTACTGCGCTCGAGAGCAATCATTTTTCGAGCCGCTGCTCGCGGCAGAGTTTTTGGAAAGAGGGCGATGACGCTGGCGAAGAGAAACAGGAGGATCGCGAGGATTATCCATCCGATCCACCACGCGCCAAGCCACCTGTTGGTTCACAAATCAATACTATAATAAATATTTTTCGAAGCGTTTCGTGTATCTCAGGGAAACTATATGTAATTTTAATGTCTATTTGTTTTTTGTTATTTAATGTAAAGTAATGTTCAATAACAATTCATTTTGAGAGCAACTCTTCAGCGTCCTTTCGAGTCGGAGCGGACGATGCTGAAATCATTACCGAGGATCCTGCGTGTTTATCGTCGGTGTCAAAGTCGGACTGATGTAGAGTTTCAGGGCGAACGAAGCCAGTCCGTAACCTATCGCCGGTCCCAGCATCCTCAGGAAATACGACACGCTGATGAGCATCGGTGTTTTCGACTTTTGTATATTGTCGTCCATGTAGGAAGTACCCAGGGTATAATACAGCGAGCCACCGACTCCGGAAACGAGCTGGGCGATGAAGAGGAGCACCTGAGGGGCGAAGTTACCCTCTTCGTCCTCCTGGCAATCCTTGCCCCGACCCTCCCTACCGAGACACAGAAACTTTCGTTGTTTCTCGAACACCCTGGTCGACGAATCACTGGTCGTGTTCGTCGCCGGACTGGAACCGTATTCCCTCGTCAAGAGGAGGGCGTCTTCGCCCGGCCCGTAAAGGAAGTGAGGCAGCATCGTCAGACAGCAGAACATCACCACCTGTAAACGTTAACGATTGTTACCTCTTAACTCGAATCCAACCACTTTACTGTTTTTTTTTTTTTTCTATAAACGAGAGATTCCAAAAATTTATAAAAAAATTTTTCTCAGTGGTTTTAACAGAATTTTATATAAAGCATCGTTAATTAATAATCATTCCTTATCAGCCGTGTATAAATTTTATTGAGAGTTGTCGTCTGTGAGTTTGATGAGTTGAATGCTGCACCATCCAACATATTTTTATTTTTCGTTCGAATAAAAAAAAAATGATGTCGTCATTTAATATAATTTAAATGCCACGAGTGATTTTCGCAGAATGTAATGTCAAGCATCGCTCATTACCTCAAATTATGAAAAATATCATATGATCGCTTGCTTGATTACATATTTATTATTTTATGCAAAACGTTTAGTGTGACTGGTCCCGCAAAAAGTCGTTTCACAGGCTGGTACTCAATCACGACTACAATTAAATAAAGATCGCCGACGCAGATTATACGGGCTGGCAATCAAGATAACACTGTTTATCCTTGATAAGCCTAACGATTCGGGAATTCTACCCGTTCGAGTGAAAATAAAAATCGTCGAGGTCAATAGAGTCTTATCTCAGCCGCCTCCGACTTCGTCAATGATTGCGTGTTGGATGTAAAGAACAAAAAAAAATAGTAAAAACAATCGGTTTCCAAATTTTCGCGATCTCGTCGATCTCGTCTAATTTCGCGAGCGTCCGCGTTTCGTCCGTCGAGGTCCGCATTGACGGTCTCGCTATTCGCGAGATCTACGATCTTCCCTCCGTATTTATCCGTGGCTCCAGTGAATGAAGCTCTCGCGAGAGCTATCCGGAGCGCACGTTGGAATGGACGTGAATGGTCGGTAGAACCCGAGGCTACGATATTCACCGCACGCATTGCCCACTTCAGTAACTGCGAGCACTGGCGTAAAAGGTCCCCCATTACGCCCGTTAATTCGCACAGCTGTCCTCTCGCGTCCACCGTCTCACGTTAATTGCAACAAAATATTTTAAAAAAAAAATCAAAGTCGATACCACAATTTTTTGTAATTTTTTTTTTTTTTTTTTTTTGGTCTCTGACATTAATGGCCGATCGGCTGAACTCACGGAGAAAATTCCAACGGCGATCCATCTGGGCCTGTGGCCTCTTCCGGCGTAGTAGGACAGCACCACTGACACGAATAGCTGGGAAATGTCGTTTCCGACGGTGATGAGACCTGAACACACCCAGGATCGCCGGTTTTGAAATTTCGTCGAATCTTGTCAATTTTAAAAAATCGACGATTTCTTTCATCATCGAACTTACCGGTCGTCTTTGACGGTATCTTGAACCTCTTCTCGATGGTGGTGATCGTACCGTTGAAGTACGCGTAGCTCGCCGAGAAAATGCAGCCGAGTACGCCGTAGAGAAAGACGTAGGCTTTCTTGTTGGCGAAGCGCTGAAGATTCGGTCCCTTGAAGCACCAAATTCCGCAGCTCGTCTCGTCGGTAATCGGTATACCCTTGAAGACCTCGTCGAGATCTCTTCTCTTGGCGGTGACGACTGTCGGTGCGACCGGCTTGTTCGACGCCGCTCTCAGAAGATTAACGCTCTCCGGACCATTTTTCTCGCGGTTGCCGGACTCGCTCGAGTTCTCGTTGGCCTTCATGGCTCCGTATGAAATATTTAATTACTCACAAAAGTTCTGCGATCGACGATCAACGAATCGCACACCTTCTAACGCAACCTCTCCGCGGCACTCTGCAGACAACGCGTAATTTCACCCCGTTTCCGTCTCCTCGTCTGTCTCCTCAGCTTCTCTCGAGACGATCGTCGTCACCTCCGGAGTTTCGACGCGAACGATATCTCGCAAGCCCGAGGATCCTAGACATTTTCTCACCAGGCTATCGCGCTCCTGCACAGCCTCCTCGCAGAGATCTCCGACTCTTCCCAATCTCAGAGTCCACCGCGCGACTTTAAATTCATCTTCGGTCAATCAATTTTTCAATTTATCCTCCCAATGCCCGACCCCTGAACCGGCCCGAAATCCTCAAAAATAGTAACGCTTCGACACCATTAAACGGATCGGCTTTCAAATAAAATTTATCGCCAAACGTCGAAGAAGGTTCGAAAAAAAAAATAATAATAACAATAATAATAATCAACGAGACGGAAATCCGAAAAGTCTTCTTCCGGCTGTGAGGAAAAAGGTCCACGCGCCCTCGAGCTGCAGGACAACCGCGGGGCCTCGGAGGGGCCTTTAACGGCCCGGAATGAATTAGCGCGTCCGAGAACGCTCGATATTCTTTCACAATTGAGGTGCAGAAGCGCGTGTAACTAGACGAGTATTGCGATCGTGCGTAAATCTTTCGGTCCAACCGCTCCCACCCCACCCACCGAGCCACCCCCCTCCTAACCCCCTTCCAAAGCACCGGCCCGCTTCTCCCTTCTCCACTTTAGCGTCCACGTGAAGACTTCTGCACGTCGATGTGCGACGTCTTCATCCTGAAGAAACGAACAGAGCGAGACGAAGCGAACCAGGGTTATAGATAAGATTCGACCGATATATATATATATATATATATATATATACATGTGGAGAGAGAGATTGAGACAGATAGCAAGTAGATACGGAACCGGGAGGCGGTAAGGGACGCGACGAGCTGCACTGGCGCGAGTGTATCGAGCATCGTCGCGCTCCCGAGATGAATTCGGCTAGGAATTTATGTCGGTAACGACGATGGTTCTTCATACGCGTACATAGGTAAAAGACGGACTCACACACTCGTCCTTCACGCGTCTCACACACAGCGAGAATAAAGCCCGTGTGTCCTCATCATAGTCACCGATTATCTTCTCCGTCCGTCAGTGTGAGCACGCGTGTGTGCGCTTGTATGGATGGTTTTGCGGGTGTGTTTGACGAATACGTATTGCTTCAGCCATCTGCAAACCTTCCGTGCGATCTATTTACATTCTCTTTGTACATATGGGTGATTGGAATTGTTATATATGACTTTGATCCTTCGTGAAAAATAATCATATTTCGGAGGAGAGCGGACCGAAACGAACGGTTCGAACGCATGTCGGATGTTTCAACGATGCAGAACGAAATATTCGCTTTTTCTTTTTTTTATCTGTCTGCAAAAAAATTGTAAGATCGTGTTGGAAATTTGAAATCCGGTCCATTTTACCCCCCTCTATTATACATCATTCGCTCCTCTATCCCGAGAAACGTTATCGACATAGAAAAAATTGTTTGTTTCATTCGACCGAAGCTGTCGTCGATTTTGATTACTTTTTTTTTAAAAAAACACACACAAAACCTGTTCACTCGTCGCATCGTTGAACTTTCGGTTCGATCGTAAGTGACGAATCAACGAGAAATTCGTTGTCCGATTGTGGTTGAATTCGCTTTTTTTTTTTTTCTTTGGTCGTAAATTTGTTGTCCGAAAGATTTTCGCGATGGGGTCCTCGTACACGCTTTCCGAAGTTATTCTGGATTGATTCATTGGTATGGTTGGCTGGAACTGGCTCGGCTGATCGTAGATTCGTTGCGACGCATCGTCCGAGCCACGTTCAGTCCTAGCTTCGCTTGCCGGCCAGCTAGATATCGTGAGCTATGTCGGGCTCTATCCTCCACATTGTGAGCCCATTATAATTTAATAGAGAGCCACGGCTGTGCCGTGGTCGTTACCGTTCAAGACGGTCCATCGTCGCACGTTACTCTCAAAGCATACACCGAACTTTTCCTCGCGCCGATGCGAATCCCGCAATTGTTCACGTCAATCATCTCGGTGAAACTTTCGCGCCGAAGCAAAAATTCGTCCTGAGGTTAATATTCCTCGAATGTCCTTCGAAATAATTAGCCTTCGACTGGGCGCGCGGCTGCCTCGGCGCCACACCGGATTCGATGATAAATCTGCAAACGTATGCGATAACCGCAACGAACGGCAGCTGAGCATGATTTGCAGAAGACACTCAGGTACATCGTACTTGGAAGCAGCGTGGTTTTTTTTTTTTTTTTTTTTTTTTTTTTTTTTTTTTTTTTTTTTTTTTTCCTACGTTACCTTAAGCAACTTCTTCGTCGACATACTCGTGTCTTCGTCAACGTTTCGGCGCGATCGAGCAAACAGACGAGACACTGGCCGCCTGATAAGAAAGCTCCCGTAATAAATTATTGCCTACAAGTGCGGCGTGGGTAATGCGGGTCACCTTACAGCGATAGATCCAACGAAAAGTCATCGAAGTCAGCAACGCTGCTCCAACGAGGTCATCGGCTATTCGTTTTGCAGAAAGTTCCTTTCCTAGCGGGCCGATAATATAATATGTCATGTAATAATATAGATATGAATAAACATGAGTGTGTACATGGATAGAACGATAAGTCAATGGAATGTAATGTACAATAGGATAATGCAAGATTTTTTTTAACGCTTCGCTGGAGAATAAACTATTCGAGACGGGTGACAATCGGCAATGATAGAATTAAAGCAACGTTCCAACTTCCGAGCCATTAAAACGGGTGTATTTTTTTTTTTTTTTTTTTTTTTTTTTTTTTTTTTTTTTTTCATAAGACTAGATTCCATCGATTTTTGCGTCAGGTCGAATTTACCTTTTTTTCTTCATACAAAATGCGTTTCTGTGAACAGAATGAGATTAAAAAATTAATGATAATGCGATCATGGTTTTGAATGGATTTTTTTTTTCTGCTGAGACATGATTTTCTGAACACACTTTTGAAATGTCGTTTCGCGTACAAGCCTTGTCAACACGGAAACCACCAGGTAGGTTCGTCTGAAGATTAGTTGACGCTTCTCGGAAAATTAGTTACCAAATGTGTGTCCAACATACGAGAACTTTAACCGGCGGTACAGAACGATATGCAACAGCTACCGGCACCAAACATGTCTGATTAGATTTACGAGGGGAGGCGAAGAGCAGTGACGACAAAATTTTGTCGCGTCATTGACTGTGTGTCTGCGCATCCATCAGGCATGCACGAGTATCCCAAGATCGGGCGATATTAGGCGACTCGACAGCGATAATACGGAAGACGATTCCACAAAAAAAAAAAAAAAAAAAAAAAAAAAATTAAATGAAAAAAAAATGTTCATCAATGGTTTCATAAACCCGACGAATTTTTAGCAGTAGACGCGAGAAGAGCGTCGTGATAGAAGAGTCCCGTATCATACTCCATCTATTTTCAAACAAATTGACGTGAGAAGTAAATACGGAAATCTTCAAAAAATAAGCCATATTAATTCCTCAGATTCTTCAAATTCTCGTATTTCACATCTAATTAATTCACAAATCGATTTTCATAAAACTCCATGAACATCCATGGAGTTTCATGAAAATTAATCTCGTAAAGAAATTCCATGAAGCCCCGTAGAGTTTGATGAATTTTCATAAAATCGTTGATCGACGAAAAATTGTGAGAAAGATGAGGTAATGGAAAAATCGTTTGTTAACCGAGTTTGGGCGGAGATTTAAAGTTGTTATTGACCATATCGATGTCTAGATCGGAGGCCTTGCAATTGCCTTGTCTGCGCGTTATCTTCGATCCGTCGTGGAAAGTCAGCAAAGATGTTTCGCAAAGACAAATAGTCTGAAAGAGGGAAAGCTACGCTTTTGCCCATCGGAGGTGAGGGAAGCCGAGGTGTCGGCGTTGCACGCGCTGTTGGAGAATTTTTCGGTGAGAAACGAATTGAACGCCGCTCCAGTAAGCCCACTAGCCTCGCGGGAGAGCACGAGAACCGCGCGATAGCTCTAAATTGCGACATTCAGACGAACGTCGGCAAGGCCGGACGAGCGAGATTATGATCGTCGTCGTCATTATTATGCACATGCTGTCTCGAGTTCTAATAATCGTTTTCAGACAAAGACAAGATTTCACTCTTGGGCCTTCGAGATCGGACGGAGCCACCTCGCTGACCTACTTCCGGTCCCCGAATTCCCTGCTCGCACGGGGTAAGTATCCTTAAAAAAAAAAAAATTAAAATTAAAATTAAAAAAAAAAAACCCTTTGGATTACCCGGAAAAAATGGTTAAGAAAAAAAATCTTTCGGAAAGGGTTGAAAGATTTGCCAGTACGAATTGATGCTGGTCGACGGCGTGTTCCAACGGCCGCATTAGCGCGGCTTTATTCCGACTGTACTTCGTCTTAGAAGACTCTGATGAGCTCTGTATGAAAGATGGGTCAGGGTCATACACAATACACGGTCGGTACACACAACGGCAAAACACGCGTACTCTTGGCACTGTAGGTTCGTCTCGGGCGAGTGCGTGGATGAGCAGATCGCTGCTGGCACGGTGGACGAGTATGCACACTGGACACTGTATCGCCGAGACAACAAACGGCGCCAATTTACTTATTGATCAACGCGCCATCGGCCCAGAACATTTATCGCAATTACATTACGAACGTACGTACGTAGCGAATGGGAATTTTTTTTTTTTTTTTTTTTTTTTTTTTCTATCGAGAATCTTACATCGTTCTCCGTGCAAATATTGAGCTCGGCGATAAAATCGTCCGAGCGCACGTACCACGATAAGAGCTTGATGTGGAGGAAAAAAAAAAGAGGAAAGAACGCGACGGAGAAGAGAACGAGGATCGAAAGACAGCGTAAGACGGAGGTATATAGAGAAGCACGGGCTTATAATCCTCGGTAATTCCGGGCTGCTCCGTCGGGATAGAAGAAGCGAACGATCGATGCGAAACGCCCTGGAAAACGTTCGGGGGTCCGTTTCGACCCTCGGACCGAGGCTGAAGAGAGCGGGAGGAAAAAGCCGGCGAAAGCGGAGGAGACGAGCGCACAGAAAGCCGAATTCATTAGTCGGGAGATCTACGAGGCTTAAAAATTAAAAGGCTCTCAAACAAAAACTCTCGAGCTCGTACCCTTTTTTTCGTCGCAACGCTGTTTCACCTTTTTCGTTATATCATTGTTGTTGTTATTATTATATTTTGGTATATGTTATCGAGAAGCTCGTCGCGAGTTTTGCCGACTTAATCCTACTCCGTTCGCCAAACTTCTTCATGCGAACTCGTCGCACCCCGAGCCAAAACGCACTCGGTACTGGAGCGGACTTTGAGCTTGTACACCCGACTTCATCTTCGAATTTTCTGTCTGAGAATTGTTTTCTAATGTCTTTCATTTTATATTTATTTTGGGACGTTCATTTTCCGGGTAATTTCCGGCTTAAATGTTCAAGGATGAAAATTTTCGGTTTTTAAATTTCTCAGCTTACTAAACTTGGGCACGAAGCTTATCCTCAAGATTGGAGTATCTACTTGCGAACTTGAGAATCCGGAGCGTGAGCCTCGAAGAACACATAGGGTTTGTCCCGATAATTTTTCGGCACAGATTCGGAAGCTCGAAGTTCCGGATTTCTGAATTCCATAGTTCATACCAAGAGGACGGAGAACCCGAGCGAGAACCTAGAAACTAATTAACTAGTTCGTAACAGACCAATAAAATTCACGAACGTGTGGAATTAATTTCGAAAAATCATCGGCTCCTTTAATATTGACTTCCGATCGATCGAAATTTCTCTGATTGTCTATACTGTATATACACATATGTATATCTATGTATGGAAGAATTAATAAAAATCATCACATTTTATTTACAAATAGGTCCACAAATTCCTTCGGAACGGCACTACCCGCGCTGGTGTCTCGATCAACGAGATTTCGCGATACTGCGATTATTATAATTATCGGCAAATTGGTGAAGCAATTTTTTTTTTCTCTTTCCTTCCGCCTCTCTTGTTTTTTCCACGGGAATATTCCTAGCGATAATTTATCGACAGTTCTCAGAGTCTGTGACTCTCAATGACGTTACTTTTTTCGGTGTTCGTGACAACGATGCATGGAGTCCCATTCGCCTCTATCTGCGTCGTTTCCGGTGTTATTATATCCTTAACGAATTCGAGACGCTTGTCGTCGTTCAGGCCGTACAAATCGAGATCTCTCGCGAGGTAGCAGACAAAACCGTCGAGTATCGCTGCGAGCAGTGTGAAACCTGAAAAACGAAGAGTTGCCATGAATTATCTTTACCTGATCGAAGGACGTATCGAGTACCGCCTTAACCGGAAATGAGACCCGATGAGAATATTTATATACTTCCCAGTAGGGCAAAAATGTGAGAAAAATTAAGCGCGTAGATGCTGCAAACAAACGATGTTTAGAGTCGGTTATCAGAATTCGAAGGATTTTTTTTAACGTTAATCCTCGAATGTTCATGGCTTAAGAAAATCATAGCCACATCACCCTCAACGTATCCTGCACAAAATAAATATTCTAAACATCGTCATTATGCTTGTTTTTTTTTCTCTTTTCTCTCTTTTCAGACGGTCCTGAAATTTTAATCGAGCCTGCGATTGGACACGTGCGCGTGCAAGCAACTCCGACGGTATATTATCGGAAGCGCTCTTACCGGCAGCCACGTAATTGATGATAAATCGGAACTGTTCCCTGTCGTAGTGCCAGCAGTTGCCCCGGGATCCGCAGGATTCGTCCCAGATGAGGCAAGTCGAGTCGATCAACGCACCGAACAATATTGGAGCAGGTATGAGAGCGAAGAGCGACAACATCATCAGAGTGACTCCCTGAGCAAAGCTCTTGTCCTTCTTGGCGACGGACCGATAATTGACCAGGACATTGCCGATCTTCCCGGAGGACATGAGAATGTGGGTGATTGTGCTGAGAATGGCGTACATAAAGTAGGCTCTCGTGCAGTCCGATGGACATGGTCCGGCTTTGACGAAGTCTCGATCCGTCGTTGCGTCGTCATCCGATGGGTTCGTCGGGTCCGGAACGCAACTGCACTTGCCGTAGTCCTTTCCGTCGATTATCTCCGTGCAACCGGCGTGGCAGGCGGAGAAGAAAGTCGTCATCGATGCCTCGTGACAGACCGGCGAAAATTTCACGCTCCCACAGTTGCACTCGTTGTTGCAGACAGTCGTGAAATTTATGCTATTTTTTAGAAACACAGTTACATCGGATTAATTTTTGAACGACTCATCAATTACTTGTGCGACACTTGGGGAAATTTTAGAGTGTTACACCGGAAGCTGGTAAGGCCTCGTCTGTGTCTGAGCGGTATTTGCTAAGTGGCGAGGTTCTTTCATAATCTTAAGAGAAAATTCGATGTTCACCTGCTATTTTCCAGATCAACGCCCTGCATATGCGGTCCCTCGCACTTGACATAGGCGAAAGACACCATGATGCAAAAATAAAATAGAGCGACGACGACGTTCCAGCTGAGGAGCTTGCTGGCTCCGGGTTTGAATTTACTGATCGCGAAACCCGATATCAGGAAACCAATAACCATTCCGACCAAGGACACGGTACCTGGAAAAGACATCATCGAATCAGTGTTGGTTGAGTGATCGAGGTTTTTCAAGCAAGATCATTTAATCGTTCCGTACCTGTCATGACACCACCACCGGCTGCGGAAACACTGAATTGCACCTCCAGATACTTCGTCAGGAACGTTATGTACGGCGTTATACCGAAGATCCCGCACATGGCGCTCAGACAGTTGCACATTATTATCTTGTTCGACAATATCCTCTTTAGGGTGACGGGAAAGTCGCTCAAGGACGGTTTGAATTCCTCCTCAGCCGGGACCAGCCTCGGCACTTCCGGTTCTTTGGATTTCTTCGCCAACGAAGATTTTATGTCCTGCTTCAGTGGCTCCTCGGCCAGTTCCAAATTGGCATTGGCCTTTAAAAAACAAAAGTCCTAATTATTATTGATTTACTATTCTATTTCAAGGGATTTTAGTATTC
This sequence comes from Listrodromus nycthemerus, assembly GCA_963978505.1. Lineage (NCBI taxonomy): Eukaryota > Metazoa > Arthropoda > Insecta > Hymenoptera > Ichneumonidae > Listrodromus > Listrodromus nycthemerus. The sequence continues at coordinate 3,662,624 of OZ021683.1, forward strand.
TGAGGAAAAATTCATTGTATGATACTTTGACAAGAAAACAAAATTTTTTAATTCTAAAGTATAATTTTTTTTTATCATTTCGAAGAAGAATTTTTTTCTTCATCTGCAAACCTCTTTTACCGTGGATATTTGGCAGTTTATGGTGAAAGAAATTTGAGAGCACGTTATACCTTTTTGCTTTTCTTCGATACGGGCGGCGTGAGCTCTCGAGGAAACATAGCAATGAGAAAAGTGAAGACAGCCAAGAGGCTGCCGAGAATGAGCCATCCGAGCCACCAGGCTCCCAGCCATCGTGGGTCCTCCTTATCTATGACCGGGTGGAGACTCGGATCAATGTAGAGATTGAGGCACGTATAGCCGAGAACGAAACCGATCGCCGGTCCAACAGTGCGAAGGGAGAACGTGCATCCTGAAAAAAAAAAATTTTGTCATTAAAATTTTGAAAAAATATTGAAAATATTAAAATGTTGAAAAAATATTTCTACCATAATACAGCTTCCTCTCTGAAGCGAAAAACACATGTATATAAATAAAACGCCACGTGCGAGTGTTCCGATCAGTTCGTGTCACGATTGTTTATTCCCTGTCGTCGAAGTTATTATATAATAAATAAATAATGCTTCGTGCACAAGAGATCGACCGATAAAAGCTTTTCGCCGGTAAATACAGTCTACATATCCGGATTCGTGCTGACCGGAAAAATTATTAAAAAAATAGTATTTATCTCCCGAAATCGAATACCTTGAGGGGCTCTTTTTTTAAATTATAAAATTTTTTTTTCATAGGTGGAAAAAATGATTATTTTATCGTACCTAGGACAATCGGCGTATCCTTTTTCTGGGTATTGTCGTCTAGGTAGGTCTGACCCAGGCCGAAGTACAGAGTCGTACCGACTCCGAGAATGAACTGCGAAAGGAAGATTAAGAGCCGAGGTATCATGCTCGCGTCTTCGAGGTGTGCCTCGTCGCAGTGATTCTCCCCTAAACCACCCCGGCAAAGCGATAGATCGTTGAGAAGAATAGTCGAGTTCAGCATCGAACTGTCGAGATATTCGTGGGTGAGAGCCTTCGCGTCCCTTCCCGGACCGTAGATTAAATGGGGCAGCGCCAGAACGAAACAGGAAGCTGCACTGAATCCGACTCCTGTCGCGAGCCATCTCGGTCGATGACCAGCACCCCCGTAGTACATGAGAATCAGCGATAGAATCTGCGATATTTCGTTACCCGAAAGGATTAATCCTGAAAAAAAATTACAATATTTATAAATATTAATTCGATTGTTTTATCGATCGATTAATTGATTAATTGTAACCGCGAATCGAAACAGTTGTATTATTTCTAATAAAAAATGTAATTGTATAAAAAGGTACAGCGTTAATAAATTTTTAATATTTTCATAATTTTCCACAAATCATTTTTGTTTAATTCAAACATTTAACGCTCGAACTTTGTAGCAAATGCATAATTATCGACAGCATAAACTATGTCACTAACGTCCTTTGGAAATGCATAAAATCGACATTTCATTTTGTTTTTATGCAGCATTATTTCAAGACTTTCCATATAAGTGGGTAACGGCATTTTTTTCGCTTATCGCGAGTGACCGATGAAAAACGGTGTCTCTGAACGATTACGTATAATCGGGCTTCAATAATCTCCATCATTGAGTGGAATGAGTTATAATGGCAACTCTTCGTCGAGTACTCTTATTCGTTATTTTCTACAGCGATACAATCTGCAAAATCTTGATAATCGAGAAGAACCATTTAAAAACACGTGACAATCTTCACGGATATCGAATTTTCTTGATCATATCAATTTTATCGATTGATTAATTATAACTCATAAATGACGATCAAGTAAATTCTTTTTTTTTTATTTGGATTTCGGGTTCGATTTTTTGTCAAAAATTAGCAAGTGTAAAAACCATGTGTTTCCAAGCATCGAAGCGATAACTGCTCCGAAAACAAATTAAATCGCTTCAATTTTTCCCGGACGTTGAATGTAAGTGGACACCTCCTATTTTCCGGCTCATCAGCGGTGACCGAAGAAAAACCACGTGTATGAATAACGACGTTTAACAAAATTGTAACAATCTGCATCATCGATTCGATCGACAGTGAATAACTTTTGGTCGAGCACTCGCATTTGTTATTCTTCACTGACAAGTCAACTTCGACGGACAGTGAATATGGAATTTCAGATGTCAGCGGTCGATTGTGCTCGGTAATTCGATTCTCGCGAAAAACCACAGATGGTGGATCAATTTTCCATGTAATCGCCAACAGTCGTAAAAACGATTTTTCAACGGGAAGAAACCTTCGGCGAGAGAGTTCCATACGTTTTTTTTTTTCACGCTTGAATTTTTCCCGATAAGAGGAAATCGAAAAACGAAACCGGTGCGATGTCACGTGCGAAGAAGTCCCGAGAGCAGTCGGCCATCCGCCGCCGAAGATTATAGCTGTGTTCGCGTGATGCCAAGCATTTGCACGATTATCGTAAGAATAATGAACGTCGAGAATCTCGCGAGGCCATTATTACACAATTGACCGCGAGCGAGACACAACCAATAATGAAGTAAGAGCTCGGTATAGTTTCTCGGGCAAGTGGCCTCCCGACTACTCGCAGGCCTTCGAATCCGAACGATCCTACAGAGCTTTTCATTTCCGTGAATCACTCTGTACGAGCCTTCTCGCTTATCGCCGGGCAACCCGCTTATCAGTCGCGCGCTCTTCTTTGGGCAGCAATTCGCCATCCTTCAATTATCCACGGCAGCCAAAAATTTTTTTCGCCCATCAATTTTTATTGTTTATCCCGAGGCAATAATTTGACTTAACGCCGAGCGTTACGAGTCCTACGTCCTTCCACTTCTCTGCGATAAAAAAATCGCTATGCTTTATCCATGGAAATTTCAACATCATTCTTTCATCGGAACATTTTTTTTTTTTTTTAATTATTGCGTCGCATGGAAAAAATTATTCGGTTCTCGTTTTAATATGCTTATAAATTGACTTATCAGCCAAAGTCTTGCTCGATAAATTTTACGTTTCTTCTCTTCTCTTCGGTCAAAGACTCGCTATACTTTAATTATCTATGGGAATTTTAACTTTTTTTCTTGCGTCAATCGTAAGGGATATTTTTTAACTTCGAATTATAACTTTTTTTTTTAAATTTAAACATTCTTTGAAATGAAGTGTAACGGGGCGATTAAAGGCGTTGATCGACGGATAAAAACGCTAACATATTCACACGTGACGATTATCCTTACCGGTAGTGCGACTCGGTATCTTGAATCGCTTCTCCAATGTCGTGAGTGTCACGACGATATAAATGAACGACATCGCCTGAACCATTCCCAGAAGGCCGTACACCCAAAGAAACGCCTTCGAAGTGGCGTACGTTCTCAAACATTTTGGATAAATGCCGAATAATCCACAGCCGTCGGTCCGTTTCATCCCTTGCTCTTCGACGGACTTCGGCTGCCAGAAAAAAAAAATACCATAATTAATAGGGTGAAAAATATTGCCGAATTACATTTAAGGCGCGCTTGTCAAATGAATGCAACATTTGCAATCGGCCAACATTTTAAAGACGGTTGATTTGTATTATTGCACGTATCATTGACCAAGAGAAATGTTAATCACGATGATTTTTCAACAAAACTGATTAATATAAATTTCTATGATCGTACTTTCGTTGGATTTTTTCAAAGTGAAATCCTCGTTTTTTAACTGACTTAAATGTACCACAGATAGTTACGTTTCTTCAGTTTTGCTCTACCAATAAACATTTTAGATCACTTGTAGACTGGACTTTATGAGAAATATTTACATCATTGACAGGTGAATTTTTTTCCTATAAAGAATCTGATGCCATTTTTAAATAACCAAAACTATAATAATGTTTACGGTTCAATAAGCAGAATGAGCCGTGGTACATTAAATTATCTTAAAAAATAAGGATTCGTTTTTAAAAAAAACCCCCACGAAATTATATTTATTAATTATAATTATATTATCCTTGTTAAAGGACCAACAGTTATTCTTAGTAAATTCACACGTTGAATAAACAATTAATAAAATGTAATTATCGTCTGACTAGTGTTCCAGGCAGAAACGACATTAAATTCGTCACGTTTACTCCGTTTACAGATTAAAAATATAAATTGTTCTCTATACGAAGTTATATCAAAATATTTAAAAAATATCCTGACGAATAAATATTTAATTCATAACACAAATATATTTATAAGCTCGTCGTACTTTTATCGCTGTGCAGGCTATTATTTCCTATGCTCCTCGTGGAGAATCGTTATCGACTGTGGCAACATAATTTGTCACTCCGAAGATATCCGGACGAGACCAAATTTCATCGCAGCAATGCACCGAAAACAACTCGCCAAAGACGAAACTTAGTGTTAATCAAATATGCTGAGTCATCGTAATTCGCCTGTGAGAATAAGCGAATTAAAAAAAAAAAAAAAAAAAAAAAAACTTCCGCACAAACTCGAGAATAGACTCCCCTGACTACTTGTTCGCCTGCTCGAATCCGTTAGGCTAACGAGAGGGAAATTGCGGTGAGCGATTGAGCTCCTCCTCACGGAGTTGCAGCTCAAGGTACTCGACTGACGCTTCAGATGTGACTGTTGCGAGAGCTCCATGACACTCGATAGACTCAACGAATGGAAACGACTAGTCGTGCTCGAAAAAAAAAAAAAAAAAACGAAAAAAAAAAAAATCCGTCGCTCACCGATCGATGAAGAGATATGTAAGGCAAAACGTATCGCCGGTGAATTTCTGGGTCTTCGATCGTACATAAAAACCGAAAATACTGTTGCGGTAGGAAATAATCTGGCCATGGCTGACCTTGTTAAGACCAGCGAAAAATTATAATTGAGCAAGATTGCTTCCGCGTTTCACGTCGGTAGTGACTATACATGCTCGTGGCGCGTACAGATGAACTCCGAAGGCGCTCGTGAAGAAGCACACGGCTCTGAGACGAGCCTCGTCACGATGCCACGTTTCAAACGCGATCTCGATAATATTGTGAGAACCCGATAAAATCTCAGCTGTCGCGGCTCTATCTCATTCCCAAAAGCGTAGTTCGTCTTATCGATGTCGATCGTGTAAACCGAACGATTGGTGGATACAAATGACTATACGAAAAATAACAAACTAGAAAAAAAAAAACAGCACGTGTCGTCGAATCACGTTCTGTTAAAAGTTCCCAATCCTGTCGATTTTTTTTTACATTCACATTAAGGTTTTTTTTTTAATTTACTTTTTTAATTGTACTTAAAATTAAACGTAAACGCGCAAACTTTCAGAATTTTTTCTTTTATAATCCTTGGAGCTATTTTGTTTTCCGACAACATTTCCGACTGATTTATTTATGTAACAGTTATATATATATATATTTATATGCACATATATATATATTACTTATCCGTGCTAAAGAGTCCAAAAGTTAATGTTCAGTCTCACACAGAAGATAACGCGTCAGCGTCGACTCCAGCCGAGTGCACTGTCCCGTATTTTATCAATCGTAGTTGATCGATATAGTTTACACTATCGATGCATTATTGCATAATAACGTTCGATTTTGTTTAAACGCGGGATGCGCCTATCGCAGCACCGAGAGTTCCCATTGAGTTCGGAGAGATGGGAGCGGAGAAAAACGGACCAGTGTCATTAAATTTGAGGCGAGATCCTTTTTATTTTCCGTCGAAGGGATCGGCAAGAAGTGTTTCCTTTCTCCTCGACTATCCATTTTACCCCAGTCACCCCTCAACCGGAACAAATTTTACTTACCATGCTGTGCTGCAAAGCTATTTTGTTACTGAATTAAATAATCGCCAAACACTCGACGATTTACTCGCGTTTTATTTTATTTTATATTTTTGTTAGTTGTTTACTTCGATCTCCCAGTGAATCGAACGAAAGATAGGCGATGTCACGTAATCCTCCGGATCGGATCAACGGAACTTGGTAATTGTGAGAAAAAAAAAGCACACGGACACTCCGAGTTTGAACACCGATTAACGTTATACAGTTTTTTTTTTCTCTCATTCGATCACTGGGTGGGATCCAGAATCGATTGGAATGGCAATCGGTAAACGTTTCCGGCTATCGGCGTACCCCGGTCGACCAGGCTTCGCTGCATAACATACTCTAACTCCGCTCAGTTCATTCGACGCTCTTTAAACTTTTCTCACAGATTACTTTCTCACGTGTCAGTTCTCCAACTTTATCTTTTCGTTAAAAAAAAAAAACAACAAAAATTCATCTTCTTTCTCGATCTGTCGTACGCATTTCTGTTTTCACCTTTTATCTGTGTTATGCAACATTCCGGAATGATGAATCAACGATCCGAACCGATCTACAACGATTCCGGCCCGTTGCAATGAATTTATTTGAAAAAAAATTATTTCTTACTTTTGACGAAATGTTTTTTTTTTTTTTTTTTTTAAATAATAAAATAAAAATTACTGAGGAAATTCATCGAACCTTCGCAGCTTCACTCGGTTACGCTCGGGTCTTTTCGAGTCTCGATGATCTACATGGACAAGTGTGATCTCTTCGAGGCTCTCGAACCCACAGTCTCGACTCTCCTGGATGAACTTCAGCACCGGCTGAACAATAAATACAAGTGTTAACGGGGGGGATACGAATCCTCGACAGTGAGAAAGATATTTCACGACCGAGATTGAGGATGGTCAATCTCTCTCGTATAATCGCGGGATAACTGAGTACGATCGGTGGTAGCGGTAACGGTCCCCTACCACAGCCGTCCATTTCGAATCAAATGATAATGCATTCCCTCTCGTCATTCAAGCTACCTCGTGCTGCTGCCGCGTTTTTGTGCGCTTCGTTCTCTACCGAAACTGAGACTCGGGCATGGTAGGTGCTGACATCTCCGAGAATTACGGTACCGTCTTCCGTCGGGCCATCTCGGAAGGTAAAATATCTCCGTCTGACGATCACAGGTTTTTCTACTTTGATCGGCTTTTTTTACTAGAATTAAAAAATGAAGATATAAATAGCGAAACTTCAAAATTTTTGCTAATGGTATCGATGACTTTTGTATGTCAATTTTTTTTTTTTTGCTCACGTTCACAATTAATAATGTTCATCGGCCAATAATAGGCGATTTCTCGTCCGTGTTGCACTCGAGGAATGTCCTTATTTTAGCAAAGTTGGTAGAAAAAAGTGTTTTCATCAATATTCGTCCAGATTCTATCTACCAGTTTTGATGAAGTTTGTGTAGATTTTTTTACCGGCTAATCGCTCAATTCCGGGAAGCTTGTCTCTCCGTGACGCATCGTGTATCACGAAAAGACCATTCGCATGCTCCACAGAGTCTGAGGACTCCAGCGAGCCGTGAGTTATTTCGGTAGCCAAAGCAGGCCGGGGGCCCGTGCAGTAGTAACGCCCTGTGACGCTCAGACGTCGTCTTACACTGCCTAACGCCTCGTGCGAACTCTCGTGGATTATCTTTAGCGCCTGAAATAAAGCAAAAAAAAAAAAGAACAAGATCGTCAGCGACGATCGCACCCGGCCACAAAAAGTCCAGGGTTCGGGCAGAGACGACACACAAAATTCTCGCGCATCCGTCCTGATAATCAAAAACACATATTTTCTCTTAGAGACAATATATTTGTTTGGGGTTTTTTTGTTTAATTTTTTTTTTGTTTTTTGATTTTTCATTAATCTAATATACCTCGGTATAATATTATTACTGAAGATAACAAGCGATATATTACAATCGGTAATTATATCGAAGTAGGACGTCAGAAGGTGGAATCTCGTCGAGGCGTCTACATCGGAATACCCGTACGCGAAGCGAAACAAGAAAGTTTAGATGTTTCATCCGAACGCTTGAGCTCCACCTATACATATTTTTTCAATTTTGTTATATCGTAATTGCCATGTCCAGAGTCGCTTCGATCAATTTTCTTCCTTTCCTCGTTTACTTATTTGTGCTTACCGCGAAAATTCATCACGGTTGTCTTTAACATTTCGAGTCTTCATGTAACCACCCACATATACTGTTAAGTACATCTTCATCGGATGAAGTTATTTGTAAATAATTCATAATAATAGCAATAATAAGAGTCAATAATAATATAATAATAATAATAATTAATGAATAATAATAATAAAATGGCAATAATAATAAAATAATCGTCGCAATGTGTGGCAATAATGATAATAATGTTAATTTATTTAACTACTAACCTAATATACGAACGAATATAGTATTATTTATACGTACAATTAATTATCTTCAGCTAGACTTAATCATTGAACTTGCATAGTCAACTCTGCGTTTTCTCCTATTATCCTTACGTCTCTAGCTTCTTTATACAAGTGGTTTTTTTTTTTCGATCTCTGCAACGCCATTTAACATTCTCTTCCGTTTCACCATTTTCCTCGCTCTTTCTCTCTGACGACTCTCTACTTCCTTATGTAATAGTTATGCGAGGGACTAACGAACAAAGTAACTTTTTCCCGTGAGTCACGATGATTGTTTTGTTTGTTTTTTTTAAAGACTAGACAGCCTCATTCCATCATCTCTCCGACCTCTGTCTATCCTTCTGCACGTTTTTTCTTCTTATTCTTCATACTCGTTTTGTTTTTGTTATTCACTTTCTTTTTTTAAATTTCTTCTGTTCTCACTGTACACACACGCAGAGTCAATTTGCCTTGAGCCTTCTCTTTCGTGTCTCCGTTTTCGGCCCCTCTCCAGCGTACCAACGTTCCACTGACTAGCATCTAACCGACGTAAGCGCCCGTGAGCTCGACTCGACATATATAAGGCACCAAGAGACGGTTAATCGCAAAATTCATAATTGTACGGATTTTCGTCCATTTCTTTTATGTTACTGTATTTCAGTGTCCGAATGTGATGCAGCGGCAAAAATGTTATCACCAGAAGTGACTTTCGAGAAAAATATTATGATTATCTTTTACGATTAGAAGTACGATCCCATCGAGGTAGTGTAAATTCACTTTTGTCCCCTCGTGTGACTTTCTTTGTCGTTATAGTAATTAATATTTTTGTATCTGTTCATTCGTGCCATCGTATATACACATATTTATTTTATATATGTTTCAAAGGCCCCGACTCAAAGACACTTCGTGACTCGCTAGAGCGATAAGGCCACCGCGGTTAGAGTTTAACGAAGAAAGTGAGAATACAAGCAAACAAAATCGAGATGTGACATATCGGTCTTGGTCGTCCCGAGCGTGTGAGGCCAATCGGCTAGAATCGCTAAGGTCTTTTATTTTTTTATTATTATTTTTTTTTAAAAACAGATCGTTCATTGTATCGAAACAAAACAACAACAACAAAAAATCCAATGCCAAGACCTGCGGCACGAATTTTTCTGTAACGTTGCTACGAAGAGATTACTTCACAGCTTCGGGTCTCGTTACGAAAGAGACGACGGTCGTCGTTCAATTCAGACCTCTATCTTACATCGTAAACGATGAACGATCGTCGATTTCGTTAAACTACCTCCGCCAATACATTATTACACTGTGTATAACTATTATTATATTTAGTATGTAATATGTACTATATAGCTATAGTAAACCTAGTTAGACGTCGCGCTGCCTCGACCTTATTCACCGTTAATCATCGTTGTCGCAATCGTCGATACGATACTGTACTTCATTACTCACAAAACTTATCGACCAACACCAGCTCGTCGTCAATATAAATAGTATAACACTAGTATCTCTCTTTGGAGGCGATTGGCTGGCTGCATAGGCGTGCCAATTTTGGCTCCTAACGTATTCGGGGGAAAAGGAAAAAAGGAGGGTAAGGAGGGGCTGTGGGAAGATTGAGGAAGATAGGCTATATAGGACATTTTTTTGCGAATTACATTATAGTGAGAAAAATTGAGATATTCGAGATTGTCTCTGGATCACGAGTTTTAAGAAAAAGAAATACGGAGCCACAAAAAAAAGAAGACTTATTCGGTTTCATCGAGTCATTATCGATGGCATCGATACATTTTTTTTAACTAGACATGCAACACCGTGACGCTTTCACTTTCGCGAATGATCTTTTTTTTCGCTATCAATCGTGAGCGTAGAAAAAGAAACGTATCGCGAGGAAACAGAAAAAAAGACGTCGGTTCTTTCAGACTACAAATAAGTTAGACGAGGATCATTGAATACGTCTTCTTACTCTCTCTCGTTATAATCGATGGGCTCGTAACCCGCGATTATCTAAGACGCGGGATTTTTTTAGATTATTCATCGGGTCCGTCGTATCTTCAAGCTTATGAATTTTTTCTCTTTTTTTTATTGAAGCCTGGCTTCCTGGGGCGTCGTCTGATATTGAAGTGCCGGGAAAGCTGCTCCCGCCGTTGAGCCAGGCAGACCCGCAGCGCCTGGCAGTGTCGCGTACGCGTAAGGCATATAACTCGCCGCAGCTGCGTTTGCTGTAACAGAATGAAAAAACGACATTTAATTTTCACGCTTCGTTAGTGCAACGCTATAATAGTAATCATTATTGATATTATTAAATCTGAAAATATAGCAAACATTGCAAAGAAACTTGATAAATTGAAGCTTCAAAGATAATGTATGAAAGTAACGAAATTCAAGGTTCTTTGTCGGCTGTATCGCTATTTTATCAGAAATAAGCAAACGATTATCATAATCCAGTAAAACAAAAAGCAAAAGCGACATATCCTCGACCATCATCGCGGTAATTCCACCCGCCAATGCCCACCACCATCATCACCGTCATCATCATCACCATCATCGTCATCATCCGTCATCGACTGTCCGCACCGCAACATCACAGAGACAGCACGCGTACCCCGGTCGTGTGGCGTGCATATAAGTTTTATGTTTTGCTATAAGTGAGCGTAAAACATGCATTGAGAATTCTCCTCGACAGGAACTGTTCATTTCCAATATAGAGGGTTTTCTCTACGAAAGTCTTTTTACCCGAAGAAGTAAGTCAACGGTACCGCGTATTCTTAAGTAACGCATACAAGTGTTTGCTGTTCACACCCTTCAACGAGAAAGACCCTCACGTGTATCATTGACAGGTCCCGCGTCATTGTGTATCTGTGTTAAGGATGCATCACACATACATTTTCAACCGAAAGTTTAATGCGCTGAAAACTTCAGTACTTCGCGATATTAGAAAAATCTGAAAAAAAAATCATTCGTATTAACGATGTCAGGACCTGTAACTTTGCATTATAGTCATGTCGACACTTATTAACGAATTCTTTTGAAAATAAATTGTTTTAAAAAATCGGAAAACCTGTCATTTTTTCATTTAAGATGAATTCCTGGACATTTATGAATTGATATGAATTTTTTCAGAATTTTCTTACGTTTCAAAATTTGTTTGTCATTTAATTTTTAAAATCGATGTTGAGGCATGAAATATCGGATATGTTTCATTATCATATATCCATCATACACAGAGAAAGTTTCGAGGCAATTGCGCCAGCAGTTTCGTATTTATGGCCTTAATAAAATGTCAGAAAATTCCGAAAAATGCATGTAGATTCTAGAAAATTAATGAATTCATTCGAAAAGAAAAAAAAGTTTCCCGACAATTTATTGCACAATTTTTCATCAGTAAATTCTTAATAACTCTGTGACATAATTATCATCCAAAATGAGTGTTCTTGGCACCCTTGATACAGTTGATGTTTCTCAGATTTTTATACCATCAGGAAGCGTTAAAAGTCTCACTGAACGTTGCTTTCAGCTGGGAATCTACGTGCGAAGCATCCTTAACCGTGCGGCAAATAATTCTCATTCAAAGCTTCGATGTTTTTTGTTCTTTTTTTCCCATCGTGTTTGTCTACGTGTCCTATGTGAGATTCTACAATGTTCTGCGTGCTTTTTCTTCGAGACTTTTTAAAATTTCTTTTTTTTTTTCATCGTTTGTTTGTCAAATCGCTACCATTGCCACGCAGCATAGACGGCAGATAGAATGTCAGTGGGGTTTTGTCCACGTGATGGTGACCCATCAGACCCGGACTGCCGCCGTTGTTGCTGTTCTGTTGATGCTGCTGATGCTGCTGGTGCTGATGTTGATGTTGCTGCTGTTGTTGTTGCTGCTGGTGATGATGGTGGAGGCGATTGGCGAGATCGTTGCTGTCGATAGCGCTCTTGTGGACGCTTTTGTAACACATACCGGCGGCCGCTGCGCTCGTGTAGGGCGAATATGCGTCGGTGAAGTTGTAAGACGTCGCTGGATATGATGCGGCGGTCGCCGCTGCGTTCTGGTACTCGTAGAACTGCGCCGCCGCTGCGACAGCCGCGGCGTGACTCAGCTGCGTCGTCGGTAGCTGAAGAAGCTGACCGCCCGGTGTTGTCGTCGTCAGGTAGGGCGACTGGTACATGTAACCTGGTGGTACTCTGAAAAAGAGAATAATTTTGAATCAGTCAAACGTTCCATGGGTGCCCCGATAATTTATGTCTGAAGAGGATGTTACGGTAAAGGGTTGAAAATTAAGTCGACGTCGTCTTCGATTGGATTTGTAATCTTACTGCGCACGAGCAACGAAGCCGGGAATAAAATTATTTTTATTTTTCACGGAATTTTTTTTTTTTCTTGGCTAAGTTGATTTTTTCGGAAAACATTTTCCGGCTCCGCGCTCGTCCATTTGCGGTCTCAGCCTCTCGTATATGGTATTAAAAGAAACAGTAGTATAGTAATAACAGCTACCAAGTACAAAGCACGCAACACCAAACGACAACTCTCGTGAGCCGAGGGAACGACCTGGGTCGTGCGTCAGTGGCTTTTCGATTCGTTATTTCTTTTATGTGTATATATACAATTTAATTTCTTGAGATTACTTCGCTATCAACAGATTTTGTTTGTTTGTAAAATTCGGTCAATTGCGTGCCTCAAACAAAGTCAACGCATGGATCGATTAATGGATAAAACAAATTAAAGCGATTCGATTCTCCTAGCACATAGGATTGTTTAGTGAAGAGAGGACCAAAAAAAATCGCGAATGTGTACAATCGAGCTGCGAAGCCTGCGGTTCGGGAAGTTGTAAATTCGATCCGTGCGGGTTGCTCGTTCGAGACAGACACGGAAGTTGGCTCTTCAGGAAGAGGGTTTTTTTCTCGAAGGGATGAAACAGGATCGTGAGAAGAACTTTAGTCCTCGGATGGGGGTCGGACCCTCGCACGCGAAACTCATTATGTCACTATAAGACATTATGATAATAAAAAAAAATAAAATAAAATAAAACTTGTAAAAAAAATAAATAAAAACTCAAACGTCTTCTGCCAAAAAATGTGTCGCCAAAAAACAGCAAACCAAAGAAAACGTGTAATAGGTAGTACAGCATATCCTATTTATATGTATGCATATAATCAATATAATAGTATGTACTCAATCGGCACACGGCACACGAATTATCTAACACCAACGTTAGTACCTGGACCGCGCGAGCGCGCGATCGTTCGCACAAATTGTCATTTTTCGCATATGTGTTTTTAGTTTCTGTTTTTACGTCTCATTGAAATCGGTGAAGATTTTTTGAACGGTTAATCCTCCAGGCGGATGACAACGACCATATCGTCACTTTAAAAAAATAATTGTATCAAATAAATAAACAATCGTCGCTCTGGAGGATTCTCGCTTCCTGGACAGCCCTGAACTTTTCAAGCGATCGATAATACCCACTGTCCGTACTATTGCTCACACCGGTATATAATCAATAATATGTAGTCCTGGCCGGCCTCGGGTCGGCCACAGTCGGCAACGAGTTATAAGGATTAGAGAAATTCCCGGCCCAAACCGATTTCACCTGTGCACGTCGATGTACTCAAGTGTTCAGGCATCGATACACCGACCTGTACAGTTCTCAGGAAGGGATGAATTGATAAGTAGTTGAGCAGACGGATAGATATAAGCTCTAGCAAAATCGAGGGCGGCGAGGAACGACCCAATATGAATCCATAATCTGTGATACTCAGATGGTTAAAATAATACATTCTTAATTACAAATTTAATTGACCGTTTGGTAAAATGAAATAAAACTAGAGAATATTTTCATGTATTATTCCGGAAAGGGCACAAGTTAAAAAATAGATTCATAGACGTTCAGGCGGATAGATAAATTTTAGTGGAATCGGGCGTGACGCGGGACAACCCAACTCACTATCCGAGTTACTCGCACGGCAGTTAATGAAATAAAATTTTAATTACACCCTGTAACCGATCAGAAAAAAAATCGGAATGCAATTGACGAATCATGCACACTTCCGGGAAAAGCATGAACTAAAAAAATAGATTGACCGAAGCCCATACGGATAAACGCTTGCGGAGTCGGGCCCAGCGTCGGCCGACTTAATTCACCCACCATTCGACTTACTCGTACCGCGGTTAATGCCATACATTTTTATCACACCTTCCGTTCTTATCAGATAAAAAAAATAAATAAAAAAAAACGTGAACTGGAATTAACGAATCTTTTCATTGTGTGTATACGACACGTGCTCCGGTGTGAAACTTCCGTCGAGGAGTCGGGCAGCACTCATGCGGGTCCGACGTGTTTCGCCGGCTACTGAACCGGAAGTTCCCAACCATCGCGCTACCAGTTGTACCGGTACCGTATTTCAGTGGTCGCGATACCGCGCGAGACTCGAGCCCGGCTCCCTCTCTCGCCCTTCCGTCCTCGTGTCCTCCGTGGCAGTATTACTGCGGATGGACTCGCCGCAGCGTATACATTTTCATATAAAATTATCTGTCGTTCGCATCTCGGGCCGAGGTCCGTGCATTATGGATGGCTCGCGTGTCCCTCGCGGAAGCCCGCGAACTCCCACCCGGGGGCTCTTTCGCACACCCGAAGACTCGCCTACCGTCAAACGATACCTTCACTCGCTGCATATATATTTTTTTTTACTGTTTATTAATTTATTTTTCAAGCAAAAATCATTTCTCCTAATTCGTCAAGGGAAATGATTTTTGGGATGGTCGAAAGCGGAGGACTTTGAACTTGACCCAGAAAAAAATATGTATAAAAATTATCGACGCTGCACTTGTTACGAGTAATGTTGGGTTTTATCATTATTGGTTATTATTATTATTATTTAATGTCACGTGCGGTGCGATAGATGCGTCGAATCTCACACGATCGATATTACTAGCCGCGATCAACCTGCAACGGAACACATTTATATGCATGTATGTCCGCAACGATATGCAATTTTTAATCCATAAATATCGTTGTCCCCGTGCCCCTTTTTTTTTTCTTTTTTTTTTCTGTCACGTTACAGCAATCGCGAGGCATCGGCGGTTCTCTCTGGGTGTCCCGACAATTTACATAATTGCGGATCGATGTGTGCACAGTAAATTGTATCGAGCCATTAGAAAATGTAATATAGCAACGATAACGCGTTTCTCCGGTCACGTGTCGTAGGGATATTTTATTTTTTATATTCTATGAAAAATTGCCCACAACGAAAACGGTCTGAATTTCCGGGTTTCTTCTCAGTTATATCGAAACGGAACTAAAAATTACTCAATGCACGCAAAAATAATTTTGTTGTTAAACTGACTAACTCGTTCGTTCACTTCCGGATGCGTAAACTTTTCTTTTCATTTTCCTCGTCATTAACGATTCTATTTCGTGCGATGCCGAAAATTAACGAATTAAAAATTGTGAAAGTTTGTAGACAATATAAAAGATCCAAACTTTTTTTTTACTGCGTGGATAAAATGTTTCACCATGAACGGTAACGAGCTATTTGAAAACACAATTATTTCAACGATAAGGTGTTTCTACAGTCACGTCACGTCGCGGATATTTCATTTTTTATTTTTTATTACAGCATGAAAACCGCCCGCGAGGCAAACTGTCGCTAGCGAAAATAATTCGCCTTGGGAACATCCGGTGCTCCACCTCTTATTTATGTCGAAACGGCAGTCAAAGTTTGGAGAGAAACAAATGATTCTCAATTCAGCATAAAATTTTTTGTTGTGACACAAAAAATAATTCGTGACAGGAACATCCGTCCGACGTTTTTCTCCTCGCCATTAAAATCTAAAAGGCCTTTGAAAAATCGAAGAAAAACGAGAGACAAAAAAAAATCGTCGATTTACCATGAAAACCGTCACTCGGAAGAAATTTATGGAATATTAACGAGTTCCGCGAGACTCCGTACATCGTAATTCGTAATCGTTAGGAAGAGTCCATGTGGGTCCGTGCGAGGGTTGGAGGGTGGGATACGTAATGAAGCGGACGATAGAAACACGCTCGCGAGCACACTTGGGAATGACGAGAAAGGGTAGTCCGGCCCCGGAAGGCAAACTGGGGGGTTGGGGATGAGAGAGCTACGAGAATCGCTTTACGGTCACGAAGCCTGTGTCCTCTCCGGCTCGGTAACTCACACTTGTGCATCGCCGTTTTGCCGTGTGCGCGACGACTCGAGCTTTCGTGACGGAAGCCGAGTAACCACCCTCGATTTCCGACGCAAAGTGGCCACCCGGCCGATTACAATCTTGACTTGTACATCCCCCACGCTGTATATATGTATATACAGTTATATTGTAATGGTAAAACATTGGGACACGAGGAGACGGACTGCCATGTGGAACATACGATTTTACGTCGCTGAATCTAATTCTTTCGCGTTGGTAAATGTGAGAAGACATTGGTGGGGCGGAGAGGAAGTGAAAAGCTCGGAGTACCCCAAAGACCACAGCTAGGGGCGGGTAAATTTCTTACAAGCTCGTGTCGCTCGAGTAATTGGGAGGTGAAGCCATTACGATTGGAGATGGATGAAGGAAAATGAGCCGACGTGATTTGATGTTTTATCTGTAACGTAGTCCAACATTTGTATAATTGAACATTTCCGGGAAAACAATTTTTTCAGTCTGATAAGGATTGATAATTCAGAAGATTGGGAATAGACATTACAAATACCAGTTTAGTTTTTTTTTTAATTTAGGCGATTGGATGTTTTATGTGTAATGAAAGCAGGTATTTATTTTTCCACTCTTTTGTCGGCGGTAGGGTGAAAATCTTTTTAAAAATGTCAATAGAAAGTCCCGTTCTTGGACACAGTGAGAAAATATAAATTCTCTTTTGTTTTTGCTGAAGCGACTGGTCGTTCCATCTGCAATGCACCACCGCGAATTATTAATTTTGTAAAAATTAATAATTCGCGGAGCAAAATAATTTTTTACTCTTGTATCCTTGAGTGAATAATTCGAAAGGTAGACCGAGCATACCTTTAAAAATTGTCCAGTTCAAAATCCTTTTTTTTTTTTTGGCACAGCAGAAAAACGTTAATTTTAAGATTGTAGGATTTTGGTTTTTTTAAATAAAATATCTAAAAATCGTCGTCTCCGAGGGGAGTTTGAACACCAAGGGTGAAAAAGGCAGAAGGGTGGCGACTAGACTGGCGCCGGCGCCAAGGATAATCCAATGGGATGATCCGCCAATCCGTGAAAAGCTTTCTCGCCCAATGAGGGAATATCCGTCGAGCGTGCGAACGGCGGGGTGGGTTTGTGTCGCACGAGGTAATGCGCAAGCAACCCCCACTGTGGGGATGGCGCGTTTTTTCGCATTGCTCACTTATTTTGATTTTATTCGTTTATCACTATTATTTTTTTTTCACCCACCGAAGCCCGTGACCTCGCGTGCAGATTCCGCACGGTATGAATTAGTGGTATATAAAATACCTAAGAACCGACACGGCACGCTTCGCTGTGATTAATCGCCTGAATTGCAATTAATACGCTGATTTTCGAAAGCGATACGACAATTACAAAATCTCGAAGACTTCGTAAGAGTGAAGAATTAAAGAAGAAAAAAAATCTGGAGCATATTTTCAAAAATACCTACGAAAAGGAATCCACGTCGCTAAAAATATCTGTCGACGTTGCAATTAAGGGCCGGAAGTTCAACATGGAATCGCGAGTAGGAAAATGTTGGCAGACTCTTGAAAAAATATGTATATACAGTATATTTATATATATATATCGAAGAGCTCACGGGATAATTTGGCCTCCAGTCGAAAGCTCGTTTGGGCGAGGTCTCGGTTTAGATTTTTTACAGACGAAAGAGGAAGACGCCAGGCTCTGGTAGCGTCGACGATTGACGACGAAGTCTGATGATTCTGCTGGCGCTGGCTCCGGGGGGAAAGGGGAAGATTCCAAAGAGCTGGACCGACGCCTTGTCGCAATGCTTGGGCGCTCCGCCTGAGCGACGACGACAGGTGCCGGTACATCTCGCAGTAAACGCACTCCCTCGGTTTCACGACGTCTACGAGGAAACGAAAATAGAAAGATCTCCTCCTTTGTGGTTATGGAAACATAGAGCGAATAAGCGAGGGTGAGCAAAAGGATGAGTCGCCGCGTGAAGATGCGTGACGATGTGGAAAAACGTAAAACACGAGACGTTGGCATGGGAAAGTTGCAAGTGCCGACGAGACGTTCACCATGGAAGGGAGCTGAGAGATGCGACTTTAAAGACGAGGAGTCAGCTCGCACGCGCTCATATTTCGAGGCTCATTACACGGTTCCTCCAGTTCCGGGCGACCACTTTAAGTCGTAAAGAACCTTTAACTTTGATAAGCATTGAAAATCATGAAATCATCAAAGCATGAAAATCTTTGGAAATCGAGTATAATCGTCACGAGAGTCTCACCCAGGAATTTAAGAAAGAATGAACAGATACGATACTTTACCAAGGAGTCGGTTAGAGAGGAAGGAAAGTTAAGGGATGCAACTTTCAAGAGTCACACCACACGCTGTCTTACTCCGAAACATAATTACATTCTCCGATCGCTTCTAGTCATAAGCAACTTTGAACGACCATGAAAATGAAAAATAAAAATATTATAAAATGAAATCCAATCGACGATTATTCATCAAAAATCTACATCTCGGTTAAGTCCAGAATAAAACCTAAATTTCAGGATTATACATTAATCTAAAATTCATTCCTCGCTAAGTCCTACAAAAACTATGCTTCATTATCACGAAAAAACTGACAAAATTACTAGATAAAAAAATACAATAGACCTTTCGGGACAAAAAAGTTTCGATATCCTTTAAAATGTTAAATCCTTCTTTACTGTACATTTGAGCGAAATAACGAATCTTGAGGAGGGAACCAGGAAGAGCTTGCCGACGAGTGCTTGAAGTCTTCAACCCGCGGGCACGAGGCCTTCGCAGTCGAAGAGGAGGAAGAAGAAGCGCGGAGGAAGACGACGAAGAGCATCGACGGAGGAGGAGAGATAAGACGGACGAGGCGAACAGCCTAGTGGAGCGAAACGGCCGAGAGGGTGACACCGCGGGACAGGTGGATCTAAATAAAGACTGGACCGAAGCCAGACTCCAAGATGGCCGGGCACGGTGAACGCTTCGTCTACGTGGTCGTTATAGTCTGGGATTTACGACACACAAGCACCATCGGCAACGAGCGCCAGCGGCAGCGTAATGTGTACAAGCGCATAGCGCGGGAGCGAGACGAAAAGAGGCGAACTGAGGCCATCAGCAGAGCTGAGCCGCTGCCGCTGCCGGTGTTGGATTTCATTTGAGTGTCCGCCCACAACCGTCCGACGTACGCACTCGTCGCATGGTAGGACTCGGCCCGTGACGTCCGAAGCTTCTTCATCGTCGGCCCGAGAAACGTCTGAGCTCCCCGACTAGTCTGTTCCTCGCTCTGATTGTCCCTTACAATGTTCCATCAGATGTTTCAATGTGGACGGCCTTTTTTATTTGAGTCTGGAAAGGGAGTGTTTTTTTAATATATATAAAAAAATATTTTCCCGCTCTGATTACCTCCTGCAATGTTTCTTCAGATCTTTCAATGTAGATGGCGGTTTAAGAAAATGCTTAATTGCATGTTTTTTTTTCCTTCAATTAAAAAAAAAATTGTATGAATTCTCTGGTCTTCGTTATGATTGTCCCCTACAATTTACATCAGATGGTTCGATGTGCATCGCCCATTTTTATTCGTAGCTGGAGGATTTTTTTTCACAAATGTAAAAAAAATCGTTCACTATTATTTAGACATCAGTCTGCACTCGTGAGAATATCTTATTGTACTCCGCGTTGGTAATGTTAAGGAGGTCTCGGAGGAAAAAAATGTATCGCTCCGGGAGGTGAAATTTTGGCCACAGTCGGACAATGTTTTTCCTGGCGGTATAAATTTGTCTGGCGCGTTTGACGATTGCGGCGCGCGATCGAGGCGCTATAACGCCGTGTGTTATTAAGACGCAAAACCACCACGTACAACACCAAAAATGAAGAGAAAAAAAGATAGTAAAGTAAAAGACAAAGTATCGTTAAAATAAAAAATAAATTAAAAAAAAATTAAAAAAAAAACAACACCAATAGCGACACCAAGTGTAGTGTAAGCCCTTACCACACACGCAAGAGGTTATTAATAATTTACTAATGGACTTTTTTTGTTGCCACGAAGGCAAGAGAGCGTTGTGGAGAGTCACTGTCTCGTACCCGTCGTTCGCGACGTTGAAGTTACCCGCGCGATGACGCACTTCTTAACTCCCTACGGAAAATATATCAACAAATAGTTATTCGGTCATTCTTTTTCTATTTAAGAAAAAAGTAATACAAAATTCGGAATTCTTAGTGCAGTAGAAAAAAAATAATTATAGGGACCGTAAGTTCGAATTTCGAGAATTTTCGCGAGCCGATGAGAAATCGATCGCGACCGGGGACGCGCGAGAATCGCGATTAAAATTTAACGCTTATCGTCCCGTTTGTCGAGTCGCGGGTTGCACCGAACGTTCCCGGGTCAGCCGCGGTGGTTCGCTCGTGCACGACATTCTCGAAACTCTCTACTCGCTGATTGCTCAGAATTTAATTTTCTCTTCATGACATCCACACCAACCAATTCACTCGGAGAATAAATCCCGTCACCATAGGCCAAACCCCCCAAAAATAAAAAAAAAATTAACAAAGTCGTTACAAAACAACAAAAAAAGAATTTATAAATCGAAGAATAAAATAATTTTTTTGCTATACTTTTTGTAACACCAAAAACGTGTTTGTCGATATTAATTTAGTTTCCAATTTATGGAAGATACAAGGCGAGATCGAGAAAAGAATGATTTGGCCGCAAATGTATGGAACCGTACGCGCAATTGTTTATCGATAATGAATTCGCGATGTATCGCCGAGCGAGCAGTGGGTCAAGTTCGCAGGACGATTCATATACGTGTACTCGCGGTTTATATGCTTTATTGATTCACGTCCTGTCACGCGACAATCATCACCACTGAACGTCACCGTTAATGTATCATATTATTAATTGATTAATATTGATTATTGTGAATAATTTCAATGCTTGATTAAGAGATAGTTACAGAAAAAAAAAGTAACGAAAAAAATACTTTTTTGAAAACGAAAACACCAACCAACCAATCGCAGAGTGGTGTGAAAAAGTTCGAAGATATGTATGTATAATGTGTATGGAGAGAAAAAAAATACCACAATAGAGAAAGTAAACAATCGGTAAACAAAACAAGTCCAAAAAAATCCATCTCTCAACAATCGCAAATCAATCTCATTTCTCATATAAGTCACGTCATGAAGAAAAGTAAAGAAACAATGAAAGAAAGAATGAAAAAAAAAAAAAGAAACGTAAAAATAAAACACAACCCAACAAAATTCGATCCTCGGAAAGATCTTTGGCAATATTATTTGTATACTGAAAATATGTATTTAATATATAGAAAATATGTAAATAAAATTCGTAGATAGGTACTCATGGTTTGTTTTGTTCGTATACGTGTGCGTGTGCCGCTCTCTCTTTCTCTCTTTCTCTCTCTTTCTCGAGTCGTGCTCGATTTTCTCGCCCCTCGCTCCCTCTGAATTTCCTTTTTCTAGCTCAGATTTTACCGCGATCAATTCGCTTTTTTCTTTGCGTTTTCCTCTCTTTTTTTCCTCTCGTCATTTCGGCGCTTTTCTTTTTTCATTTACATCCTTTCACGAGAGGAAGGAGATCACGGGCCTCGAGTAGCCCCAGAACAACGGGGATAGAACTTCACCGTCTCATCCCCCCAACATCTCAATCTCATCACTCCTCCCGTTGTCACGAGCATGCACTCGCGCGCGCTCATCGGGATGCTGAAATATCATTTTAACATTTTTCTTTTAACAAAGAAAAGTAAGCACTGTACAAAAATTGCAGAAGTTGCAAGTTAATGTTTTTCAACCCCCCTCATTATGAATCCATGTCTCAGCCAGCTCAGTTTGAAGAATAAAATTATTCGAGTCTCGGTTGTTTGCAAAATAATTTGGGTGTCCAGAAAAAAATAAAATAAAATTAATATACGCTCCGAAGAATAGACTGACCTCGACACTCGTCCATAAGTCATATTACGTATAAATATATCGATTATCGTATCAGTACATCAGAGAAAAGAAAGAATGATTTTTTTTTTAAATGCAAGAAATGTGCGTTATTGCAATATGTAGTGAAAACTTACCCATACTGGCTGGGCAGGATGCTGGCTGTGGGATATCCAGTGCGAATACCGGCTGCGAATGGGAATGCTGAAATCACAAACGGACAAATATTACCACATATTCTTACATTCTCGTGGAATAAAAAAAAAGGTTTTGTTTTTATTCAACCACGGTGAAATGTCGGTTTTGTATTTCTTGAATAGTTCACAGGCCCAAAAACGTTCTATAAAATTTTTGAATTTTGAACGCGTTTTTCCCAAAACGTGATCTTCAAAATCGTTGTTTCAAATATACAAAAATAATTGCTGACCAGATTTTTCGAAAATTTAGATCGATATACTTCAACGGATTCTTCGGTGCTTGAAGATTCAGAATCATTTTTAAATAATAAAAAATAATTTGGAATAATTCAAAGTGTTGAGAATGGGTAAAAATCGACCGGAATTTTGTCATGAAAATTCTCAGTACATTAATTGAATTTTGTTTGACCGGAATTCTTTCCTCCATGACATCAATTGAACGACTTGTAAAAAAGAAATTAGCAGTCGAAGCGAGGTTGGCGAGTTCATCTGTGCGGTTACAGGTCGCGCAGTACCGAGAGTCACGATTATTTTGGAAAATTGGCATCGCGACCACCCACTGATTTTTTTCTGGCCCATTGGCCAATACCCGAATGAAGTTCTAACCGCGCGTCAGGAATAAAACGTCGCAGAATCAGACATATTATTTCAGCCTCGAGTTTCTAATTCTCAAGACTTGTTCGAAAACTGCACGTTAGCGATAAAACAATTTTTATTACTGGGATAGAAAAAGCTGTAAACGTCGTAAAATATCTTTACGCCGCGCTCCAAAGGAATTGTGCATTTTTCCGGGAACGACGCGGAAAGGCGTGCACGTGCGGAAGTGGAATTTTCGAGGCACGGAGCTTTCAGAGTTTAGACGCCCGACCAGACGGCGCGCGATAACCCGGCAGTGCAAAGCCGTCGGGTACGAAGCTGAACGACAAAGCTCGAGAGAACGGCAACGGCTAAGCCGGAGAAGCTTGGTAATAAGAGCGGAGAATCTCTCTACGTCAGAACGGGATGGCGAGAGCGTACGGAGTCCGTGCAATTTTAGACTTAGAGCCAGGAGCAAGAAGAAAAAACCGTAAAGACGACGCGCATCCACGCTTAGAAATGTTGGCCCAAAGCCACCGACTCTGAAGAAGACGAGCTTTCGAGGTTCAAGCCGAGAGTCGCGGTCGAATGACTCAAGGCGATGAGCAATAAAACTTATCCCTGACTATTGGTCTCTCGTTCGAGGGACACGAACGAGGGACGATTTCTTCATTTTTATTTATGCGCTCCTCTGGTCCCCTTTCCTCCGATAAATCGAAACCTGTCGGTACGTCTCTCTTTTCTCGCCGTTTGGAAAAAGTTTGAGCCGATTTTTTTTTTTTTTAATAAAGAACCTCTGCAAAGTGAATGCTACCTATCGGTTTAATAGATTGTTAATCAGTCTTTTGTATTTCCACGTATTTGATGTTTTTTCTCAGGAAAAATGTAGCCTGTATTATACATCACGTGTGTTGTACATTCAAATTTTCTATGCATTGTGTTCTCGGTTCACGGCTTTTAATTTCTGTAAAAAGCAGCAACTCCGTCAATAAACTTGTGGAAAAAAGTATAGACAAAGTAAACAAAGATAGCTCCTAGGAAGAACGTTTTTCCGTGTCTCGGGCACTGCGTAGGCAAGTGTGCATATTGAGTTGATGAATACGGCACGAATGTTAAGTGACATTGAGCGGCGCACGCACGTCACAATACAATTTTTTCCCCGTGGGAGGGTACACGATATCCATCGTTTTTGTGTAGTGACTTTCCATCTCACCCACGCGCCCGGTTACCCAGGGTGTCTCGAGCCGGTCTATCGATTCGAGAACCGGACGCACCTGACTACACCTATGACACGGCCAAGTGACATTAGGCCCCGGGAAAATATGTCGAAACGAGGCGCTCTGCCCGACGGCTGTGGTCACTATAATCAAAGTGCCATCGACCAGTCGAGTGCCACGTGAAAGAGGCATCCTTCATTCCTTTTTTCTGAGCAGAACTCGAATCTTCTCGATCTCTTCCTTTGTTTATTTGCCAAGTCGATCGTCTGGGAAATTTCAAAATTGCGGGTCATTCAAACAAATCTTGCGTTCCTTACATATATTTCTTAATACATCCGCCGTTTCTGTCGGTGGCCACATTCGAAATGAATTCCAAATACGTATTAGACACGCCGCTTTCGGTTTAAAAAATCTCATTTATTCGACCAAAAACCATGTATTTCTAGCGTGACGACACTCTCGTTTTAAAAAGAGATTTTCAAACTGTAAGCTGCATTACAGCCAAATTTTTTAAATTTTCTATATAATCGTTTCGAATGCAGCTAGTGAAAGACACGCGCGGAATGAGAAACACCAGCAACTTAGTGAAAGAACGTTACGATACGTGTCAGATTTACTTGGAATTCAGCTCGAATGTGGCCAGAATCACGTGGGAAGTGTTTCGGCGAGACGAGATTCTTAGGGACTTTAGCCTGAAGCGTGGTTGTTGGGTACGCGAAATAACGAACCGCTAATGGCTTTGACGAAGGGTAGTGAGAAGATTTCGTTGCCACGACCAAGCCAAAAGTTAATGCGAGCCGAGCCGAAGATGCACCGAACGCAAGTACGGAGGGATGAAGGAGAGAAGTAGAGAAGGGCAGCGGAGAGATTTCAATGATTTTTTGGCCGCTGTTCAACGACGCAAAAGCCCGGGGACGACGTGACAATCACGCGTAGCACGCCGCGCATGCGCGGGTTTCGACGCTTCGAGACTGCACTCGAAGCGATGAAGATCGAGTGACAAGAGCTGCAACACGAAAAAAATCGTCGATGACGTAATGGAATTAAAAAATGTATACATAAAAAATTGACCAGCTGTACGGAACAAAAAAATGAGGCAATTTTAGACTGAGAGAATTTCATACAAATCACTATTTATCTAGTGAAAACCGACTAAACTTTCAGTACGAGCTTGCCCGATCGACATTTACTATATTACTTGGCAGTTTGTACGAGATCATTCTCTCAGTGTATTTTTCCACGTTCGATGGTTTCAACTTGTAGATACAAGGCATGTGTTTTTTTTAGCTAAAATTTCTACCTCACCGCTTGTTTACCCGTTGGCTTCGTGTTCGGGCTTTGACATCGAGGAGGCTCGTTAAAAATTGATGGATCGATCGATATAGCATTGAAAGGATACGGTTAAACTAGGGAAGGGTGAATGTCCAGTCGGGTATAACTCTTTTGGGTCATCAGATCGGTATTAATTCAGATAACAATTAATTGGCATCGTCGGAACCGAGAAAAATAATTTATTTGGCGGCCACCATTTATTCGGTTGAAGGAGTTTATTTATTCGATAAAAAAAATGTTTATTCAAAAGAAATACATAGTTACTAAAAAAAACATTCATTTTTATCAAATAAATATTGTACTCGAACCAACAGAACGGTGGCCGTCAAATAAATTCTTTTTCTCGGTAAACTTTTATAGTACTGAGTATTTTTTCGAAAATTTTTAGAAAACATAAAAATGAAGGGAAGAAGACGAATTGACAAGAGACTTACTGGCTTGAAGATTGCCTCTCGGCTTCGCCCCCAGTATCGCCAGATTAACGTTAGCTTTGCGACCATCGATTATGGGATTGGGGTCTTTACACGCCCGTTCCGCTGCCGGTCTGTCGCCCATTATTACCTGTAAACAAATTATTTCGCATTACGACAAGTCACGCTAACAATTAATTCACTAATTGTTCTGGCAGTATCGGAACAACAGGTGAGGTGGGAAACTACGATTGACTAATCTTCAGTCGGTGTTGCAATGATGGGAAAATTGACAATTCTATTGCCGTAGTTATTGATCGATGCCATATTGAATAGTCGATTTCGATTCATCAATTCGCTGACCGACTCAATTGATTCTGTAACTAATTTCACCGCTATTTCACATTTAATAAAAAAAAATGTACTAAACCAGTTAAATACTTTGGACAATTTACTGTTCTAAAATTGATGCTTATTGCTGCCGACTAATGATTCATCAATTTTTCAAAGCGCTGTTTTCTCCCCAAACAGTAGGTGAATTTTGGTCCCGAGATCTATTTTAGAATCGGCATGTGATTAATTAATTTCCAATCGACACTAAGGTCACGGAAAATTTACAATCCTATTGCTTTAATTATTAATAAATGCTATATCACAAGATTCTTATCTTAGATTTATCCATTCGCTAATCGACCTGACTCTATAACTTATTTTACCGCAGCTCCGAGATTCATATTAAAATCTCATCAAAATATGAAAAAAAAACTATTCATGACTTCGACTGTTTTCCAACACGGCTACTAATTTGTGAATGATTCATCAAATTTCGAAAACGCCATTTCCGTCCCAAAGAGCAGATAATTTTTTGTCCCCAGCTACGTTCCATGCACTGAGCACAGGTACGACCGATAAAGACCGCAGGTCAGCAAGTATTCGCCGACAGGTGCTACGAGTTGATATGAGAGCAAAGCCCGGCAAAACTCGAGCGGGGCTCCGTAATCGCGAGTTACAAGCCGAGTAGTCCGAGAGCTACGATGGGGGGTCCTCTTAGTCGGCACCTTCCGATAGCATCGGCGCCCGTGTTCTCTCCGGTTCTTCTAGCTCCAAGATTCGTAACTGCGGCCAGCCGGTTTGCAGACGAACTCGTCTCGGTCGACGAGCACGATCATAAATTTATGTAAAAAATAAAAATAAAAAAATAAAATAAAAATAGAAAAACAAAACGAGGACTATTCAATATCGCTGATACTTCGCGGAGAACAAGACGTTTCGAACTAGTACATAAAAAAAAGAAAAATAGAACAAACTCACGATAAATAAAAATCAAATAAGTGCAAGGGAGACTGCAAGGTAAACAGTTAGCCTGAGTCTAAGGGGGCATTACGGACTATTTTTACAAATTTTTCACAGGGTACAAATATCATAAAAAAAAAAATGTTAAGCCGTCGATACTTACAAAACCGTATCCTCTACTTTTGCCGGTTTGTCTGTCGGTGATGACGACAGCTTCCTCGATATCGCCGTAGACATTGAAGTGATCCCTGAGACTCTTGTCGGTGGTGTGATACGGCAAACCACCTACGAACAATTTCGTCCAGGTGGTGTCCTTCTGTTGTGGAGTCACGCCGGCGAGTGCACCTAGACTCGATACCAATTCGTCCGGCCCTGGAGCACCGACGGCTCCAACAGCACCGACGGCGCTCAGACCCGCAGCACCCGGCATAAGCATTCTCAAAATTTTGGCGAATTCGCGGGACAACCGCGTACCTTACTCACGATTTCTTTTTTAATTTTCCCCACGTGACACGGGAGAACGACGAGAAGCAAAAAAAAGAAAAAATTGATAATAATGAGTCAAGGAAATTTAACTTTTTTCTCGCTCTATTAAAGTCCCAACCAGGCTCGTCCGCCGGTGCTCGGCGTGTGGTTTATCACAGACTTTTCTGGGGCATTTATGTGAGCGTCGTGGACTGCCTGGAACACACAAGAATTGGAAAAACGTCGTTAGCAAACATAATGTATTTTTTTTTATATATTTTTTTTTATTACGTTCAGCGAAGTGCGAATGCTGGAGAAAGGTAAAGAGGCATCGGATGCACAAACGGAGCAGATGGCCGATGGGACGTTCGAGGGTGAAAGATCAACGGTGCTCCAGGTAAAGGCACAACGAATTTTGGTTCCAAAGGTAGACGACCCTTCGCCACGAACTTTCGTGAAAGCGAACGCAATAATTCGATACTCGATACAAGGGTGTTCTTCGCCTCGTACGGTCGGGGAAAAAAGCTCGAGCGGAATCACATTTTCCTCGCGCAAGAGGTCGTCGACCTCGCATCCGTCGTACCGATATAAACAAAATTCCCTACACGCTACGATATTTTTTGTCAACCCATTATGGACAAACTTCAAAACAAACTACATCAACTGTATAAAAATTTCATTGCTTGATAAAAAAAAACAAAAAAATTAATTAAATGAGATGAAAAATTCTTTGACACCTCGCTGGTATCTTAACAATACAACCGTCAAGAATTTAAAGCCACTTACACAAACAAAATGAAAATCCACTACAACGCATGCACGACACGAAAACAAATTGTCTAAATGAAAATCAGGAATTAAAATTTGATTCCGAACGATCTCGCTATACAGACCTCGGACCTCAAGAATCTAAATCCCCCGTATCCAAAAAAAATTATCCAAACGATATGAAAATTGCTTTAAGCCTCAAAAAAATAAAAAAAATAAAAAAAATGAAAAACAAAAAAAATTCATAGAAATGTGAATCTAAAATTTTTCGGGATATAGCTGGTACCTCGAAAAATATAAATCT
The DNA here is from genome assembly GCA_963978505.1 of Listrodromus nycthemerus. Taxonomy (NCBI): domain Eukaryota; kingdom Metazoa; phylum Arthropoda; class Insecta; order Hymenoptera; family Ichneumonidae; genus Listrodromus; species Listrodromus nycthemerus. The sequence continues at coordinate 3,691,520 of OZ021683.1, forward strand.
CCCGTAGTGTCTGAGCGGAGGCTCGTAGTTTCGTGGCGGTGCAGAAACGCGGCTCGTTTTGGTGAAGAGGCCCCGAGGGTAGCCCAATGGCTCGGACCGACCCTCTTTCTCCCGTTCCCTTTTTCCCTCTTTCTTTCTCCCAGCTCCTCGCCATTGTACGGCGAAATGGCCTTGGGAAGGGTGAGGGGGGCACCGGTAGGGCCCCCGGTGCGGCCCCCACCACGGAAAGAACTACTAGCCGGCTAGCTGACGGGACCGGCTCAACGGACCGCCAGGCCATGGGCGCGCTCCTCCTGCTGTTCGGATCCCTAAACGGCAGCTGCTTCGGCTCCCGCTCGCGCTGTGTTCCACTGCCGCATGCTGCAGAACCGGTGCACCGCCGCGGCATAATAATCATATTGTTGTTGTATATGCAATGGCCAGGCCGAGACACACGTACGTGCACGCCTCGTGCTTTACCCCCGGACAATAAAAGCGGGACAAGCTCCTCTCCACGCGTGTACGGGCCGAGCACACTCTACTGGCATTGAGGCTACACACGGGCACTGCACGGTGGCTGACAAAAAAAAAAAAAAATTCCGAAGACCTCTCAATGAGACGGAAGACCATCGCACCGATGATTCTCGATCCGTCGGGACAACGGATCTTCCGAAACCCCCTCGCCAGTCTGGCGTAAGTGGCTCGTGAAAAAAATCACAATGATGCATACATTCGTAGACATTGGCAATAAAAAAAAATGATGGAAGGAAGATTCTTGCCTCGAACGTTTTTTTTTTTCTTCAATAAAAATGTTAATTTTAATAAAAATTTCATTTCTCAAACACTATTTTTTTTTATTGTTATATTTTATTTGGAATAAAAATTGTGTTTTGAAAGAAATTTTTTTCTTCTCTTCGTAATACCAAATTCTTTGCTATTACCGAAGCAACGGCACGGCATGAGGCTGGGAAGAGCTTAAAAAATATGTTAGAATGAAAAAAAAAATTCTTCGAGTAATCGAAAAATAATTAAGTGCAAAGAAAATATTAAACGATTTTTTAAACATTATATCATTATATTTAATATTATCTGATTTTATTGTAATTATCCGGTATGTCGTAACGATGATGGAAAATAAAAAGTAACCAGTGTCACCACCTGCGGAGGGTTGAATAATAATGAGAAACCGCCGCGCATAAGACCGTGGCGGAAGTACATGGGGCTTCGGCTCGCTGCTCGGAAAATTCGGTTGCGGGGTTCGTTTTTTTTTTTTTTTTTTTTTTTTTTTTTTTTTTTTTTTTTTTTAATCACCTCCAGCATATTGGCCCCACGTGCGAAGTCACGCGGTTCCAGTGACGCAGTGAGAAAGAAAAGAGGGTGCTCATTCGATGCCGACGATAATAATTTATCGTCTATTATTTATTCGTGTAATTGTATTTGAGCCCGACAAACACGCCGCGCATAACGTTACAACGAATATCAAGGCAAACATCAACGAATGTCGTTGTCCTGACACGTTGGGGAAAAAAAAAAAAAAAAAAAACGAAGGTGATAGAAATTAATGCCTATCCATTAAATTATCGGGTTTATCAGAGATTCGTAATCTCGAATTTCGAGGAAAGAAATAATAATTATTATTATCAGCCGACTTTACGCGTTCAGCGTGACGAATCATATAACATTGTTTGTTTTGGCGCCAATCTGGTGCAAAATACGCAGGGCAAACGTGACTTTTCGGTTCGATGGAATTAGTACGAGGAAAGTTTCGCATAGCGTGAAAAATTTTTGAAATTGAGACCTTCCCGTATCCAGCAAATTAAATGTCTCGGATTTTTATATTTAATTTTCAATTTTTTATAATCTACATTTCTTTATGGAAAATGATGTAATTTTTTTTTATGGTGTTAAAATGGACGACTCAAAGGGTCGAACTCACGAAATCGCCAATTGCTAACCGTGGATAGGAGAAAAAATCGGCGAAGCTCGAATCAGCGATTTCCGAGCGTTTCCGTGGACTCTCGTTGCGATGATTTGCAAAAGCGAACAGCCACCCCGATGAGGTTTATTAATAAACACGTTGGAGAGCACGTGCCACTGTCGAGACAGAAAAAGCGACGAACCGCTACATGCCTCGATAAACTAGTCTTTGTCGCCATTGCATTTTCGCGGTGGTCGTTTTCTCCCCGAAAATAAAAAAAAAAATTCCCCGACTTTCCTCTGACTTTTCCCCTGACCAATAAAAAATGTTTCCTCACCAAGCTTCTTCTATTTAACTTCTATAAAAAAAAAAAAAAATTAATTTCGCGAGTCGACATGACCAATGTATTAATATTTAATTCAATTTTAATTTTATATATAAACATATTTTTTAATCCTTTCAATTTTCACGAAGCTCGATTTGATGTACTTTTTATTTATGAAAAGTTGGCAATTTTTTTTTCCCCGACCATGATTTTTTTCCCTAAAATAACAACATTTTTTCAGACTGTCGTCATCATGATTTCAAATAAATCGACTATTTTTCCAATTTTATTTAGTTTCGTTTAATTTTATTAATTTTTATTTACCCGAATGCGAGCCTTAATTCGAAGAATTTTGCGTGCGAAAAGATGAAGAATAGGTTCGCCATGTGTATCGCTATTGGAACGAAGCGCGGGAATCGACAAAGGGCCCGACGATTCCCGAGGGTTGGCCAGGTGTTTCGAGCCGGCAAGGGTGCAACCCTCCCGCAGATACAAGCACGTTTCGTACCCGAGGGCAACTCTCATCCCTCCCACGAAAACTTACTGGCTTTACGACAACTGCGACATAAATTGCCGCGACCGTGCGCGAGAATGACGACACACCGTCGAGTCCCTCGGCAATAAACCCGTCGCTGGCACGGGTAAATCGTGCTCACTCGATAAGCGACACGAAAATTCAGATGGAAACGCGTCTCTGTAAAACAGTCGCGCAAACAAAGTCGTCCGAAGTCCCCCGGTTCCTTCTATCCACACACAAAGTTGCCGCGAGCATAAAAACATTTTCCCATCACGACTAAACCTCATGCCAGAGTCGTCGCAAGGTCGAGTGACTTTTCGAGAACGTTATTTTCTTTTGTTATATCTGCGGCGCTCGACAGCCGCGCCATCTCTCGCCGATGCGTGGAGACGAGTCGCAGCGATTTCTCACCCTCGAAACAAGAGTCGGCAGTAATGTCGGTTAGTCGGAATTATAGACGCGTTTTATATTTAGCCGATCGTAAGAAAGAGACGAAACGTGGGTTTCGAGCCCGCAGTCCCGACACGCTCGGACGTGCGAAACACGCGACGAACAGACGGACGCGAGGCGCGCGAGGGTGAGACGGAAAAACCGAGAGAGTCGGTTTATACTCTCTCGGTTCCTCGAGTCACGGTAATTCCCGCACGCGCGTAAATCACCAGTGCCTCTAGGGAGACGGGGAGGAAGCAGCGAAACATGGGGGCCGAGAGGCAAAGTCGCAAACTGATCTCGAAAAGAAACCTCGAGTAGCTCGTAAGCGGTGCACAATTCGTAAAATACCAAAGTATCCCAACAACCGTTTCGCTACTGAAGTTCCCGAACGAGAAACGTCGAGAATCGACAAACGGAAAAAATAAAAACAAATTTACACTCACCGAGTCCGTACGGAACTTCGTGCAGGCAGGCGTTTGAGCGTCGTAGTAAGCGGATAAGTACGACGTGAAATTTATTTTTCTCACGTAGATTCCAAACGGCGTAAAAGAAAAACACACTGTGAGGATAATCCACACAAATTCTCGGGGGCTTTTCGTTGGCGTCGAGATTGTAGGTAATCGGCACGTACACGCTTCACAGGACTGAAACACGACGTCGTATATATACGTGTTGTTACGACTGAACCGCTCGCAGCGAGACTTCGGGCTTTACTTTTTGCATGTGAATCAACCGAGTGTATTAGTCGATCACGGGGAGAAAACGAAAGCTCCCGACAAACAATTATCCTTTACGGATTTATTAAATATATATCTACGTGTGTATATATATATATATGTATATTCTATTAAATAATATTTCGTTCGAGGTATATCGAGGTCTCGATGCGCGCACACACCCGACAGATACGAAGGTCCACGTGCGAATGCCGATCAAGGTTTGAGGCAGCCGCGATGTTCGTTGGTTCGCCGGAGCCTCCTGGCTCGTCGACTCCCATTGGCCGTCGAGCGCTCCCCTTTCCCCCTCCCCGCGCGCTGCTGTTTCGCCTGCACGGACGCGTAGAACCGACCCTACGCTTTTACGCTCAGTGCCGTACCCAGTCGAGTCCTACCTGGGCGCCGTGACGCCCAGAGGACAAGCAGTACGAACCAATGTTTGTTTTGAGATTGTTTTTCTTTTTTTCTCTCAATCTTCCCGCAGCAATGCATATATTCGCGGTACAATGGTTTTAGCTTTGAAACAATCGTGGAAGCAAAATCCCTTCCACCTCACGTGCCAAATAATGTCGATGGGCACGGAGCGATAAATGTGCATTGTTCTCGATGTTGGACAAACGATAAAATAAATAGTCCAGACTTCGGACGCGACCGGAATTGCCATATGACGATCGAAATACTGCAATTATATCGTCTCGCTGCTCTGCGCGTCCTCGAATAACACGCGTACATCCCCGCGCACGAGTGTAACGCGAAAGAAAATTTTTTTTCCCCCGTTCGAGCACGCAAACACAACCGGAGGACGTAATATTCAATAGAGCGTTTGATATGCGTGTGCCGAGACAGTGGCCTGGCGCGTAGAGGAAAAACGTGCCAGGCGATGCGAAGCGATCGGGTGCGTGTGAGAGACAGTTTTGCGTATGTGTGTTTGTGCGTGTGTGTGCGGGACCAACGAGAAGTCCAACAAGTCTAGGTGGTGGTCTTACGGGGCATCAGCTGTTCGAATTATCGTTGGACTACTCGGCGACGGGCAGCTGTCGGTGTTTCTACCCGAATTCCAACCCACCCGAAAGCGCCCGAACGACGCTTTAATCTCCTATCCTGGATTTCTTTTTTGTTATTATTATTACCGAGCTTCTTTTCATCCCCTCCGAGGAATCGTAGAGAGACGCGGCTCGCGCTGATCACGACTTCGGCCACGCGCCGAGAAATCTCGATTATCCTTCTGTCGCCCTTCGTTTCGACGATTTCACAGATCACCCATCTTTCATGGACACCGCGCATCTGGCTCAGAGCGTGATGCAACAGTACCGTAACGCTATACGAATAATAACGGTAAGTGCATTCATATTTTCGACCGAAAATTAAGATAACAATTCCGATCTTCGGACACATAAGTCTTTGGACACTTCTATACAGATTTCATGCATTCTGGACTGAAAATAGTCCTAAAAATAAATTCGCCACTCGTGATCACATCTACAAGCAGTATTATGAGCACAGAAAAAAGTTATACAATTGTCTAGTCTACATTATTTTCTATCGTTGCAGTATTATTTAAATAATATGCAATCCGAAAAATATTCACAAGCTACGTAAATTACCTTCAGTATTGATTCGGCTAAATAAACAATATTGTACATTAGTACATTTGCAGTCTCTTCTTATTTTCATTCTGAATTAAAAATATATTTATCTTCTTGAAATTAATCCATGTTTCGAAAAGTAGAAACAGCTTGACATTGATTTTAGCTATTTTCACAAAAAAAAAATGTCTTCTCGACCGTTTGATAAGTAGGAATTCGTGGATTATTTTCCAACCATCCGTACCTTCACTTTGGATGGTAGGAACGAGAAAATAGGGGATAAAATTTCGTCGAAACTTACGGAGATGGAGAATACGCAGATACAAGCAGGGACGACGTGCCTGTCCGACAGTTACAAGCGGGGCACAAGCAAAGTCCGGGACGCAGGGAGGAGACGCATAGGACAGGATATCATCGTCATCCGCGAGGCTCGGGAGAACCGGCAAGAGCATGCGAAAAAATAAAGAAATAAAATATTATATGAAAAAAAGCGTTGGAACGGGACAGAACGAAAGCGGAGACCCCATAGGTTCGTGGCACGCGCTGCCAGCTGCCCCACAGCTGTCTCCTCTGTCGTGCCTCCTCCCTCCCCTCTTCTGGCAATACGCGTGTTCAAGAGCGTAAGAGAGAGAAATACACGGTCGGGGAACCGGCAAGAGAAACCGGCGCGCGAGCTCGTTCGGTTTCTTAACCGAGCCTGTGGTGTGTTTGTCCCTGCATATGCCCTACGTGCACGTGAACCGAACTCGACGAGGGACCGCGATCTTCGCACGTTCACCGACTTACTCAACATAATTATTTGACGTGTGGGACCTACGTCCGGCTGGCCCGACGCCAAGCATTATCTGCCCAGTACAATGTACCGTTGCATCGGTAATGAGGAATGGTAAAAAAAAAAAAGCGACAATGTTGTATATAATAAAAGATAAATTGTGGAGAAACGGACGAGGTTAGGTTTGCGGGATGAACGTGGGAAGGGATTCGACGGTCGATTAAAAAATTTACGATAATAGAAGTTCGGCCAGATTCCGCGTAGAGGTCGCGCCTTCGGCTAGGCGTTCCGTAGACTCGAGGCGCTCACAGAGTCTTCGTGTTTTTTCCCCTGCATACGCCTGACGTGCATGTGGAACGAATTCGGCTGAGACCGCGATCCTAGTAACTGACTTGACATAATTTAATTCACCAGGGGCGAAAATGGTAGCTTGCATGCGTAAAAGCCCCGTTTTCATACACTGCGAAGTAAAATGTGGTACGATATTAGTGCGGTTAAATTTCTTCTGAATCGTGTGATCTAAAATGCACACTCGTCAGAAAAAGTTTAATCGCAATTGGTATGAAGTATCATCGCCGCCCTATTTTTTCTTCTGCTTATATTGACTTCTGTTCGCTTGTTGACGCCGTTCGTTGTGAAAGTTGCTCGTCAGTTCTATCGTATTTAGAGCAGCAAAAATAATCAATCAAATGGAATTACATCTCAATACATAAATTGCAGTGAGACAAATGTGGAACGTTCGGCGAAAAATGAATAAACGAACAGACGATCGATTAAAAAATATAACGTAAAAAAGTTAGGTTAGATCTTACATGGCGGTCTTCGGCGTGGCTTTCAATATTCTATAGACCCGCATGACGGCCATCGGATACAGGGATCTCGGGTAGCGCTCCGATATCAAGAGGAAGTATATTATATGAGGGAATGGAAAATTAAAACGCACCGGAACTACGTAACTTTCACGTGAGTCCCGACGGCAACGAAACACCGTTCAGCTCGTACGCCGATACACAAACGGGCGCACACGCAGCGACAGCGGTTGAGCGCATGCGAACGACTTGCTGTCTGCAGTGCAGTCGCGGACCGGCAGAGGGGGGCCTTTGCGGTTTCTCATCCGGCTCGAACGATGAACATCACAGGAAATAGTCGTACCCTCGGAGTGTGTCCTAGAGACTGTTGCCGATGGTTCGTACACAGGGCTATTGAGTTTCGGTATGGACAGCGACATAACAAAAAAAAAAATCCGTGAAGAGGGGCGAACGAGAGGAGGAAGAAGCTGAAACGACGAGGGTTAGTTACGCGAAAATAAAAGATTAAAAAAATACATTTCGAGAGCGGGTGAAAAAAGGAGACAAAAAGAGATTGGGGAAAAAAAGTGGCTGCCGTACGACGTCGGAGCTGATAGGGCCGGAAATTCGAGGGAGTTCAACTCCGAGACTCCCGCTATATATTTAGATTTAAAGGGCCCCCGAAATGTACTACTTTATCCTAGATTACATTTCGAAACGGTGTATTAGAGTGAAGGGAAAGAAAAGTTCTCGAATGAATAAATTATTTCGGAGACTCGTCGATAACGAGGCGAAATTTATTGAGTCTTTCAGCGGTCGCAGCAACCCCGTATTTATCGTTCGTTTGACAACGAAAATTCGATGGTGAAAGAAGAGGTGATCGAAGTCCCGGCGCGTGGCCCTAGACAAACAATACCCATGACTGAACACGCTTGAGGGAGATACACAGAGGCTCACGGACTGAAAGGGAGACGGAATGACCTTCTTGAAATAGATTACGAGCTTGGCTTTGCGATCTCGTCCGAAAATAAATTAGTCACTTCCACGAGAGCTCGACGCTCATTGGACAGTACCGGTTGAAAGAAAACGCCGATTGACGAATGACCGCGACTTACAACGAGCAGGTTTATTTTCGATTCGAGGCGTCATCCAGAGGCTCGATGACAAACCAATCGTCGCCGACGATGGAATTGGCGTCCAATTTTTTTTTTTTCCTCTTCGGGTCTTAAAGTTCGTTGGGGCGAACACTTATTTTATTCCTCGCGGTCCAACTTCGATCGTTCTTCCGAATTGGGTGTCTTACATTATTGTAATGTAATGGTTACATTCTTTTACAATATTCTTCGTTTTGTTTTGCGACACGTGGAGACCTTTTCCGAAAGAAGCTCGAGGAACCGGGGAAACGTCGCGTTGTTACGGTTCGAAGCATCTGTGCAATCCAGAGACAATTGTGCAAACAACCGGGCACAGCTGGTGGGGCGAGGATGAGGCGGGGGCAGGAGAGAGAAGGCTCACTAGTTCGGCCACAAAGCCGAGAAATTGTAATTCCTGGAAAGGCCATTTGTGTCGTTTCGAAAACCTGTAATTGCACTACATAACACCTTTTGCGAAATTATTAGTCTATAAAATAAGAATTCACGACCCACATGAAAATATTATTGCATTTATAGCGTCACGGCGGCCAACATTTCACCGAAGATATCGTTGCTTGTCCATCGTCACACTGACCTACATCTCGCTGTGAATTCGTCCGACGATGCTAATACAGTCTAATAACTTTTTTTTAAATTTCAATCGTGCGAGTTCTTATGTAAAAATATTGATAAAAAACGGATATAAAAACAGAAAGACATGATAATAAAAATAATTCCTTATCTAATCTATACACTCTAATAGTAATTATTCTCAACTTCGAAACTGTGATCGTCGTAGTCGTAGTCCATAAATTTTTTCTTCATTGGTTTTTCGATCGTCACTCTCTGGCTCGCCTTTTTCGCCAGTTTGTTCGATTCGGGCTTTACGGCGAGTTCGATCAGCTCGACGAAGCTTGGCTCGTATCTTCTTCCGTCGTTTGAATTCCCAGATGATCGATCGTTGCTTTCATTATCGTTTCCGTTCTCGTAGTCTCTGTTCCTCGCTTTCCCGTCCCTGGCCACGATCGAGACTTCCCGTTGTTGTCGTTCAGTCACCAGATCGCTCTTAAGAGTAGACTAAACACACATGAAATTTAGAGAAACAATACGAAAATTTTGAATCCATTTTTCTCCAGAACGATTCTATAAAAAAAAACAAAAAAACGTTTCAGGGAAAAATGTATTCAAAATACTTTGAGATATTGATCTTTAGCTCCAGCTCAAGAGCGCGTGCGATACCTGGGTTGGTACGAATGGCATTTGGAGATGATAAACATCTCGCGAAAAAGTAAGGTATCAGCTGATGTAGAATTCAATAATGGATTCTCTGATACCTCGCTTTTTCCACAAAATATCAATGTTAATACGTTATTAAATAATATATAACATAAAATAGACAATTATTGTATATCAATATTAATATCATATAAATTACTATAAATATTGATATACTAATGTAACCTATATATTATATAATACAATTGGTAAGGGTTTCGATTGCGCTTTAATTCGAAAAATGCAGGAATCTTTCTTGCACTCAAATGTCACGTGGTACGCGTTTCAACACACCTTATGAGGAAAAATCGCTAAATGCCGATTTATCGTTTCGACGTGAATATTCGACACGTCCCGACGTTGCCGCCTTCGACGACCGTTGTCCGCATCTCGGTCTGCCAGTTCGCCCTTAAGTAGAAACAATGCCAAATCCGGGTCCATCGTTTCGCCGTGACGCTTCGACGCCTCCCGCTCGATAAGTTGCCAGAGACGCTTGCCGAATATCCAGACGAAAGTTCGGCGTTCGTCCTCGGAAACGAGATCGTTCCGGAGCTCCTCAACCACCAGCGGTATCAACTGCAGAAGACGATCGCTGTCGTACACTTGACCGGTCGTTCGACTCGACGTGGAGGCCAACTCGTCGGTCGACGACCAAGAATCGCTGCCCGCTACATCGATGACGCTGGTGTCTGATACGATTTCGTTGAGATCTGGACAAACATAAAAAATCGCTGATTTAATCGTGTAAAAAATTAATTTGCCTAAGTGTATAAACACAGAAATAAAAAAGCAAGGCAAAATGCAAATTTCTAAAATGGACCGTTTTACTTCCTACCCTCTCATTAAATTCAGTTGTTTTCTGGTAAAACTACTCCGATTGAAACCTTTTACAGGTTGATTTTCTGTTGATTATGGTTTTCCTTGGTGAAATTATCAAGAAAATAGTTGGACTAACCAACATTGTAGCCAGACCAACGAATTACTCGAATTTCCCTACCGGACTGTTTAGTTCGTACAACTGTATTTTTTAGCAGTAGATATAATTTTTTTTTCACCTGGTCCTTCGAACGTGTTGAGGCTGAATTTCGTCGGTGAATCAGACTCCGGCGATTCGGTCACCGCCGCTTCCTTCAGCAGATCGATTTCGCTCGGACTCGCCACTACAGTGATCGGCATGTAAACAAATATCGCTGGTTCCCTCGTTTCCTTGTCCCGGGTCAAAGCGCCGTTCCGCAGATGCTTGAAAGTCATTTTCATGGTCTTGTACAGCAGTGTCTTCTTAGAGTCGTTGTCGGTATCGTGAGATGGCTTCACGACGACCAGGCGATCGGTGTGGACTTTTTTACGACGATGGATCAGCTCGGACGCGTTTCGCCAGCCCAGCGACCGAAGACGATTTTTCAGTTCCGGTTTTCTCTCGAGCTCTTCGGACAGCCTTTTTCTTATTCTCTCCAGACGCCGATCCTTCCGCCACCAGTCAATCTCATATTTCCTCGATTTTAACAGACGAGCGTCTTTGCTCGCTATGCCGTTTTTTCTTATGCTCTCGATAACGCGTTCCCCGAATTTAAGTATCTTTCGGTTGCCCTCCTCGATCGGATTGTTGTCTTCGCGAGCCACCGAGATTTCGATGGGTTTCGTTCCGCTTCGCGACAACATTTCGGCCATTTTCTCCACCGGCCTCATGCCGGCCAGATCTAACCCGTTCCCGGCACTCTTGGGACTTTTCGGACGCGCATCTTCAGTGTCGTAACCGTCGATGCTGTTGTTGATACTTTTCTCGTCGAGACAATTCGCCCCGAGGAACAGCAAGAGGTTCATCGACAGGAGAAACAAGACGATTGATTCACTCTTCATTTTTCACTATCTTCGAGGTAATATTCACGTACGAGTTTCCTCGCGGATACCACAAGACTGAGCTCCAAACACTGTAACGGGCTGGTCGCTGTAGGGGTCAGTCAGGTACACGGATTAAACCAACGGTAAAATCAAAACAGCCAATAAGGCCTTTATTTTCGAGACAGACTCGTCGATACAAAATTAAACACTGAGCGCCCCTCGCTACACGCTATAAATTAATAATTCTATGGCAAACATGTTTTTCACGGTGTACAAAATGTGCATATAGAAATTACACTAAGCCAGTTATGAATGTCGTGGCACTCGTGCGGCTCAATTATCGCGGTGTCTAGTCCATGTTCGCAATAGAATTCAAGAAGTTCCTTAAGATCATCGAGGTCGTAATAATGATTGAGTAAAGTAATTTCGTGAAATCAAGAAAAAATGACGAATCTAAAGATTTTTGAACGACGCCTCAAAGACTCATCAGAGATTTTTTCAGGAACTTGTCGAGGGATTGTCGAGAACTCTACAAGTATATTTTAAAGACTGCTGGACCTCGTTATATACAATATAGTAATAATTCGTAAAACAAAAAAGAATTATTAAATTGGCACAAAACCATTCCCATTAAGTACCGGGGGTGAGTGAGTGCTCGAGACAAATTTTCGTGATCTCGCAAATTGAGAATTCCCAGGATATGGTGGATACTGTTGCCATGGTTCTGACGATGCCAAAGAATCTCCGAACCGAAAGTCTTTGTAGAAGATTGGTTGATTATCGCCTGATGTAAAGTGATCATGAGCATTTGAATACAACGGTGAACCATTGATGATTAAAGGCCATTGTCCATTGACATACGCAGGTGTACCGTAAGAATTGGATGGTAGACCATAAGTGTTCGATGGTGGGCCGTAATTGTTTGAAGGTGGACCGTAAGTGTTCGATGGTGGACCGTAAGTGTTCGACGGTGGACCATAGAAGTTTGAAGGTGGGCCATACGTATTAGACGGTAAGCCATAATTAGTGGCCGGTGAGCCAAGGTTACTTGGTATTTCAGGATAAACATTTTGAGGTACTCCATATGTCAAGCCAATGTTGCCAATATGCTGTGGATATCCTCCGAAATATCCTGGATGATGAGGATAAGGTTGATTATCAGTATTCGTTATATTTTTGTTCATTGTAGTCGCATTGTTGTCTGCTCCAATCATCGTAGGTCTGGCTTGCCTAGGGTTAGTTCTTTCCTTTATAGGTACCTGTTGTGGAGCGTGAGTCACTTCTTCCTACTCAAAGGCAAAAACAGATCATATAAGTAGATTGATGGATAACTGTAGTGCTTGTCTGCCAATAGAAGAAAACTGATAATTTTTTTCCAAAAGCCGACATTTTTTTTTTTTTTCATAGCACGTGAGAGAATAGAACTTGTTTTTTCTTCCGTGTACTTTTAGTATTGAAAATTAATTTTTATGAATTACCTCTTCATAGTCGTACTCCAGTTCTTCAAGTTGTTCCATTCGCCGTTTTTCCGCAGCTTTCTTTGCTATCTTCAGTCTGTCCATTCTTAACTTTACATTGAATCTTTTCCTGTCATCAGTTATGTCGCTATCGACGTCTTTGGGAATTGGCGGAATCGGCGATACGTACGGAATAATTTCTGGATTTTGATGAGATGAATTTGGCAACGCGTTAGCGCCGTCCAATTGACGATGAAGCTGATTCAGAAGTAATTGCATGGATGCAATGTATTGTTGTGCCAAGTTAGGTGCAGGAACGGTCGAATATGGACCAAAAGTAGCGGTAGAGACATAAGGATAAAACACGGGTGACGAAACCTTCGCTTCAGAAATTTTAGCCGCTGACGCTAGATTCGGATTAGACACGGCGGGGAATTCGCCGACGTTAACACCCGCCACGAAGGCGATGTTCGGAAACAATTTTCCCTTTCGCAGAGAGTTTTTTTCCTCGCCTATCCTCCTTGCCGAAGCATTGACCAAGACTTCTTTCGAGGATGAAAGTTCCGAATTTAATTGAGTCGCATTACTTGGCAACGTCCCGCTAGCCCTTGGCATTAAACTTTCTTCGAATTTCGATATCTTGCCAAGAGTCCCACACTTGACTTCTGTAATTAAGGAGAGAAAACAAATGACTGAATGTTCGTAAGATGGAACACACATGTTCAAATTGCCGCTTTTTTATTGACAACTTTTCGCACAATTTCTGAAGGGTATTTGGGACAAACGAAAAATTTACTTACCATTGTTCAGCAATACCACGGTCAGAGCGAATAACACGAGACGAGACATTTTCACCGGATCGCGTTCGACGAGAGACTGAAGAAATAAGTGCGGACGGATGCTTACATGCTGATCGCATGCGGGCTAGAAAGACCCTCATATTTTGGGAAAGCAAAAGTTTCTACGTTATCGGGACAATTGCCCTGGATATATTTGCCGTATACTTCCCCTTTAACTCACTGTCGAAAGTCGTCGAGAAAGTCTACGATCGAAAGTAGACTAAATTTTATTTTTTTATTATCGCTACTCGAGGGTTACCGTAGAAATTTTTTATAGTTTTGAATGTCGCGCCTTTTTCGCGCATGCGTTACGTGCCCGCAGCGCAGAAACGGGAAACGATCAGTGCGACTTTCTGGGTAAACAAACACGCACGTGTCACGTTAGTTCCGTAAACATTCGTGAATCAATGATGCTCGACAAGGATTTGGCGACCGAGAAATCGGAGGAAAAGGTTATCGACCACGAGTTCGCCAATCCGGATAAGCAGGAAGCGCGAGCTTTCTTGCGCGAAAGGTTTCTGAGAGTCGTCACTGGAATCGTCGGTAATACCTCTGAAACTTAAGGACGACCAAATGTTCAATGTAGTACAGCTAAAGAGTAGCAGAGATTTCGACTAGAACATAGATTTTGCAATATTAATGGTCCGGATGTGAATGATCGTTGAATTTCAATGGCACGACGAATATTTCATTGTTAACAGGAAAGCGGGCCGAATTTCATCTCCACGAGAATTCCAAGGTGGCCGGTGAATTCCGCGGTTGCGATGTGGATGGGCTCGAAGTGTACGTGAGAAATCTCGAGACACCGTTGGGAAAGATTCCCGAGTCTATTCTCAGGTCCACCGACATAATTCATTTCGAAGTGAACGACGTAAGCGTCAAGTTATAAATTCTCAGCTGTTCGGCCGATAAGACGGCCATTACAAGTTTTATTTTAACTCAATAGACGGAGCTTACGAAATATCAACTTTATTCATCCTCTCGATAAATATATAACTTAAATCGACTTATCTTTATATATACAAATTAGGTTCTAAGATCGACGCATGTTCAGCATCGTGTTTATCTCCGATATTATCCGTCTTAGATGATCGATTATCTCCTTAAGATGACGATTTTTCGATATCACTTGCTGCAACAAAAAAAAACCGTTATTTATCCATAACCTATAAAAACTGTCTCGCATAATTATGTCGCTACAAAATCATGAATAGATAGTTTTTTTTCCATGAACAAAAATTAAAAATCTTCCTGATTGAAACCATAACCGTGTGTTCTGAAAACTCGGATTTTTTAATTCACCATTTCTAGATGAATCGCGATATTTTTAAACTGCGGCGATTCGACGAAATAATTCGGCGAATCGCCGCAGTTCATCGTCACAATATGGAATCTCGGTCACAAGCATTAAAAAAGAACATTACAAACCTCCATGGCGTCTTTGCTCTCTTCACACGCCAGTCTGTAAGCTTCAGATGTTTTTTTCTCGTCAGACTTCATGTCCCATTCCTCCTTTAATGGTATCAGACTCTCTATGTGCGTATACTCCATGCCCTGCAGTTGACAATTTTCGTTGCACTTTTCGTAAATTAGTCTCAATCTTCGGAACAGTAACTTTATCATTCTCAATTGCTCCATAACTTTGGCCTTCTTTTCGTTTGCCACGCTGGCACCTTGTGCAGTACCTGTTCTTGCAGAAAAGAAATCTTAAATCGGAGATAAATCTATGGGATATCAAACACATATTTATAAGCAGTGTAAACAGTATCTGTTCCAAGTTCCATTCTGTGAAACATCATAATAATAATAAATCCTGATTTCCTGCATGGCAAGAAATTTTCAATGCCGATTATAATTACCATTGGGTGGTTGCAGGACTTTCAAAGTTTGAAAGATCTCGAGAGCTCTACTGATAATATCTTGCACGGTTTCTTGCCCAAATTTACAGAGACTAACGGTGTTGAATTCTTTGTTAGCATGCGGTTGTGCCGGAGGCTGAGTAGAAGGAACTGGTGTTTGCGGCGTAGTTGCCTGTCCGCCTCCCTGATTGGCTTGCTGGACGTGAGTGGCTTGTTGCTGTTGCTGTTGCATCTGCATCTGCTGCTGTTGCTGTTGCATCTGTTGTATCTGCTGCATTGCGCTCTGCTGGGCCATTTGTTGTTGCTGCTGAGCTATCACCTGCTGAGTGCTCGGCATTCCCATCGCGCCAGAGCCGACGCCTACTCCGACTCCTACTCCGAACTGCTGGGGACTGACCATGCCTGTGCGGTGAGTATTAAACTGAATTATAGTACATCTCTGATCGGAGCTCTTATAAAATATCGACATACGAACAGCGATATTTGGTGTTCGTTAGATGTTGACCAAAACATAGAACATAATTTTGGACATGTGTGATATAACGAAACATGTTTTATTTCTTTACCGTCCACAAAATTTGATATATTGTTGATTGTAAGTTCTTACTTGCTACGAAGTGACAGTCAATTTGTTTCCAAAATGTAAAATACCATTGTATGAACCGAAACTTTACAATTTCGAAGTTTAGTCAGTAGATAGAATCGCGTACTTGCCTCCCTGTTGCGGTCCCATTAATCCCGATACCATTTGGCCACCTCCGAACTGGCTTCGCATAGCGGACTGTTGTGCACCAGGAAAACCCGAGGGGAATGGATGTTGTTGTCCGGCCATTTTTACCCAAATCGTTTACGATAATCTTGGATATACTGATTAGAAAAACGAATGTTTTCGATTCGTTTAGGTTAGGATGAAACACTAATATTTACATCGGGACTATTTCAATTGTTCACTCCCCCGCATCGCTGCGGAATATCGGGATGACAAGTTAATGAAAGTGGCAGTGACTGGTCAATTTAATCAGCGGTTCCTCCGATGAAATAGCAGGTTTCGTCGGTTCCGCTGGTGTCGAACGAGGTTATACGTGTTTACAATTGGTTAAACGCCGAGCGACGGAATTTCTTTACTAATCGTAAAATCGGTCAATCTCAACGACGATGTATTTTTCTGCACTGCATAATTTCACGATTAAATACGATCAATACTGTTTTTATTATTTCCGATTTATGGCGGGGGTCAAGTACAAAATAATTGCACTTGTTATTGACATCGTAGAGACACGGAATCTTAAAAATACACGGATCGCTCAACGCGGTGCCAGCGACATCTGTGCGGTCGTGGGATTGAACGAAACTTTTCTTTTCTGCTGCTGCTCGAGTAACAGATAGGTATCTGAAAATAAAACCTCTATTATGACAAATCCAACTTTCCTAGCACGATAAGTGCACATAGAGGAGATTTCCGTGTAACATCTTCGGAGTCGAATGCATATCAGAGTGAAGAAGTAAAATAGTATAATCTTTATTCCCTATAATACATAAAACCCAAGGGATAAACGTTCTACATACACAACTCAGTTATTCACGATTTTCACTGAATGGTAAACAATCTTTGAATCTCTCGCCGAGGAATCGATTCAAGTCCAAAGGAATCTCAAACGATACTGACCCAAATTCTGGGTTAATTCACCAGCGCTGGAAGCGAAATCATCAATTCTCAATGTTACAAAAAACCTACCAGTTTTCAATACCATCAACTACTTAGTAGCCACTTAATCGAACATCGACCGACGATCACATCCAATCTATTTCAAAGGATCATCGATTCTTTTTTTTTTTTATATATATTAAAACACGCAATTGATCGAAATTCGTTTTTTTCTTACACGACAAGTCGCACTTTGAACGCGGTCTGTACAAAATTCCTCTCCGAAGCTTTCCGGAGTTTTACCGCTCGTATTGTATTTTCGTTGAAACAACGGACGCGATAGCGCGTGAGTTTGACGGCATGCAAGCAATGTCCAAACAGGAGATAAGGTCGACGGGCACGGAGAGTGCCCAGCGCGTTGTCGGAGCTACTCCATATACGATATAACCGATATACGTGTGTCGACTCCTGAGAACCGGAAGGGCGCATTGATCCCGCTTAACGCATTAAACCCAGCGCGATACGCCCTTCAGTTTCTGACCCGATGGATGCACACATTCACATCCCATGAGACGAATGATCTTTGTCTCCTTCTCGCACCTTGTTCATCCGTGCATTCGCGTGTCCGTCGCTCCCTTTATTTTTTTTTCTTCTTTTTTTTTTTTTCATCCGGTACCAGAGTTCCACCAGTGTCTCCGGGAACTCGATACCGTACGCTGCTTGGCGTTCGCCTTTCGTCGTTAGTTATCCGGTGTAAGGTATATCGACATCAGTGGGCAGCTCTGCAGACGGATGTGTGCCTGTTGAATTTCGTTGCATCCGGGAATCCAAAATCGTCTTGACGATGACACGTAAGAATTCGGTGCCGAAGGTCCTCGGTATGTTAGTCGTGATTATCGCAATGTGTGGAGCTGAGTCGATGGAGACCAAGGCTCGGTGTGATCGGGACGAGAGTCATGTGGAATCTTCCATCAATTCCGGTTTGCGGAGCTTGGAGCTCATCAGGAGGCAGATTATTGATTCCCGAAACGCTCGGACACTTTCCTCGATCGAAGAACCGGGGACTTCCGGTTATCAGAGACACCGTGAACGGGCGATCATGGACGAACTTTATTCGCCGGTGAGATCGACGGGAAGTCGTCATCCTCGTCGACAAGTTGATCTGGCTACGTACGAAGCTCTGTCGAAAATCGCCAATGTTCAGATCGCCGATCCTCGCATGGATCACTCTGTCGGAAGCGGAAGTACCGGGAGGAAAGCCTCGATGTCGAGATTTCACGATTCCGTCGATGAGGAAAGAAGCGAACAGTTCTACAGGGATTTTGGACCAACGCGCATTCTGAAGAACCGGGAAAAGGTCGCTCCGAAAGCGTCGATAGTAAATTCCAACAGACTTCCGGTCGGCCCGAAGAAATTTCGCTGCAGGCCTGTGAGGGAGATTTACATACCGAAAGTCCACAAAAAAATGCCAGCGTACTTGTGCTCTCTCGGTAATAGAGCATTCGTTATCTCGAGCGAGAGGTTTCTGAGGGACACAAGGGAGAATCTTGACGTTGTCGTCGACGAGGCTACCTTCAGACGCTTGAAGCCATTGAGCTCCGGAAGCCCGAGGCTAACATCCGAAGTCTCAGTAATCCCGGCCACTCTGGTTCTCAAGCCCGGCGAAAACGGCTACACCGTCAGAGAACCCGGCAACGATCAACGAACTCCGAATCCAGCAGATGAATTGGAGATGAATTGATATTTCACGGTCGTTTGCGGATCATGTTATTCGATTAAAAAAAAACAACCAAATAATATTTTTCTTATTCTCTCTATCGTATTTATATTTTAATTACATTGAATAAAAAAAATTTACAAGAACTATGGTCACGCAGTCCGTGGAGAATTTAATGTGCGGAGCGCTGGGTTATTTTTTTTTTTTTCATTCGTATTGATCCAAATTTAAAAAAAACCAACATTGAGATCTAGGGCTCATTCCTCTCCCTCCATGAAGTCAGTCGCTGCATCATCCGTTGCGATTCGTTGGGATCTCTGGCGGGCCTGAGCATCAGCTCGTCCGGTAATCGCCTGCCCGATCGTCTCGTGCCGTCCTCTTCGGTGTTCGATGGCTTCCCAGCCAGAAGTTGTGCTCGGATCCTCTCCACGTTCCGCGAAATAATTCTTCGACCATAATCGCCGCGGGAGCTCGAACTCGACGAGTCGTAGAGATCGTTCGGGCGGGTCTCCTCCTTCTCGACGTCGGCGGCGAGCCTCTCGAGGTCTTTAACGTCCACCGGAAGTCCACCGACCTGTAAATTCGACCAAAGTAAATTATTCATCGATCCTGAAACAAATTCTTGCTTAAAAAAAAATTAAACGAAATTATAGCTATGCACAAGTTTGGATAATCTTAAGGTAGTCCTTGCGAATAGTTTTGATTTAACATAAGTTTCAGAGAAATTCGAGCGAATCGCAAACGATTCTCGATGGTATAAAAATTTGAAAAAATCAAGCACATCAAAAGCACAGAATAGATTAGTTTTAGGTAATGATAACTTTAAACTGTTACTAATAAATTGATGAGAAATAAAATTTTGAAACAAATCTCCCGGAAAGTGAATGAAAAAAATGTATTCCTTAATTTTTCTGAATACCTATGTTTTTTTTCTAGCATTCTAAAGTTCACTTCGAATTTTGTGATTTTCTACTAATCTTTCCCACATGAATAAAGAATCTAAAGTGAATAAAAAAATCTGAACAAATTTATATCTATTCAGAACAATGAACGAATCATTTTATTTATTTCTCATCAGTTTCTCAACGACATCTCGGAATCATCATTATGCGAAACTCATCTTTTCATCACTTTCAAATATGCCTAATTTTTAAGATTTTTATACCACCCACCAGTGTTTCCAATTTCTTTCCAATTCTCTGAAACTTACTTGAAGTGAACACTATTGACCACCTTGAACACCACCTTGAATGCGTCGAAAAAGTGTGAATATGGACCACCTCTCTCAGAGTCCAAATCTTAAAAATTAGCGTTATATCCCTCACCCTAAAAAACAAGCACTAATTTTGCGTCAACTACGTTGAAGTTTATTGATAATATTTGTTAAGTGCTACGATTTACATGGACGCAGCTCGGACCGCACTGTTCTTTTCCGAGCAATCATTCTTCCCCTTGCCCGTCCCCCTCCGTCCAATTATTGAACCTCAACCGCTTGTTAGGCGTTCTCACATTATTTATTGTAATATTGCTCCGAGCAATGAGAGAGTAAGTCACGATAGTTTAACGCTCGTTCGGTCCGCTATGGTGTACAGCGAGTGCAATTAACCGATCTGCGGCTTCTCTCGGCTCACCGTGATAATCGCTTCCTTCGAGAGGGCGATCGGCTTTCGACCGTGACTCGATTCCTCGTCGTCCTCGGTCCTGTTTCGATCTTGACCCTTCTCCGCCTTGCTCCCAGTGTCCCGATTCACCAGTTCGAATGGCAACGCGATTTTCGGCGCGACTCCGTTCTTTCCGTCGGCCGATTTATCGGCCGATTGTCTCACGCCGATCAAATAGACCGTTCCGTTTCTCTCCGAACCCGCGTCCAATCCACCGTCGTCATCGTCCACGACTTGAATATTCTGCATTCGATCAAACAACCGATTAATATATTTTTTGTTTAATTACAAAAATTAAAATAAAAAATGCAGGATGAATCTGAGCCGAAGAGATTTGTGGCATAATCTATCCACTAATTGATGTTGATAAATACGTCTTTTGCTGCTACTATTGAAAAAATAATAAAAAAAAAAATAACATATAGGAAAGAAGCGAGGAAAAATGGACGACAAAAAATTGGGGAATTTATTCTACCTCGAGGCTCTGCTTTTCGTGGAACGCCTCGGCGAGCGCTGGATTTATATCCTCGAGCGGTTCGTCACCGGTTCTTATGTAAACGGGTATATAACCGGGGATGTTCGGCAGAACCTGCAGCGGGAGGGAATCTGCGAATAAACAATTTATAAATATATACATATATATATTTTTTTACATTTTTAAAAAACACTCTCGATAATCGCTAACAACAATAATCCGCACGAGGAAAACGCTTGTAACTTTTTTTTTTTTTTTTTTTTTTTTTTTTTTTTCATCCTCACGTATTCAATTTTCATTGAACTTTCACGACACAAAACACTCGCCGATATTCCGTACGTATCTGCGAATCTTTCGTTCGCTGCACTCCATCGGTCACAATTTTTTTTTATAATTAAAAAATTATTATTATTTTTTTTGCCCGCTCGATCCGTCTTACTCACGAGCATTGTCGGGAACGAGTACGAGGATGAGAGTGCCGAGAAGAAGACAGACGGCCGCGGCCCCCGTTCCACGCAGCATCCCAGCGGCTTGCATCTTCGAACGGTACTGGGCCCCTTGGCCTCTGGGATCTCTGCTTTTATATGCGTACCGGGTGTGCTCCGAACGTTCCCCGTTCCTCTCGTTCGCCCCCCTTCTCCCTCGGCCCGTGTAGCTCCCACTCGACTTTCGCCACTCGGGCCCCGAGTGGTTAATACCATTCAGGTAATAAGGTAAACCGCGAATAACGTAAAAAAAAAAAAAAAAAAAACTAAACTCGTGAAATCATTAATTTCATTGTCCATTGATCTTCTCGTGTCCTCCGTTATAGTCGGCGAATTTCTCTTTATTTTTCCCACTCTGAAATTATTGGTGTATCGTATTCCGGACTTTATGGCGGAAGATAATTCAAGATCAGGTTTTTGAATAATTAGTTCGGCAGTATTCGGTATAAGCGAAGAGTCGTTGTTGAAAAAAAAATATATAGATCATTAATATAGAAAGTGCATATTGTAAAAAAAATATATATCTATTTATATATATAATTTTTAGGCATTCTCAATATTTGTTGTTGCGGAAATATATAAATGTGTCAATAGTTTCGAATTTATTTTCAGAATCATTTAATTTTTCATTGTATATAATTTTTGCTTTTATTCAATTTATTTATTTGTACGAGTTTTATGATTCATTAGAGCCGCGAAGTATTAAGAATAAAAAAATTAACGACGGTGATGATTTATGGAAACAGGAGTATCACGAGTATATTCAAATTTCTCTTAGAACTTAATAAACGGGCAGTGTTCTATGAGTTGCGTTCAGGAGAATCCGGTATTCTGCACCAGGTGGTCTTGTCTAATTCCTCGCTTTTGTCCTCCTCGAATTAATCTAAAAAATCACGTAATTGCATTTAGCTTGTAGCAAGTATTTTTTTAAACGACGCGCAATGATTACTCGACAGTTAAATTACTCTTACTCATCGAACAAATATCTAGTATTGCCTCGCGACTGTGAATATGACCTCGCGCACCACGGTGAAGGTTCTTGACACTGTGAAAGACCCGAAGCACAGAGCTAAACCTCCCGGCGTATTTTCCGCCAGCATGCATAATCGGCCAAGTTCGAACGTCAATCCGTCCGACCGACAGCACAAAATATTCAATCGTTCAGTATGAAAATATTTGTCCGAGGGAAAAACCCCTGCGCGACTGCCTAATCGCGAAAAACCAAACTATTATAAAAAAACAATCACCGATAGATAAAGATCTACAAATTGATTGATTCTCATCAGCGATTTTTTCCATAAGCGGTCGTTAAAAAATTTGTTTCCCTTCGATAAACGTTCCGAAAGTAAAATATAAAAAATCTTTGTCAGAGAGATAAAACATTCTTTACACCTACTCAGTTGCGAAAAACTATTCAGAAACGAATATCGCCGATATTCGTCGTAGCGATTTTTTTCCATATTCATCAATTTTTATTCCCATTCAATGAACTATTCATTGATTCGATATGAAAAATATTGTTCGCCGAGAAATTGTTCTGCACGTTCGTTTAATTGGGAAAACTATTAAGAAAGAAAGATCGCCGAAGGACAAAGATCCATAGATCCATACAGATCGATAGATCCTCCACGTCTCGATCCAGCCCGCGAGCGACTTCATCGACGTCGTTGCTATAAAAAAAATTGTTCATTTTTTTTTAAATTCTTAATTCATAATTTTTTCTTCCCCCGACGGTTCAATCTCCCGCAGATCCTTCCTCGGCGCTTGACGAACGCAGCGCGGGGGATTGTTAAATGCCAATCTCCCGTAGTTCGGGCTCAGCCAGAGATTTTATAAAACCTTCACGGGCTCCTCGAGTTCCAGAGAGGGCAATGGGATTTCGTGGAATCGATTAAGGTGTCTGCAGTTTCGAGGATCCGATGAAGGTGCCGACCGCGACGATGCCGCGAAGAGCGTGTCTTTTGGGAACTCGTATCGCGAGGCGATCGGTAGAAGGAACGTCGGCTCTCTCGAGCGGAACACTGCCAATAATTATTTATCAGCGTGTACGAGGATCCTCGATGGTCGCCGAGCGTTTCCATGAGCCGGTCACTGTACGATGGTCAATTATTAGGACGATTGTGACTTCGCTCGGTGAGACTCAGCGAACCTGCCCGGCCGAGACCGTGGGCGCATCTCGATTCCCGGTCCAGCGTCGAACGCCACCGCGCTCGGTATCGGCCGATCCTCTCTCGATCCGCGATCCTTTCGCAGTTCCCTTTTGCAAGCCACTGGTCAGGGGATTGCCTCGGTTAACGAGCGTAACGAGCTCCCCGAGCTACCGTTAGGTGTTTTGCCTTTTTGTCTTGTCCGACACCGTCGGATCGAAGTCTTCATCGGCGCAAGTGAACGCGAAACTCGATGCCACGTATCGTGCACGTTGTTCTCGAGGCCCCGTACACCGATCTTGCGTTCCCAGGCTAGAAGAAAAATAGCATACATTGGTTATTTTTTTTTTTTTATAATAAATAAATGTGCAGTTAAGCGCCGTGTGAAAGTTTCGTGCATTGGACAAAAATTTCTTATACTAAAAAATCGGTAACTGTTTCCTTATATTTACTTCTTTTTTTTAAATACATATAAATTGATTTAATTTATATACTTTTTTTTTTCAATTTCTTTTGAGCGAATTAGTTGGAGCGTGACGGAGCCGTGAATTTGGAAGCGATATAATTACACCTTGGCGAATATAATTGTTTTATTCAGCACTGAGTCGTGTCTGCGATCGCCGGATCGATATCACTCGTCGATTGATCTCGATATTGCACGTCGATCCGTTAGAATTTTAATTAATTCTTCCACATGGACCGCTAGAATGCGAAGACAAAAAAAATAATTGAATTTACGGCTGTCGAAACATTTGATATTTACCCTCTGGATCATAAGCGAACAGCGAGACTTGAAAAAAAAAAAAATACGTCCGGCGGTCTGCGGTACCTGTTATTAACACCTGTGGTTATTAGAGAAAAATTAGTATTGTAATTTTACAATCAATCCGAGTCGCGTTGTTAAATTTATTTTCAATCCGTCTCGCTCATTATCACATAAATCAAAGTTTCTCGTCGCGGAGAAGAATCATTGTGTTTTCGAGCGAATCGTTCGTACGAACCAGCGAAACCGGCTCCGATCGATGCCACAGGATCGATCTAACGTATAGATTGGACATTCGTTCCGATTGATCGCTTCGCCTGCGGAAAAAAAAAATCCTCGGCATCGACGATCGTTTAATCCGGTCGATGATGAATCCTGGACGAAAGGTCATCCGATGAATCGCGGTAAGCGACTGCGCGTACGCTGAATCGCCATATCGACGAGGACTCTATTCTCCCTCCTAATAATCATATTTTCAATTTTACGCCTGCAGGTTAATTTTTTTAAATCTAAAATTAATGATTTTTTTTGTTCTTCATATTGTCCTCCTATCAGTGTTTAATCAGCGCTAATTGCAGATATCATACAGCTGAAAGGAATGCGTTGCTTGGTCGACGAATAATTTATTCTCCTTTGGAGCAGTTTGTTTTCTAAATTTATTCTCAATTTCACACGCCAAAGTCACCAACTTTCCTAATAAAAATTAATCGATTCGTTAATCGCTGGATTATTTAAAAGGATTCGTTTATTCCAAATCGTCATCCCCCATCAGTGTTTGATCAGCGTTAATTGCAAATGTCAACGCCCACTGTAACGGTCCCGGATTGATCCTATCAGAAATACCGTAATCTCCAATCGGTAAATATCTAAATATAGGTGTGGAAGCAAATCCCGTCGATGCAACGAATTTAACAAGATAAACGATCTAACAAGATTACGGATTAGTCGTTACAACCGATCGTTAAGTAACCGACGGGGATGCGTGCGAGCGCGTGACGACGGCGATCAAGAGAGTAATCCTGAGCGACGGAACAGACGCGCGGGTTCGTCTTCGCGCTCTTCCTCGCATATCGTCCGGACGGCTCAATAAAATTGCGTCACTTTCAATTTTATACCGCATCACCGATCGTAACCTGTTCGGCTTCGCACGACACGCACACACACACACACACGCTCCAGGATACCAGGACGCGGGTATGCGATTATCGTCAGGAGGCATCGGTTCTTCCGCCTCGAGGCAGAAGGTCGTATGTCTTACCCGTGAGCGCGCGCGTGTCCGTCCCATAAATATACGCATGCGCAGTTATTCCAGCCGATGTATATGCATCCGTGATTGACGCTCATATCCACGCAGATCCGCATGGGTAATGCGACGTTGGTAAAGCGAGAGCGGGGCAAGACGGACCACCGCATGCGAGACCCTTAAAAATAAATGTGATGAAAAATAGAAAAATTAAAAAAATGCTCCGTTTTTCCCTGGTTCGCCCCTGTACGCTAGAAACGTCGAGCAACGATCGGAGCGCGAGGGGAGCTCAAATTTCCGCCGGGAAATCCGACTGCGCTTTGCACACAGCGTGTTTTGTACTGTTCATGTGTTTATATATATGTATTTTACTGAGTACAGCTCGGGTACGGCTAGATCGTTGCAATTGCCAAGCAGGATGGCCCTATTGCAATCTAGGCCGAGCGTCAAATTGTCAATCAAGGTCGACGCTCGATTGATTATACTGCGCGCGTTCGCCAGAGAGGTTCGGTGCGAAGTGCTGAGAGAAGCTTGGCGTGAGGTGCGAAGTACGGCAATAAACTTCTCGCGTCTGTAAAGCATTATTTTTTGCACTTAGCGTCTGAGTGGTTGAAAAAAAAAAAAAATTTAATGATGAGACGGAAGGATGGGCGGTGGTGTAGGAAAAAACGGGGGTGAATATGACCTACCCCGAACCCGATTATTTATACGAGAACTGTAACAAAAATTCGTACGAAATTCGATGCAACGGACTGAAAGTTTTTATGGGGAAATTGGTATATTTAATTTCCCGACCAAATGTGACTTTCAGTGTGTTGAAAACATTGGCAATACTTCATTTTTAATAATTTTTTTTATTGCAATGCAGAAGAACATCAATTTTTTATCGCGATCGTTCCCTCAATTTATTTTTCCAGTTTTTGCCTCAAAACTTTCTGCGAGCTACATTAAATTATTTTTTTTTAATAATGTGGATATTTTCTGGATGGTAAAATTTTCGGAGCGCGTTGTAAATTTTTCACAGCTATCAAAATATTTTCATTGTCGCTAAAATCTTGTAATTCATTTTTTTTTACCGTGTTCACACGGCGACGAGCTTGCCCGTCGCTACCGCGATTAATCACGCTCCCCGAGTCGCCCGTATTGTGTATAGATGAATCTTAGCTTTTCTCTACCCGGTTAATTTTTTTTTCTCCACATAAATTCTCGACGTCGAGATTTAGCAGTTCGCCGCAGACCTGTTTCTTTTTCCTCGTCCTCTCCGCGCCTCCTTCTTCCCGCGGCTTTCTCGAGAGCCCGACGATTTCAGAGTCACTGAAGAAGCCGGGAACGTTACGCTACTGTAGTATGCGCGATGGTGGTGCGGCGGCCAAACGCAAAGCTCATCTTCTCTCGGTGAATAAGTCTCGGCTCTCGGTTCGCCAGTTGGAACCGGTTCCTTTCGGTTCGGCGAGTTCCGAGCGGTGCACCGCGCGTGCGCGCTCCTCGTGGGTCTTCTCGAGGAACTTCGCTCACCGGGACGCAGAAATCGCGCACACACGCAAACTAAAACGATACGAAGCAGAATGAACGATCCATGGAAACGCGGAGCACGCCGTGCGATGCGCTTGCGGATTGAATTAAAGCTCCGCACCTAATCGTTCGCCGATCTCACGACACGTAAGGCCGGTCGCGCTGGTCGCCCCCGAGTCCCGTCTAAAAAAAAAAAAAAAAAGAGTGCAGGATTCGCAATCGACCTCTAGCGAAATCCCCAGGTGGTCCCCGGAGTCTGCGAATACATGGCTACCAGTCTCATAATCGGAAGAGTCGAGCGTAAGGTAGAGTGGGGCAAGACGGAACACCGGGGAACAAGGGTTGATTTCGAATAATAAATTTGATTCTACTTTCCTTCCCAAATTTGTCTGGATTTGAGAAGGAAATTGGCTGCTCGGCTGGAGAACATATTCCGTTTTGCCTCGCTATTTTGCATCACTGCGAAACGGCCTTCTGCCGCATAATAGATGGAGTTCAATCCGCTGGACTTTATACGAAATTCTATCGATTGGAAAACGGACGTTTTTTAACAAATTTAATTTAAGCGACATTTGAGGCCGAAAGTGTCTATTTAGCTGGAGAACGCGTGATCCGTTTTGCCCCACTCTTTGGATTTATCCGATGCGTCTCGCGTAGTTCATCGGAGAGTTGCGAACCGAAGTCGTCGCACATAGTTCGAAACTTATAGGCGATGCTTGTCGTAAAATTGCGCGGGCGATTCGAAGTTCCTCGAACGCACTTTAATCGGAGAAAATTACAGCGAGCTCCACCGTAGCGGCCTTTTAAAGAAAGTCCCGTCTCCGAGGATGCCCGTGAGGCTAGAGAACCTCGGCGACATTTAGCCCCGTTCCCAGTTAGAATGTGCAAACCGCATGCAAAACCGGTAACTCAATCGTGCGAACGATTATAAATAGAATTTCGCTGCGACTCCGTTCGCGCAGCGGTCGTCGCGAGGAGTTGTGAAAACGATCGGAAATAATCGGAGAGAATAATCCGGACGGAGAACTGGGTGCGCGAGTTCGACAGCCGCATTAACACCGAGCGGTTTGCGTCCGCAACCAGGCATTCAGCTCGAGTGCCAAGTAGTTCTTGACATTGATCCGCCGAGAGCGATGACTCTGCCGCGCCGATTGCCGATCGTTACCAATTAAGCTCGTGTCGCGGCGGCTCGCGTGCTCGGAAACGCTAATTGCCAGTGAGAACGCGCGCTCTTGCCGCTCCGTTGAACAAGAGTCATCGTGAACGACTCCATCAACGAGCTAATGTGAGTAGTCGTTCGATCTCTGCTGCCTTCGATATCTCCACTGTGATTCATCGGAATCGCGCCGGTATCGCTCGCGTTCCGAGCAACCTGAAACCGGTCGATTGCTGCATCAAATCAACTCCGATTCCATCCGAGATTTTGATTTTTCGGCGATGTTCAAAAATCAACCGTACTACCGATTCTGCTTGGATTTTGCTACAGCAACCAGTTGTTGAACATTTCACCTGGAAAAATAGTTTACTTGACGGGCGCCCAGCAAATACATATTTATTCGATAAAAATATTTATTCAATAAAAATATGTTATATAATAAAAATATTTATTCAATAAACGTATTTATTTGATAAAAATATTTATTGGACAAAAAAAAGAACATTTTTTTCACCAAATAAATAATCACTCGTGGGTGCCCATCAAATCAAATATTTTTTCAAAGTGTGAACCCAGAATTCTCAAGACCCGGGACTCAGAGTCGGAAATCAGGCTGTTTCCGAAGAGTCCAACTATCAATGAACTTCTTATCCTACACATACAACAGTTGCTATAATTATTAGTTTCAGAATATCAGCCAAAAATCAACCTGCAAAAACTTGCAGCCAGTGTCGGACCTGCACTCCAAAATCGGTGGGTGAAGTCGGAGTAGATTGATAGAAAACGACGTGAATCTGACCCAACGTTCTCCGGTTTGTCGATCCGCGACTCACCTCAGTACGTTTCGTGATTCAACTACACTTTCTCAGCGGGGCATGGCAATAAAGCGCTGACAATGTCGGCGATACACCGGAGAAAAAAGAGCAACGTAAAGAACAGGAAGTTCGATACACTGAGACAAAAAATCGGATCGGCTACTGAATCGCTGTAGGAGCTGAGGAGCAAACGATTTTACCTTGACTATTGACGCGTCTGAAGTCCTCGTACGTTTTCGTTTTTTTTTTTTCCTGGACCTTCATCCAGTATACTGGAAGAAATACGATTCCACCTTCATTCTCCCTCTCCTCTTTCATCTTCTTCTGGCGTTTCTTCTTCGGGCTCCATGCCGATCGCCCCGGGTCGCGATTGCCGGTCAACGACCGGAAAACAGAGACCGCAAGAAGAAAAGTAATGGGTGTGTGGATATATATATAGGTCCTTGAGGTCCCCGTATGCGTTGGCCGCGTCTCGACGCCGATTTCCACATGTGCGAAGAGACCGGACAGCCGATCGGCACCAACAGGTCTGCACGACCCGTAAACCCACATTTCCCGATAGCGCTCGGTGGAACTCGTTCGACCGGAGCTGACTTTGCGAGCCACGCGCGAATCGAAATTAAGAAAAAAATAAAGTAAAAAAAAATCCCAGGCTTGTTTTAGAATCGGTTGGGCCTTCGTACGGTGAAGATCGAATGAGGAATCAACCGGAGTCATTATTGATTCGCAAATGCCCTCGGAAACTCGAATTGTGATAACCGATCGGGTTTCGGGACGATAATTCGTTCCGCCCGCGGACACGCAATCGGTCTCCTCGGTCGGTAAAAATAAAAAAATCGAAGAACAACGTTGTTATTACCGTTACGTTAACCCAACGTCTCGGGACTCACGGGGAGAGAGAAAGAGCGAGCGAGCCGCAATTACCGGACGCGGATGCTACGTGTAAGATATAGGAGGCACGATCTTCTCGGTGGTACGCTCCCCCGGCGCTGGTTTAACCTGACGGTGTTCGTGCTCTCGCGACTGGAGACCAGGGACCAGAATACTCGTTTCCTGTCTCTAATATTTATAGAGCTTAGGAATGGTTGTGTATCTCCAGCGATAAATAATTCTTACGAGCGGCAACCGGCCGGAGAGCGATAAAAGCCGGGAGCGGGAAAGATCGGTAAGCGTCAGGGGAGGAATCCGAATGATATTCATACGAATTTCTTTGGCCGGCGACTCGGGATCTCTTTCTCCGTGTCTCCGATCCTTGGCGAATTTCTATGTCTCCGGTCGTCCTCAGACTCAGTTCTCATTGATATTCATACCAATTTTTTTTTCATAATCTTCGGCGACTCGGCATTTGCTCTGGTTGGGTCATCAGCGATTTTGTGCAGAGTTAGAACAGTGAGAAAAAAATCAGGAATTCAGTTTCACGGCTCTACATGATATTAATATTATTTTTTTTAATTGGCGATGACTCAGCATTTTTTCCTACGTGTCGTTTTCCGTTGGTCAATAGTTGGGTCTTTGGTTGTTGGCAACTTCGCGTATTTTTCTCTTAGATGTTCCTCGCCAACCAATCATCACTGCATGGTCCGTCACTGTTACCAGCTCGTTGATTTTCGTAAACTTATATTTTTGGAGCAATTCCTCGCGAAAATGCAACGAGTGTGGCGCAGGCCCGGAAATTACGATTTTTTTAGAGGCTTCGCATTTTCGGTCGTGTCGTAGAAGCGGCGAGTGTAGCGTGCGTGACTATAACGCCCTGCTCATTCGACTGCCCGAGATCTGTGCGTGAGTTCCCGAAAAAAAAAAAATATATATCTACTCCGCCGGAACTCTCGGCCATCTCCGCCGGTAGTGCTCTTCGCACAGAGCAGTCTTTGAAATTCACACACCAAGCGTGTATCATTGGGTTTCTTCGTTTCGTCAAATTGCCAGTTTCGTCGGGAATTATCTGATTCGTGACTCCGCGTGCATCAAAGTATCCGCACCGCGGCAATGGCTTTCCGAGAATAGGAATCATCGCCCTAACATGGAAACATAAAGAAGACTTTCTCGCATCGCGCATAATTACGCATTGCTTTCTATTTTTTATTTTCATAATTATTTTTTTATAAGGCGAAAAAAATTATTACATATTTTTTGCGTAATGTTGATCGTTGAACGACGGCCATTGTCGCTTTTTATAAGGAAGACGCTATTTTTAAATAACGAGTGTTTCGAGTCGATCGAGTCGGGAGTCTTCTCTGCTTCCATCGTTCTTACCTGAGGAGTGAAAGAAAAATGAATGTCAGAAAAAAAAATGTTTTGAAAATATCTTGGACAAATGGAATTACCGGTGAGTCGGTAATGACGCTATTCGAACTTACCAATTACCGGATGCCGACTGAGACGAAGCCTGGGCCGACGATGTGCTCCAACCGCCGCCTCTTTGAACTTGGCAACCGTTGCACGGTCGAATGTCGCCTCCTGGCCGATAACCTCTTCCTCCTCCGCTAGGATACTGGACTCCACCGTTGGGGTATTGGCGACGTGCTCCGGAATCTACCGGCACCACGACGACCGGAATAGTCCCAACGTTGCCTAAAAAAAAAATTAACCTTGTATAGCAACTGCAAAAAAAAATGTGCAGACTGAAATTTTTTATATGACTTATAAAAGTTGCAAATTGAAATGTTCATCCGGCTTTCCCATTATTTTCTTTCGCAAATTTATTACTATAAGAAAGCATTTGCTGTATTGTGAGCTTTCCCGTGGTAATTTCCGAAAGAAGAAACATTAAAAAAAAGCCATATGAATATTTCAATTTTCAACTTTTTTCAACGTCAATGTTGTGCATAAAAAGACAGTCTAAAACAAAGATTTTATTAATCATCCAAATTTCCTCTGATTACGAATCCTGAACTTGTTTTACTCCTGGAGCGATATTCAATGCAGAGACTCTCGGGGAAGCTTGAATAAAAATTTTCAGAAATATTCAATAAATTGACAATCTTATAAAATCTCAACTGTTCACTGCGCTAAATATTAACTGGATATCTCCATGTTTACTTTCAAAGGGAGCAAAATTTATCAGATTTGATTACACCTTTTTTTAATGAAGTTCCACGAAGAATTAACTTACCACCCTGAGAATATCCTCCCCGACCGTACTCCGGATAACCGTATTGACCGTATCCGTTGCCCCGATAACCTCCGCTACCCGGTAGCACGTTATCGACGTAGCATCTGAGACAAGGTGCACGCTTCCTTCGAACTTTTATAAT
This sequence comes from Listrodromus nycthemerus, assembly GCA_963978505.1. NCBI lineage: Eukaryota > Metazoa > Arthropoda > Insecta > Hymenoptera > Ichneumonidae > Listrodromus > Listrodromus nycthemerus. The sequence goes on from OZ021683.1 coordinate 3,723,828, forward strand.
GTTTGTCTCGATAGGCTTCACGAGATCCAAAAAGTCATCTTCTTGTGGCTCATGGTCGATCGCTTCTCCGACGTTTTCGGACGCATTACTATTGGGGCTCGCGGTTAAAAGAATCACCCTCGTTTCGCCGTCTTTCGCTATTTTTTCGAGACTGTAACCTTTGTTTTCGAGCTCCGTAGCGATACTGTCCATGTTCACGGGAATATCCTCAGCGCCCTCTTCGACTAGCAGAAGAACCGAAGCTACCGGGTCTGCATCAAATAATCAAAAAGTTGTGTCAAACTATTTTAATTAAAAAATTACGAATGATTGTTTTTTATGCGCAGAAATTACCCAACATTTCCGGCATCTTCTCGACGAGATCGATAACGAGAGTTTCTTCATCGACTTCTTCGCTCTCGGAACTGTCGACACTCTCGTCGCTATCAGGAGCTGTCACGGAGTAAATATTAATCAGATAAATCTTCGTACGCTTTTTTTCATCCCCGTTGGTGTCGTTCAGTGGAGCTTCCAACTCCGTTGGGGGATTCCCATTGTCCATGACTTTTGGCACCATTTCTGCAACACAACAGAATCGTCTGCCGAATTCCTGCGTTTTTTTAAATGCACAATCTTCATATCTTCGGAGCGAAAAACGAAGAGTCACTGTGATTGTGTAACGATAAAACAGATGATGGAAAATCGAAGGAAAGGCAAGAAGCAAAACAATTTCACTGAGTACTCCAAAACCAGTCTAACTTACGTACTATTAATTAATGTATACAAATCCGAAACTGTGTTATTTCTCACTATTTAATAGTTGAGGGCAAGTGTTACGAAGGGTCATTGCAACTTTTTACAAGAAAGTCGTATCATTTGTCATTATTGGTGCATAATTTCTAATTTAAAAAATCAAGCTTATGGACAATTAGTGAAAAAAAAAATTCAAAGCTTTACATTCTAATTTCCACTATTCAACAGTTGAGTGCAATTGTTGCCAAGTGTCATAGTAATTGGTTAAATTAACTTGTGTCTTTAGCTTTTATTGACTGATATGGTTTCGCTGTTGCGTCCAGATTAACTGGGATTTCGATTATCCGTAGACTAGTCGGTCCCGAACATTCCGGTTAATCGGGGCTCTACTGTATTTACCAGCGTCAGGGTTGGGGAAAGTTGGTAAACCGTTGATGGCTGTCGCAGCCAGCAACATTCCTAAAGCACTGAACCACCGCATTATCTTCGATCGTTGATTAACTTATTGCGAAAATTCGTCGTACGATTTGGAGTCCTCACTAGCTACTGGGACAAGATATTCGACGTATCCTCTTTTTATAGTGGCCTCTTCCGCCGAAGAGCTATGATCTCGAATGAATTGCATGACACGCGAGAATCCGTCCAAAGAATAACAAACCGCTACGCCATTTCTCAAATCGCTGATCCGCGTTCGCCAGCCGAATGCAAGGAGTTTTAGTGCCCTCTGGGAAAAACCCGAACGAAGACGCTCGAATTCTTGGCGGCTTTCATAGATTGACGATCTTATTTATATGATTTGCGATCGATCGAATAAGAGAATACACGGGTCGTAATCATTGTTCTGTCTTTACCGGGAATAGTCTGCGATACTGCGCCAGAAAAAATCACAATTAACTATGGCGATCGGTTTTCCATATCATTTTCCTGCGGCACCGGATGAGTCCGATGTCTGATTGGGGGGTCCGCTGAATGAATTGTCTGGTGGAAAAAAAAATTAAGCATTCGCTCACGAAGAATCACTTTGTCTCGGAGACGTGGGATTTTTAGCAACGGCACTTCCGGTTGCGGGCTTTGACTCAGTGACTTTTATACTTTGGTCTAAGACGTCTGAATATTTTGTTATTCCCGAGATTTAGAAATTAGAGCCCAACGCTATTCGAAAAAATTACCCTGAAGATGCAAGCGTGAGACCAAATTTCTTCAAGATAAAACAGCTGTTGCATCGGTCGAGCATCGGTTTAAAAAATTTACTTGAAAAAAGAAATAAATAAAAAATACCGAACGGTATTGGTGAGCAGACACGATCCGATAATAAAAAAAAATCCGTGCAGTCTGAAAATAAAATGAGGCGGTAGGACTGTACAAACTGATAGTATTGTATGAATAGCCACGTTTCTCCGTATAATTAGTGGTATCGAATCAGCTCGGTAATAAGCAATAATTAAGTGTCCGCGACTGCTTGGGAAGTCCGGTGAATCTTACATGACTTTAATATTTCAAAGTCGACTATATCGACGGTATGTGCATCATCTTCCCTATTGGGAAGTGTACAGGTAATCCGTAATGGTTGCATGGCAATCAGATTCTGAAACCATAGGATCGACGTAGTCGCTAATCAAGCGGTTCGTTTTAGCACAAATGGTCTGAAGGCGCTTTTACCTCACTCGAATCAGTGTGTCATCGGTTGGCAAGGTAGAACGTTGTGAAGGTAACTAACCTGGCGACTAAATGATGCGTTGGAATCTGCATCTACAATTTTAAAATCGTTCTACCAGGTACGGATGAATTTCCGCCGATAATTCAGAAGACTGTTCGATCTGTTTTCATATCTAGGTGTTTTTCTCGATCGCGTGCAGATGATTCGCTTTCTGCTGTTCGAAAGGTATTTAACTTCCAAGGTCTTTCGACAATCGTGAAGTGACAATTTTTGGAAGAGTTAGGTCTTATTTTTGTACTATTAAATTGTCTATTTCCGGAATGCACCATCCCTCATAAACATACCTATTATAGTTCGCGGCTCGCAGCTCAACGCGTTTATCTCTCTGGAAAGGAGTTGCTCGGAAAGTCCGCCACAAAACGTGCGCGCGATCCTTTACGTCAATCATTTTCACGTGTCGGCCGTCTTGTTGTGCTTCCTCGCCGCGCAATTAAACACTACATTACGTCTTACGATTAGCATCCCAAGGCAACAAGCCGTTGCCTTGCTGGAAGTCCATTTTTTCATCCTTGTTTCTAACCGTCGCTTATAAGCTTTGCCGCAGAATTCTCACTGTCCTGCGGCGGAAAGTGCTTATAATAATTGAACGCTTTGGGTTATCGAATGCCACTTTATTTCTACATCATTGCATTTCCAATTCCTTGCTTATCGTCATCGATACCCAGTGAATGTTGGGAGATCAATCGGGCCCTTAATTGTCAAGCATTAATCGTACGGATTACAAATATATTATCTCTCATCGGGTCTACAATATATTTATAAAACTAATTGAGGATCGATAAATCGACCACTGGCAGAATCTCCTGTTTTCCCTTTCTCGCTGTCCGATTTTTTTATTTCGATGCGCCGATCCGAATTCCACCTTCGATTGACTCACGATCTCCAAAATTTTGACCTCTCTTAGCGCACACAGTTCTTTTGATTGCTTCTCTTTTTTCACGGATTATTGAGTAGGGAATCTTCGTAGCTTTCCCGTTATTACCTGGAGATCGATGAGAAGTCAAAACAAGTTTCATTGACGCTCTTAAAGGTCTTCGTAAACACGATCGATTCATCGTTGATTCATTATTAAAACTTACCGTCCCCATCCACCCGATGACGATTGAGCAGAAGCCTGAGCCGAGGATTGACTCCATGATCCACCACCGCCACCACCACGACCACCGTCTCCCCGACACACATCGCACTGTCCACCGCCTCCGTTATGACGATGACCGCCACCACCTCCACCTTGTACCGGGACCACGTAAACGGGAACAACCCCAACGTTACCTGCAAAATAATAAACCAGTATTGTCTTAGTTCAAGTGTTTTCTACAGCAATTTTGAATTCTCTTGATCGGATGTCTAGAAAAAAAAATGGAGACGAGTTTTTCATAGCTGGGCTTTTGGAGAGAATAATTGAGATTGCATTACCACCTCCTCCGCAGCCTCCTCCGCATCCACCGCCTCCGTGGTTTGGACGACCTCCGTAACCTCCACCTCCGTATCCTCCGCCTCCGTAACCTCCACCTCCGTATCCGCCACCTCCGCCCCCAAGGAGATTACCCAGCTTGCACTTCAGGCAAGGTGCGCGCTTCCTTCGCACTTTGTGCGAATTAGCCGGCACAGGTTTGACGAGCTCGAAATCATCGTCTTTCTTCGGCAAGTCGGTCGCTTGACCGAAGTCCACTTTGACCACCTTCGTTTCGCCGTCTTTGACGACTTTATCGACAACGAAACCTTCGCTCTTCAACTCTTTGGCGATCTCGTCCAGGCTGACGGGAGTCTCCTCGTCGTCGGCCTCGACGAGCAGGAGAATCGTCGCTATTGGCTCTGCATGAACAATCAAAGGAGTCCTTCGAATCAATCGTGTCCATGTGGAAATGGAGATTGCGCTATTGAGGAAAGGGACTTTCGTTACCCATTATTCCTGGCGTGGTCTCGATGACCTCGTTGGTCAGTTTTTCGTCGCCGTTCTCGATGTCCGAGGAGTTCGTCACGGCATAAAGATTTATCAGATAAACGATCCCGTGTCTCGTCGCATTGCCGTCGAGACCCATCGGCGGAGGTCGCAATTCCGTTGATAGAGTCGCATTCTCGACGACCTCCGGTACCAGTTCTGCAATTCAAACGATCGGCTCTAGGACTCTCGCATGTTTATCAGGTGATTTACATGTAATCGATGGAAGAACAAAGTGTCACTGCGATGATACGATGTAACGTGTGCGTTTACCTGCGTCGGGCTCAGGAACGAGCGGTAAACCGGTAAGGACCGTCGCTAGCAGCAACGTGCCGAAAGCACTGAACCACCACATATCGTCGATCGGCGATTTTTACCGCGCAAAGTCGTACCACGTTTTGAGGATCTCGTTCGCTACTGAGACGAGCCACTGGATGTTGCCCCGTTTTATAGGCGCGTGTACCTCCCGATTGGCATGATCTATGCTGGATTGCATAATACGCGAGAGAATCCTTTCGATGAATAATAAAACAAGGCGCTATTGTTAAAGTCCCTGACTGATGTTCACCTGCCGATCGCGACGGGGTTTTGGTTTTTCCTGGGAAAAACCGCAACGCCGCACACACGTTTGTCACGCGCCTCGCTGTGTAACGCTCGATATTCTCTGCTTCCCTTATACATGCGCGATTTTTTCAAATATTATTTGCGATTAATTGGAGAACCGGATACACCGGTCGAAACGATTATCCCATCTTACCAGGAATGCACCGCGATGAAGTATCAAGGAAAAACGCAATTAAGTACGACGATCAGTTTTCTATTTCATCTCTGCGATGTGGGACGAGTACGATGCCTGATTGATGGTTGTCATCAATTATTTAGTGGAAAAAAAATGACGCACCGACTTACGAAGAACAAATTTGTTGGTGACACATGGGACCAGTAACAATGGAGGTTGTTGCTGAGCGTTTGGAGTTGGTCACTTGACTACCTTGCTGAGAGATCATTGGAATAGTTTTTCCCAAAAGGTTCGCGATAAAACTTTCGTCACAGTGTGGTTGTTGTTTTTTTTTTTACTCATTTATGTAATATTTTATTTAATGTGCAACACGAAAAACTGAATGGCTGTGGTGTTTCTATTCGTGAGGTACAGTATTAATATTAGATTTTGTTGAACAGTAAAAACTTATAGACGATTCTCTCAAAGTTGTATCTCTAACCATATCGGAAATACGATTGAATTATTAAAAACTCAAATCTTTTTGTATTGCTGTATGTCCACAAATATTTTTTCTTTTCGAGGAAAAAAATATGTGGTATAAAAGTTGCTGTTCTTAATGAACTTTGGAATATGTTTTTACAAATCAGTTTGCGTGACATATTCCCATAGGTTCTTCGCGGTTCCAACGACCTATTTACTCTGTATAAAATAATGTCCGGACTGTTGGAATGGCTCGAGCTAATCACAACACTATGAGTGCAGAAGTCGGCGCACATTTACGGACGCTTGTTAGACGCAAGCACCGTTGGTTTTTTTTTTTTTTTGCGAGCTGTTAGTTATCCGTAGGCTTACAAGCCTCGGGGATCATCTTGAAGATCTAAACCTTCAAAATACTCCAGGGGTATTCAGGAAGACGACGAGACACAGAGCGGTGAAGTCTCGTTGGATGTGTACAACGTTTTATTCCTGGACTCCTATCATAAAATTCTTCGTCGACTTTTTACTGACTCGCAGTCAAGAGTGTTTATATTAATTGACGATGCGGGGTTATTTCAAGCCATTTTCTTGCTCGCTCAACTTCCATCTACTACTTGACGTAATTGATATCCAGTTATTTCTTTATTCAAATTCAATCATGCGCTGAATCGTCATACATCTATTAGGAGAGTAATAAATAACTTATGTTTCAATGGGTCTACAAGTTAATTATAAACGTCAATAAGTATCCAATAAAACGACCACTGTATCCTCGACTTCTGAAGATAGTCGACCGCCACGACCTCTTGTTTTTCCTCTTATGCTGTCCTATTATTGATTTCGAGTTGGTTGAACGAGACTTAATCTTGAAAAATGTTCATCCCTATCCTCGAAGCCATTTTTTTGAGAGCTTTCTTTCCATCGGATCATTAACTCATGAAGGACAATCTATACGATTTCAAGTGGTGGTTGTCTTGAACTGATTATGTCGTGTATCTCCTCTCCATCCGTGTTATTACCTGAAGAATAATAAGAAACCGAAATAAGTTCCAATGATGTTTCTAAAAGATTCCATAAAAATGATTCAAATGGTGATAATCTTAGCTTTAAAACGTACTTTCCCCAAGTGCCCGATGATGACTGAGCAGAAGCCTGAGCTGAGGATTGACTCCAAGATCCACCTCCACCCCCGCCACCTCCTCCGCCGCCTCCCTGACATACATCGCACTGTCCGCCGCCTCCCTGGTGCTGATGACCTCCATCTCCACCCTGAACTGGTACTACGGAAATGGGAATAACCCCGACAGAACCTGCAAAATAGTAAATCCGAATTTTATAGCAGGACCGGTCAGAAGTGCATGACTCGCTCGAGGATATAAAATTTCGCATGACGATTTTTAGTTTTCTTCGTAAGATGCCGATAACCGAATTGACACGTTTTTTATAGCGTGGTTTGTCAAAGAATTTAAAAGTTTCTATTCACCACCTCCTTGCTCCCCTCTGCAGTTGTTGCCGCATCCTCCACCTCCTCCATAGCTTGGACCACCACCGTAATTTCCACCTCCGTAATTCGGAGCAGCCCCGTAATTTCCACCCGCCTGACACACATCGCACTGTCCACCACCTCCGCCTCCATGGTGTCGATGACCACCACCTCTGCCTCCATGTTGTCGATGACCTCCACCACCTCCGCTCTGAATTGGCACTACGACAACGGGAACGACCGCGACGGAACCTAAAAAGTAGTGAAACAATGTTTTAGAAACACCGCGACACACCGAAGTCACATTACCGTCCAAAATTGCTTGAGAATGTGACATTTCGCGTGGCAATTTTTTGATTCCATTATCAAATGTCGGTGAATCAATGGACATTTATTTATGTGACGGTTTCAATGTAAAAAATTTTATTCACCACCTCCATATTGTCCTCCACCTCCGCATCCTCCTCCGCATCCTCCTCCTCCATACCCTGGGCTGCCACCTCCGTATCCGCCACCACCGTATCCGCCACCACCGTATCCGCCACCACCGTATCCGCCATCACCGTATCCGCCACCGTATCCGCCACCACCTCCACCACCTCCGCCTCCCAGCATGTTTCCAAGCATACACTTCAGACAGGGTGCGCGCTTCCTTCGCACTTTGTGGGAATTAGCCGGCACAGGCATTACGAGACCCACACCAGGATCTTCCTTCGGCGGATCATCAGCCAAGTCACCGAAGTCCACTTTGATCACTTTTGTTTCACCGTCTTTGACGACTTTGTCGACGACGAAGCCCTCGTCCTCCAGGTCCTTGGCGATCTCGTCCAAGCTGACTGGAGTTTCCTCGTCGTCGGCTTCAACGACCAAAAGAACCGTCGCTATTGGCTCTATGTACACACGTTGACATTGAACCAAAGAAAATCGTTAGAATCAGTACGTCATTCGCGAAGGATCTTGTTATCGAGGAACTCTTCGATTACCCAATATTCCAGGCGTGCTCTCGACGATCTCGTTGGTGAGTTTTTCTTCACCGTCCTCGATGTCCGAGGAGTTCGTCACGGCGTAGAGATTGATCAGATAAACGATCCCGGGTCTCGTCGCATTGCCGTCGGGATCCATCAGTGGAGGTTGCAATTCCGTTGAGAGGGTTGCATTCTCAATGACTTCCGGTACCGGTTCTGAAATACAAATTATCGGCCCTTCAGCTCTTCCATTTTTTCACCCGACTTACATGCTATCGGTGGAAAAACGAAGTGTCACTGCGATGATACGAAGTTACGATGTTCCGTGCGTGGTTACCTGCGTCGGGATCGGGAACGAGCGGTAAACCAGTAAGGACCGTCGCCAGCAGCAACGTCCCCAGAGCACTGAACCACCACATGTCGTTGATCGTCGATTTTTATTCACCGCGCCAAGACTTCGTACGTTTTGACGATCTCGCTACCTACTGAGATTGGATGCTGGATGTTGCTTCTTTTTATAGATGCGTGGGTCTCTCGACAGATATTATCTCTTCTCGATTGCACAACACGCGAGAGATAAACCTTTCGATGAATGACAAAACACGACACTATTGTTAAAATTACCGAACGCTCTTTGTCAGCCGATGGTGACGGGGTTTTTTTTTTTTTATTCTCGTGGAAAAAACCGCAATGTGTGCAAAGTGTAGGCTTGATACTCTCTCTTTCCTACGTGGACACGCAATTTGCTATCGTAATTTGCGATTAATTGGTAGAATTGATACATCGGGCGAAACAATCGGTTTTGTGTGAAATCTCCTGAGACAGTTGCGGTGATTGTTCGTTTTATTCCGACTGGTCTCATTGGAGAGTCTCATTAAGGACACTGTGGTGGAAAAATGGCACTATGACTTATGGAGAACATTTTTTTTAGTCACGTGTGGGGTGACAATAGAAATTTTAGTTTAAAGTTTTGAATTAGTCGAGTCGACTGAATTGAGGAAAAATGCAAATTGGACGAGAACGCGTGTGACTCGTCTTAAATGTAGTTTTAATGTAATGTTAATTCAATTTATTGCAAGAGTAACAAATAATATTTCAACAAATCTAGAAAATAATTAGATACGTAATTAAGTATTAGGTAATTCAACCCATCTCTCTAGATAATTTACCGCTAGGACTTCTTGTTTTTTTCTCCCATGCCGCCCCGATCTACGATTCCAATGCGCCAATCCACGACCTGATCTCAAATAGTTTGACCTCTATCAGTGCAAACAACTTCTTTAAGTGCAGTTTTTATTGCATCGGATGATTACTGCATGGAGGAAAATCTGTGCGATTTTAAGCCGTGGTTGTCTCAAACTGATTGCGGCACCGTTTCTTCTTCCTCGTTATTACCTGGAGAATAATAAAGCAAAACAACTGTTAATAACGTTCGTAAAGGTCTCCATGAACACGATTGATTCGCCGATAATGCCAATATCGAAACTTACCAACCACCGGATGACAATTGAACAGAAGCCACAGCGGTCGATTGACTCCAAGATCCACCTCCATTCCCGCCGCCTCCCTGACAACACTGTCCACCTCCAGTTTCTACTGGAACTACGAGAATAGGAATAATCCCGACGGAAACTGAAACAACAGTACAAACATATTATAGAGCAACGATTTTTTTCGATAACGTTAAATTTTGCATAGAATTTTTAAAAATCTTCTTTATCAAATTTCAATTACCAAACGGACTCTTTTTCTTAGAATAGAGTTTTTAAAAGGATGTCAAAGTTTGTTTTTAAGACCTGTTTGCTGTTGTCCTCCACCGCAGCCTCCTCCGCATCCTCCACCGCAGCCTCCTCCGCACCCTCCACCGCAGCCTCCTCCGCATCCGCCGCCTCCTCCACCGCCCATCATTTTACCAACCTTACATTTCTTACAAGGTGCGCGCTTTCTTCGCACTTTGGGAGAATCAAAGTGCACAGGCTTGACGAGCGCCACACCGAGGTTTTCCCTCGGCACGTCATCGGCCGCATCGCCAAAGTTCACTTTGACCACTCTAGTTTCACCGTCTTTGACCACTTTGCTGACAACGAAGCCCTCGCTCTCCAAGTCCTTCGCGATATCGTCCAAGCCGACCGGAGTCTCCTCGTCGTCGGCTTCAACGAGCAGGAAAATCGTCGCCTTTGGCTCTACATCGAATAATAAAAAAAATCGTTCGAATTAAGGGAAGATTTCCTTTTTATTTTTGGTAAAAAAATTCATTTTTCACCAAGCGATGTTTCACATTCTTCGAAGGATTAAAGCTATATGTACCGAATTAGAATTAAAAATTCTCGAGGCAGTCTAGGACGCAATGACTTTTAATTTTTTTCTTCATATATAAGAGACAAATAAATCCACACGCGAATTTTCGCATTGATCCGTTGTACAATTTCCTCACCGGAAAATTGTAAAAATGCGATAGAAAGAATTATGCAGATGTTAAAATCGCATACATCTTTCGCGAAGGATATTGTTGTCAGGGGGAGAGACTTCGATTACCCAATATTCCAGGTGCGCTCTCGACGATCTCGTTTCTGAGTTTTTCGTTGCCGTCCTCGATGTCCGAAGGGTTCGTCAAGGCATAAAGATTTATCAGATAAACGACCCCTTGTTTCGTCCGGATCTCCTTCGGATCCATCAGAGGTGGCTGCAATTCCGTCGAGAGAGTCGCATCCTCGACGACTTCCGGTACCGGTTCTGCAATACAAACAATCTGCTCAACAACCCCTGCACTTTCGCCAACAAATTTACGTATAATCTATGGAAAAACGAGGAGTCACTTCGATGGTATGAAGATATGATATTCGGTTTACCTGCGTAGGGATCCGGAACGAGCGGCGAAGCGGCAAGAGTCATCGCGAGCAGCAACATCCCCAGAGCACTAAACCACCCCATATCTTGGACAGTCGATTTTTGCAGTACGTTTTGAGGATCTCGTTAGATACTGAGACGAGATACTGGAGGTTCCACCGTTTTATAGGCGCGTTTAAGTCTCGATAGGCATGATCTCTGCATAACGATTGCATAACACTCGACATAATCCATCGGATGACAAAACGGGACACCATTGGTAAAATCGCCGACTGATGTTCGCCAGCCGATCGGGAAGGAGTTTCGGCTCGTGGTGGAATAAATTGCAATGGCACAAACGTTCGTAACGATCCAAGCGTTGTAAGACTCGATATTTTCTGCTTCCCATGAACATTATTGAGTTGTTGATAATATTTGTAATCGATCGCGCTTTTGTTCAATTTTTTTAATTATTTTTGACAATAACGATTCACTAAATTCTTTATTTAATGTCCGCTGTTGGTCGGTCAGCTGTGCTGAGTAGTTAGAGTACTTAGAGTTGGGCTGAAACCCCTCGTGAAATCGCAATGATTGACTTTCTGTATTTAAACAAATACATATCTTGTACATCACGGTCGAGTCTATCAAAAAAAAAAAAAAAATAGAATGGGTAAAAGACGAGCATGAACTGAATTAATTTAGGTGTCGCGCCTTCAGCTCCATTGATCTAGTGAGAATTTATTTGGACGATCCGGACTCATCAAGAGAACTATAGAAATATCGAATTTCAACCTTTCTCATCTGAATATCGTGACACACAAATTTTTTTCGGGTGCGTCAATTCCAAAGTAAGAATCTTGTTGACAGGAATTCTGAAAAAAAGTACATTCGTATCTTGACATTCATTGATGTTCCTTGGTTGCTCGATCATAAAGTTGTGTATTTTGTGCTCACCCAACGCATCGTTTTTAACGATTTTACCGGGAATATGATTATGGAACTTGTTTCGTCTTTGACGATAACGAGGTAGTTCATACACGTTCACGATAATCATCGAGAAGAATCGCCATTGATTTTCGATCCATGCGTTCCGGTGCGAAAATACTGCCAGATTTATCATCTGAAATCGGTTACCGACGATTTCTCCGTGTATCTTTAGCTGCGTTCGACGCTGCGCTCACTTTATAGTTCCAAGCGACTGTTACGTGCCGAGAAAAAGAATGTCAATCCTGTTTAGCCTTGAATATCGCCGGTCGATGGAACGATCAATAATTATAAAAATAAAAACGCTCGGTAGGGCGACCGATTTGCATTTGGTGCCTGATGCGCATTCGAACAGTCGCACGAAGCAGTCAGGAATTATTATTGACGTATATCAAAGTAGGAAGCGAGTGCTCAAGGGCTTCGAATGATTGGTCTTATGATCGATGCACATCGTTATCCCTGAATGGTGATTGTCTGTACGTCGGAGAACGTTGAATACCGACAGAATTATCGATTTGCCTGATGATAAAAATTAAAAAATTCAAACCCATAGACAGAAATAGAATGACGCGACGGACAGGAAAATTCAATACAGTGGAACCTCGATTATTTGAGGCTTCGGGTAAAGTCACTGTCCCAATAATTGAGGGTTGGAATGATCGAAGTATCGAACAATCGACGTTGTACTGTACTATAATAAAAATAGCCACATTTATCAGTATCAACTATATAAGCTCCATCATGCAAGAAATACACAGTAGCAGTTAATTAGCTCGATAATAAGCGATAATTGCATTCTCACGTCTGTCGGGGAATCCCGGTAGATCTACGAGTTTTCTATTAAAAAAAAAAAATAGTTTATCTTATCTCCTCCTGTATCATCTTGGCGATCGACAATCATGATAAGATTACCCAGAAATCAGTGGGAATTCCGCGATTATTGCACGTGTCAATTGGCCATTCGTCACTAGTCAGTGTTTCGTCCGATGGCAACGTAGAAAATTATCGGTCGAAGGTAATTTATCTTCCGTCGGCTCGACGGTGGTTCGAATCTGCACCAACCTCGATAGTAAGTGCAGACACGAAGCTTGATCATGAGAAGTCGTCGGGAGGGTCGAGAAATCATTCTGGCATATTTGTGAGAAGCTCGACGTATTTCCGCTGATAATGCAGAAAACACTTCTCTGTTTTCTCGGAGTTAACTCGGTGGTTAACTCAGAACAGAAGCTGGAGTACGGTCAGATGTCGGGACAGTCTGGAAGTCACTCCAGCCAATCTGGATCTCATTCTTCAGCGGGTAATTCAGAAACCTCTTCGATCTCCGTTTTAACTCCCGGCGCAATGTCAATCTCGATGATTAATTCAGATCCGAAACTTTGTCGGTTCTCGTCGAGACGGTCCAGAAATAATTCTGATTCGGAAACCTATTTGATCTTTATTTTCGAATTCGGGTTTGCTGTTCTTTCTAATCGCGTGCGGACCATTCGACAGGATGTTCGAATAACAGATCGGCTGATCAGTGACTCAGTATTTTCGACTCAGTGTAAAACAAAATGAATTGCAAAGGGATCATTTTTTTTGAAACTCCACGTTTCATTACACTTTTTATTCTCGGTGTGTGCCTTCTGTAATAAATATATTTATCACAGTTCCGGGCCCATAGCTCATCGCATTTATCCGGCTGGAAATCAGTTTCTCGGAACGACCTCAACAACGCTCACGGAGGTGATCGTTTGCGTTCCCGGTCTCACGTATCCGCGAGCATGTATCGTGGCGTCGTGGGGATAATTAAAAAATATATTACGTCACGCATCGCCGGAGGATTAGCATCCTGAGGCAACGAGAGGATCCCCGCGCGCCGGCTCTTTTGTTTTATCCCAGCTCGCGAGTTCCTCGACGCTTCTCGCCGTCGCTAATAATCTCCTCGAAGACTCCTCGCGCACCGTCTTATCTCAATCGGACACGTCGGCTAATTTATGCCACTTTGTTTCCACGTTATTTCAAGACCATTCCCAGTGTCTGCCTACCTACCATTTATTTCTCCTCGTCATTGATACAACCAGCTAATTTTAATTCAAGTTCAATCGACCGCTCGTCGTTGACTCGTCGAACGAACAATAAATAATGTTGAAACGCACATGAGAAATATTATTACGTGCAATTAAATATCTAATAAGTCGGCCACCGTGTCCGTGATGTCCGTCAGTAAATCACCGACCGGATCTCTCGTTCGCGAGACCCTCACTTGCGGTCCGCTTCGCGAATTCGGTGGCAAATTTCTCACGAATTCCCGCGGCAAATTCTGCGGATTGTCCGAGTTTGGAAATGTAACGAAGCCGACCGAGCCTGAATTCGCGGTTCCGTGGGCGTGACCGTCGCCCGTTGCATGACTCGCGACCTGGCCTCGGGAGTTTTGACCCCTGTTGCCGGAAACGGCGTTGCCCTGCGAGTAACCGTTGCCTCGAGAGTTTCCGGCTATCGCGCTGGAACTGAACGAAGCTTGAGCGTTTCCATTATTCTGTCCAACCGCCGCAGCCGCCCCCTGAGCCTGACTCTGAGCGTCACCGGATGTCTGCACGTTGTTGTTCGTCCAAGAAGATGGCCCGTTCGGTCCCAGACCGCTGTGGGACGAGGATTGCCCGAAAGACGAGCTTCCGGCTGAGTTCGAACTCGCGGACGACGATGCCGAAGCTCCGGAAATTTGCAGATCGGGTCTGTTGCTGTTCTGAGCTTGCGACCAGCTTCCGGGATGAGGTCCGGTCAAAGGACTTTGCGTCCAAGACTCGCGGTTGACGGAAGAGTCTTGGTTCGAACCCCAATTCTGATGTGAATTGGACAACGAAGTGGCTGAGGATTGGAACCCTCCATTGTAACTTCCACCTTGTCTGTGACCACGAAACACGTTCGTGGGTCTTTGCTCGGTTATGAGAACTTCGGGACGTCGATGTTTCCAGCGATCATCGTCCAAGTTAACGTCCAGACGAAGAGGTCTCTTTCCAGGCCGCTTCTCCGTGAATCCGTGCTGTCCCTGAGTCACGTGCAACTTTGGACGTCCACCGTTCGGATTGTACAGACCTGCGGAATTTTGTTCAGTCTCGTGATTGTCACTTCTCAAGTTTTTCTGATTACACTGAGAGGAAGGAATCTTGGAAAAACTATCAAGTGCAGAATCTCGACTGGGAAAAATGGAAGCTCGCTTATTTTCTATATCTTGTTAATGTTCTGCAGATACGTGCTCATTTTTTAGGTTCGAACGTTTGTTTTGTTACCTCCAATTTCGTGATTCGGTCCAATATTCGTCCACGATGGTCTTCCTCGTTGATTATTCTGTCCATGGAAATTTGCGACACCGGAGCTCGAGCTCGCGCCGGAAGTCGCTGAAGAGTGAGAAGATCCGACACTGGACTGCGCACCGGAACTAGCCTGGCCCTTCACGACGTTTCCCTGAGATGACGAAGTTGCCTGACCGAGTGCGAACGAATTGCTGTTCGCTTGAGAATTCCCTCCGAATGCCGGATGACTTAAATCGAAGGCGGTCGAGTCCGAGCCCGAAATTCCGGAGAGTCCCGCCGAGAAGGAACTCGATTGACTTGCGGAAATTCCCGATCTGCAATTTTTTTTTCAAAATCATAGTACTCGATTGACTCGTCTATCGCACTACTTAAACAAAAAAAACTGTACAAATTTTTGTCATAAATTTTCTTCTGGCGTAAAAAAAAAAATTCGAACGCTCGTTAAAAGACCCGGTGCGTGAAGGATTAAAAACACATGATTCACGGAACAGACGTGCCAGTCATCTTTTTTTTTACGAGTAAAATTTTGCCGCCATGTTTCGTCACGAAATATTGATAATTCAACCTCGTCGATCGTCGTTCGACCGACGCTCTGAAGAATCTTAAATAAATAATGCAGATTCGCGGCATGAGATTTCTCTCGGAGATCCTCGAGCGGCTCGGTTAATGCGCGCCAGCGGATTTTGCTCTCTCATTATAGATTAATATTTTCCTGCGTACCCTTCAATCCCGGTGGAGCTTGCGGCCTGGCTGGCGCTTTGTGAAAAGCTTATTCCATCCTGGCTTCCACCGACGCTCAGTGAATGCGCATTGTTCGAGGTGCCACCTGAGCTCAGAGTGAAACTCGCTGAAAACGGCAGAAATCTCGGTTGGGGCGACTCATTATCGAAATTCGATTTTCCGTCTGCCTGTTCGGGCGTCAACTTCGGCGGTGTGTTCCATCGTCTCTCGTCCTCCGACTCGAAGTACACTCGATCATCTTGAAAAAAGGTAGAAGAAAAATCGCACACACGGTAAACGCTAAAACGAGTCATATCGCAATTAAAATCACCTGGCGAAATGGAATCTGAGCGCACGAATAGACGAGGGCAAGGAAAGGAAAAAAAAAAAGCAATCAAAACAACCGCACTTTTAATAATAAAGGTGATGCGAACGCGTAGGTATGACGCATACGTGGCTGCGGCGCCGAACAGGTTCCATCGAATTCCCGTGTGTATCGAAGAGCGGAATAATTGACGTGTGTAATCACGAAGCCGTACGATTTCGACGGCGATTTTCACTTTGGGCCTCGGCAATGACATCATCGACGTGGCGCTTTGCGCCCGTAGCTGCAACGATTTACCTGCTCGCCTCGTCAACACGCCCGGAAAAATCGGTATCTCTCAATATTTGTTTTCATCTCTTTTCGTCGAAAGTACGATGCGCTGTTGTTCCATATTCGTACTGTTTACTTTTTATTTTCAATAATAAAAAGAATTCTGTTCAAGACTCCGGCACGTTTGAAAAATAATCCGACGAGCAATTTAATCACGCTCCGTAGTAATTTCTTTAATTAAGTGATAACATTTTCAATACTTCAAATTACCCTTGGGGGTTCGATCTAGAAATATAGTTCTGTCGGTGACACGTTAAAATAATGAATTATGTGATCCGCGTGAAAATAATGCTAAAGTGTAATTTAATTTTTTATTGAATGGTATTTTTTGTCATTCGACTGATAACAATATTTTTAATGCATTGCGACGTCCATGTGTTTGGAATAATATGTCAACGTTTATTATATAAATCTACTCGTTTGTGCATCTGTTCTCGTACGCACTCTTTATTCACCCCAATGTGCGAACCGACGATGCAAAACTTTGACTCTTACCAGCTCACGCTTGCTTAGATAGTACAATAAACGCAATTAAATTTTTTTTATGAATGGTGCAGTCTGTTATTCGACTGATAAAAAAATTTAAAAAAAAAATTAAAATTACACCGTGCATGAATTTGAAAAAAATATTCTAACGTTTATTATTCGGATCTCCTTGTTTTGTGTAACTCTTCCCATCCGCACTCATCATCCACTCCAATGTGCGAACCGACGACCCAAAACTTTGACTCTTACCTGACCACACTTGGCTGGATAGCAGACAAAAAAAAATAATCACGTTACTCGCGCACCGTACCATGACTGAATTCGTTCTGACTTCTCGCCGGTCTATCCCTGCCCTTTTTTAACAGATATGTTCGACCTTACAGAACTTATTGAGATGCACGGCGGTGTTCTAACACGCAATAGCTGCTTGGTTATACCCAACAACGTGTATCGAGCTCGGCTGGACATTACAGTAGAAAATCTTCGTCCGTCGAAGACGACGACGTCGAATTTTGGAGATTTTCGTAACTCGTCGAAAGGAGAAATAAAAATGAAACGTAGTGCCGTAAATACCCCAATTTAATTGACGGAAACGTCGCTAATTTTTCCAACGCAGTTATGAAAGTCTGCAAAAAAATTTGTCAAATAAAATATAAAATGTCGGCGTTCTCAGCAGCGTCACGTACATTCGGCCGCAACGATGCGCGAGTGAGCGAGGTCCTTGGGGAATCCCGAAGCATTATTCGTCATTGGTCGCGTGGCTGCCGAGACGAGTCGTAAAAATAATTGAACATGAACACGATAATCGTCCGAGCACCTCGAATGAGATATGAACATTGTCAACGTTTTATTGCTTTCTTGATACACCAAGTATGCATTTTATTTATGATCCGTATAACTCAAATTTTACTTCCCTCCTTCAACCCCTTTTCACCTTCTTAACCCTTAAAATCTGGACGATTTCTAAATTAGACATTTTTTTTTAGAAAAATTACACCTGCAATTTTTAACTACGATAACAAAACTTTCCTCGTGATGCATATTAATATTGATAAACATTTTTTTATCGGAATTGGAGAAGACATTTTTTTTAGTTACCATTTTATCCAAGGTGGCAAATTTTTGGACATTGGGCGTGGGTTTTAAAAAATCGTACCAGAGTCGAGCAAAGTACAATCGACCACTTATCAGTTTGCCTTCTCGTTCGAGTTTTCATTCTTGTTCCACGGCATTCATCAGTTGTGCCGAGAATCGTGGGACGGTGCGAAACCGACGAGAGAAATGCTTCCAAATGAATTTTCCCCCGGTCCGTCCTCCAAGCTTGTCGATGCGATCACCATTTTTTCCGGTATTTCCGGAGCACGCGATTTGCCCCTCGGCAAATTTTCTGCCTCGTTACGCTTCAGCGGACTTACCGTCAGTGGATTTTTGTCAGAATCTTCCATCATTTCCGGTTTCGCCGGCACGACTCCTTCGGGTTTACTCGGTGCTCCACTTACGATCTCGGGTTTCTTCGTCGTTGGCTTCGCCGGCGATAATCCTTCGGTCAGATTCGGTGCGACAGTCACGATCTCAGGTTTGTTCGTCTCAGGCTTGGCAGGAACAAGTGACGATCCGTTAACCTTATTAGCGTTGGACGCCGTCAATGCAGCGACGTCTGAAAGAAAACAACATTAAATTATGATTACTATATTTTTTAAAAGAATTAATTATGCAACACTGCGCCAAAATTTCGTTTAGAAATTAATTCATGATATCGGGAGCTTTTACATAAACAGTTTCTGAATTTTCAAACATATGTGGGTTGGATTTTTACAGTTAAATGTTCATTCTCAACGCAAACTTTTGTAAATTCCTTTTAAAAAATTTATCATCTTAATATCCGATTTTATCACTTTGAAAAAAAAAATGCATTGATATTGAATTAATGTGAATGATGGATCAAGTGAATTTTACGATTTATTTCAACTCAGTAAAATATTATTTTGTGATATGGGAATACTGACTTTCGTAGAAATTATTTTGTTGCTGACAAGAACAGATATTCGCACCAAAGCGTTCGCCCTCGCGCAACTTCTGAACATTCGAATGCTCTGCATTCAACCCACACAGAATGTTAATCCCGGACGCAAACATCTTTACACCCACCGCGTAGAAACAACTCGAGAGAATAGCGAACGAAGATGCGATCTAAATCTAAGTATTTTATTGCAATGACACTACCCAACCGAAAACAATTGCATCTAAAAAAAAAAAAAAAAAACCAAATCGCGTACCGAGGGACTGAGGTCGATGACCCGTTGTCAATGGAAATACTTCCAGTTTATATTATCGCCTCGAGAAAAACATTGCCATAAAATATAATTTCGACAATTTTTTTTCTCTGACATTTGCACGTAAAATCTTCACTGTCTATCGTGTACTCACCGCGAGTCAGGTTCTTCAGCAACTCGGTGATGAACTTCTGTCCTTTCTCCAGGGCGTCGATTCTTTTTCGCAAGGTCAATCCGCGGCCTTCGTTCTTATCTTCGCCGGCGAACAGATTAGTGACAGAAGGAAGTGAAGGGAACTGCCAGCTGTGATTAAAGTGCAACCAATCGCCCGGGCCATTTCTCGAGTCTCTCGTCGCAGCCGCTTGAATTCCATCCTTGTTCTCGTTCTCGTTCACGGGGTTCCCTAAAACGCCGTCGTACAAAAAATAATTCTTGCCGTAAAAAAAAAAAAAAAAAAAACTAAAAACAAAAATGAAAATAAAATTATTAAATCGAGTCTCACCTTCAGACTGCGCGAACAATAGAACCGCCAGAACCGCCAGCCCCAACGAAATTTTCTTGAACATCTCCACGATCCTGACGAATTTCACGAGAGGTCCAGAACACACTGATGGTCCTGTTTTTTTCACCTGCTATATATACTTCTTAACGGAGCGCCAGAGTTCTACCTAATGTGAGGAAAAAAACCTCGAAATCCATTAGTGTAAAGTCTAACGACCTACTCGCTATCTATCTTCGTGATAATCGTGTCCATTCCTCCGTTTAAATGGATTGTTCCTCTATTCACATCTCTTCTGAAGTGCCAGTAGTATTCCTATCGTAAAAATTCTTTTCAAAGCGTTCCTTATAAGATCATAATAATAATAATAATAATGAAAATAATAACGATAATGATTATCATAATAATAATGATATTGATAATAACAATTATAATGATAATAATAATAATAATAATAATAATGGATGCAATGAATAATAGAGAAGCTGCGGAAAATAAATGGGCAGCTAGCTGTGCACGGTCATGGAATGTATTGAGCGCGGAAGGTTAGCAACTTTCGACCGACGGGTATTTCCGTGTCCCTCAGCATCGTGCCAATCATCTACATTGCCCCATCCGTCGAGAGTTTGACACGGGTGTTGAAGTTCACGTCGTTTGACCGGGCAAGCTCAATGAATTCGTTGAAAACTGTTCACTCGTTCGCTAACGATGTCGACCATGAAATGTCGTTGTCTCGCGCGCTCGCTTGGTACGAGCCGCACCAGCGTTACAGAATTATTTAACGCCTGTAATGGGAAGATTTTTTTTTTTTTCAATTTTTTTTTTGTTGCATGGATTTAAACCGAAAAATTGGAAACGATTCGATTTTGAATATTCGAATATTTCACGGAGGATTTTAATGTTTGGGATTTGCGTTTAATTTGTCGCGAGGCTTAATCGGTGGAAGGCCGTTGAGCGTTAAACGTTTATGTGCAGAAACGGCGAAGAAACGGAGTCACAAATTCGTCGGATAATATGGAAATTCCGTTGGCGTCATAGAAAAAAATGGAAACTCATCGGGATTTAATTTCCAATGATCAATCACGATCGTTCACGATTACAGTGATTCGACGCTCGACCGCGAAAGTCCTCGTGGCAAATGGCAATCGCGGATTCGTTGCATCAAAACATGTACTTATAATTCTCGGATCCCACGACGTACAGGATGAGACGTATTTCACACTTACCGCGAAGCGCGGGGAAAAGTCTTTACGTCGTCTCTTTGAGTGCCGATCGATTATCTCGTCCAGGATGCGAGGAAGATGTTATCCACGCCAAGTCCGCTCATACTTTCGCACTTGCGTTGGCGATTGATCGCACGATTTATTTTTCTTTGTGGCGCAGAGCATGGATTTAAAAAAAATAATTAAAAAAAAAATGTTAAGAAAATAATTCGCATAACTGATTGTGAAAATTATTTTCAAAAAAATGTTTTGCTGTTGGAGTCGATAGTGTGCGAAAAATGTTCTTGCATCGAACAGTGGTCAGACACACACGTTGAAATGTCGTGCATAAATATTTTTTCGGGAGACCTTTTGAAATAAAAATTTCTGCGATTTTAGTAGTTTAATTTTTTTTTTTATGTCAAATATATAAAATCGAAAAGGAAAAAAAAAGCTCGAAAGTGTGGCTCATTCGGAATGCCTTTTAGTCATATCAGAACCAGCTTATCGCTCGTTTCTCAAATTACCTGAATCTCAAAAAATGTTGAGTGCTACGCCGCACGGACGATCGCTCCTGGGTGGAAAAGAGAAGGCTTCTCCGGAGCAAGGACCGCGGCCTTGACAATGATCTTGCCTCGGTCTCTCGCCCACTGACTTACAGTTCGCTCGTCTTGAGCCAGAAAAAAAAAAATAGAAGAAAAAAATATGAAAACATTCCGGCAACTGCGACGACGAAAGATATCTCTCGTAGAGCGCATCAGTGATAACCCTCGTCTCGTTGCCGCAACTTGAACTTCTCCTTCGATGCTTTAAGTCGCACTAGCGTCGTGCAGTACACAACAAGAAATTCCTGCTGACCAACTGTTAAAGCATTTTTTTTAGATAAAAAATTCATAATAAAAAAAATTGAAAATAAATGTTGTACGAGGAAATTTTCACTATCGCCGACACGTGCAATTTTCCTTTGGTAAATTGAGAAGAGTGTGGCGAAAACAAATCTTTTACTTACTCATAACGAAATCTGCGTTTTGGGAAAAAACAATCCAGATTTTGGTATCGGAGTACTTTCAATAGTCTGAAACGTTGAGAAATGTGATTTTTAGCTGGCCTCCGAATATACGTGTGCGTGTGTGTGTCGCATACTTACGTTGTGTAAAAAGAGTCATAACTAAGAAACGGTTCAAGATAGCTGGGTGAATATTGGCACACTCGTAGACGGACCACGTCACTTAATTCGGTGCAATTTATATGGAGATTGAGACCTACTTCAAGATTTTAAGGTATTTGAAATTTTATGAAAAATGTCTGTGGTATGTCTAAATTTCGTGATATTGTTTGTAAATATCGCTATAAAACTACACACGAATATATAGTATTTTTATGAAAGCCGTTTGGTTTCGAATTTTTCGAAATTTATCCGAGCGTTTAACTTTTATTGGATTTTCATTTTTTTAAATCTACTAAGAGCAGTTTAATTGCAGTAAACATGGAGGTGTCGACCTTAAATTTCGCACTGAATTGGATTAAGACTCGACGAGGTTTTATATTAAATTTTGACATTTTTCAAAAGTATCTGAATTGAATATCACGCAAAGTAATAAGAGTAATAATTTTGTAATCCGCCAAAAAATACATGAAAAATTTCCTCAAACCGATGTAATCCGACTTCGATTTTGCTCTCTCCTATAATAAATACTGGTGTAAATCTCGGCCGAATTAATTTTCCGAGACGTCCGCATTTTTTTTATCCACCGAAAAAGGGACAAATAAATGAGCACATGGTTTTTTCTATCCTGAAAAATACAATTTAAAAAAAAACGCGAAAACTGAAAAGTTCACATGGCTTTCTCATAACATTCCCTCGTGTTTCTTTGCGTCCCAATCACAGTCTCTGCGAGAAAGCCAGAATCATAAAATAAAATTCATCACAAAAAAAAAAAAAATCCGCAAAACCGTGAAACATCTGAAAGCCATGTGTAAAAGAGTCCACACGCTTTTTTTCCGCCGTTCATGAAGAATGGTGCGACAAATGTGTCTGTAAAAGACGATCGGAGCTCAGCTCGATCTATAAAAAAAAAAAAAAAAAATTTAATCGACGATCGCTCAATATTGTTCAAGGCTGCAGCCAAAATCTATAACTCGTATCGAGCGAGCGTCCGATTGATCTCAGAGGTCCCCCGAGTTATTACACATTGAAGCTCCGCAGAAGCCTGTACAGAAGCCTCGGTGTGTAGGAGTCGTCACGGCGGCGATCGAGGATCCACACGGCTCGCGTAAGAAACCTGGAGGCAAGAGGCCGAACTGAGCAGAATGCTATATAAGATGATCGCCGGCTGCGCGAACTTAGTCATTCTCTTGCGAACTGCGACGTTAATAGGAACGCGGTATACGCTTCGTTATCGCGCACAGGAAGTGTCTCTAAAATATTAAAGATAATTAAAAAAAAAAAAAAAAAAAAACAATAACTCAAATTGACAAATTTATCAAACGCACGTATCTCGTTTTTTTTTAAACGAGAAACCGAGTTATGGATACTTCCAAGGTCTTCGTCTGTGCTCTCGTCCTTTTCGGAGTACTCAGTGCTCACGGCCACAGATTCGAAAGATCGTCAGGCGGTAAGTTCCATCGAAGATTTTACACACACGGTTGAGGGAGCTGCTCACTCGGCAACGCGTTTTCCCTTTTATCTCTTTTTTTTTTTTTTTTGGTATATTCTTTTTTTATTATCTTCATTTTATTTTCTTCGTATCGTCTCCTTCTCGCGCATTGGTCGGTGTCGTGAGTTCCTCGCCATTTTTCTCCCCTCCCTACAAACTGGTATTTCCCGAGGTTGCAGAACGTATATTTGCGTCCGAGCGGTGAACGATCGTCCGAACCGCATGACGATGCCGTTCAAACGAGTGTATTTTAGAGATTAATTTTTTTTTAATTTTTTTTATTTTTATACCAATACAAACAAATTTTTTTCCACGAGGTTTTTGTCTTACAATTGTCCCTGAAACGAAACACCGTCGGTAATATCGATATTTCATTTTCTTTTTTTTAGGTTATTTTTTTTTGTCTTTCATTAGCGCGCGCTCAACGAGTCTGCGTTTTTAATTCGAAACGAGTCGGTCGTCCCGTGCGTTGGCAAGCCGGCTCGGCAGCTCCTCGTAATATTCTCGGCTTTCTGGCGTACGTGGCCAGACATTTCCCACATGGTTCGAGGGAGATGGAGAACACACAGGACGCGAAAAAAAAAAAAAAAAAACAAATTGTGACCGAGACGTTCTTGAACCGTGACCTCATTTACTCACCTCGACGTCCTCGCTTCTTTCTTATTAAAATTTTGTGTTTTTTTTTTTTTTCCTTCCTCTCATACATGTATCCTTATCGACACCATCGCGACAGTATGCACGAAGAGGCGGAGTGACCGTGGAAACGTTGACGTTGGAAAAATGATTGCGAAACTTTCTTCACAGCCGCGATTAAAGTTCGTTCGCGTGGCGATCGTCGCTTTTGTTTTCTTCATCGTTTTTGTGATCCGAATCGACGCAAGGTCTTCACGAATTTCCACAGCGGATGATTCAAGGCCGAAACACAATTGACGATCGTATCGGTCAAATGTCACGTCCGAAAAGTCCGATAAATAACGCGAGATATCGACTATGAATTATCGCTGAATTATTTTTCGCTCTAAACTATTACGACCCGATTTCCTCCCGCGCTCGACGAAACTCATCGTCGGATCGGACTCTCACTTTGTGTACGATGTGCATGCGATTGCGACATTGGCACGGTGATCAAAGTAGTCGAAGACTAAAAGAAAAATAAAATTATTAATTAAAAAAAATTTCTACCAATATGCGAATCACACACGAGCACTGATAATCTTCCAGGTGATAATTGTATCTCTCCAATAACAGTATTAATATTTCACTATTGTGGCCTTTTACTGGGTAAAATTTAACACGATGGTAATTTCATAACAAAAATCTGAAAATAACGATAAACACTTCTCGTTGCACATTTCAATGCCGCAGAAGAAAATGTCACCGATAAGAGATTATTTTAATTTTTTTTTTTATTATACAAATATATATATTTTTTCTAACAAAATGATGAACCAACAGAGACTTCATTTGTGTGTAGATGTGTGAGCACGAAAACATCCCCATCGCCATAAGATAATTATGAGGATTCATATGTTTAAGCGCACAAAGGTCTAACAAGAAAGTTCGTGTGTCTGTTAATTCTGTCGAAAAGGTAAAGGACCTCTTTTGTCACTGAAGGATCCAAGCGACGGCGAGACGAGGGTGGACATTTCATCGGGAATATGGAAGCGGGACGTAAATCGCGCGAGTAGAAAAAAAGAAGAAACGCCACCGGAATCTAACGAAGCGATTCCTGACAAGGATTCCGATATTAATAATTCCAACGGCGATAGTACCACGCCGAGTGCCATTTCTAATACAATATCGACTCTGAATATCAGAGTCTTGACCGATGACGATCCATCGGAGAGTCCTCGGAAGCCTAAGCCACGAAGACCGTTGAGAGGTCGTCGACCTCGTCCTCGTCCTTCTCCCCCGGCCGATCCTAAATCGACACCTCCGAAGGACAAATCAGAGCCAGAGTCTGACGCCAAAAATAGTCCGACCGATCCTGAATCGACACCTTCTCCGAAAGACGAACCACAGTCAGACCCAAACAGCGAGGATGGTCCGAAGAAAGAGCCGAAACCTCCGAGCACCCCGAAGGAAAGCCTCGGTACTACTCCGAGGCCGAAGAAAAATCCGAATGAGCGTCCCCGAAGGGATCCTAACGTGACTCCTAGTATGAGAAATAATTCGCTGAAACCTACTCCAAGACCCAGCGCTAAAAACAGGAACAAGCCTAAAGAGCCGTCCGATTATGATGACTCGCCACCTTCGGAGTACGAGGAGGAACCTGAGGAAGAGCCCGAGGACGACACGAATCCCGAGGATGAGAAAGAGCCGGAGGAAGCGGAACCTGAGGAAGAAGATCCTGATTCCCAGCCAGATTCACCTCCCGCAAAGCCAAAGCCTAAATCGCCAGCCGCGAGACCTTCCGGAAATGCCAAACCACCCAAATCGCCTGCCAATTCGTCGGCCAATAAGAAACGCGAACCGCCTGCACCAAAGGACGATTCAGTTGACGATACAACCGCGGATGATCCGGACGAAGAATCTGATCCCGATTCCGATAGTCCGGCTCAAGCCAAGCCGAAGTCTCGGCCGAATTCCACTCCTAGGACCAAACCTAACGCCAGGCCGTCTGCTAAATCGCCTAACGATCCAGATAAACCCCGGTCCAGGACACCTCCAAAAAACAAACCAAGTTCCGACCCGACTCCTTCCGAGGACGAAGAACCGAGCGACGAACAGACTCCTTCGGATGACGATGAACCGAACGACGATGACGCTCCAGATAACGACAATGACGCACCTAATGTTCCGCCTCGAAGGAAAAACAAACCAAAGGCCACTCCGAACACACCCACGCGAAACAAGCCCAGACCCAACGTACCTCCGCGGAACAAGCCGAAGGCGAATAAGCCGAGCGATGACTCACCACCTTCCGAAGATTACGAAGCGCCAAGTGACGACGCTACTCCCTCCGAAGATCAAGATCCGAACGAAGAGCCGGATTCTTCCATGGATGAGCCAAATCCCAGTGATAAACCTTCTTCTAAATCAGCTCCTAAACCGAACAGGAAACCTTCTCCTGCAGCTCAGTCGCGACCGAAACCAACTTCCCCACCAGCAAGGGTGGCGCCTGGCAAGCGAGGACCTCCTCGACAGTCTCCTGCAACCGACAAGCCAGATTCCGATCCGGAAAGCAACCCTCCAAAATCAAAGCCACGAAACGGCAACAAACCTACCGATCCGGCTGCAACTCCGGATTTCTCGTCTCGATTCCGCGAAGATCCCGATGCGGATTCCGAGCCCAACGCCGGGCCGAATGGCGCAGCCAGTTCCGATCCCAAAACTCTTCCTTCCGGCGGTGTAAAACCATCACAGACTCCTATGAATTTGTTCAATGTCGACGAAGCTTTTGGCTATCGTCCCTACGGTTTTGGCTCCGCTAACAGTTTCAGTTCCGCATCCGCTGGACCGAACGGAAATGCCGGAGCAAGCGCGAGCGCCAGTGCGGGAGCGAGCGCGGGTGGTTTTGGGCCAGCTTGGGGACCTCCGTGGGGACCATTCGGCCAGGTCGATCCTGGCTTCAGTCCGAATTTCTGGCCGAACAGTGGCTTCGGTCCCGGTCCCATGATGATGCCCAACTATATCACCACACCTCCACCAAATTCCCCCATCGAACCCAGCCCCACCAGCAAACCAAAAGAAGCCCCAAAGCCGCAACCAACTACTCCACGCCCGCCCCCATCCGGAATCAACCCTCTCAGTGAAACTCCCAACAGCAACTCTGGGTTCGAGCCTCCTCAAGATTCGAGCCATAATCCCATGCCCTCTTACTGGTCCGGCTACGATCCCCAACCTAATTTCCCAAATTTCAACTCTCCACCCAGTCAATACACCTACAGTGGAACCTTCACTTCGAACTCACCAATGCTATATTCAACTCCCAGCTATCCTCCCAATCCGATGAACTACCCCACTTCCAACTACGGATCTAATCTTCCTTCCAACGTTAACCCACTTCCTCCGCATCCGGCGCCTCACGCCCGTCCCGCCGAAACTCCCAAGAATCCCGTTCCTCAGTTTGATTCGAGAATCGGAAGTTCGGCGTCGGCTGGCGCCGGGGCTTTCGCTAGTGCCGGAAGCTTCGCAAGTTCTGGCGCCGAAGGATCCGGAGGCTTTCAACCACCGATGAATAAGCCTAACGGAGGGTATCCGTCGGGAGGTAACGAGCTCGCTGGATTCCCCGCAGCTGGTGGGGCAGGTACGGATTCAACTCGGCGATGGCAAGAAAAAGGACTTTAATGCGCCGCCAGAAAATGAATTCATAACAAAATGAAAAAACAAAAAACATAAACAAAAACATAGAATATAAACATCATTATGTATCATTGTATGTAACTGTGCGTATTCTTTGATCAGGTAGTGCATGCCTCGTCGTTCACTAATATGGCTGTATTTATGTGGAAGGGGAAAAGTGGAGCAAAACGTATCACCAAAATAAAACTTGCTGACTCACATTTTTGTGTTGAGAAAAGCAACAAGACACCGAAATTTTGGCAACCGGGTGTGACGTCACAACGTAACTTTTTAAGTATTCATGTGTGACGTCGTTTCCGACTTATAAGAGAAATTTTCAAACTGAAAGTTACTTAACAGAGAGAATAGCCATTTTTTGAATAGCATTTAAAATAGAGAAGAAGGTGTGAATTAAAAAGGATGGACGAAAGCCGGATTCGCTTTTTATTTGGTGGTCCGTTTTGCCTCAATTTTTCCCACAGCGAGTCGTCAGTGTTACATCAGCGTAGTTCGTAGATATGTGTATTCGTTTATTATTATTCGAATTGTGTAGTTTATTAAGTTTACTGCACGAGCCCCAGAGAAAAAAAAATCCTGTCGCATGTATCATAGCATGACGAAGGTGAAACGACAGTGGGAAGGCAGCTAGGAAAAATGCATACGCATGATAAAACAAGGCATGACAATTTTACACTATTTGTTAACATATTAACTCACTAGCAAATGTATTTAACGACCGGATTGGAAAATGTTATTTTTTTAAATACTTGGTCGCGATTGTTTTACTAATGGATGATTCGATCGTTCACAGGTGCGTCTTCGGGCGCGGGTGCAAGC
Organism: Listrodromus nycthemerus; assembly: GCA_963978505.1. Taxonomy (NCBI): domain Eukaryota; kingdom Metazoa; phylum Arthropoda; class Insecta; order Hymenoptera; family Ichneumonidae; genus Listrodromus; species Listrodromus nycthemerus. The sequence continues at coordinate 3,752,581 of OZ021683.1, forward strand.
GCAGGAGCAGGCGCTGGTTCGTGGTCGGGAACAGGTGGAGAAATGTCGGTTCCGTGGTACGGCCCGGGAGCCGCTGACATCCAAAACTCCATCCAGTCTCACTTCCAGAGTGTCGAGGCTCAGAACAGGCGTATCCAGGCTCAGATTGAGGCGCAGATCCGCCAACAGCAGCAAGCGTGAGTATGAATGCTGTCGATGATTTATCCTCGAATTCGTTCATTCGCAGCGACGAGAAAAATATTGATACAACTGTGCAATTTACTGAAAACAAATCGATGTCTCAGACGCTCAAAGTCTGTTTTTTTTTATGTCGCACGCTATATGCACAAACGCACTATACGCACAGCTTTCAGACATAAATGTTACCACTCATGGAATTTCGTTTTGGTGATGGCGGATTGCTTTTTATATGTTCATCGCTCATCGTCATTGAAAACGACCTTGTCTCGGCACCTCCGATCTCATCGATAAAAACAAAATACAAAAATATAAAATATAAAAAAAATGCAATGAACAAAAGTTCCGATGGAGGTTCCTGGGCAACGGCGTCTGCTATGATGACGAATACCGACGGAAGCATCGATCCCAATGCACGACTACGCACTTACACGTACAGTTCACCTGGTAGGTGGATTGCTCCTCCGAGTTTCAACCATCACTCCGGCTACGCTGGTGTGTTCGGGCAGCCATACTCTGTTCCTATCGCGCAAAGCCACCCGTGGGGTGGTCCTTATATCGGTCATAGGTGATGATTATTTTAGTTGTTGTTATTAATTATCGTCCATTTCATACGATGCACTTGTTTGTTTTAATCTGCAAAGTAACTAACGCTCGGAACTTTACGAATTTGGGTCGAATAATTATTTTCTGAAAAAGAAAAAATTGAATAAATAATAATAGATTCAATAGTGGAGGACAAGGTGGACAAGCCGGACAAGGCGGGTGGTCCGATGGAGCTGGATACGATGGAAACTATGGCGCAGGAAATCTGGGGGTTGGTATTTTTTTGTCACGTTGGTAGTGAAATTGGCTTCAGGTGAAATTTGCTAAAATGATATATTTTTTACTGTTTAAGCAGAACAGGGTCGGCGGAGTTCCCAGCGGATCTTCTAGTGGACCCCAATCAGCGATTTCGAGCATCAGTATCGGACCCGGCGGTGGCTACCAGTCTGGTCAAATAAGTCCCGTAAGTTCCTCCACCTTTTTTTTAATAAACCCGAAGCAATTTGTCATGCATATGTTTTTTTGGTGCAGGAATCACCCGGAATCGAATCCCGATTCGGTGAGGAAATCCCCGCTCCCTCAGGAGGAAACATCGGTGTGTTCTCAAGCTCGAGCTCGATGCACTCTGTCGGTCCCGACGGCAAGGAAACGTCAAGTAAAGTCGCTACCACGGGACTGAACGACAACGGAAAAATCACCTTCCACACTGTTCACGATCCTTAAGCTGTTCGCAGCGCTTGAACCCATTCCCGGCGGCAAAACACGAAGAAGTCTTTTTTCTATTAGAAGCTTAAGTATTACCGTAATCGAAGACTCGCAAATACATCGTATCTTGCCGTCCGATTCAATCGATAAATATAACTCCAATATTGACATCGATTATATTATTCCGATCGTTTAACAGCGAGTAATTATGTGATTTTGATGTAATCATCGACACACGCATCTGTAACAGATTTGGAAGAGAAAGTAAATAGTACGAATTAAGCTTGTTTATATCGTTTACTAATTCGTTCTGTAATTATATCGGGCACGCCCGTGCGCTTTTTAAATTCACGTTAATTCAAACTCATCTATAAATGCGTCTTCCCTTATTGGTCTACATATATGATTGTACGCGCCACACTATTTATCTCCGAGCAAGCAATGCTCTTTTTTTAGTGTCAGATATAAACCATAGATGTAATTCCAAATTTGTACCTCCGATATCTGTCCCATACACTATTTATTTCAATGATCGTATTCTATGATATAGCTTATCGGTTATACCGTTTAAAAATTCGGTCCGTAATAGTATTGAGCACGCGATCAGTAAATCTTTCTAATTATATCGTTTATTCCTATGTCGTTTAGTAATTCATTCCGTAATAGTATCGGGCATACCTGGGCGCTGTTGAACCCCAGATAGAATGCAAAGCAATTTGTAAATCTTTCTTCCTTTATTCTTCTACATGACTTATCGTGCGTGCCACGATATTTACGTCCACTAATCCATTGTTTTTTCGCGTAAAAAATAAACTATATAGTTAACTATAAATTTGTACTTCCGATAACTACCCAAGCTCTATTTGAAAACGTGCTAACGAGTAAGCTGCATTGTTAAATCGGTCCTGCGTCTTCGGAATTTGTTCGGCTCAACGGTGCTTCGATCTTGTCGTCTACCGGGCTCGGAGCAGCTATCGGTTTCCAGCCTACGTTGTTGAATGTACCGTGTCCTGGCCAGGGACGATTGTATCTCGTCGTTTGTCGATGGAAACTCGGGGCCTTAAAATATAAACAGCAGAAGAAGAAACAACAGTTCCTAGTTTTAGTTAGTGTTTTAATCCGTCGATATATTTGTCATCTGTACCTGAGGTATTTTGTAGACGATGTAATTCGAGCGTTGAGGTGGAGAACGGCTGTATCCGGTACCGCGGACACCGTCGATTACTGGAACTTCGTCGATCTTCAACCTCGGCATTTTCGCGACGACAGTCAGTTGAACAGCGCCGATGACGTTTCCTACGTTGTCGCAATAGGTCATCAGCATCGTGCAGACCTTCTCTCTGCAGTCGACTCTCCCCGGACCGGAAATAGTGATTCCCTCCTCGGCGACGTCGATATAGACGTATTTCACGGCCAGCGGCCGCGGCGGTGCGTTCTGTCGGAATAGAAAAATTTGACAAGATAAATGATTTGTGTTATTGATAAAAAAAATAGTCGATTTTTTTTAATTCGTCGAATCATGAAAATGTCAAGGCGCAGAGTTTCCTTGTTTTGAACGACAAAAATACGACAATATAAACGAGCATTCATATTTTTTTCGAGCCATTGGCGCACGCTCGTACCTCGTGTCTCTGACGAGCTGCAAAAAGAATATACGAGATGACGCTGACATGTGGGACGAGCAGAATTATTTATGGACCATCGAACACCGCTCGGCTGCGTCACAATGCCAAATTTTTTTTTCCTCGTGACCTTCGACCGGGTCCCTAGCACATGTAGATTTTATTTATGAATCTCGCTGTCGCATCGCTGACTATAACGATGCTGAACATTTTTACGATCCCTCTCGAGGGCCACTGAAAAATCTATTTTGCATCCACCCATTGGACAGGTCGTTACGACGATCCTCGCGCACGCAAATTTACGAGACATTCGAAGTTTGGCTTGGCGAATAGCTTCTTCGTGAAACGTATTTTTTTATCATACGATGGGAAAATTCATGTAGAATATTTTTATAAATTTTATAGTCTGCGACAGTTAAATGTCTATTTATACTCACACGGGGATTTTTCTTAGGCGGTGCACCGTAAATGGGAGTCCATTCTGGCTTTATAGAAAAACCGATCTTCACACCTCTTGAGTCCCTCTGCGAGGAACTATTGTCGCTTTTTTCTTCGATCGACGAAGGATCCGGATAATTCGGCGTAGAATCATACGGGGTCTCGTCAGAGTTGAAATCGAGTTTCGACGATATTTTCATTGCGAACACCAAGCTCAGAGCACCGATAAGAAAAATCGTGTTTATCAAAAAATTCGCCATTGAGGATTTAGTTTTTATCTTCGAGGGAGGAAGAACACATAAAGGGTGTGTCGCAATCTCGAGAGCACAATAAAGAAACTGATTTATAATATTTTATAGAGAACCAGTATGACACTGGAACGTGCAATTCCATCGTATTGAACAGAGACAACAGAGAAGGGATAATAGTTTTAGGATGTCTCTTGAAGATAAGAATATAACAGCAGGAAATTACGATGACCTCCGCATGAATCCACACGTGAGCCTTTTCGTATCGACAACAAAACAAAACTCTTAAAAAATCATACTTTTTGAAACTAAAAAAAATTGCAAAATTCACTGTAAAAATATTCCTAAAAATGATTCTCCACAAATATCATGAAAAGAAATGTGTCCCCACTTTGGCCTGTTCGTATCGACAACGAATGTCTCGAAGATCATGCTTCGCAAATAAAAAAGTTGCAAAATAAAAAAATATATTCTCAAAAAATATTCACCAAAAGTAAATTTTTAAAAGTAAAAAATTTACTCTATAATTTATCAAATTCATTAATCGTGAATCTTTGCGTTATTGCATCGTGAGAGCGGCGTGAACAGCGCAGCGTTAAATTGGTCGAACAAAACCCCATTGAGGAGCTGTAAGCGCGCTAGGGGGGTTTGAAAATCATTAACTCTTAACTGAATCTCTCCTCTCGCCGGTCGTTAATGGACCACTGACCATGCACGACGTTCATGAATGACATTACCGAGGCAGCCCTCGTGTATCTTCAGTGTACACGACTCTCTGTATATTAAGGGTGAGCCTTGCGATGGCTCGGCTAGACCCTCCAGCATCCCTCGAGCAGGAGAGCCGTGATTGCACCAGCCGAGGCGCCCACCGTCGCTCGGGTAATTTCAGTTCTCGTCACCGTTGTTAGTATCGTGTGTAGCGGGTACACTTTGCTACTGTATGGAGTGCGCTGTTCCTCGACGTTTGACTACGGCTCTTTGGCAAACAAAGGGTTCCCACTACACTCTGTTCGAGGCTCATCGAAATTCAATCGGAGATCTCTCCCTCGTAGCATCAACTTCATCCCTGATGGAGCCATCTCCGCAATTTCGAAAAACCAGGATTGTTCCTAAAAAAATAAAAAAAAATTGCATTAATACAAAAGTTGGAGCGAATGTTTTCAAGAAACACATGCGAGAAAGAGAACTCGATAGGCGATCTACTCGGCAATTAAACTGGCAACGCGGTGGAGGAAATCCTCGTGGGGATAATTCGTCGAGCAGAGGCGCAGGATGCAGTTACGTAAACGCTGGATAATCCTACAGCGAATTTCTTGTTTTTTCTTCTTCTTCTTCTTCTTCTTTCAATGTTGGAATTAGAATGTTGTTTACGAGTATTCAGCCGTCGAGGGGATACACTGTTCGATGTAAACGGTAAGTAAATGATACCTTTTCCGATCGCAATTATCAGAGGGATTTTTTTTTCTTCTTTTTATCTGTTTTTATTTGTGACGGTTTACGAGGAAAGATTGTATTGCGGTAATTGAATCTTTCTTGGAGAATTCAATGAATTCATTGCTCTCGTGCAATTCATTTAGATAAAATGCTTGCTCGTTTTACACTCGCCGATTTTATCAGTAAAAAACGAGGATTTTCAAGCCGGAAATGATATTCTTCCATTTGACATCACTTGTGGACGAAGCCCGAAATTTGTCCTATGTGAACATCACATACGATCTAAAAGTGAGGTTTTCACATTTGTATCGCTTCCGGTTTAAAAAACTCACTTCGGTTCTCGTAGGGAACAATAAAAAAAATCTTCTGCCATGTATCACGCAGCTACTAACAGAAACGTCTGAATAATGAAATACAGGAAGTGTGTAAAAGAACGTTCGTCATCTGTCTCGAATGTATTTAGAATTGGTGTTTGGATTTCGAGAACCGCCAGTAAAACGGGATGGCGAGAATAGCGAGACGCATAACGAGCTGTCGTTTGTCATTTTAAACAAGATGTCAGGCCGATCTCATTAATTTATTTACTCGACGCTTTTTCCTCGCGTTGGGAGGTAGGAAAACCAACCGAATTAAAGGACTCCGAGAGACAACACGACATATCTTATGGCTTGATGAATTATTTCTGGCTACACTGTTGTAACAAGTACGGAGCAGAACGATTCTCCTCTTGTCTCGTCGTTTTGCCGTGCACCGCGTGATGCGGTCCGCAAGCGGACGGAAATAACTCGATGGGCGCGAAATGCGGCTGTAAAAATCGAAGATTTTTTACTTTCGCGTGGCGCGATTCGTCGAAGGATGGATGCGACGAATGCGAAGGGGCGAAAGGACATAAGACGCTAAGCCTGTTCGCTTCAGTGCAATAAATTTATTCTTCGTACGTAGCGTGCGCGTAATTTATATACGTGCACGGTTCATCTTCTTAAACTATATATAGTATATATATATATATACTATACATACATCTGTTCACTATGTACAAGGCAGATTAATGCTACTTCACAAATGAAAATATTATATACAAAAATACAAAAAATTGGCACATCGGATAGCTATGTGGCAAGCTGAATTACTATCACATTTACGAACGTTATGGTACAATTCTTAGTTGAAACTTCTATCGAAGGTCTTGAAATAACGGGGGGTTCTTTCAATTTCATAGTGCTCGTGGCTGAAACCCATATTGGCAGTGTGCAACGGTGGATATAAAATATCGTCCTCAACTACTTTGACTCATTATTACTTCGCCGAAGCAATAAAGTTGACGTTAAAGATTATTGGCGGTCCGCACTGTGCCCACAAGCCAACCGAACTGTCGGCCGATATAGACCAAATTTACATCCGCTCGTAAAACGGTATAAGTACCCAATAAATATTTACATTTGTAGCCATGGAAGGCTCCTCACTAGTGGTATACAGTCGACTTTATACATATTTTTTAGACATATCTTGTCAGTTGGGTATGAAACTCTTGGAGACAAACTATGAGCTGACTGAAGGTGGGTCTCTCGTCTGCCGACATTGCCCAACAATACGCCATCACCGCGAACAACTCGTCTGGACAATTTATCGGCTGGGCGAGTCTGTAACCGTCCCTGAGATAAGAAGCCATCTCGAATGGATCTACCTCGACGTAAGGCTGCTGCGCAAGCGTCGTCAGTTCCCACAGAAGAACTCCAAAGGCCCACTGCGAAAAAAATAAAATTTTAATAACGATTTATATTTGTTTCAAGCTCGTAGCTTAACACTGTGGATATTAACCCATATTACCATCGAGCCTAGGACTTTTATTTATTACAGAGATGTCGCATTGCGTAATTCAATCGAAGGCACGAAGGAGTACAAAAAAAATACTTACAACATCCGACGCTGTCGTGAAAGTCTTGCTGATTAAACTCTCGATGGCGAGCCACTTTATCGGCCGATTCTCGTTATCGCCGAGGCAATGATAGTCCTGGGGGAAGAGATCTCTTGCGAGTGCATTGTCAGTGATTTGTACTCTCAAATCGTCGTCCACACTGCAAAAAATAATAAAATGAACGTGAGGGATCAATCGAGGTGGATTAACGTTTTAATTTTCAGGCACGTTCTTCAAACTCAATATGTAGATAAATGCGTATCTCATATAGTATCGTTATATACATTTTTCGGGTCATAGGACAACACCTTTTGAAAGTAGAGAAAGCCGTAAAAGAGTAGAACCTATCGAGCATAAACCCTCTCTAATTAAGGAGTCTCGCGTGGCTCGTTCAACCGCGGACGACTGTTCTTCACAAGGCCAATTCGAAACGGGATCGCTTGATCGATTCGGTTACGATGAGAGGCGGCAACCCGCCTTAATTTTCCAGGAATGGGTCATATCACCGTCTGCCCTTCGAGGCTCATTAATTGATTCGCGATTCGCGGAACACCGTGATATATATATATATACCGGGCAAGAGGCTGATAGAAAAGCCGATAAATTTTGTTAATTTTAGAGGGAATATATCGATCCTTCATTGAAGCGATAAAAGCATACGAGCTGATGTCAGCTGATGTTTGCTTGAAAGTACATCATCGTGAAGAAAATGAATGTTACAATTTATTAATTGAATTGTATTTATGTTAGCACTTTGTAAATCCAGCCGATAGAAGAAAATTGTATAATTAACTGATTAAAATATTTTGGTTTCTTAAGGCGTTTGAGTTGGATGACGGCGCGATAAGTCGAGTGAATAATAAAATCCTTAGAGTCAGAAGACTGCTTACACGCAATTCCTTGCCGCAAGGTCTCGATGCACGAGCCTCTTTCTGTGAAGGTACTGCACGCCTTTGGCCGCTTGCAGGGCCATTTCAACGACTTCTTGGGTAGTGAGTGCTCGCGGTGGACCTTCGCTGCTCAATTTGCACCTCAGCAAAAATCTTTTCATGTTTCTGTAGCCCGTGTGAGGGTACAGCAGAAACGGTGCGCCCCTGTCCTCGATCGAGACACCCAAAACGGGAAGCAGAGCCGCGTGACTGAGACCGTAAAGGGCCAAGCCCTCGCGCAGCAGTAGAGCCACCTGAGAGAAACACATCGTATCGTTAATACACGGAGCACTGAATTATTATTATCGAAGCCCCTCTGGGCGACGGGTGGGATTATCGAGGCGAGGTAGTGCTTTGATTTTGAGGATGACTCACCTGCGCCTGCGATGCGTGTTCGGCCGCCGTCTTAACGAGAACATCACGCGGCGTGGTCGCACCCTCTTCGTGGTAACTGCCACGATAAACTCGGCCGAATGTACCCTCCATCTCGACGCTCAAAAGACGAACTCTGCATCTGAAAAAACAAATTATACTCTAGTCAATTTATCGCAACTGGCGGTTCCTGGTATATTCTGGTTTTAACAGTTTCTTCTCTCTCGCTTCGTTCTTTATCCAGCTAACAATTTTATCTTCATTATTTTTTATGGAAATACTACTCCTATCGATGATTTGTTCATTGTTTCAATTTCATTTTCCTAAAGAAACATGAGATTGGGCTGTAAATTCAGTTATCCCTGAAACTCAAAGACCCAACGATACATCTTTCGAGGTCAGAAGCTAATTTCTCCGACGAAAGATGTCTAGCCTGTAATTGTGGTAAACACTCGGAGAGTCAGCTCGCGTTGCAGTTCGTGTTATAAATACACGTGCCTGCATTACTCAGAGATAGCTCGCGAGGACTTCCGAGAAGAAGCGTGGCGCCTGTGTCACAAAAATTTGTAGAACTACCGAGGACACTCCGATACCGAAAAAAACACAGCGTGCCATTAATCTTCATTACTCAAGATGTCCCCGCTTGCACGGAATGAGGGACTACCGGGATTACGTAATGGGGAATCAGAATAGTTGAAAAGGCGTTTCGTGCTTGTACGAAAATATACAGCGGAGTGGAATAACTGCTTGCGAGTGGAGAAAAGTGGTGCGTTGGTTGGCGCGGCGCATTAGTCATGACTCTCAAAGAGGTGGAGTGGATGAGAGAAAAAAAGGAAAGGTCGAAGAGAGTGAGTGTGAGAGTGGGATGCGCCCGAGGCTTGTTTCAAAACCGATTTAGAAACCACGGTAGCAAGCGTCACGAATTGGTGAGTGGAGTCTCGCACCTCCTCTCGTTGACTTTATTTTCAGAATGAGCCACTCGGGCACGTACCGAAGCTACGGGACGATCGATCGTGACCGATAAAATCGGGTGCAGGATCATCGAAGCGATACGCAACTCCGTGTACGTGACTACTCGACCAGCGAGGCTCTCTCTCACCCGTCGGATTGCCTCTCATCTCGCTCACTGGTACCACTCGAACGTTCGCCTCTGGGAGGCCGAGCCCGATATCGGAAATTTTTTACTCCTAGCCAAGACCCACCACTCTCGACCCAGAAAGAGAATTTCATCCTCGCAAAATCGGCACGATTCATGCCCAAGCACCCTCTCCTCTATAGACGTAATCCATTTCAATGCGTGTAGCAGATACTAGGTCACATCTCTTAGGGTCGAATTTAAAAACGTTACTTTGAGTTGAAGATCACTCTTCGGATCGAAGATTGGTTCAAACTTTATTGCGTTTTTCAAAATTCGACTCTAAAATCTAAATCAAAATTCAAAAGACTGTCGGACAATGGATTCAATTTATATTCTGAAGTTGTCATACACGTGTGAATATTTTATTCCTTCGTGACTTCTCGTAGCCAGCCTACGTATTTATAAACCCTGGTGAACACGTTGGCATACCCCTCGCCACATTCATAGTTCCAGGAAACAATTCCAATGATAGATCCCTCGTAAACGACGGCGCCACCACTGTCGCCCTAGAAAATTAATCATTCCCTTCAGTTCAAGATCTCGAATCATCGAGGACTGCCTTGATCCGCATAGAGTTCCTGAACCAACCTTGCACGCTCCGAAATATTTCCGGGAGGAACCACAGAGATGGCCTGACGTTAGAGGAGCGTCGTACAGATCGTCAGTGAATGAATAATCATTTCTGTCTATCTTGCGGGTGTCGCAATCAGTATTGGATATAATTTTGAGTTTGAGCTTCGCCAGCTGAGTCGGTCGAAGACCCCAGACATTAACTCCCCAGCCGGACAGATCAACGTTTGCATTAACCGGGACATCAGACACTGGCAATGCAACGGCACTTTTGTATTCATTGAAATCAATGTTCGTGGCGAGCTAAAAACAACGTTTCGCGTGAAGTTAAATAAAATCCATCAAATTTCGCGCATGATCTATAATTCATTATGCTATCCTAAGTATTACGTCGAAATGAACGGTACGTTGAATTGCCAACTAACCTTCATTACTGCAATGTCGTTTACATAGGGAAATATAGTGGAAAATCCCGGATGGACTACAATCGATTCGACACGATGTTTCTCACCACTATCTATTACGTTGCTGCCAACTGTTATATGAAATTTTTTCACTCCTTCATCGGTTATGTCTTCGTAAACGCAATGAGCCGCTGTGACGAGATGTCTCTTGCCGATTATCGCAGCTCCACATATAAAGCTATTGTTGAACATAATGGCAGCCTGCCAAGGAAACTCTTTGATACTGGCCTTCGCACCATTGGCGATTCGACTTGGAGGTTTCGCTTCTACGTCTGCTAACAATTATTTGTCACTTATTTTAGGATGTGAACTACTGGTAAGGCCTACCTTTGATCCTTTTACTCACAGGTAATTGCAAGTGCCAGACACACTATCGCGCAACAAGTATCAAAAATCGATAATTTAGACATTTTCGATATTGTCAGCTGGAAAATTCAACACCGAATGTGGGTATTGCGACTCTCGCGGATCTTTATATAAATGATGTTCGACATTATATAATTGAGGTGCCTTTTCGTTGCCAGTAAACACGTACAGGACTCTGTAGATTTAGCTGAGTAAAGATATAATTTCCTCGCGTAATATTTTAAAGGAAGTCTTTCGGATCTGTCCTTGCCTAACACGCAATAGGCCCAGGTTCGAGTTCCACCCGACACTTATAGAAAAATGATCAAAGTCTTTTTCGACGTTTTTCCGGTGGTAGGGAACCCACCTTAGAAACTGCACTTGAAAGCTTTAGTTATTCTTCAACATTGTAATGCAATCATAAATCATGAAATTAGTATATGGCAGTATCGCTTGAGTTTACCATCACGTAACGTCCCACTCCAGCCTCATGCACAAATTTGCATTTGCAATCAGGCGGGAGGCAATACCCAATTACTTGGGTTGTGTTGCAACCCAATCCATATCTTATCTTTTTATTAATTAACCACTGTGCTCACAAGGTTATTGCAGTCGTCATTCGGAACGCCTCACGAGGAGAAATGTTCTGCACAGACTGTGAAACACTGCGATTCTGCGATATCGTGTGCAGACAGTTCGGTGTTGCATTGAAGATGGTAGGATCCTTGTGGCAATAGGGGCGAGTTAGATGAATGTTCAGGACGATGCGACTCAGTACACAGGCCATTTGGTCTACGTACAACGTTCATCAACTAATGGCCTACGCTACTGCCCTGCGAATTTGTCTGTCTCGTGGTTCGTTCACTATCGTTCTATGCGAGATAGCCGTTTCCCATGTTACGTATTAAATAGCGCCGCAATTATTAAGCTAACGAAGGATCTTGTACGAGGTGAAGTGCTATAGTCGCTGCACCATTTTCTGACCCTACTGTCAATTTGCGTCAAGCGTCATCTTCGAATCTGAATAAAGTTCCTTATGTGACGAAGACAAACCGAGTCATGTCGGTTCGGATCTCTTTTAGCCGGACGAATTTCGATTATTAAATTGTCGAATATAATATAGCCGAATGTAATGGTCGATAATTCATTTGAAAAAATCCTGGACGCACCTCGGAGAGGAATTTATCCTTCATTCTACGGACAAAGATCTATTAGACTCATTCGACTGATGATACGACGGTTGCAATTTACGGAAGGTTACGCGGTTTTGCTCCCAACCGATAATCTTTCGTACCGGAAGTGTTCAAACAACGCCACGCCGGATACCCTTCTCAACCTCACTTCGAGAAGATAAAGAACCGCAACAAATCAACCAACCGTTGCACAGTGATCTCCTGGATCCTCTCGTGAAGTTCTCTGCTCGGTCGATCGTCAAGTCTCCTGTAACTCGACGCCGACGTGGCCGATGGTGGCGGCGGAGTTTCCGGCGAGAGGAAAGTCTGCGCTGGACCTATTCCCGTGCCTCTCTCGACGCTGCAGGCCGAACTTAGACCCCTCGATTCTCTATAAAGGAAAGAGTGAAGAAAAAAATAATGCCATTGAAAAAATGTAAAAAATAGTATTAACAGAACAAATGAATAGTAATAATATATGGAGATTTATTATTTCGATAAAGAATTAAATAATAAGCGTGTAAAAAAAATCATTCCATCAGATAACCCTTCGCAAAACGTCGATCACGAATATTTTTTTGTTTTTTTTTTTTTACTTACTGCAGAGGATCCCTGTGTCTCCTGGCTTTTTTGTCCCTGACGTAATACGCGACGACGAGAACGCAAATTGCAGCGATGAAGGCGCACGCGCATCCGACTGCGGCGTAGAAAACTTGTCCACCGGAAGTCGAGCCCGAAGCCGCTACGAGCACCTCCTCCGGACCGGGATAACCGCTCTTGTCCTTAAGACAAATCTTCTTTCGTCGAAACTCGAGGCTGGTTGTGTTGCGACGATTCAGCGAGACGTTTATGCGCAAAGCAAGATCAACTTCGGCGTCGTACGGACCACAGTGAAGTGCGAGGGCCCAGGTCTGCAAACCGCCGACGGGAATTTCACCGGCTTGAGAAATATTCAGCGAGCTGCTCAACGCCGACGGATTGCTAATGTCCACGGACATTGTGTACGGAAGCTGCGAACAGATAAAAAAAAAATTAACAAAATATTGTTTCATTCTCCTATTAGTGTTTCTCTTTACTTCGGAAACATTATTAAGACTTTTTTATTAAAAAAAAAAAGTGTTATTTTTTGAAAATTGCATATTATTTAATAAAATTTCTGCAGTGCTATTTTGCCCGATGCATTTTTAATTCTCGCCAGTACGAACAACAATTGCGCTCCAATTGTCGTAACCAGCATACAAAAAAAAACGCAACGGTGAGAACGTTATCGCGTGTTACTCGAGGGAAGATTGCCGAGGCGTTGAGAGAACAGATGCAACGAGGAAGAGGTGGGCCTGCACGAGCGTTGTCGAGATCGCGATCCCACAGCCGGAGATAGAGGCGAGATAGAAATGGCGACGATGTGGCGAGTGGAGGGAAAAATTGATAGCAGTACACGGGGTGCAACTGTGCGAGGTTCTCGCGCATGGTACTGGAGCAGAGTTACTCCGTTCCTCGGGAGATCCGGAGGTGCGATAGAAGGACAAAGGCGAGGAGAACAACGGCCTCCGCGGTAAAGTCGAGGAAGCGTTATAGGAAAGAGATAGCCAGCCGGATAGAAGTCCGCTGTAAAAGTTGGCTCCGATTTACCACGTCATAACGGCAAAGTGGCGAAGAGGTGGAGGAAAACCGAGTGGGATGCTTGTTTTCTCATTCCCCCTGTCTCGGTCCTATCCACCGACTCGCGGATCCGAGACGAAGATCCGAAGCCGAGAATGGGAAAGCAAAGAAGAAGAGAAAGAAGAACGGAGAAGCTGAAGAGGTCTCCGGTCAGCACGATCTACCACGTCGTAACCGACGAAACGTTCCAACTACCGAGTGAGTTTCTCTCCGGAGTGCTACGGTATCGAGTGTATATAGAGAGGAGTCGTCCATCTCCTCGGGCTTCCTATAATCTCGGAGTTCCGTGCTCTTTCTCTGGAGAGAAGCGAGCCGGACCGGAGATATATTTTCTTGGAAGTCGATTTTCGCTCTCGTGGCGAAAGAACCGCGATCGAGGGTTAAAAGCAAAGCCAAGCAAAGCCGGAGCGTACCGGGAGGGGAAGATGCGCCGCTCTCGGTACGGAGCATCCGATTCGGAGGAACAGAGGAGAGTTTGCTCCTCGCGATGATTCCTCCGCTGCTGATTACCGAGCTCTCAGCGGCGAGGAGGAAGCTGCAGGAAGGCGCGTTCCTTGCACGATTTTCGCGAGCTCTCGCTGACCAGGTACAAGGGATAAATTGTGAATCGCTCGGGGAGTTGGAAAATATTAGTGTGATGTAACTTCTGCGAAGAACTGCTTTTACGAGGGCGAAGATGTAGGACTGGAGAGTCTCGGGGCTTAGCCTGAGGCTGGGTACATCGCGCTCGAAATATGTCTTTCACGTTGGACAAACATGCAACGAGTTGCAGACCGTGTAACTTCGAAGCGAAGTTGTTCTTTCCCTTACCCAAGACGCTCGTTCAAGGCAATTACAATATTTCGCGAGATAAGAGACTCCTCGACGCTAAAAAGACGGAGAAAATGGATTGCTGGTTTCACGCCTAAATAAACCCGGGGTCTGAATTCTCATAATTGAATATTTCTCGTTCAATGGAATTTGTTTCATTCTATGGGTTAAATATTTCAACGCTAGGATTTTAACTCATGAAATAAATTTCACGGGATTCGCTAAGCTAAATTTTCTAACATTCAAATTATTACTTCATGATGTGTAATTTATTCCTGACCGTCGGGAATAAATTCAAGATTCAGCTAATCAAGTGGAATTTATTTCATTCTGGTAGCTAAATTTTCACACGTTTCAATGCTAGCTCATGTAACGGAAGTTTTTTTCATGGCTACTCACACTGAGCCCGAGCGAGTGTCAGTGACTGTCCGAGGCTGTTTGTGAATTCCATCGAAACGATTTACATATTAATCATCGAGTTTCTTTTACTGCCAAGAGGCAGCCTTCCTATCTGAATTCACTGGACATTCCGGGTGTCCGAGAGTAGTAGTTCTTAGCTTCCTGCATGCTCGTCGGTCCACTCCTCACTTTGACAGACAGGTCGATTCGTTTAAAGGGACTCGGAACGGACGCGATTTTGTCGCGGGGTGACGGATGTCGCGGCACGGGCCGTCACTCTTTCTCCTCACCGTCTTGGCCTCTCGGCTCTCCGTCTCCTTTCCTCGCGGGCGCGCGAATACTCGGCAGGAAGGCGAGCGAAGGGCTCGAGTGCGGGAGTAAGAAGAAAAGACAGGAGGCGAAGAAGTGGTTCGACCACTTTGTCCTACTCGCTAAAAAAAAGTCCGTCCCTTTCCTCGCGGTAGCGCGAGCTCCTTCGAGGCCCTCGCTCGCCTTCACGAACCACCGCTGATCCTCTCACGACGAGTCAATCCTCAAAGCGTTCAGCGAGAGTGTCGCATACTTTACGAGCCGCTCGTCTCTACTCGCCCCTCACTTAGCGCACCGTGTACTACCTTAATTGATTTTATCCGGGACTACCTGTCCTGTCGAGCTCTCTCGAAACGTTCTTTCGGTTCTTAAAAAAATTCTATGTATTCGAAAAGAGATAAGATGCAGTACTGGGAATTTCATTTCAGCGAATTTTTTTCCATTCATTTAATTCAATGGCTTGATGGAGAGGAATATTGACTAGGGTCGAATTACGGAATTACGGGAAAAAATTGTGTCATATTGTAATTTAGTGTATGTAACTTATACAGAGTCGTGTATCATATCCATTGATTTTATTCACGACTACCTGTGTTTTGAGTTTTCTTGGATATTTTTCTATTTTTGTTTCTTTTTTTTTTTTTAAGATTTTTTCAAGACAGTTTTTGTTTAATAACAAAAGAAATAGACGGCATTTATGAACAGCCAATTTTACTCTCGATTAATTGCGCAATACGTGTTTTAAATGAAATGTTTTATCTAACACTTGAGAATAGAAACTGGGGCGTTATGGCTAGGTAGAGAAAAAAATTACTTAAACCCGAAATATGGAATAACTATTGAAACAAAATTTCTCACTCCGTCCCGGCGAAACCGGTATAATTCCACCTACGGTTCTGTCGACTGAGCCGTCAGGAATCGTCCTTAAATTATACACCGCGTACAAACTGCAGTCTTCGCGGAGACCTGGAATCTCGAACTAGTGTATTCATCGAATGATTCGTGTAATTCTCGCTACCGGAAAAATTCCCGAGGGCACGCTTCGAGGCTGACACTCTCGTTGATTTCATCGAGCAGCCAAGCGTCGCCGATTGGGAGGCAAAGTAGCCACGGTGAAGCGGTCACGAGGAATGCACGTGAAACGAGTAGCCCGTTTGGTTCTTTTTTTTCATCATCCTTTCTGCAAGGACTGTGCACGAAGAAGTCAGAAGAACTCTCCCGTCTCATCTCTCATTCGTGAGTGCCAGAGAGATAAAACAAGCGAGACGGCTCGGAGCAACGCAGCGAGGAGCGATATGCCTCGGTGGCCGAGGTAAGTGCAACTTCTCTCGTCTCGACGTCTCCCTGGAGGATGCACAGCCGAAGGATGGAACATCGCAACGAGGAAGCGACGGAGATGAATGAGAGGTAGAAGTGTTCCGTTTCTCGTCGACTGTGAGATTATCGAGTGGACGAGGGAGTTCGGTGTCCACTCGAGCCTGGAAGAGCAATAAAGAAGCGCAGCTCTCGCTTGCAGAGATGCAAATTTGCGTACTGGTCGCGAAGATTCAGCTGGTGAAGGAGCCAGGACGTTCGACGTAACTCGTCGACAGGAAACGATCTTCTTCCACCGCAGTCTTCTCTTGTTTTAAGCAGCTCGCAGACAAAACTACGCTCGGAAGACAGACAGGCCGTGCGTTATCAACCAACGCGTGTTGGTGTCGAACCGGCACCTCGGTCTCACAGCAAACTGCGCACTTTTTGTGTGCGAGGAGCTCTGTCGATCGCCTCCCCGGCAACTTCCGTGCTGGGGGAAATAAATACCAAGAGGAATTAGTATATGAGTAAAGCGTAGGAGAATAATGTGGTGGTATAATCGTAAAGTGCATGCAATAAAAATAATGTTGTTGAATAAGTAGAAAACTCGTTCGTTTAAGCTTTAAATATACAAACCTCTTTATTTTCCATGTCATTAACAATATTAGCTTGTAATTTTGTTTGTAACGCTGAAACCAAATGGCAGCGGTCTTAAAATCAAGGAATGAAAAAATGTGGACGTTTGTTAATAATTAGTTGTTTTAAAACGCACAAACTTTTGTTACTGTCTAGTAATACAGTAATTAAGTATGGTAATATAGTTCATTGGAGTTTAGGGATAAATCCTCAGAGGACCGAGCAATACAGGTGTATAAAATTAAGCAAAGGAAAATAGTTTAGAGAACATGTAACTCCAATAAACTCAAAAATAGAGAAAAATATAAATGTGAAACAAAACATATGAAAGATAATTATTCAAGACTCAGAATAAGCTGTAAGGGGAGACAGATAAATCACCGCACCCCCTCAGAACTAAGAGTAAAAAAAATATTATGAATTGACTACGAGCCGCGAGAATCGACGGATCGCAAAGTTCCGCAATATTTTATCTACCGGCAGCACAAGCGGTCTGCTGGTATACAAATTTACAAGCGATTTGTCAATGGTCTTTTTATCGACATAATATTGGATCCGCGTTAACTCACCGGTCTTCCAGCAAGATTTTCCCAGGTGAAATGCAGCTTGTGCACCTGCGCCGGTACCGGCACGACGAACTTTATCGCGTATTCGTTTATAACTCCTTCCCTGACGTAAAAGAGCTCCGCTTGCAGGCCTGCAATCACAAGAAAAAAAAACAGTTATAACGAGTCTTCGTGGAACAAATAAATTACGAAACTTATCGTAGCCATAAAGGTATTTGTACATCGAAGAATCGCGTTGGAGCGATCTCGCGTGATTTATCGTTCGTCGAAAGACGTTTCGCCCCTTCTTATCTCGACCCTCGTGCATTTCGACCGTAGGCGAGAACGTGTCGTTTTTCGTAGCTCGAAGGTGTCGAGTGTCCATCGAGTTATCATAAAAAAAAAAAAAAATCTAAAAAAAGGTAAAGGAAAAAACAACGGAAATGAAGAAGGGGCCGTTCGGTTACGATTTCTCGGACACGGGAGGCGTATGGATTTCGCTTCTCGTTCGGGCATACCCGAAGCGATTGCTCCAAAGCGATAAGAGAAGCTGCGACCGAGGAGGAGCGACGGGTGAGGGAGGTTTCGTGACCAGGTATATATTGTTCCTCCGATATCGCGACCAGCCCCGAGAGGTGGAACGAGAACGGTGCCAGAGCCTTATTTACCGAGAGAGAGTCCCTTCGGTAGGAACTAGAGGGGAACGGTAGAAACACACACACACACACACACACAAACACATTACGAAGGCTCGGACCTCAAGAATGATAGAGACGGAGAACTCTTCGGGAATACAGGTTTCGTATCCGATATCGCGAGAGAGCGCCGTGCTCGAACGCGGCGAAGGTGGTGCTCCTCCGTGACTCGCGTTTCTCTCCTTTTCCCGTCCACGAGTTTTATCGCTCACCTCTCTGCCTCGCCAATGGTCTTCTGTATTTGAACCACGTTGGCTCGCAAGCCGCTCTCGTATATGGGATGGCCCAGTGTGGTGGCGATGGACATGGCAAATCGAGAAATTCTCCGAGGTTCAACCGAGCCGAAGACCTCAACGTGGTCCAATATGAACACTGGAAGCGGGGCAAAATGGACCGCTTTACAAATATTACCTAAAAATCGTATGCATTTCGGAAAACCGTATGTTTGTCCCAATTTTTAAGAATTTATGGATGTTCCCTAACTGAAACCCTCCCCTTCCGAAGATCTGAATATTTTGCGTTTTCCTATGGGTTTATTTTTTTTCAAACCACAATTCTGGTCCCCCTGAGACTCGGTGAATTATGCACAAAATCCGTGGCTTGTCCGTTTGGATTAGCCAGACTTTTATTTCGTGTATCGCGGAAAAATTTCAAAAGTCCGTTTTGTCCCATTCTTCTCCTTCTTCACTCACAAAAATTAGATCGTTTAATCTGAAGACACGCATTTCCGATCGATGGAACGACGCTTTTCCATTGTGTCTCATACAAATATTGTAATGGTCCATTTTGTCCCTTTCTCCAGGTTCAAGCGCTAAATATTTTCCCTCGATGGGGCGAAAAGTTTGCGATGGCTCGTGGAATTTCCAAAGTTGAGAAATTTCATTCGTGGCTTTAACTATCGGAGTGATTTAAAAAAAAATCGTCGGTGGTTGCGGAGATGCAGCTGACCGATAGAAGAGCATGCCGAGGGTTTCGGATACTGGGTTATACGTTGCAGGGAGGAAGCACGATAGCCGCAACGAGTTGTTTCGCGAGGGAGGATACACAAGAAGAGGGAAGGCCATTGTCGGCGTATCGCGGCACGCTTTGTTCATTGTTCACGACTCGCTCTCGCCTCAAAGTTAAATTAGGTTTGCGCTTCGTGTATTACGCCGCTTGAGCGAACACAGCACACCCTTGTTAAACCTACACCGATACCTGTAGAATAACGTGCAAGCCACGGGCCCGGTTCAACGAGAGACTCGTTGAACCTTTTTATTTCAACTTTTCTGTCGCAATTTTTTTTTTTTTTTTTTTCAAATCATTTCTATCGAGGATGGAGTCGATAAACAATTTTTTTCCTCTCTCGGCATTATCGACGAAAAATAAATAAAAAAATTTCCAGCTCGCCCGCGTCTCACGGTCATTTTCCTTTATTTTTCGAGGGAAAAAATGATCGTGGGATTATTCCTCCATCGGGGCAAAAAAATAATAATCGATGAAAGAATATTTATCCAAGGTTACAAAGTTGACGAAAAAAAAAAATTCCCACGCGTCCCAACCGTGTCCACTTTTAGAAAAATCTCGATACATCTCGAAGCACCGCGAGGCTGAGAGACGCAAAAGTTATCCATGAGATAATCCAGTCGCATAGAAAAAAAAAAATATATTATCAAGAATAAACAAAAATTATTTTCAGCCCTCGCAAGCGATAAATCGTCGTTTCAACGCCATTCCCGCTGGTCCACCTTAAATCGTCTCGGAACTATATTTTTTTATTTCCCTCTTGTATCCAAACATCCGCGTGGACTCTACCGTGACTCTTCTCTGAGATACGATCGGTTCTTTCCACCCCAACGATAAGTCTCTACTTCCCTTCTCCCCCCCGCCCAACCCCGACCGCGCCTGCTGTTCGCACGGGCGAACATTCGGAAGCCGGTACGCGAGACCGTGTTCGCGAGGAAAAAAGAAACGAGGAGGCAAGAAAGGGGACCATAAGGGAACCAAAGAGGACGAAACAGGAGTAAAAAAAAATGCCGAGCAACAGAAAAAAGAAGGCCGCGCATGTAGGGCCGGAGGTAAAACCGGAGGGCGACCGGGACAGGGAAAAGGTCCGAGGGCCAAGACTGCGCCCTCGGCCCGCTTCCTTCTATTCGCGGTCGCAGGAGCGAGCCCACCTACGATTTCTCCCTCGATCGCGCCGTCTCGTAGCTCGACCACTGCGTATCATCCGATAGGAGCGCTTAACGAGGCACGAGTAGATTTTTCGAATCACTCGGGAAGACAATGCGCGCGAGTCTCTCGACCAGAAGCCAGCTCGGCCGGTTCACCACGGAATCTCTTGGCCACCTCGTGTTCTCTCCACAACGCGATTCACCCGAGCTGCCGGCTGTGCATTTTATTCCAGCGCTGATCGCGCGGGAGGGGCGAATTTCGTCCCTGCGGACTCCGCAAGTTGCTCGTACGATCCTCGCGTAGAGAACCATCGAGTACCTCGGGTGCAGCGTTGTCTCCCAACGGGCTCCCCTCGCTTCTTTCCACGCTCGCCGAAGAGGCCTTTACCGGTTTTCTGCATCAGATATCCGGCCTCTCGAATACGCTCACGACTATCGGGGCGACCTCAACGTCTCCCCCCGGTGCCGCAGCCTCTGGCCTCTCGACTTTCTCCCGTTCCGCTTTTTTTTTTCCCCTACATTCCGACTCGCACACGCCAAAGCTCTCGGTAATTCAACGCTGAGCTTGCCAATTTTTATCGACAAACTCCCGAGCCACCGGATTATATATGAGCTTCGTTCGTGCTCGTTAGGAACCAAACTTAATAATTATTATTATTATTATTATTATTACTATTGTTGTTATTATTATTGCGTTTACGCAGTATCTAGAACGGTCGCCTCTTGACCAGAATATCGGCGAGTCGAGGGATCGATTTCGGGTGAGGTTGTTTCGTTGAGAAATATACGGGCGAGACAAAGGTCCAAGCTTAAACTCAAGGCACACGCATACTTGTATTTATGTAGCTGTATTTATGTTTAATTTCTATAGTTTCGCTGTGTCTTCAGTCGCGAGACTAAGGCGAATGCGACACGGAATGGAAATCGGCTGGAGCCGCAGAAAATAGGGGGAATTGATCGCTGCGCGAGGACAAAAAAGAACTCGGTAATAAAAATAAGAACGAGGATTCAATAATTACGCATCAACCGTGTCGCTGTAACCCAGTGGTTTTCCGTAGTGTCCGGACAATAACAATGGGAAAATAACGGCAATAACAGCAAAAACAACGACAACAATTACAACGAAGAAAATAATAAATCTGCTCACCGTACAAAGTCGGCCGAGGGAGAATTTCACGCTCGGCGCACCTTTCTCTCGAAAGCCGATCCGGAGGGGGGTTCGGCCAGAAAGCGCACAGGGCGACCTCCGACCCGTGTTCGACGATATTTATAACGTCGCCATTTACGGCAGAGGCGAGAATTCTCGTCTTCTCTCTCGATAGCTTTCTTTCTCACCGGTACGTACTCAACCGGCAATTAATTAAATTTCCTTGGCTCCCTTCTATCTCTCGCTTTATTCTCCTTATACACAGCTCGCCGGGTATCTTTCACCTTCTCCTTCCAAGCTCCCAGCAAAACTCTCCCTCCCCCCCCCCCCCCTTCTCTCCTTCTCTCCTTGTGACGTGTATTTGCCTCCCGGTCCTGACCTCGTTACCAGTTTTACCTTCTACGTCCGCCCCCTCGTCGTAATTCTACTCGGCGGACTCCAACGTCACTGCCAGATACCCGCCGGACCCTTTGACTCTTCTTCCGTGCAATTACACGAGCGGACGAGAAGCTTCCTCCTCTCGCCTTTGCCTCCGCCGAGCGCGCTCGCTTACAAACAAACACACGCACACACACACACACACACGCACTTGTGGCGTTGATTTTAATCTTCAGACGAGACGATCCTAGTCCTGGAGTAATTTTCCACAATTTCCTCACGGATGAATCCAGGTCGTTAGAAATAATAATGGTAATTAAGAAATATCGCTGAGGGACTGTATTTAAATTGTTTTTGGCGCTGATCGCGAATCTGCAACTTATTTTACTCCTTGGTCAATGTTTCGTATTGAAACACGCGAGAAAGAAAATTCGAATTTTTGGTGAAATATAAGAATTAAAAATGTTGTGAAATTTAAATGGTTCGATCTATTCTCGGTAACTCGAGTGGGGATCATCGATAGTGTTAATATTGTAGCGGAGTTTTTGAGCCTGCTGAAATGTTCCGCTTCATAACTCGACCTGGTCTTAAATTACAACACTTTGAATTTTTCGGGTTTAAACGATTCAGACACGGACACGCTGACGAAAATTATACAGAGACGAATTAATGAAATCGCAATAGGATTTTAATAACTGTGGTAGATGCCTACCAGCGTGGGTGACGCGAGGATCCTTTGAAGTCTGAAGCAAACGACCAAGCACGAGAGTCGAGAGGGTTAAGGAGCCGGAGCGAGAAGAGCGAAGAAACAGCCCTTTTCAACGGAGGCGTCGACCCTCGAGGAGAAACCAGTGCCAGACACAATTGTCACGAGAGGCTACCACCAGGCCGGTTGGAACCTCTCGGATTTTTTTTTTTTTTTTTTTCGCGTGTCTCTTCCCATGCAGAAGCCAGTTGAGCTGGCTAGCTTCACGTGTACCGAACGAGTAGCGGCATTTTTTTTTTTTTTTTTTTCGGAGAGCGAGAGTCTCTCCTACCTGTATAAGCTCCCTCACGTAGCAAAGAGGCGTAAGGCACACGGCGCGAGCTCTCTGGCTCTTCTCTGGTCCGCGCTAGGTGAAACTCCTCGGCCGCTCGGCCGGGATCGCCTACGAGCGGTAATCTTCACCGCGAGCTCGGTCGAATCGCCATCCACTTGCATCGGCTTTGTCTCTCTCGGAGCGCAGGTCTTTGAGCTTTTCCACCCTTGATCTTTCACTTCTCGTCGTCTTCCCACGAGTCGTTTTGGTTTTCATCACTCGGCGGCTTCACCGCCGGCGGTCGCGGCGAAACTTCCGGTTCCACGTCGGCACCTTCGTGGCGACCCACTCGACAACCGCGCGCGGCACATCGCCGACAGCGGCGTTTCGCTTGGTACACGGAAGAGAAAGAAGAGATCCGGAGAGGGCTACGTTGGCAAAAGTATCCGACGTCCCCGTGGCAAAACGTCGTGTTCGAGAACGAGGGACTTTGCGTCTCTCCCGCGGGCTTTGACGTCGAGGCCGACGTCGTTGACACGAAACGAGGAAGCTGCAGAGAGGGAGGCGAAAAAAAATAGATAGAAGGTAAAGAGCGAACGAGTCGGGAGCTCGCGTAAGACGGACGGTCGAATATCGCGGGAGGAAAAAAAATTATTTGTTGGTAGATTTTCGTTGCTGTAAGGAGTTTGGATTGTCAGTACTGGGATAAAAAAATATGGCTTGGAAAGCATAGTTAAATTTCTTGCTTCAATCGATTTGCTACTGCAATTAGGATTTAAAAAACTGGCTTGTAAATCTTAGTAAAATTGTTAGTCTGGATCAATTCGGCAGAGCAAGAATCTCTGGTACTGCAGAAAAAAAATTATTATGTGACTGTTTGGAACGCGTGTTAAGTAGAACGAGCCCGAGATACCTCGCAAAATTCCGCCGTTACTAATCGAGGTCACCGTCAGCAAAACTCATTTCGTTAGAGAAGCTGAGCCATTTTTCTCCACCCATTGCGATCATCGTTCTTCGTTAATACGAGGAAGAAAAAAAAGAGAGTTCTTTTCGTCTCGAATTAAAGTACAGTGTATAAAAGTCCATCTTTGTGATGAAAATTTTTCCCCCGGCCCTTCTGCGATTATCCGAATTTCCCAACACGCTCCGCTAATCCGGGTTCGCTCCAGTCCCTATTTCGTCCCCTCGCGAGCTCGGAAAATCCTTTTAAAGCGGAATTAACAAATGAGAAAAAGATTTAAAAAAAAAAAAAAGAGTGATACAATCTCGAGAGTACGAGATCAAGATCGCGGTGCGAGCTTCGCTCACCCACGCACAGGACGGACGCGTCAGGTGAAAAGTCACAGAAAAATACATGTAAGCAAAAAAATCGCTGAGCGAAATTTGCACTCCAAAAAATCTCATAAAATCCAAACAGACAATCCGGCTTTGCGCCGGAAACTTTTTTTTCTCTCACGAGCTCGGACAGTCCTTTCAGAGCTAAAGCAGCGCAAGAAAAAGTGACTAAAAATTGAAAAATAAAAGAATAAAAAAAATGTGAGATACAATCTTGAACGAGATCGAGATCGCGGTGCGTGCGCCGCTCTCTCACGCACCGGGCCGAGGCGTGAAACACCCGGCGAAATTTCGCAGGCCGCCGGTGTCCCCCGCTGTCAAAATAGTCCATTCAGACGAGGTTTGACGTGAGCGATAAAGAGACGAGGCCGATGTGCGAGACTCGTGAATTCAAAGGGCTCGAAAAAAAAAAAAAAAAAAAAAAAAATTTAATGTCTGCGTCTCTCTTTGTACCACGGTTTCTTCTCCTCCGGTCGTTTGTTGGAATGAATGGATGCGCGCGCGAGGAGAAGCCGCTCTACCCACCGTTATGCTCGCGGACGTAACTCGAAGGGCCTCGCGACGCGGGCCCCTTTAAGGTCCGGGCAACCCGACACCTACGAGCTCCCCCGTCACGAAAAAAAAAAAAAAAAAAAAATTCTCTCTTCCTCTCCGGGCCGGAGGGAAGCGTGCAGCACAAAAACGACCGGGACACACAGCGGTAGGGCCCGGCAATAATCCATAACCTTATACAAGGCGAGGTGTACACGCGAGGCTCAATATAACGAGGAGGGTAAGGCCCGGTGACGCGCGAAGACTTTCTAAAGGTAGAGCTCCCCCTTCTCCCTCAGACCTTCCAGCGGACGGAAGAGGAACGATGAATAAAGAGAAATAAAAGTGGAGACGTAGGAGGCAGAGAGGAATAATGACGAAGGGAAGTCCGAGGGAAAAAAGAATCGTGGCTCGGTGAAACGACGGTGAGCTCGAGGGAATATTCTTATAATAATATAATATATTGGATTTGTAGGTATCGAGAAGACGTAATACGAGAAACCCCAACCGTGAATTCGATTTCCCAAAGACGCAGAGGTGGAGTAGACGTCCATGGTGTACTTATGGACGTTCGCTTTTGTGAGGCTCTATTGACGACTTAAATGTCTCGAATATCGAGGGATTTTTTTTTTTTTTTTTGCTGATGGTAGAAATGTGTCGTGGATACATGATACGGGTTGGTTGCGCAATATGCTGGATCGCCGGCGGAAATTTTAATGGGATGCAGGTTGGGAAATATTGGAAGGATTTCCTCTATATTAGAGACTTCGTTTTTTGTCTCCAGCGCGCGCGACACGGGTCGACTTTCTGAAGATAGAGCGATAAATCGGCGTGACGATTTTTTTTTTTTCAAGCGCGAATAATTTTATTATACGTGAGAAATGAACGCGAGAGGTGGAATAGAAATCCTCTGAAAGGTTCAAATTTCAAATTTCAAATAATCAGAATCGGCACGGTCAAAAATACGGAAACGATTTCTTGAGCAGTTTTTAAATTTCTAAATTGAACCTTTTTCACATCTGAATTTCGCTCCAGTGATCGTTTATCGAAATACCTTTTAGGAATTCAGATTTCCGAAATGTTTACTATTACGATTTTCGATGGATCGTCATAAGACCTATCGACTGAGATATTTCTCTTCCGGTTTTTGCCCCATTGAACACCGCTCCGATATTTAATCGTGTCCCAAAAGCGACATCCAAAACGATCGAACGCCACACAATATCCTGGCGACGATCCAAGACAAGCAGCGAAAATACTTGGAGACCCATTTTTTAATTTTCCGCAAACATTCCTTCGAATACTTCACCCCACGTCCAAGCCAGGATCGGTGGAGCACTTGAATTAATTTATTACCAGCATACTTTTTTTGGGGTAAAGTAATGGAAGTCACAAGCCGGAAGCGGAGCATATGTGGAGGTTGTATCGAGGAAACTTGAGGGTCCAACTCCGGGACTCCGAGGGGACTCCCCGGAGTCGTGGAGAAAGAGCTGCTGGTGAGGTTGCACATTGCCTTTTTCCCCTCTCCCATATGTCTTCTTTCTCCGCTATATAAAATACATACAACCTAACACACGTACACCACATATGTACTTTTATACAAATTCAACCTCACGTAGACCGTGCATATTTCAGTGTTTTAAGCGTTCCGGTGTGCGTCGCACACGCTCCCTCCTCTATCTTATCCCTCCGCGACTTCTGACTCATGATTCACGTTATTCGCGAGAGGTTTATAGCGACCACGTGCGTCTGCGACCGGCTGCGTCCGAGTGTCCAAGGAACACGCATATTCCCAACTCGGGGTCGTTAAATTTCGCATGTGAAAACGTCCCTTATTCGACCAACCCACTCTCTCCCAGTCGTTGTCCAAAGTCTGATGACTCTCGCGTATTCCTCTACCTTCGGATAATTCCCTCGTGCCCCGAGGAAGTTTCACGCTGAGGTGGCGCATTGCGCGCATGCGCAGTCGATCCAGCAGGTAATAAACGACGCGACGGAACTTCCTGCTTAGCATATATCGAACGAGTGTCGTGTGGCTCACGGGACACGAAGGATATCTCGGTCCTACCTCGGTGAGAGAGGGATGGAACGCTCCTGAATAACCCATAAGTCGTCCTGACGTGTCCCGTGCAAAACGAGACTTCGTCCGGATCCTGGCTTGTGTATTACGCGTTGCGGGGAGAACCGGCAATGTGTTCCGATGGATTAAGGCGTAGGTGGAGGTTCCTCCGGGGCAACAGGAAGACCTCCTCGCGCTGAACACCGAGAGACGACGACGGGACGGACGTTATTTTAGTTCGTTCCTGCATACGACGAATTACTCGGCTCGAGCCCATGACAAAAATAAAAAATTTCTCTAGTCGAGAATTTAAAAACTGGGCGTGATTTACTCAGGTACCGAAAGATCTTTCGCAAAAAAATTGTCTATTATTAGAAACGTGAATTTGGCGAATTAAGGAAAAGAAATTTAAAAACCTCCGAAACAATTATCTTCGATTTATATTGTAATTAGATTTTTTTGAAATTCTTGATTATCGTTCAGGCGCCTTAAAAATCGCATTCCTGAACTACCTCGACGATTTTAAGTCCAGAGTACTTTTCATAAAAATCGATATTTTTTTAAGACAAAAATAGCTTCTACCACGTGCAAGCAAAATTTCAAAAGTGATTTAAAAAATTGAATGAATCAACCAGGACCAAAACAGCATTATATTTTTATCATTGTTGCTTTTTTTCAGAATTCTTGATCACCATCACCCTTCCCCGTTTTCGTCGTCATCAATTATTGCCTTCACGCCTTTTCATGGTTCTCGGCTATCGCTGACTTTAACCGAGCCATCCCTCCAGTCTTTCCCCTGCTCGCGGTACTTTTTCCTCCCAATATCGTTCACGGAGTCATGGCGAGGGACTCGAGAACTTTACGACACGTCGTTCACTCGACGGACGGATTACCCGGAGCGTGTAATACGAGATCACAACGTGCCTGTGCAGTTTCGAGTCTACGCTGCCACCGTAAAACTTCTTCCTCGCTCCTTCTGGTTTCTTGGATTTTCTACGTGCCGAATAACGGCCGCGGACGTTTAACAAAAATGTAGGGTCGTCTTAAGGCGGCTACGGAGAGGAAGTGAGCCGGCAGGCTGTGCATAAAGTGGATCTCTTTACGAGGATAATTCAGGCGCATGGACGGGCAGAAGCGATTTGTTTCTCGAACGAAATAAACGAGACGGGATAATTGATATCGAGGCCCCTGCGGCAGCAAATTAAGCTGCGATTTAAGGCAACGAGTACACAAGCTCGGGGTGGCTTCTTCGCGTATTTTATTGGATCGATTAAATAGCGAGTTTCGGGTACCGAGCAGGATAAAATTATGTGTTTATTTTTTGTTCCTCTCAGCTTTTATCATTCCTCACTTTTAATGCTCTCTCATCTCGTTATCGACCGGACGCGAAAACGAGTTTCACGGGACACGCTGACGGTTCGTATGTGTGCTGATATAAAGAGCGTGAAAAAGACGATAATCGATTTGTCGCTGGGATTAATAAATGTCTTCGAGAGGAATCTTAACTGCGGCCGTATTCGAGGATCGTTGGGAATGGTGCGAGAGAACGAGCTATTTGCATCGTCCCCCCTCAAAGAATCTGCGGACGATGAAGGCCAATTTTTTAAGGCTGGTTTAAATTCATGAAAAAAATATATATTTTTTTTTCGAAAGGACGAGTGTACGAGCTCTCTGCATCATCGATTCTCCAGCATCGACACATGCTTCAATTTTTTATATCAGGTTTGCATTGACGAATAAAAAAAACTATGTTTTTTTTTTCTGGTCGGACGGACCTACATCATCGCTTCCTCGACATTCGCAAAAGATCCACCTCAATTTTGACTCTCATTTATATCCACGAAAAAAAAATTTAATTCTTTTTTTTTCGTGGATGGAAAAAAAAATACATTTTTTTTAGACAGCACGATTCGTCTAACATTCGCACATTTAATTTTTTTTACACTGAAGCTTTTGTGCGAAAGATGAATAAACAAACCTTTATCACGACTACCAGCCGGAGGAACGTTTATTCGTCATCCATTGAGCAAAATGCCGGGTGAGCAAGAGTCAACGGTCGGAGGTTCGGGTGAAACTTGAACTCGTCCAAAGTAAATCTTGCGAGACTCACGCACGGATTGCCGGATCGGGGGCTAAGATAATATTGTCCTGGGTCGTCCTCTCCACGCTCGTGTGCGTTCGACAACATTGGACGAGCCGTCCGTGGATGGCGTGTCGCCTTGTTGATTATTGGCGCCTTGTGGAGGGGCTGCAGCAATATCGCGTAGCGTGGACGGAACGTCGAAGTTGAACGTATCAGGACGAGGTGGATTACCCGACGAGGGGGCCGAGACGATTCAGCTGGTAGGCGAACGACAGATGGAACTCTGATTGAGACGTCGCTTCCATCGCGTTTCAACGTTCCCGACACGTACATAAAACAGTGCGCGAGCCGAACGAGGCACCAGCGCGGCCGACAACATGTGGCCGTGGAAACGAGCAACGAGAAGGGCGGGCAGGAAACTCCATACACCAAGGGAAAATAAACTAGTCTCAAAACGTCGGAGGGTTGATGCTCAAGTTGGAAATTATCGTACTGCAAATAAAGAAACCATAAAGCGATGAAAAAAAAGAAAAATGTTTCGGAAGTTACGAATTAAATCTGTTGCATTCAAACGCTAAAATAGATACTTGGGAATCTTATGGAGAATTTTTTTTTTATATTATTTTTTTCATGTTAATTTTATGAATATTTGTTTGTAAAAATGAGAGCAATATAATTGTCGGGGTTTGTGAAGGAAAAAGTTTGTTTAAATGTTCAATTTTTTTTACTGCAGCTCTATGGAACGCAGAGAAACAAAACTGTCGGAAAATGTTGGAGGCAATGAAAGAAATATTTGTACCGGAGATGAAGAAGTAATGAAGAACAAACTGACAAGTCGTCAGCGGTCGAAACTTGTAGAAAAAGACCGCATTAAAAATAAAGAAATCATCGAGCAAAAACAGAACCTTCCGAAAGTTGTCGATTGAGTCTGCAGCGCGGATCATCAACAGCCGGGAAAAAGTGCACCATGTCGATTGATCGACGGATGGGAGAAAAAGGGACTTGTACGAAACTTTCTTCCAACCTATCGGATGTCCATCTCGTGTTAATTCTGTAAAACCTGAGGAGATTAGATCGTGGATACAAAAGTCTGTGTGTGTGTGTCGTTTTTAAGATACGTATCTATGGGTCACGTGACGTCGAGAAAGTCCAGATTGACCAGGGACGACAGGGTGGATTGTCACTGACGATTTATCACTCCGACGGAAGACGAGGGTATTTCTTTGGGGTCAACGGGGACGCCCGGAGAGACGAGCCAGGTCATCGTCAAGAGTCGACCAGCCTCGCTCGAGAGCCGGACGACCGGAGATAGTCCGAGGCTCGTTCGGTAGAATATTCTTGTAGAAATCCTGCTGATACCGCCCGTGGCGAGAACACGAGGATTCGAACGCCGGACCATGAGAGACCCTTGTCTCCGCTCGTATCTTTGATCCTTCCTTGACCTCATGCAGCCTCGCCAGCGTGTTCCACAAACGGATTTTCATATTCCTGTTTTCCATTTTTTTTTTGACAGACGTTGTCTCCTCCTTTGCTTCCCCGACGCTATCTTACGAACTCTCGAATATTAACTGGCGCCGATGGCAGATAAAGGTCGCGTCCTCCTCTCCAACGACGCCAGGACGAGGGACTCGGCCCTAAGATATTCCAAGCTAATGTTTATCCACTCGAGCTGCCGCTGCTCGAACGGTAGAGAAGCGCGCTTAATGCACGAGCCCTCGAAAACTTCGGGAACCGACCGCAAGCACTCGAGCGCCAGACACGCTGGAACGATTCGTCCGCCTTCGAGGCTCGTACAGACCACCCGATTCATCCGGGACAAGACACGCTCGATCATTCTCGTGACGAGGAGATGATGGAATTATTTTTTTTTTTAATTCTATTATTTTTTTTTTGTATGCTTCTTGGTTGTTTAATCTGAATTGAATCTGAATACTCGCAGATGTCGTTCGATCGAATAAATTCTGCGCACGGTAAACGAGGTGAATTTAGCAAAAGAATTATTATGTGAGAAGAGAGAACAAAATTCTTTTCACTGTTTGAATTTCATTGTGTAGAATAATCTGATTTTTTTACTTTTGAGAAACGGGGATGAATGTGACATCCGATTTTCCGATAATTTCAAACGTTGTGAACACTTGTTTTAAATTAAATGCTCGATTTTTGTTTAAAAATAACAGAGCTTCTATGAGGAAGCAAAAAGAAAAAAAAACTCGTGACGGAGAAATATTTGTTAAACGCACGGAAATTTCTTTTTACCTCCCACAGAATCAAAATTCAAGAGCTTCTGGTTCGGCTCCCGTGGTCACGAGAGCTCGAAGAGGCGCACTCGAGACGGTCCACAATTGTCGGAAAATATTTACCCGACGGAAGGTGAAAAAAGTGGTGGGCCGAACGAGGCTCATAAATGGACGAGCTGGAAACGATGTCTCTCCGTTTTCCGTCGAGTCATCCATCGTAAGGGTACAGAAAAAAAAAAAAAAAAAAAAAAAGAACAACAACAACACGAACCATCCAAGCTGCCTAGAAAAAACGAGTGTTCCGCACTCGTTCGGAGGCGAAGAGCCTCCGACGTTGATTTTCATCTTCGATATAAGTGAAGCCTGAATAATGCATCTCTAGACGTAACGGCCTCACCGATATGGATGAAAGCGTGCATTTAAACGAGGTGGCGATGAGAGTGGGGTAATTGAGTAGTTTCGATTAATTTATTTACGCGGCGCCTCCCTGTCGTGTATATTCGCACGCACGTTATAAACGATAATGTATACGAGAGAAATCAGCGGTGAAGCACAGGGGGGGAGAGAGCAGTTATCGCTCATGAGGATCCTGCCGGTCCGGCTCGTCCGGGGTGCGAGGCAGAAGAGCTAGCAAGGAGCAACAACGAGCTTGAGCAGCGCGCATCATTGAAGTAACACGGCGCACACACAGATGCTCGTTAAGATGCTGTCACTCAGATGAACGCTGGCCACAGGTATAATGCCTATAACGGGGTCCTGTAGAGGAAAGGGGGGGGGGGGAATAACGAAGGAAGGAACGAGAGAAGTTCCTCCTCCGCTTCGTGGCTGGACAGGGATTAAAAGATTTCCTTGAAGGATAAAGCCACGAAATTGATGAACGGCCATTTCGATGTACACTGCGCATATCCCGCTGTTTGGGTCGTAAGAGTCGATAGTCGGGACGAGATATACGAGGCTTCGAGGATTCTGACCGGGTGCGCAGTAAAAAAAAAAAAAATATTAGATTTGACAAACATTTATACGCGTTGGCGATTTTTTTATTATTTTTTATTCTTGATGAGACTGGCACGATGGACCCGAACGTCGTCGATGGAAGACATTTTTGTTGGGTGAACGAATTTTATTGACCGTCTATCGTGGAACATATTAAATTTTGATGGATTTTTTTTTGTCTTTGGCCGAGTCAAACATCCGTAAACGTAGCGCCAATGACTTAACTTTCTTTGTCTCAATTTGTTTTTTTTTTTTTTTGGGTATTCACTCTTTTTCTTTGCGTCTGGAAGGATTATTATTAAGTGCCTTGTAAGAAGATACTTCTCGGATGACCACGTTGAAGCGTTAGAGATTCGCTAAGAACGTGAATAAAATGAATGCGCTTCAGAGGTCGTTAATTTTTTTTTTTTTTTTTTTTTTTTTTTTTTTTTTTCATAGTTATTTTACTAGCAACCGTTCGACGGTCGCGCGGCCGGGGTCGAGCGATTCTCGAAAGACATTTCTCGTGAACAGTCAAAGTTACAATCCCCTGTTCGTCTCTCAGCCCGGGCACTTCGGGGACCGACCCGACGCAGTTCCGAGTATCCCGAAGCGTTCCCGCTGCGAAAGAAAACGGTGTCGCTTTTCGGTCCCTCGAGATCGAACCCGGTCGTCGAAAGTCAATTCCATTATTCGCGCGGATTCTCCATCTGGATTCTCAATTCGATTGATATAACCGTCCCGCTCGGGCCATTAAAGTGCACCGAGAATTCAGCGAAACGAACTCGTCCACACCAAACTTTTGTAAATTTAAGAAAAAAAAAAAAAGAAATAAAAATAAACCTTGGCTTCGAACGATTCCTAAAAATCTCCGGTTACAATTCTCGGAAAATCACAAAAATACTCACGGTTCCAGCTGTGGCACAAAGAAAGAAAAAAAAAAGAAAATAATAGTAAAAAAAGAGGTACAAGGAAATCGTTCGTCGAATGTATTTTCGAGGGCGAAACGACCGCTCGTAAAATGTTCGGTCACGGCGATCGCGGATCCAACAACAGTATGGCTTCACGGATGTTGAGTTCCGGGCTTGTTTTCACAAGTGAGAATAACCGCGGGGGTTTCCGAGCGAAATGGTTATAGCGCGCCCTCCTCCAGAGATCTCTCGGTATGTAAATGTCACGGGAGCAACCACACAGCGTTAAAAGCCCGTAGCATCCGAAGGCTGAGCCGGTGTATGCGAGAGGATATCTTGCCGTTGTTACCGAGCGAGGCGGCAGACAGTGCGCATCCTCTCGCCCCCGTACAACGTCTCGTGTGTCTTCTCGCACTAACACCGGGATAAAACATAACACGAGAGTCTTAACGAGGAGCAGGAGATTGATGGTGGCAGAGGCGCGGAGCATCGTCATAGTCGACGACTCTGGCGAAACTGGTGCATCGTCGGAGCGATCGTGAGGACCTCGAGAACGGTAATGCGAGTTGGTAAACAACCGGTTACTTAAGGCCGATTGAACATACGGTATTTGAATTTTAATTCACAATATTTGATATTATTTTTTATCTCGTGATATTATTTATAATTGTTATTAAATTGTGGTAACATCGAAAAAATATTATTAATATTATTGATAATCACTGTTCAAATGTGCGGGATAATCGTGAGAGCCTGGGGTGATTCTACTTGGTGACTGACCTTTGATTAAGCGCGGTTGAATCAACGACATTTCAATTGAGATTGATATATAATATCGTCACTTTTGATATTATTTATTATCATTATAGAATTTGAGTGACTTTCAAAAATATCATTACTGATATTTTCGATGATTATCGGATATTGTAAATTGATGAGCATATATATTTTTATTATTGAAAATGTAATGGCTTTATAGCGGATGAGTTTTACCGACAAAAATTATTATTCAAACGGTTTTAATGTTTTTGTTGATGAGGCTTTAAAAATTTTAATTGTGCATTTTTTGGGTTAATTTACGTCGTTAGACTCGAATAATAAAATTGAATGCTGCAAAGAGCCTTGGACTGTGATGCTTCACGAATGAATACTCTGTTGTATTGGCTTCGAGTTTTTCGACCCACACCCCAATCGTCCTACATTTTTCCCCGGCAGCTCATCGCGCATCTTTGATTCATCCCTTTTTACACGAGCGCCAACCACCGACGATTCTCCTATCTTTGGCTTTGAATTTTTCGCCCCCGTTCCATCGCCGGCGTAACCACACAATACCCAACTGTGCCCACACCGCCGGCTTTCATTCCCATTTCATATTCGCGGTTGTTCTCTTGTTCGCCAGAAACGCTTTTCTCCTTTATACTTCTCGTCTCGGCGACTGTGGACAACGTTACATATGCACCGGGCCCGGTTCGTGTGTAACGGAAGAGCCAGTAAGCGCGCACTATTGTCGCCCGAAATATACATCGCCGCTGACGTTCTCTCGCTTCCTTTTTTTTTTTTTTTTTTTATGTACGCCGCGAGGGACGACGAGACGACTTGAAAAGAACGTTTGGCACATGCAGAATTCATGCCCGGGCATACACACACACACATACACACAGTGGCATGTGTGCATTCCATCGATCCGAGGGCTCGAAGGCACGACTCGTTGACTATTTGCCTTTTTCCTCTCTCATAACTTAAAAATTTTACCACTGTCACCTTAGCACGAACAACTATTGAGATTTTCAGATTCCAATACGTCAAAAATTCCAGATTTCGGGATCTTCGAAACAAAAAATTGTCGGATCTCTCGGTGTGTATATTTTAAAAATTTCAATGTCTCTGAACATCTTTGGATCTCTAGTTCTCTTTCTAATTTCTAGATTTCTAGATCAATAGACTTTTAGATCTCTGAATTTCTAGATCTCTATATTTGCACGTGTGTCGATAAAATTAATTGCAAGCTCGATAATTTATCTTCGGACCAGAAATCCATAGCGACTTCGGTGTGTTTGAAAAAATAAAAGTAAACAATGTACGGGGGTTTTTGGTCAATGACGGTGAATAGAAAGGCCCACCGTTATCCACGCCAATGTCCGTGCATAAACGTTTTCACGGGGTCTCGGCGGGCTCTTTGAGAAGAAGAGGGCCCCGCGCGATCTACCAACGGGCTACACCATCAAGATGGGCCTGTCAGGCCCTAACTAGGTGCAGGCTAAGGAACGTTGCGAGTGGAAGTGAGAAGGTGAAAACAGGCGAGAAGGGTAAACGAGAGGAGAGTACGACTCACACCAGCAAAACGCCAAGAGTCGCCCCGAGCTCTCTTTCTCTTCCTCTCTCCTCTATATTAGCAGCTTTTTCCATCTTCCTCTTTCTATCATGTTTTAGTGTTTTGACACGGACGACGTGACAGCAGCTGATGCTTGTTTCGCCGGGACTTCTTTGACGGGCACCAAATTGGACGGTATATTAATTTTACCGAGGATTTCTCGTTTACACACAAACCCGACCATAATTCATGCTTACTATGTAACTTACAAAATTGTTTTCGCAATTAAAAAAATATATACATACTGTACATTCGTTATCGATTTCGTTACAGAAGCAAATTTATTGAAATTTGACCTACTTAGTTTTCTTGCTAATCTTCACTGCTTCCTTCTATTCCAATGCTTAGAATCTTGCGATTGTCTCTCTTAGATTTCTAATTTCTCTTTCAGTTTTATTCTTATTTATTCTGTTCTCCATTTTTTTATGGACTTCTCAGCTACTTTCTGTAACCTTGTTTGACGGGTTTTTTCTTCGTCTCCTACTTTTACATAGCTTGATTTTATATGTAAATAGATCAAATAAAAATATGAAGTAGAAGATTAAAACAAAAATAAAAAAATTTAAGTATATAAAATAAAAGGTTTATCCTGACGGTTGGATGAGTGGAAAAACGATATACGTTTTGCGGAATTGCAGCTGCCGAGAAATCGTTATCGTGAGCTAGACGGTTACGAGACAGGGCGATACGTGACGAGCCAGCGTCAGCAGGCGATCGGAGAGGGTTCGAGAAAAATTGTGTTCATTGCCCGTGCACGAGTCAGAATCCGCCGGTGGCGTGGACCGAGGGAAATCCGACGACGGACGAAAAACGCGAAGAAAAAAAATTTTACAATAACGCGTACAAGACGCAGATACGGCACAGAGATTCCTGCTTTATCTTATCCGCCGGAGTGTGCGAGAAAGTCCCTGCTTTCGACGCACTGCCGGGGTCGTCCGAGACTCGTGAAACGACACTTCTTTCCCATAAGTCTTCATTTTTTTTTTCTCTTTATTTTTCCGCCACACCGGTCGGCAAACTTCCAATAGACCGATAGCGATAGTTGTTCGAGTAAATCGTCGAGCTGCTAGTTCTTCCGTAACAAGTTCGAAGAATCTCAAATGGATTTCTCTCGAACACCATGAAATTATTTTACGAACACTTTATCGATTATTTATTCAGCATCGTCGGACGATTGGGTCGACAATAAAAAAAAAAGTTATAAAAAAAATTAATCACCTAAATTGTGTCGGCGAAGGATAAAATTCTGTCCGCAAGGCAATCAATCAAATTAATCCCGCAATCTTGCTTGACGAATCTTTCAATATATCCGAGGCGGCAAACTTTGAACCTGGGGGATTGAATTAAAAATTATTTTCGACGCGAGTTTCGTAACGAGTAGATTCGCTGTTTTAAGGCGAAGATATACGATTTATTTATTCGTGTGTCTCTCGGCGATTCAATGATCGATGGATTTTTTTTAATAAATAAAAAAAAGGGGGGAGACCGATAAATTGTAATATAATCCTCGTGCAGCGTAGAGGTGAAACCGACTCGTATTTTTTATTTTTTGCTATTTATTTGTTACCGGGTAAATAAATATTTTGCTATCGACTCGTAAATAATTTGCGCGCATAGTCTCGGTGTTCGTCGCGAGTTAGAAACATTGCCCGAGCGTTTCATCAATCACCGTCGAATCCGATCGTTCATCATATTTATAAGTTCGAAGGAGCCCGAAAGAGAGGAAGAGGGAGAGACAGAAATTTCTGAATTAATTCAACGCCACACCGAAAGACTCTTGGA
The DNA here is from genome assembly GCA_963978505.1 of Listrodromus nycthemerus. Lineage (NCBI taxonomy): Eukaryota > Metazoa > Arthropoda > Insecta > Hymenoptera > Ichneumonidae > Listrodromus > Listrodromus nycthemerus. The sequence continues at coordinate 3,789,983 of OZ021683.1, forward strand.
CTGTAATGTCAGCCGGTAATTTAATTCGCCACCCCGAAGCGGCGCGCCTGAAGGAAATTAATCCCTATCGATTACTCGATCGGACAACGACAAAATAGCTGTCCGGTCGATCCTTCGAGGGAAACCGTAGTAAGCATGAAACATTTTACAAAAAGCCTCGTTACTTTTTTTTCACAGTAAAAATAAATTATAATCTCAATATCCATTGTGTATTTGTTAGTAGAAAGGGCGTTTCCGGTCCAAAGGAATCGCCAGAGGACAAGAAAATATTATACAACAGGCATCGTTTGTCTTTTTACAAAAAAAAAAAAAAAAACCTGAGTAATAACAATCCATATTTGGATATTTTTTCGGTTCGGTGGAATCCCTACTAAGCATGGAAATATTATACAAGAGGCTTCATCGCTTTTTTTTTAGAATTAAAAAGAAATAACAAAAATAATAATTTCTTTTTTTTTAATACGTAAGATAGTTCGATCTCCGTATGGTTTCCCCTCGACCCAACCATAGGGCACTTCGCCGGTTGAAGCCGGCTTTCGAGCGCGCGTTCCTCGTATCGCAAGACCGATCTCTCGGGTTCCCTCTCTCCGTCGGCTTTCCGAAGCGCGCCGGAGAGCAGAGAGTTCTCGTTGTTCCGAGGATGAAAGATGAACGAGGAATGATAACTGAACGAGCGGGACAACAACGAGGACCGAAGAGTCCGAGCGTTAGAAACGAAGATGGAAAGGGGGAAGCGAAGTGACTGTCGACTATTCGTTGTCTAAACAAACTAGAGAGAACGAAGTGAAGTAAAAATAATAAAAAAAAATCGAGGGGTCAATCCGGTCCTGCATCGGCCGCGCCCGAGCTCTCCCAACGCACGGACAAACGAACACTCGGCCGTTTAACAAGGACCTCGTTATAATATTTTATTACCACGGCCGAGCAATCGTACGGCTCGACGGGGTCGCGCCTCGATAAATAAATGTGCGCGACGAGCTGCGATACACGAGGGAATACACCTCAGAGGTGAGAAATAACCGGTATTATGTTCACAAACGTTAATTGATATGTTTGAGGAATTTTCTTCGCACCGGATTTAAGGACAGAGAAAGCGGGATTTAAAAAAAACGAAAAGAAGAAAAATATACATATGGAGGAGACAAGTTGGGAAATTTCACTGCTGGTTTGGCCCGAGGATGTTTGAGAACGGTCGGTGAAAATTAGTTGAGTCGATTTATAATTTTGTCGTCGAGCGAGGCCAGCCGAAGATTCCTGGTAAATTTACGGGAGGAAAATTGAAAGGCATAGGATTTTAGTTTGGGGTTTTCAGTATTTTTTCTTTCAATTATCGTGAAAGGTGAGTGAAGGTGAAAGGACTGATATATGAATTTCGAACAGAACGACGTGAAGTATTGTACGAATTCTCGAACGTGCTTTCCACCTGGCTCAGCAGATATTAAATGTTACCCGGGAATAAACACGTACGCAGCAGAGGGATAAGAAATAAAAAAAATAAGAAATAGCAGAGGGATAAGAAATAAAAAAATAAGAAATAGCAGAGGGATAAGAAATAATTTTTAAAAACTCAATATATATCGCAAAAAAAATGTAGGAGACCAGGTTGAAAATTTGACGGCTCGTCCGGCTCAAAGGTTACGAACGGACCATGAATTTTCTGCTCGGCTATTCACTAAAAATCTTGCATCCTAAATAATAACAGTGCTGCCTTCGTTCAAAGTTTGATAGCTCATTTATTTTTAAAAATTCTCTGAGCATCACGGACGTAGTTACAAACAAGTAGATTTGGGTTGATCACAAGTCTTTAAATAAAGCTGGACAATTGCCGGTAATTTTACGGAAAGAAAATCGAAAGTCGAGAGGTAACTCGGGTGGTATTTTTTTCTTTTATTTATAGCGAACGAGCTCGTTCAGGGCATTGTCTCGTTGGGTGTGCGAGCGAAGGTGAAAGGATGGATGTAGATTTTAAATCGCACGGTGTGAAGTACGGTGCGTATTCTCAAACGCGTTTTGCACCGTGCTCCAGAGATATTGAATGTTGCACGTGCATAAACACGTAGGTGGCAGAGAGGTGCGCCGTCGGTCGAGGCAGCAGAAGCAGCAGGAGCATCTAAACTCAGCAAGGAACCCGCGCGAGTAATGGGTCGTAAATTTTTGAGCCGTGAGAGAGAAGCGAGCGAGAGCTGGCCGAGAAAACAGGCCGAGAGGAAGCGAACAGGCGAAACTGGGCACACGGTTCCTGACCTTGTCTGGAACAACGGGAGCGAAGTTTAAGGGGGAACGCGAAGCGACGGAGTGAGAAAAACCACAGTGTTAAAACTGGAGCTACAAAAGCGCATGGAAAATGCAACGAATTTCTCTACCCTCGAGACGATCGTACACTGAAAATAAAGGGGATTCGAGGAACGTTTTGTAAGATTGCGATGCACACTTTGGACAAGTTTAAAGCAATCTTTCCAGTTTCAATCGATCGATTTAATTTATAAACAGATAATGGGACAAAGAATCGATAATATTTTGAATTCATTAGGAAAGTTAACATTCGTGCATACGAGAATATTTCTTGTGATATTTAATAGGCTAAAATTATTATTGTTTGACGAGATGAATGTACAAATAATTTCTTTTCTAAATATAAATTATTTAATGTCTATTGGTTATCTCATATCGAACCAGGCGAAGCGTCAATAAATATTTTTTCCATTGAATCAATGATTGAATAAAAAGGAAAATAATTGTACTCGGTACGATAGGTTGGAAAGTTAAAAATAATCGATTCACGAAAGAGTCAATAATTAAAAATGAAATACCGAATATTCGGGATAGCTCAGAGTGCGATGAGCTGTGAATGGCCGAGAAATAAGCTCGAGCCAAAATAGGCTGCGCGAAGGTTGAACGTTTGGTCCGTCGTTTTAGAATTAATCTATCAATAGATTTCTCGGAGAAGCGTTCGCGGTAAGAAAATAATGAAAGAGGATCGAAGAAATATCGCGGTGAAAGAAAGATTAGAAACAGCGAATATTTTAACTCAAAATACGACGATCCAAAATGGTCGAGCAACTGAAGCATAAACGAACTGGGCGAGGCTGAAAGTTTAATCTGTTTTGAGAATAAACCGACAGATTTTTTGGAAAAAAATTGTCCACCGTAAGAAAATAATTAACGAGGATCGAAGTCTCGTTGCTGGAGAGGTGCTCGAGCAGAAAAATTGGGGTGTTGTTATTAAACGCGACGCGATTCGTAGCGGCTGCAGAAATGCATGGAATCAAGCGGGACAACGAAGCAGAAACAAAAGAGTCGAGGTCGGATGACTCTGAGCGTGCGGGAAAACGCAACGACCGAGAGGAAAGAAGAACAGCGTGACTCTAATTCGAATATATTCAGGTGTCCCGCGATTGCCGGGAGGCAGCGAGCCGAACATTTTTCGCGGTCCATCGAGCCGTGAGGAAATTATTCACAGCCGCGGAAGTTATCGAGGGAAAATGATGTATCGCGAGTGCTGCTGCTGCTGCTGCTGTTGCCAACGCTTTTGTAGCGCAGCTCTTCCACATTTCCGTCGGGAGATTGTGCGAATATCTCGATTCGTTTCCGGTACAATTCTACGCAATTTACAGATCGCTGCAATTTACAGATCGATCGAATAACCATTACGTGATTTAAAAATCCAAGTTCAGGACTTACAACACACCAGGCGTTCGATATATATAATTCAGTTTGTGTTTTCATCGTAGGAGCATTTCGATAAACGGTAAAGCGACAATAATAATTGCTCGGATACGTTTCAGCCGTCGGACACTGCACGGCATATTTGGTTTATTCCGAATTTGAGAATAAAAAATCTCATTTTATACTTGTAATCGTATTTACAAGTATTATTTAGTGTGGAATAAAAAATTTTGTTCATAATTTAATACTAATTTATCTTCTATCGTTGCACTGCTAGGCACATTTGATTTATTTCGGATTTGAGAATTATAAATCTGATTTAATAGTTGTAATCGCATTTACAAGTATTATTTAATGTGGAAAAAAAATGGTTCAAGGTTTAATTATAAATTATCTTCTATCGTTGTATCTTGTTGAAGAGCGGGCGATATAGAAATTGGTATGAGCGTTACTTTATGCGATGATTTATATGCGATGAAATAACCGGACAGTTCGAAGAAGTTAGATTAGCCGGCTTTCTACTCAGCTTATTATTATCTTCACCATTGGTTCGCGGAAATAATCTTTTCATTTATGAAATTAATAAATGCCAGAGAAATTCTTGATTAAATAAAAAAAATAAACAATCTCGCAATCTGTGACTGATCGACTCATTCGGACAATTCTCTTTGTTTTGCCAAAAGTCTTTCGTTTTTTTTGTCCGTATTTAAATGAATATTTTTCTTTTTAAATTCAATCGCTGTGTGTTTGGAAACAAGAAACTATAAATTTCGCATCAGTTTTTTGTTATTATCACAAAAAACCGACTTTGAAAAAATGAATAAACAATCTGAAAAAAATAGTGTAAAAAGTTCGCGCCGTCATTCAAGGTCGCACGAACACGTGGCCGTTTGAGATTAAGTTGAATCCCGAGGCGAGCTCGAGAGATAATTAAATGTCGACGCGTGACACGATTAACTCGACGCTTCTCGCCGTCGCGAGATTTCACTTAAGACGAAGGAAAAAAAATTGCACGCGAAAGAAATGCAAATTTCATTGCACATCGAATAAAAAAAATATTACTAGAAACAAAAGACTTACCCATGAGTTTTCGAACTTCGGCTTGGCTGAGGAACAGGTTGAAGAAGCACTCTCCAGGCGTTGCCATGACGATAAACAATAGTGCCAGGCGTTGCCATGACAATAAACAAGCCTTGGTAACCATGTTGTTGATTCGCGGGTCCTTCCCGGCAGCGAGTGGACCGCCACGTGACCACGTGACCGGTTGCGTAGCAACAAACTTTTCTAACGGTCGTTTAGTAACCGTCGTTCAGTAGCGTGCGCGTTGACGTGATCGAGTGACCTGCGTCTCTCAGCGCAGTACGAAAGCAGGTGTTCGGAAAACAAATGCCTCGGCCAGTTCGCCAAAGAAAACGAAGCACAACCGTCGTGTGTTTCCTTTCCCTCCTTCGTGCGTACCTCCTTGCTCCCGGCGACTCAGCTCATCTTTGCTCGTTGAGTCGTGCGATCTCCATTAAAAAAACAGTTCGATTCTCGTGTCGTTCAGTTAATTTCACAGTCTTACAACGTATCAAGTTTCTCTTCACCCTCGCGTGTCGCGTCGATTATCAACTCGCGTAAGACAGTAGAACAGTTCGGTCTTATACGGAGTGTCGAAAAACAAAAGTAACGCGCGTTTTTATGTTATTTTCCCGTCGCACGGACTCGTGGTTCGAGGCTCTCGAGAAACACGCGTATAAACTCTAGCTCGCCGATATCTCTCTCTCTCTCTTTCTCTTCCCCTCTCTCTTTCTCTCGTCTCGATGCGTAACGCGGTTTGTATTTATTTATCGAGCCAGTTAAATCGAACGTTGAAAAAGCCCGCTTCACTATTCGAAACAATTTATTAAACTGTATCGTTGAACCTGTAACTGACGCGAAGGTTTCGAGTCTCAGTGACGTTTCGTGGCTTGAAGTGGCGCGTTTAAAAAGCGTCGAATGTTGTGCCGACGTACGCGATTCTCTCGGGAACGGCGCGCGAGCAGTAGTTGCCTCGTGAAAGCCACGACCAGTTGTGCTGCGGCCGCCATGGTTCGTCCAGGGTCGACGCAGGCCTTCGCGCCGGAGACTCACGAGCCGCAACGGAGATGCCCGAACTACACCCACGAGACGATACCCTGTTTATACGTGTGCGCGGTGTATGCTGAGAGACGCTTTCGTCGACGCGGTGTGTACGAGACTACGGAATCGCCGAGAACGGGTCTATAGGAAACTTCACCATAGTGGACGAGAATACTACGGCGGAATCCACACCGTGATCGATGGGGCTTCGTGAGACGGAGGTCCGGTGAATATTTTTTACAGCTGCTTTTCTCCACAATAAATATCGTTCAATCTTAGACGGTATGGCCGCGCTTTTTTTCCACGAAATTGGCAACGATCGTGCGACGTATTCTTTTCCAATTTATTTTCATCACATCCGTGATATTAAACTCGCATGAATTATTAACTCATCAATAGTTTCACGACTTTGGACATGACTTAAATCGTGTAAGATTTTTCGGACTCGCACGCAAGCGCCGCCATCTTTGTTTCGTTGTCGAATTTTTAATGTATGAAAATGTCCGACATTGGAACAACGAAGTAGCGTTTTTGAATGGTAAATATTTGCCGAACGTAAAGATTTCTGGTCTCTGTGTGGAGAAAATACTATTAAGTAAAATTGCACGATTTACACAATCAATACGATTGATTTTTTGGACAAAGAATTACTCGATCGTTTTATCCTATTTACACTACCATACAAGGTTTTTGTGTGCATGATTTTTACAGAAAGTTTGTAAGGTAAGTTTCCCATCGGGCGAATCATCTCGAAAAGCCAGCGTCCATCTGACCTTCATTATTACAGAGGTCGCGGCGTTAAGATCGCTTTTTCGTCCCAAGTTTATGTCCGCAAACACCGTAATATTTTTTTTCCTCAAACCGTAACTTGGAGATAAACAAGAGCACCCTAAATTATTGAACACAAAATGGCTGCCCAACATAGAAGCTCAATTTTGTTTGGTGCTGGAAAAAAAAAAGTTCATAATCTGTTAACATCAAAATTAGATTGAAACGATTAATTAATTATTTAACTTCTTTTTTTACTGAATCACATTAAGATATAACGTTTTTTTTTCTTTTTACTGCATAATTGCTGCGAGTAGTTCGTACCCTAGGTTTTCCATCGGGCGAATCGTCTCGAACTCCCGGCAGCCACACAAGCCTTATAGAGATCATTGATAATATTGTAGAGCGTGTTATTATCACATCATTACATAGGTCGTTACTTTACGATCGTTTTATCATCGTGATTCACCTTTCCTTTCCGATCTCATTAATTAACGCAGACGTTTCATACATTCCGTTATCGTCGGGTAAAATCATTCTGAATACGCAATGTCTTTCCGGACGTAATTCTGTATCTCCGTGTAACAGGTAGTTCCCCGAGTCTGCTATTGTGCTTCTAAAGCCGACTATTCGCGAGCTCTTTCTATCTAACCGCAGTTCCCTCACTCGCTGACTGTCTACTATTTTCTCCCTCTCCGACTCTTGCTCTTCTCTTTCTCCGGTTTTCTTCACCGCGCGTTTCTCCCACGTCGCGCTGGTATTTCTCGTTTCCTCGAGTTCCTTCGGTCGATACAAGTCGCACGAAAATTTGTGCGCCTCGTAGGACCTTCACGGGGCATCCGAAGATGATCATCGCTACGAACACTTGTCGCACGCTGTTGACAATACCGAACGCGGAGAATCGCCGTGACCGACGAGCGTGAAAAAATAAATTCATCCTTATTCTCGACCACAATGTGCAAGATAATTTTCTATTGAGGTTTTTAAGGAGTGTATGTATATTTTTTAATATACAAAGAATAGAGGCTTCTCATTGATTCGATATTTTGGCTGGTGTGGACGATTAGATGATTTTTTCCAGGCAGTCGATAATTCAACGGCTGTGACAATAAGTCCCGATGGAAAAGTACACGATATTTTCAGTTGGATCTTACAAATGCCTGACGATATTTTTTCAAATTTCAATGAGAGTATCGTTTTTATTTCTTTTTTATTTTCAAGCATGCTTCCTTACAATAATTCGTTCAATTAAAAACTACCGAGTGGCTTACTTCGTTTTATGTTTTTAAAAATCTTTTTTATCAATAATGTGATTCACTTTATCGCAACGCTTTCCGCTTTGCGCACTGTTCAATCAATGCCTATCTTTCTACAGTTGCGCCGCTTTAAAACTTTAATAGCACATTATTAATTAACGAAGATGTATAATTATCTTGAAATTATTTTTAGTTGCCCGAGGGAAACGTTAAAATAAATAAAATCGTACGATAATTCACTCAATTAAAATCTATCGAACGGGTCATTTTTTTTTTTTTTTTTTTTAATTTCTACGATTCATGCCGCAATATATTTTGCCGGAACGATCTCCATTTCGCGCTACTTCCACGCCGCGTTACAATCTTCCTTCGCATTCATTGCAAAAACGTATAAGGAAACCCGAACCCGACTCGTCCGATCGGATTTCATTATCGACGTTACCGACATCGTCCCGGTACACGACACATTGTACTCGCCAAAGTCTCTCTGCAAAATGGTTTAACAACGAAAAATCTCGTCTTTCAACCGTGTCCCCTGTTTCGTGTGAAAAAGTATACGCGAGATCGAATATCGCTCGACGAGAATCTGCAGAATTCTTCGCAGCGCCGTTACACGGTAAAACGCGAACGATTTACACCGGCTTCGACTGTGTGTAATCCGACGGCCAGTGCTCCGCCGGAGTCTCGTTCTGGTTTCGTTGAGATCTCGTTTTCTCTTACCCGGACGCGTCTGATTACTGAACTCGATCATTATCCCCGGTCGAGGATCGAGCAACGAGCTTACAGTTCCGTGGGGCGGAGGGAAAATTCAGAAACGTTAGAGGCAGGAAAAAAGAAGTCGGAAGCTCCCCGACTATTTTGCGTATAACGCGGTGAAGAAAAGAGTTGGAAAAAAAGGAGGAAAAAAAAAAATTGTCGAAGAATGAGAATCGCAGAGCGCTGGGAGGAAGCGTGTACCGTCGGAAAGTGAGACACTGAGTGAGCGCAGTGGGAAGAATGAAGCGCGGGACTCGTTTTGCAAATTTGCGGCTGATTGAAAAGTACCCGGAGAGAAATAAGAAGGAAAAAAAGACAATCAACAAAAAAAAAATCAAAACAAAAGAAAAATTAAAACGAATGGGGAAGGGAACAAAGCGCACGACGAACTCTCTCGCACTCGTCTACGGCGATGTTGGGTTCGTGTTTATACCTACCTATATATGTATGTATCTGTGGTTTGCGGCTGAGCGTATGCAAAGGGAGAGAGAGTCAATCGCTAGCGTTTATCGACCGACAAACCTCGCGCTCTATCTCTCTATTTTTCTCTCCTGTATTTTTTTTTTCTTTTTATTTATTTTCATTTCTTTCCACTCTCCACTCGACCCATAATACTCTCATCTCCATGCGGCCCCCGGCGTCGTGTGTGAAGCTTGGCGAAACACTCGATACGACCGTCCACACGCCGATGAGACCGCGAGGGAAGAAAATTCAATTACCTTTCACATTAACGATACCCCAAGATCGATTACCATCGACTTAATCGCCACGACGACGACGACGACGATCGTCAAGTTTATATTGCTTATGCGAATTTTATGGAGTCGGGCCGCGCTTCCATTAAACCCGCCTTACAACGAACCAAGCCTTCAATATTATTTCTATATTTTTCTTTCTTTTTTTCGCCGCAGACTGCGGTCGATCATAAATTCAATAGGATTTAAATTCTTTGGGGATTCGAGCTACAATAACGATACTGAGATTTTGGATGAAAGTAATGATTGTGTTTTGCCAGGAGGGAATGCATTACGAGAGAGATAATTCCTATTTTTATAGTCGAGTACACAACGAGTGTATTATATGGGATTATAGGTATGGCGAGCGTGGCGTTGACGCTCGCTTTGCCACGCACAATATGCTACCGCGTATTCGCTCACATGTACAACGGAAACTGATAGTTCGAAACACGCAAGTCCCTGCGCGTGCAACAATACAGGCGACGCTAGCGGCGTGGTAAGTTGGTGTACACAATGTGATTTAGTGTAGCGAATGGGGATTGGTGGGAGAGTTGATGCGCCGCGACCGTTCAAGCGACGATTTAATCTAGAGCAAATACGCGATGCGCTTCGCTTAAATCAAGACCGAAGTCAGCGAGTAAGAACGGTCCCCTTTGTCGGGCCCTAATCTTAACAAACAGTCGTATATTATAGCGCTTCGCGCCACACAACGCCTTCCCACCGACCGTTTTGCCGCTTTCTCCGTTTGCCAGCTTTTTCGAACGCACCGGCAGGGTATTTAAAAATTAAAAAAAATATATTAATGATACGATTGAAATTTTTAAATAATATAACAACGGTGACGATCACGTTGCATCGAACTGGAAATTTATTGCTCGTCGAAAATTCAATGTTGTTTGTTAATTCTAAAGCCAAGTATGAGAACGTTAAATTTTCAGTGTCCTAAAAAAAAAAGCATTATTTTTCTAATTATTTGTCAGGGCATTTTATATGATTCACTTTGTCCGCACTGTCAGGTCCGTTTGTCCCGTGTCGGTACGTTTTTCGACTATATCGCATATAAAGAGTTAATGACTTTCAATAGCTTCACACTAGTCATTGAGCTTAATTTTCAAAATAGCTCGGAATTTTTTTTTTATACTGGAAAAATTGATGCAGAAAATCATAAAATTCAAAGTAAATTAATAATGAAAAAATTCATACGCGTTCTCACATTCAGGTTGGATTTCTATAAGAATTCTGATCAATTATATTCATCATCAATTCGTTAATGAAATTTAGGAAACGTAATTATGCAAAATCAATCAACACCGTTGATATTCTCGATTTTTATAGATTCCTTGTTCTATCGAAAAATGTTTGCAAGGCCCTTTTATTGCTCTGAACCTTACGCGAAGCGAACACTATTCGTAAGGACTACGTTAACCGTCCGATGAGCCGGATCTCTCAGAAGCTTCGCCGAGAAATCGCGCGCGTGCTTAGCGCTTTTAACGCGCATGCGCACGCGCATGTTTATTATAACGGTCCTAGCACAGTAGCAGTCGTCTTGATCGACGCACCTTCTCCGCAAACACGCTACGCGTCGTCATGCTGGCGTCTTTAACGACGCTATTCGTCGGCCCGTAAAGCACCGCCACGGAGCAATGTTTTGCCTTGGAAAACATAAAGCAATGGGCGTGTAAACCGCGTATCGCTGAAGCTCCTCTCCGCTCTCGCTCTGAGAGAGGCTTTGGGAGTCCGATCGCGGCGGCAATGGCCAACGTTGTCGTTGTCGCCGAGCCACTGTTAAAACGGGCCTGAACCGTAAGGCGTCCAATTAACGCGCTCGCCGCAATCGCGGAACCGCGCTCAAAAGAACCGCCGAAAACGGTTCAACGTCACCGAAAGCGAGAGCCCGGCTGTTTGTGATTTCTCGATCGAGGATCGGGGGAGGCTGCTCGAAGCACCGTGGCACTCTAGGGAAAATAATCGTCTCGTTAGCTCCCCTGTACAGTTCTGAGAATATTTTGCATGCTGGATGGTTTTTTGCTTCCCTAGATGAAAACTTTGTTTCGTTGAAAAGAAAATCATTTTATTCCATATCGCCTTCTTAATACATTAGCTTAATTTTTTTTTTTTTTTTTTTTTTTTTTTTTTTTTTTTTTTAGAAAAAATGCTTTCTCATAGATGAAAATTTGTGAATCAAGAAACGTTATGAGAATGCGACATGAAAATTTGAATTTTTGTATTTTATGAGGAAACTTTATGACGATTGAAATGTTAAACTTTTATGAAGAAACTATGCGAGACTTTGGATTTCATGAGGCAGGAGTTACGAATATTTTTATTTCCGAGCTACAATTTTTTTATTTATTTTTTAACGAGGTTATTGATGGCGCATAAAGAAAATTTGCACAATTAAAATGTTTAACTTTTATGAAGAAACTACGCGAAAATTCGAAGTTTCAGCTTTTATGAAGACGGTATACGAACATTTTTATTTTCGACCTACGATTTTTTTTTTTTTTTTACCTTTTTTAACGAGGTTTTTCGTGCCGCATAAAGAAAAATTGCACAGATGTAGCAGCAGTAGGAGAGGCAAAGACTCGTTTCACGACGTTTGAACCCGTCTGACCCGAGAAAAGGAAAAACAGTGCGGGGCGAGATGGGAAACGGGATGGTACGTCGAACAGGTCCGCTTTCTCTCTTTCGCAAAGACGAGAGGCAAAGGAAGAATAAGCAATCCAGGAAGGCAGAACGAAGCGGAGGGTAGGCAAGACTCGTTGAACGAACAGAAAGAGAAAGAGATAAAAAGAAAAATTATAAAAAAAGGAGATAGATAAAATAGCTGACTGTACGCCTAACAAGACTCAGGGACTCGGGGGCTATTATCATAATTGTGGGCTGGAGGCAGCGGCTGTGCCCACAAACCAGAATGCCTCGACTGCTCATCATCTTCCCTCGTCTCTCTCTCGGTCCCTCGCTATGTGCAACCGTCTCGCTTCATCTTACTCGAGAACTTTTATCCTCTTACACTTTGCAGTTGCCCTCGTAGCTTTGTCTCTCTTCGCCATTTTTTTTTAAATTCCTTTTTCCTTTTTTTTTTTTTTCAAATCTTACATTAAGCATCTCAACTACTCTTACGCTTCACTCGTTCTCTATTTGGAAGCGAGACTTGGTAGGCACGGGGGTTTAAAAAAAAAAATCTTATTTTCGTCGAAGATTTTTCCTCATCATTTATCAAAGGGGCAAAAACGGAATTTTTTTTTTTTAACCGTCTTCAGGCGTTATATTTAATTAATGACGTATGTTAGACCCGCAAACGAGTGTGCGGATGTTTTGTTTTTGGACCACACCGAATTCGGGAGTTTGTTGGAATATAATTTCATGTCTCACCTCTGCAAATATTAAATATTCTGCTGAGAATTGAATTTAGTCTCTCTTCGTAATTTTTTCGTTTTTGTCTCAAAGCAAATGTTTGCTTTCACCGTTCGAATTCTTTTACGCCTCGTATGCTGTTACGAGGCAAGGCTTGGTAGGCCTCAGTTTTTTTTGTATCCCTCTTTCTTCCTCTTGTTAAAGATTCTTCCGCGAGGTCTTCATTCATTTATGAAAGGTGCGACGGCATTCGTGTTAAAGATATCGAAACATAATTCCACACTTGCGTCTTTGCCGTCTTAAGGCGTGAGTTTTAATTAACGACTTATGTTTCGGCACGCGAACGAGTGCGCGATTATTGTTTCCGTACCACACTGAATTCGTCGGTTTGTTAAAAGATAATTTTAGCTTTAAACTCGGAGGTGGATATTTGAACGAGAATTCCATTTAGTCTCACTTCATGATTTTTCATTAATTTTTTTTTTTTTTTTTTTAATGTTTGCTACTCCACATTCTCTCAGGGTTTACATTTTTTTTTTTTTTGGGAAACAAGGCGTGGTACGTGTCAACGTTGGTTTTTATAAGAATGTTTTTTTTTCTTACTGATTTTTTCCTGAGCTGTTTATCTATTTACCAAAGATGCGAGGACATTGATTGTAGAGACGAAAAAAATCTTACATTTTATTTTCATTGATCACGCATTTTAGGTTCGCAGCCGAGTTCGCGATTACGTTTCTGGACCACACCGAGTCTATCCGTATGTTGAAAGATAATTCTCTATGTAACTTGCTTACCGTATGTTCCACTCAGAATCCGAAAGAAGAATCTTAAGGAGGGTGATTTGTCCGTTTTTGCATACTTCCACAACTCGTCACCCACGGAGAGACCGTGAAACAGCAGCTTCGACTGCTCGTCTCAAGGTTGGTTGTTAAGTCCGCAAGTATAGTGGGGTTGTATCGTGCCGGTGGACCACCCTGGAGAAAGACCTCGGTTTTACGTCAGACGTGCACGCAATTTTCCCCTCGTCTCTTTCGTATTCCACCCTCCTTTAAATTTATCCAATCCCCGGACGATTTAATCTTTAAGATTGCCCCGCGTAATTGGCCTGTCAGTGTGTGTGTGTGCGCGCGTGTGTGTATGTGATTGAAACTTTTCCAACTCGTATTTTTTGGTAGCATCGATGACCGTTTCTCAGAGATCGATGGAAATCCCAAATGGAGCTCTAAATTTATTTTATAAAATTATGGATTTCATTGAAATGAGGTTTTTGAATTTTGATTTTTTTTAAATTTGAGATTTTTTTTATTTGCTTGTTTTTTTTTGTCACTAGACCGAAATTTGAGTATTTTAAAATGCGTTTTATAAAAAATTATTGAATTCAATCGAAAGAAATATCGAATAAAATTAAAAAATCATTTGGCATTTTTGAGTCTATTGGGATTTTAGCTACCGAAAATTTGCCCGCACTCCATCGGTTGGTTAGTTGCAAAATGTAAATTTCGTGACCACCGTAGATCCCGAGCGTACCGTCCAGGTGAGCTCGCCGCGCGTGTGTGCGGGTAATAAAAATCGTCGAGGTAAGAAATAAAATATAAGAATAAAGTCACGTATGTTTTGACTGACGTGAAATGAGAGAATTGATAGTTTGACTACCTAAATTGCTTTCGACGCGAGTAGCGATCAGGACCGATCTCCATAACATTGTATAAATACGCGGTGTCCATTCTTCGGTCACGCAACTTGAAACAAAGAGAGAGCAGGCGCTCAAATTTGAATAATTCGAACAAAATTATTAACGATTTATCCGCAAACAACATCGCAGCAAACAGTAGAAGATTATCAGAGCGCTCCATAGTAGTAAAATGAAAAATTCTTAAATAACAAAAAAATGTTTACATAAAACCTAAAAAAAAAGTAACCATACAATTCCCCAGCGCGCCTTTCCCATTAAAATAATCACCGGAACTCCCCACACAGTATGCAAAGGCCTCGGAGAAGTCTTTGATAAAGGAGCAAGCTGGATAAAATATCGCCGGTTAATCCAGATTTCATGCTCGTCCTCACGCTCGCGTAATCGGTTGTCGGTCTCCGAGGCTCGGAGAGAACCGCGTCCACCGCTTGTGTGTTATCTCGCTCCCGGCCGAGCCGGCGCTCGTCCGCTGCATCCACCCTGAGGTCCTTCACGGGTGGATCTCAATCTCGAAGAGTGCCGATTCCTCACGTAACTCCTCTCTTTACGTCCGGAAACTTCTCCTTAATTTAAAAAAAATATATATATATTAAAAAAAAAAAAATTCGATTTCGCCTCGCGCAAGTTTCTTCGACCGATCTTGGCCGATCGAGCCGTACCGAATGCAAACACGTACACATCTTACCTAAAATCCCTCACTCTCGCACGCGGACTTTGCATCCTTTTTATGATTATCTTCTCCTTGGTTACTTCCCCTCTCTCGGCACTGTTCGTCTTTTTATCCGGTCCTGCGTATGTGTACGTAAAGCCCGAGCGAGACATGCCATGGGCGTGTATGTTTGTTTAGCTCGAACTTACCCTGTTATTAGGACCGTGTCCGCGCGCGCGCACGTTCTTTTTCATCTCGCTCGTGCTCCTGCGTCTCCTCGCCTTTCTTTCTCCCGAGGTTCGTGATGAGAAGAGGCGAAGCTGAGGGCTCGCCGACGAACAACCGGCGAACCGATCGTGCCCGCGATCTCCGGCGGATGGACGGTGTCTCTCGTTTTCGCTCGGCCATACGTCGCGAAACTTAAACTCCCAGAAGCGAGGAAGAGCCCGACGGACCGCCGGCGGATTCCCCTCGGGCTCAGAGATCGCTTCTTCGTTACCGGGTTTACACGAGAAAACGAAATAATCATCGAGGAACGGCGGAGGGGAGATAATAAAAAATAACTAACGAGACAGGCCAAGTAGCGCATCGGCCGAAGGGCTCTTTTTTCGTTTGGGTGGGAAGCCATTTTTTTTTCGCTTTTATTTCCGAGATCGCGATTAAGATTCCACTTGCGATTTATTGGGCCCGCGTACGCTGGACAAACTCTGCAGGCTACTCGCCGTCGTCGATTATCGTTGCTTAACGCTACTCGCTTCGTTAAAGGCGCCGCCGATTTATCGGTAAATTATGCGTTTTTAGGCTAAAGTGTTAGTTACGAGTCAGGGTAAATGAGATAGTCCTGAACATAGAGACAATCATCTTTATCGTTGGGGAAATCGGCATAGAATCGTGGAGTTTCTTTCGCTAGAGGTGGCTGGGAATAATTACCACAATCGTCAGTGATTAGCTTTTTCACTTGTCCATTCCAACGGTCTGTTTCTTCCAGGCCGTTAGCGAGAAATGAATCATCGTTATTATTTTATATCGAGTAACGATCATTCCATTATTCAAAGGTTTGTCT
Organism: Listrodromus nycthemerus; assembly: GCA_963978505.1. NCBI lineage: Eukaryota > Metazoa > Arthropoda > Insecta > Hymenoptera > Ichneumonidae > Listrodromus > Listrodromus nycthemerus. The sequence continues at coordinate 3,806,025 of OZ021683.1, forward strand.
TTCTTTAGTCAGCTTTTTTTTTAGTTTTTTTTTAAATGTTATATTCGCCGCTTTATCTCCCCATGCGCTTCACTCGTTTTTTTTCCTAAAGCGAGATTCAGAACGAATCAATATTGCTGTTCCTCTCGCACCCCATTTTTTTTCAAATCCCTATAGAATCATCAATTTTTTTTCAATGCGTCCCGAAAAGTCGAAGAAAAACTCGACATTTTTATTTCTCCGCCAAAACTCGTTTTCTCTCCCAGGCCGTCGGTGACAAAAAAAAAAACCCCCCGATTACTATTTCGTCCCAATCGCCGATCACTCCATTATTTACGGACCGAAGAAATTTTCTCACGCATCCGACTCACTGAATATTTAATCGCCGGTACTTAACGTCAACGGCGCTTCCGTCCTCCCAATTTTTATCGCTCTCTCTCTCTCTCTGCATCTACCAATAAAACTCACCGTCGAATATAATTTTTCCGGATAGATTTTTCCGTGTCTCCCCCTCAGTGCGACGCAGCGGATCGGAGTAGTTGGGATCGTTCTCATCAAATAGACTTCCCGCGTAATAATACGTCGAGTCCAACAAGAGCCACAATAAAAGATCCGAGTCCAGTGGGGCGTCGAGGGTGCGATCGAGGACTCTCGGAAGAGTCGCGCCACGTCGGGAATGAGACAATATTTATGGGACGTTTTTCCGTGGCATCGAGGTAGCTCGCTCCTAGGGGGGCGCACGCGCGGCCGGCGGGGTTTGCAAATTAAAGTCCCGACATCCAGACCGGGGTGGAGGAAGATATCGCAGTGGCAAACAACCACCGGCATCGCACCGGCGAGTCTCTTTATCGTCGGACAATGCTCCGTTGATGACGTACCGGCGTATCCTGCGGCTGCAAAATTGAATGGAGTGTCTGTTTGCACACTGAAACGGGAACGCACGACGCGCTCTCGCACGCGTTACTGTGTCGTACGCATTCGCGATTCTCTTTCGCTCTCACCTCTATCATTCTTCCCCGCCCCGAGGCTCTTGCTCGTATTGTGCATCGGCCCTGCTTCTTCTATTTGTTCAATTTAACGCGTATTGTTGCCGGGAGTTCCCGTTGTTTACGCCGCGAGTGCGTGAACGACCCGTTATTCATCCGTGCGGTCTCAACGTGGCTTCTTTTTTTTAGGTACTTTTTTTTCCCTCCCGATTCGGCAGCGTGGGAGAGATGGAGATCGAAGGGGCGGTTAGGAGGAGAGTAAGGGGAGAGCGGGGCGAAATGAGACAGTGAGTTAAAATGGTAAATGTGGCAAAACCGAATTTTTCAGTACCTTTTTAATGACGCTGCGTTGGCGTGTGGAGCGAAATAGAATTTCGGGGTAAAGTGGGCTAATTGGTTAAAACGTTAATTTCCAATGATTTTTGGATCGCGTCGGAAGGGTTGGGTGAGGAAAAATGGGACCGTGGAGCAAAGCGAGCTGATTTATTGAAACGCAATTTTCCAGTGAATTTTGGATGGAGATGGACGTATTGAGTGGTGCAAAAAGGGCTTGAAAATCGGTATATGTATCGTTGCGTCGAAAGGGGACAGACAAAAGTTATTGGAAAATTGAGTTTTGTCCCCACTGTCCCATTTTTCACTCCCTTAACGGGGAGCAATGAAAATCGGCGAGATGCGAAGCTGCGCTCTAACGCGGCTCGATGGCCGATCGGGTCCGCTTCTGGTATCGAGCCGGCGACCGATGTCGCTTCGGCCGATGTTTAATTTCAACTTTCCGATTAATCCCCGCTGCAGCGCATATCGGTAATAACGTCGGCGAGCCGACCAACCGGACTCTCCTACGTCATATTTTCACCGAGCGCTTCGGGGATTTACCTGGACTGCGTTATGGCGCGATATTTTTTTTGTTTTTTTTTTCGTTCTTCTTCATATTTCCCATCGCGAATTCCCAGCGCGCGCGCCGGCAGTTTCACGTAGTTTTATTAGTCCGAGAGCGTACACGTGTCGGTGGGAGAGTGCAAAGTTCGAGGGACCGCGGAGGGACGAAAAGGGCGTTGATTTATTTCTCGCGAAGGACGCGAAAGGGCTGACCGGGCCCGATAACTCGAGTTACAGCCATAACTTATTCATGGTGGAGACGAAGGGCCGGGGAGGGGAAAAAATTTTTGCGTGTGAATAATGTTCGCGGTTTCGATTAAAAGTATGTATTCTGAGCGCGAATCCCTCGATGCTTTATCGCGGTATCGCTTCGTAGAGACCGGTCATCGGTACACATTGATAATGAAATTTTACGGTCCATTAATCACAAATAAATTTGCGCAAGCTGCGGGGATGAAATTATTGTTGTCTGGGATAAACGGCGGATCGCGTCTATCTGCCGCCTTGATGAATCGACGATCCACGCTAATCTATTGAGGATTGGATTTTTTTTTTTTTTTTTTTTTTGGGACTGTTTTTTGAGTGCGATAACTCGTGGAAAATTTATCAATGAGGGAACGTGAAAGATACCGATTGTCGTCCGCCATCGGCAGGTAGCGGCACGGTGCAACGCTTACCGTGTACCGTCGAAAGGAAATTTATCCAGGTGCGCTGCAGTTTCCTACTATCTTAGCGACGACACACCAAGCGTCTCGGCTGACGGAGCCAGAAGCTTTGCGGACGGTTGATTCACCACGCCATCTGGTGGATTCGACGACCGACCGTTGTCAAATCGGTGCACGGTGTATGGTAAAATAAATTGTTTTTGAAATCGAGAAACATTTCTCGTCTGTTGAGTTTCGAAGGCGAGTTGGGGAGTGGAAAGTACAATTTGGAATTTTTATTTAAGAATCGAGTTGATAAGTCGGGTTGGGAAGCCGTGTTAAGAAATGAAGCTCATAAATTGAGAATCGATCTAGAAAATGAAAAATAATTTTTTATCAACATCATAATTAATCGTGGAGATTTTTTCGGGCGATTCATACTTGTCGAATGCACAAAAAAGTATGAAAAAAACTTTGCAAAATTAGTGTATCGGAGTGTCAGTAAAGATCTCATTGGTCATAAACGAACTTGCTCCATCTCTCATCGTGCCGTCAATTATAGGAATTAAATTCTCGTTTATCGTAAAATTAACAATCGAGAATATTGTAAAAAGATATTTCTTGCCGTTTGTGCTCGGCGCTGCCGGAAACTCGTCCGACACTCATGGACATAAATACCGATAAGTGCGCAGTTGTGCTATTTTGTATTCGACTGTTGTTTTTTTTCAAGTGTCATTGATGACTCACCGAGACCAAAGACCGACAATGTGCGATTCATCAGAAGCTTTTTATTGACTTACAAAGTAAACTCTACATCGTGGAAGATGACGAACCGTTGTACGTTATGCCCGAAACACTTTGAACGTTGTAACGACTCAAGCCGAGAATTGTCCTCGGTTTTTGATTTTAGCAATTATCCTGATCAGTCGTCAAAAATAACATCGTACTGACGTTGTTCTTTTTGGCGATGGCGAGAGCTGTGTCGATGACGGATTGCGGAGGATTTCGCTCCCTCGTCAGGATCCACGCTAACTTGACGCTTGAAAATTATGGAGAAAAATTGGTTATTCGCGCATGCGCATGGCGACGATTGGTTTTACATAGATCGGTCAGCGACGTTGCCGGACGTTTATCGTCCAAGTTAAATGATGATCTATTGCATAACGAAACACAGCTTACTTCACGAAAGTCAGCGTGCTGCAACTGTAAACTACTGCGTAGGTTTCGTAGTCCGTTCCCAAAACCCAGTAGGAACCCGCGACGGGGACGCCTTCGAATTTAACCTCAAGTTTTGCGGGCTCTTTGGCGTCCAGAACTCGGCCGACTCCGTTGACGGACGAGGGATTTCCGGTTCTGAAAATCAATCGGTTATCTTATTTACCGTGGTACGGAGGAATTTGTTTCATAATCGGTTGGTCTCTCGTTCTTTTCTTACATGCTGTTGATCTGAGAGTTCACTACTCTTATGGTACTGTTGTCAATGGAGGTGTAATTGGCCTCGACGCATTTTCCACCGAGCTCGAAGGCCGCGAAATATCTCTTCGCCTCGTACCACACGCCCAAGTACTGCGAAACAGTTTGATTAAATATTATCAGTCATAATCAGCGAGTCAAATTCCGATTACTGAACTTAAAAAAAAAAATGTTATTTATCATCTTATCAGTTCTCAATTTATGAATTTCTTGAGATATTAATTTATTAATTTCGTAATTGCTGATATCTTGATTTCCTCGTTATTTAATTTTTAATTTTTTTGACTCATGACTCGTTCAATTAATTTCCCAATTTTTTAATTTACGAAGAATCATCTGATCTTACCCTGTCGATTTCGAAATCCTTCACAACGTCAACCGCCGGGCAGGCCCCGAATCCCGGAACTTGTGCAAGCGCATTGCCGAAGAGGCAGAGCGTTGCAAGTGCGTAGAATGCTTTCATGACGTTCCTTATTTTGAACGAGCAGTTGGGATCTTCAGTTGCGCTTTGTATAACAATGAGACTGAGCCGATAGTCGAGGCGTCGCACGAGTAATTGCCTCTGTACAACTGGTGTCTGTCCGTGAACGAGGCGCAAACGGAACTGTCGAGACACCTAGACGTGCCGTCTGTTTTTAAATCCTCTCCGCAGGCCTGTCCCGAGCCGAGTTGTCACCCGAGTGACGTATCCAGAACAATTCAATAATAAATCCAAAATGGAACAAAGAAAAAAAATGGCGTCCCGATGATAACAAACTTGATGACAATACAATTTACGGTATCGTGTCGCGTGTGTCACTATTGCGGTCTCGTGTATCCAACAACGGACATGGCGTGTCGTTGCGAAGATTAATTCAAGCGATAGATTGTCGTACGATAACTTGAAAATATGGACGCTAATATTATCGTATAAGAGAACACTTTTAAAAAAAATCGTAGGATAATAACAGTACCGAATCGGAAGTTTTCATGCAAACACTCGTATATTAAATTTCATTGCACGATTGTCATAAGAAATGAATGTTCAACGTGTAAACAATCCTAGGAATATTATCCATATTTTCTCACATTTTACTATGAAAGTACTGAAATTTACATAATTTTCTCGAATTTCAATGAAAATGTAGATTATTTTTTTTATCACAATTACATTAAATTTGATTTCGCAGTTCGAGTGCAAAAGCTTCCAATCAGGTCCATTGAATTAACAATTTTTTTTATCACACCGCAGTGTAAGATACCGACTGGGTGCAAGTCGGGCCAGAATGACCACGCTTAGTTTCGATAAAAGGAAAAAACACAAGACAGGTTGAATATGCTGCGGATAAATTTTAATGCGTTACGTAGGAGCGATAGCTGCGCTCATTATTGCAACAAGTGTTGCTTCGCTGATTACCAAAGAATGTGTATCTCTTCGGTATTGGCTGTCGGGCTGTTATCCGGCTTCGCCACGCATATCTTCTGCTCGGTCGGGGAAAGCCACTTTCTGTTGAGATTGTGGATGTCGAGAACCTCGCGGGCCTTCTCCATGACGGCCTCCGATGGTTCTTGGCTCCTGGTCAGGATCCACAAGTACTTCAGGCTGAGGAAAACGAAAATTATCATTTGAAGTCGTTACGGTAAATCTTGAAGCTTCGGGAAGAGGCTCGCAACTTACTTCAAAACTCCCGAGGGAACGCAGGCGTAAGCAACGAGGTAGTTTCGGTAGTCGGTTCCCAAAATCCAATAGTCGTGCCAGACGTTGGTCGTGGGAAGTTGGAACTCGAGCTTGCCGGGCGCAGCTTGATCGGGCTGACGGAATTTTATACCCGCACCTGATCTAAGATTGCTCGTCCTAGGAATCAAACAATCATGTAATCGATGTGTTCCGTAACGAAAGAAAAAAATATAAATTATTCTGTTGCTATCTTACAAGCCGGAAATTGCGGAGGTGTTCAATTGGATGATGCCGGGTCCGCCGCCGTGCAGAAAACTGTACTTCACACATCCTATGGGTGTCTCCGTAGGCATTTGGTACCTTTCAGCTTCGAGCCATTTTCCTTGAATCTGGAATGGGATTCGGTGAAAAAGAATCAATAAATCGTGGGGAAAATTAAACGGAAGTCTTCGATGGCACACCAAAAAATGCGAGTCATGATTCATTTTTCATGAAACCGATAAATCTGGGGAACCGGCTGAGGTAAGGGGATGCTTTGGGACGTTGAAAAGTCAGGAAAACCTTATGATTTTTTTTAATCCAATGGTTTTTTTTTAATTTCGCGCTGCACGTCATCCAAATCTTTTGTTTCAACAAACTTGACTACAGGATATAGTCTGTTACTGTGTCATGATTTTATCTCCGTTGAAACTTCTGGTATTGTCCGCTGACTTTGAGTTTTCAATAATCATTATCTCATCGATAAACGGAAAGAATCGAATTCCCGTTATGGGAAACTGTGATAAGTCGGGGAATTTCAGTCAGAGAAGAACTTACCATGCGGAAGCGGAAGTTGGGCATGGGGTCGATATCCGGACAAGAGCCCCATTGGGGCGACTGAGCCAGGGCGCTGCTCAGAAAGCACAGAGCAACCAATCTGTATGGAATTATCATGATGTATGCAGTGCGATGATTCGGTCGTTGCACAATTTGTCAAATGCAGAATGCAGCTTGGTCGCAGAAGGAGAACCGACGAAGACTGTTGTTAAGTTTGGTTTTCGGGCGGTTTATAAATGATTCGTCCACGTCCATCCGGCATTGCAACCCGGGCTAACGCATCAAATAAAATTCCACGATTATTACAATGATAATGCTCAAAGACCCAAACGCAGTGCAAACACCCATTTTGGGATGCCCCGTCCAGGCGCTTGTTTTTTCTTTCTCGCGCCTTAGGCAAACGTTTGGGTAACCGGCCATGAGCCATTGATTGGCCACGTCATTCGAAACTATATCTATACGTACCGCCGCAACATATGGCTTGACACAAAACGGCCAACGACTGGTTCGTTACTGGCGTTCGGACCGTTTACCGCTGAACAAGCGACATACACGGAAAAATACGATTAATAAAAATGCGCATTTCTTGTTGCTATCTTAATGCCGAAATATTTACAACCTGAAGAGCGATGTTTCGAATTGTCATTAAAAAAAAAAATCCCAACGATAGACCGTTGTACGATAACAATGAGCGAGATATCTCGGTGCACTTATCGTTGAACAATTATTCGTTCTTCCTTGGAAACGAGATGTTGATCTTAGGGTACAGTAATATTTTGTGAAAGAAGAAAATTATGCAGAGAATCCCAGACGAATAGTATTTAATCGGTGAGGAGACTAAAATAACTGGGACCAGGAAAAAAAGGGAAACGTCTTTGCAGTCGGCTGGTAAAAAAATAGGATTGCGTGCAGGATTGGAAGTATCGCCGATTGATGTATCGTCGATCGGTGTAAATTAACGGTTGGCAGAATCGCACGAAGAGTCAGCTCTTTCTAACCCATCTTGACGAGTAATCATCGCCCGACGCTGACATCCGGTAAAAACATTAACGAGCGTTCCATGGTGCGAATGAATTGCGATTTATTGGATATGATACGTTATTTTACCAAAAATACAGAAACAAAAAATCGGAACTTGTAAAAAACGATGGTCACGTCCAGATTTGCCGAAGAATCTACCGCCGATTGGTATAAAATAATTGCTGGAGTATTCTCGTCCTGTCTTAACGGATATAAATAATTCGTACAACGATGGCATCTTCCAGAAACATAAACGGTCTGTGCTGCTAATAAATGTTCATGTATTGTGTATGATAGACTACAGATCGTCTCGTTACGAAGAGTGCATTCTCCAATTAGAAAAGAATGTGCGCTTCCTCGGCATCTTCAAAATTCTCGGCATCTTCAAATTCCTCGGTCTCGATTAAATCCAAGCCGGTGTTGCAGTTCTTCTGGTTGGTTACAACAAGCCACTTTGAATTGAGGTTCTGCTTCTGCATGACTTCGATGGCCTTGTCGATTACAGATTTCGAAGCTTGTTGTTGCCTGGTCGAGATCCAAACGTACTTCAGGCTGAGGAAAAAGACGAACACATTTCAATCAATCGTGTCTTTACGTTTTACTCACAACGCTCTCGTGTTTTTAACTCGACTTTTTTAACTCACTGCATTAATTTCAAGTCGGTGCAGCTGTAGGTGACGATCCAATTGCGTGAGTCACTTCCCAAAACCCACATCTTGCTCCAGACACCCGAAGAAGGTAATTGGACCTCGAGTTTTCCAGGTTCGGCAGGATCGGCCACACGGATTTTTATTCCTTTGATCGACAGCGTTTTACCGGTTCTGATAATCGAAGGATTATTTCATCAACTAAAGGTGCTTCGATATAACGAAAAACCAAAAAATCATCGCTCGTTTCTGTCTCACATGCGTGAAATTGCGGTGGTGTTCATCTGAATAATTCCGGAGCCGCCGCCGTGCAGTAAATCGTTCTTCACGCACTTGAGAGTCATCTCGCCAAGCGAAAAGTATCTTCTTGACTCGAACCATGTTCCTTGTATCTGAAAACGAAATTCGACGAAGATAAGACACAGCCGCACGCGACAAATTTTGGGACTAAAAATTAACAAAGTCTTCTCAAAATCGAAAGTGCTTACGTCGCGGATATTGAAATTTTTCATCGTCTCGATATTCGGACAAGCTCCCCATCCAGCCATCTGGGCTAGAGCGCCGCTCGAGAAGCACAGAGCCACCAATGCGTAAAACATTACCATGATGAAATTTAATGTGGTTTCTCGTTGCACGGGTTATTCGATGCGAAATGTAGCTCGATCGCGGAAGTTTCGGAATACTACGGCGACTGTTGATTAGCTCCTCCTGCTTATAAAGGACAGGTTCGCACTAATCTGATTCAACTTTGGCAGTCGTATGATTTATCGAGCCAAAATGCATCGATGATTGCAATCCCGATACCCACACCCGGAGTTCGTCGTGTTGTGCCTGTTCTTATCGTATGTCAATATACCCAGAATTTTTTTCTGCGATAGGATTAAAATTTTGTTTTGCAGACCAGAGATTGAGCGACCACTGGCGAGAGAATCGTTGGCATGGCGTTGTGGCTGTGAATGACGATTCAGGATAGAATTTATTAAACGATTGAGGATATATAACGTGGGTAATTTTCTCGGTGAAACTCGAATGCACTTCCGATATTATTTTATTTTCAAAATTCAACAAATGTTGATTTTTTAAGTATTATTCTAAAAAAAGAGGAAGGTTTTTTCTGTGTGGAAGTAAATATAGAAATTCCAGTTTTTATTTGATGGTTTACAAACTCGTAAAAAGTCCTTTAGTCGTAGAATATTTCTAATAATTTGCGGAACGGAAAAATGGTCTTCGATGCAACTGGCGAATGCGAAGGTCTTTGCAGTTTGGTGTTAAAAAAATGTAAGATCCAGTCCACGAATTTCAGCATCCACTTATGAATAAATCATCGATCGGTATAAATTAATAACTTCAGAAAACGAATAACAGGAACTGGAACTGTTCTTGTCCCTTCCTGACAAAAAAAAACGACGATGCCGTCACAGAAGTATCGGCGAGCTTTCTATGGCGCAAATTAATTGCGATATATTAAATATGATCCATTACAGAGCTCGTTGTTGAACAGTACGAATTAATAAATAATACGCAACTCTTCGACATCTTCATTTCGCTCGGATCCTAATTCATGACGGCATCGCAGTTCGTCTGATCGACTGCTACAAGCCACTTTGCCTCAAGATTCTGCTTCTCCATGACTTTTATTGCATCGTCGATCACAGTTTTTGAAGGATTTCGCTGCCTGGTGTAAATCCAAACGTATCGCAAGCTGAGGAAAAAGACAATCAGAATTTTATTGTGATTATTGGTTCCTTAACTTTAAAACGTCATGCAAGGTCTTTGACTGACTTTGTAAATTCCCTTTCGACGCAGTTGTAGCCGACAAGGTAGTTCTCGTAGTCGCTCGCCAAAATCCAGTGGTTCTCCCAGGCGGTCATGGAAGGTAACAAGTGCTCGAGCTTGCCGGGCTCTGCAGGGTTTGGCATGCGCAGTTTCAATCCAATTATCCACACGATTTTCCCGTCTCTAATTTCGAAAATCAATCGATCATTTAATCAATACAATAAAATAAGAACAATAACTGGATACACAATATTTTTCATTGCTGACTCACACGCGCGATATTGCGGTTTTGTTTCCTAGACCAATGATTTGGTCGTCGTCACCGTTTGCCAAATCGCCGACGGCACATCTAAGATTCATGTCTTGAGGCGAGACGTACCTTGTCGATAGAAACCATTTTCCGTTTACCTGAAAATACAATGTCATCAAAATTAAATGCAGTCGCATTTTGAAATTCTGTAGATTAAAAAATAATCTTCGAAGCCTCTTCCAAATCAAATTCGTTACCTTGGTGATATTGAAATCTGGCATGGTGTCGATTTTCGGGCAAGGTCCCACTTCAATCACCTGAGCTAGAGCACCATTCGTGAAGCAAAGAACCACCAGTGCGTAGAACGTTGCCATGACGGTTGTTAATGAGTTTGCGCGATCGTTCCACCGGGTATTCGATTCAGAGCGCCTTTCCGTGGAGCAAGAAATTCAAGCGGAGACTGTTAATTAGCATGGCATTTCGCTTATTTATAGACGACAGGTGATTCTAATTTGATTCAAATTTATCACCTGGCTTATATGTGGGAATGCACTGGCATTTGGGATTCAGACACCTAAAACAAGAGATATCGTCGGCTTGTGAATGTCCTTATCGCGAATCAGTGGGTGTAGTATTTTTGTTTTTTGCATCGCGATGGAATAAAAATGATCTCTGAGGCACCATGAATCGTGTGTTTGGTTAAATACCGTCAGCATATTATTGCGTGCATCAATGGAGAATCATTGAAGATCAGATTCGACGATGGAAGATAAAAAAATGCGTTTCATGTTTCAGCCACATTTAATTATATCTATCATTGTTGGTTTTGCAGATTTAGCAGGTCAAGGAATATTTATTGAGTGCTAATTCCTCTCGTCGAAGAGTCTCTGGTACATTTTATAAACGGTCGTTTCGCTTTATTTGCACACGCATAGCTTTTAATGCTCCGTTATTCACCAGCTGTTATTCTGATGCCTTATCAGCCTCGCTGTGTCGGGTTGGTCGATGGACTTTTCCTTGGGGTTGATGGGGATTCCCATGAACTTGCGATGGGACTTGCCCATTTTTACTCAAGGACATAAAGGAATAAATGTATTCTCTCAAGATTCGAAGTGTTTAGATTTGACCAGGCCGTAATGTAGAAGTCACTTCATCGAGATAAAAAACGTAGGGTAAAGGTGGCGAATATGGCCCACCCAGGTGGGCACCTAAGTGAGTGATATCTACCTACGAAAAAAAAAAAATAATTAAACTCAGTCCTCCAGATAAAAAAAAAAATAATTTTCTCTAAATGCATTAACGTGGATTTTTGTAGTTTTCACCGATGATTCGCTGACACCCGAATGTTGACGAAATTTGTAGGGAGTCGGGATTTCTTCTTTCATTTAAACTTTGCAATGCGTCTGGTCGGTGTCGATGAACGACTTGATATCCAGATTGTGCTGAAGCACAACGTCGAGAGCACGGTGGATAACGGATTCCGGAGGATTCCTTTCCCTCGTCAAGATCCATGCTGATTTGACTCTGAAAAATAATGAAATGTGATGAGTCATCCGTACACCGATGAATGGGGAATAAATTGTCTATTTTTGAACCGTAGTTCCAAGCACCAAGGTGGCCGAAAGTGAATCGCTTAAGCTCATTGAGAATCTCGTGGTATAAGAAATAAGTGACTCACGGGAAAGACTTAACGTTCCTGCAACTGTAGATGACGACGTAGCTCTTGTAGTCCGTTCCCAAAATCCAGAAGTTACCCTCGACCGGCAACCAAGGGAATTTCATTTTGAGTTTTCCAGGTTCGTTGATATCTGGCTGGTGGAGGCTTCCCTCAATGGACGTTTTTTTTCCTGTTCTGAAAACAAGGCATTGGAGTTATTCCAATTGGTATCGGAGAGTTGATCAATTAAAATTCCTGTCGTTGCCTTACGTGATGTCGATTTGCGAATGGATAAATTTAAAAGTATTGTCATTGCGTAAACCATACTCGGCCGTAACACATTTTGCATTGGTCTCAGATTCGTGGAAATATCTCATTACTTCGAACCATCTTCCAAAAAACTGCGAGGGAAATTCACGAAAAATTTTAGCGATCACAATGGCAGAGAATAGTTTTTGATGCAAATTGTTTTTTTTTTTTTTTGTTGCTTTTTTTCACAACTGTGCCTACCTTACTAATGAGAAAATCTGGCATAGTTTCCATGTCCGGGCAAATATCTGGTAGAGGCCCAGAAAGAACAATGCCGAAGAGGCTGACAATTACAAAACCGTAGAACGCTCCCATTGCCATTTTGGAGATTAACAGACGCAATCTCGAGTAATACTGAAATTCGGATCGGACAGAGAATCTCTTAGGTTCGCTTCCTTTTAAACTCGTCGCTGTTGCCTGTTTCGATAAAAAAACGTGACTGTTGGCACCGTTAACCAATTGCGGTGGGGTTGCGAAGATTTTATGCCGCTTCATGGCACGTAGCTGACAAATTTACACTTGTTTAAACTATTAATTTTTTTTAATACAAATATGTGCGTAGAGTTTGACTTATGTAATGATTATATTCCGTAACTGGGTAAGGAGGGAAACCATGTTAGAACAGGTGCGTTATTACGTTATCCGTGATATTTTCGCGGGGAATTGTTGACTCGCATGAGTGAATTTGCGGTACTTTTTATGTGTAAATAACCTGACGGTAACATCGTAAATTGCTCGTCGCAGATGTGAGATGCCAATCACAAGTAAATTATTCTTCGAGATAACGTGAAGAAAGGTGGAAAATCGAGAAACACAAGGGCGTGACGATTTTTCGTTTGCTTTTTGAAGGTACTCATTGCTACCTTTCAAAATCCTATTATGCCTGAGGGAGTAATACGAATAATCAAGAAGAATAATGGTTTTTGGTTCATATAACGATTTTGCGAAGCAAAAAATTGTGGTTATTCAAACGGAATAATAGTACGGAATTTTTTTCTCCTGTGTAACTTTTATGGTATTAGCGATTACGGCGATAGTAATTTTATAACGTTTGTGACATACTTTATCAGATTCCAATTAGTGCAACTTCAGCTCCGTTCCCAAAACCCACCATCAGTTAACAACGTCATAAAAAGATTCATCCTGAGCTTAACAGGCTCAGCGGAATTAGGCGTTATTAGTTGTATGACTTCACGACTCCAGATTTTTCGGTCCCGATAATCAATCTGTGATTTTACCAAAAATATATCTACGAAAAGTTGGACGGTTCTTGTGTATTTTTCAAAAATAGCCTATTATGACACAAGGGAGAAAAGTGCGTTTTTTCACCGAGTGCAAAGCTCATTTCCCCAGCGAGGCGAGGGCAGAAATTCTCTCGAGAAGAAAATGCACTTTTTCTCTTGTCGCATACAATTTTTTTTTCTGAGTTCGTTGAGATAGGCACATTTTCAGCATTTTAAAATCCATTTTTGAATAAGAAAAATATAAAACTGGCACGACGGTGAGATCTGGTAAAGACATTAAAGTGAATTTCATATTGCGAATAAATTGTAATATTTTTTACACGATTGACTACAGACATTTTTATTGTGAACAGTGTCGCCTTCACGAATCAGTAAGAAATATCCGAACTCTCAGCATCTTGATCACCCTTGGACTCGTCTCAACTCACGACGGCGTCGCAATTCGCCTGGTCGACTGTTAAAAGTAACTTTGCGTTCAGACTGTGCTTCTCGATTACTTTCGCGGCGGTATCGATAATGGTTTTTGAAGGTTGGCGCTGCCTGGTCCAGACCCAAAGGTACTTCAAACTGAGAAAAAAAAAAAGAAATTCACCGATCGTATCGTTGCGTTAAGTTTAACTCGTTGTCACGTAAAATCTACGACTCACTTCATCAATTTCATGTCGATGCAGTTGTAGCTGACAATGTAATTGTCGTAGTCGCTCCCCAAAATCCAGTAGTTCTGCCAGAAGTTCGAAGAAGATGACTTCAATTCGAGCTTGCCGGGCTTCGCAGGGTCCGCCACGCGCAGTTTTGTTCCGTTGCTGGACATGATTTTTCCGGTCCTGATAATTGATCGAACATTTTATCAACGAACGGTCTTACTGCGAGAGAAGTGAAGCAATAAGTCTAATTTCCATTGTCGACTTACTTGAGCGAAACTGCGGTCCGGTTCAGCTGAAGAATGCCCTCGCCATTTTCTTGTGAATCAGTTGTAACACATTTGGAATTCATCTCACCAATGGAGACGTACCTCTCCGCTTCGAACCATCTTCCCGGCACCTGAAAATGGAACTCGATTAAGGTAAAATATTGCCGCAAATCTTAACTTTGGAAATTAAGAAACGATAATCTAAGGGGTTTTCAAAATCGAAGTCCTCACCCGGCGGATATCGAAATCTGGCATGGTCTCGATTGTTGGGCAAGGTCCCAGTCCAGGTATCTGAGCTAGGGCACCGTTCAAAAAGCACACGGCAACCAATGCGTAAAACATTAACATTGTGGACGTGGTGACTCGGTCGTCGCACAAGTTCTTCGAAGTAGAAAGTAGCCTGGTCGCAAAAGAAAAGCCAACGGAGACTGTTAATTAACTTGTCGTTCTGCCTATTTATAAATGACAAGTTCAACGCAATCTGATTGAATTTTTTCATCCGGATGATGTATAAAACAATATGTACTGGCGATTGTCATACCGATATTCAAAGACAGACAATGTCGTTTTATGGATGTCGTTATCATAAATTAGTATGCCTAGGATTTTTTTATCTCGATAGGATTAAAATTGTTTCTCAGCGCACCAGACATTGTGTGATTGTTGACGAGAAAATCGGCGGTATATCATTGTGTTTATATATGAAGAATAATATAAGATAAAATTTTGTTACCGATAAAAAATAAAAAGTGCAGATCAATTTATTGGTCACAGTTCAGCTAAAGCTCTTCCCATATTTTTCCGAGTCAATTATTTCTTGCAGAGTTGATTTTTGTGTTGCAGTAAGTTGGGCGATATTTAATGAATATTGCTTTCTTTTCTCGAATGTTCTATGTTACAGTTTAAAGATAATATTTCCACTTTTGCTTCTTCAAAGAGGAAGCTTCGCTTTTCATGCGAATAACTCGTCTTCTTTCCTGTTACTGCATCGAATCGGTTGATGGGGCTTCCTATAAACTCGCAATAGAGTTTAATGCGTTTTCATTTGAATAAATATTTTTCTCACCTTTTTAGCCGTTCAATTTATGACCCAGTCGTAATCTAGAAGTTATTCAGTAGAAATGAAAAACATAGGGTAGAAGTAAAAGATAAGCACTTAAGTCAGTAGTGTACAGACCGAGCTATATTCTTCACCTTTAGCCTCATTATGTAACCAGTTGGAATCGAGTTTATCGACCGCGACGCTTCCCACATGATGTTTATTTCCTCGTTCGATGCGTTTTCTGCGATATAACTGTTTCTTAGTCGGTGATAATTACAACAATTCATACATCGACCTTCTCGCAGCATTTCTCGACAACAACAGACAGCGACTTCAGGACTTGAAATCCACTTACTCCGAAAACACTTATTCCTCGGAGTATCTCCTCGGCACCCAAGAATCCAGATTTTATCAACATTTTTTCCACCCTTATAATAGACATAATAAAAATAAACAAAATAGTCTCATTTTTGTTCTAACAATAAGCCACGACGTATGAGCCACGATATAGTTTCTTCAGTGAATTTTTATTATTTCCTTGGAATTGTACACGATAGGGTATTCCATCTTCAGATTATCGGGCTCAGCGATATGAAGTGGTATGGATTTCATTTCAGTTTATCCGGTCTTAATAAGCAATCATTCATTTAACCGAAAATGGAGCCACGAAAAGTAGGATTTTTTGTGCATGCG